>JBBMOI010000002.1:42192500-42307500 GCA_038088405.1 Porites divaricata | reverse complement strand
TTTTTGAAATTCACCCAACCGTATCTGAATCATTAATTATTTTCCATTCTGCAACGATGGTTGTTGACAGCTAAAGTGAAAGGGAAGACTGTTGTAATTTCACTCCAAACTTCGCAAATGCAAGATCAACGTAAATACGTACGAAGAGGCAAAGCACAAAATGTGTTCAGTATTTACAGATATTTCCCACTATCAGTGTTTGGTAACGACGCGTGTCACAGACACGATAGGGTCCGATAGGCCACTCACGCGTCCAGCCGTCTCTTCTCGGGAAGGACCGATAGAGTAGCCGAAATCGAGCCTATGTAAACTCGTTCAGCTTCGTTTCTCATGGGGTTATAAGGCGCGCTGTTTCCTTGGAGATCTGCGTCAGCACTGATGTATTTTGCGCGAATACGTCATGGGATTTTTCCCTGACTCTCCGAGAATTTGAAAGCAGGTCTGAGTTCCAGGAATGTACTTCGCTCAGCTTGCTCATTTAGACTCTGCAAAAGAATCGTGAAAGCTTCACCTTTGCCTTATATCTGAAGGAAATATATCATGTTCGACTTGGAAAGTGTTAAGGTGTTTATGCGAAATTTAGGGAGAAGAATCGCTTCATACCCCAAAGAACTCTGGCTCGTTCTTGGGGTGACTATAGTTTTCTTGGCTTGCTTTCTCATTTATAGTTTTGCATTTTATAACCCGGGACAAAAATCATCAGAACTTAAAGGTAGGTACGGAAAGCATTAACCGGTAATATTAGAAAATTTAAAAACTTTATCTTCCCCCTGGGCTCCGTAGTTTGGCTCCGTTTCGGAATGACTATTCCCTATCAACTTTATTATCTGGGAGCTTTTGCAACGACGCTGTCAACGACAACCAGAACGTCAGAAAAGCAAGAGCTCTAAAATTAACAAAAACAGCAACTCAGCACATAAAACACACTGGTACATTTCTCTGCCATGATTGCACGACTACGACGTACGTAAAATCACCTTATACGATCCTTAATGAGCCGACTTTTAATAAACACTATGAAACACCCAACCACGAATCCATCTTTATTCTTCTTGGGCTCGGTCCTCAAGAAATCAACCCCAGGGAAATTCACCCCCATTTAGTAGTTAAAACCACTTGGAATTCTTTTTCATGGTAGTTTTTGCTGCAATCGCCGTCTTCGTTAAGCCAAAGCTCCCTCATATTCGAAGAGCCACAAGTCATAAAAGCGGCAGCCATGCTGGTGAACAAGAACAAAAGCAGTCGTTCCTAAACTCTTTCTTCATGCAAATTATCCCAAAAATTATTGTTCCACCAACATGGCCTCTTTGTCGCGTAGCTGAAACTAGCAATAAGCCTCGCTTACAGTTTTTTTTTGGTTACAAAGTTCTACTGTATTTCATTTATTTTGCAAAAGAGAAACAAAATTATCAAACCTCACGAAGGATATTGATTTTTAAAATAAGATGGCGCATTTAGCAATCAACAGGTTTGCCATTTTGAATGAAACTGTAACCTGCTTACTAATTCAGACCATTTAAATTGCCTATCCTGTCTAATCCTTACAGACTTTATACCAGCCCAGTTATAATGCAATAACCAAGAAACCTTTTCAAATTATAGGGACACCGTGTATATGTACTCCGATATTTTGCTATAAAACTTCAAAAACTGTTATAGGCTTATAACCTTGCATATTTGTTTGATTCACTGGCTCTCCATAGTTGAAGAGGACATTCGAATATTGGCCACTGGATTTGATTGCAGACAGAAGCCACTATGTGATGCCAAAGCTGTATGTACAACAGACCCATTGAACAAGGATCGTCATGTCTGTGTCTGTAACAATGGCTTTCAAGGGAACGGTTCTTCGTGCCATGGTCAGAGAAAGATAAGCGTGTTTTTAAACTTCAGATTCTGTCGGGCCAAATTCAGGCTAGGGATCGAGTTCAGTTCGACCTGAAGCACGGCAGTAGCAGGACGACTCGCCCCATGTAAGGAAATCCGGATTCCAGAATCCAGGAAGTTTTTGCTTGTTGAATCCGGAATCTTAGCCAATGGGCTTTCGAATCCGAAATCCCACGCAAAACTGAAATCCGGAATCCACGTTCCACTGACAAAGTCCGAAATCTGGAATCTACGGCGTGGAATCCAGAATCCAAGACTGTCTTGGATTCTCTTACATGGGGCAAGGACCCAATTCAGGGGATTGAGTTAAAGGTCGACCTGAAGCACGGCAGTAGCACCACATTTAAAACCTTTTTGCTACCACTTAGCAGTAGCCGGGACGACTAACGCCTTGTTCATTACATCGGAACTGTCTTTGAGATGCTTCCTTAATTTTAGCATCTTATCTCTGACACGTTGAAATTTCTGAAATGAGAATTTTTTAACAAACATATTTAGGGGATGATCGCGATGTTTTATATGTTGTGTTTTTGAAGGTTACCTAGAAAAAGTTTACGAAGATTTTGGAACATTTTTCTTCAAAATCTTGTTGGCCTCAGACTCAGGAAGACTGTATGTTTATTGAAATTGAAATGGACTGTCAGAAGCTTAAATCTTAACTTCAAAGGTAAACTCGGGTGGAAGTGTTAAAGCTCTAACTGGAGGAAAATTACACTTAAGCAAAAATGTGCTTACGTAAATACGGGCACGCGCGTTGCAAATAGACTCATGTATAAGCGAAAGGCATTTTGTCTCAAACACGGACAGTTTCTCTAGACTAGTTATAATTTCCAACTTGAATTTCTTGCAGACATAAATGAGTGCTTATCCAAAAAACTGCATTCCTGTCTCTCAAACGCAACATGTGTGAACTCCATTGGCAGCTACAAGTGTACTTGTCTTCCTGGTTACGAAGGAGATGGGCGCTCATGTACAGATATCAATGAGTGCAGTATAAGCCAACACAACTGTAGTACTTATTCGTTGTGCAATAACACTGCTGGCTCCTATAGCTGCACCTGCCTGGACGGATTTCAAGGTAATGGCTTTTCGTGTAAAGACATAGACGAGTGTGAAAGAGAAATTCATGACTGCAGTCCCCATGCATTGTGCACGAATGCAATTGGTGATCACAACTGCTCCTGTTTGTCAGGTTTCCATGGTGATGGACGAACCTGTCAAGATGTTGATGAGTGCAAAGCGTGGACGCATAATTGCAGTGGACACGCATCGTGTATAAACACCATTGGTGGATATGAATGCAAATGTCGAGACGGATTTGAAGGCAACTGGTTTCAATGTATAGACAAGAATGAATGTGAGATGAAAACACACAACTGTAGCCAGCATGCATACTGCAGAAACAACGTCGGCGCATATAATTGCACTTGTCATGATGGTTATGAAGGCAATGGATGGTCTTGCACAGATGTAGACGAATGCAAGACTAAAACACATAGCTGCAGTATAAATTCATTCTGCACAAATAATGTCGGTGCATATAATTGCACTTGTCATGCAGGGTATAAAGGCAACGGATGGTCTTGCACAGACGAAAACGAATGCAAGACTAAAACACATAGCTGCAGTATAAATGCATTCTGCATAAATGACTTCGGTTCATATAATTGCATTTGTCATGATGGTTATAAAGGCAATGGACGGTCTTGCACTGACGTAGACGAATGCAAGACTAAAACACATAACTGCAGTATAAATTCATTCTGCACAAACAATATCGGTGCATATAATTGCACTTGTCATGTAGGGTATAAAGGCAACGGATGGTCTTGCACAGACGTAGACGAATGCAAGACTAAAACACATAGCTGCAGTATAAATGCATTCTGCACAAATAACTTCGGTTCATATAATTGCATTTGTCATGATGGTTATAAAGGCAATGGACGGTCTTGCACTGACGTAGACGAATGCAAGACTAAAACACATAACTGCAGTATAAATGCATTCTGCACAAACAATATCGGTGCATATAATTGCACTTGTCATGTAGGGTATAAAGGCAACGGATGGTCTTGCACAGACGTAGACGAATGCAAGACTAAAACACATAGCTGCAGTATAAATGCATTCTGCACAAATAACTTCGGTTCATATAATTGCATTTGTCATGATGGTTATAAAGGCAATGGACGGTCTTGCACTGACGTAGACGAATGCAAGACTAAAACACATAACTGCAGTATAAATTCATTCTGCACAAACAATATCGGTGCATATAATTGCACTTGTCATGTAGGGTATAAAGGCAACGGATGGTCTTGCACAGACGTAGACGAATGCAAGACTAAAACACATAGCTGCAGTATAAATGCATTCTGCACAAATAACTTCGGTTCATATAATTGCATTTGTCATGATGGTTATAAAGGCAATGGACGGTCTTGCACAGACGTAGACGAATGCAAGACTAAGACACATAACTGCAGTATAAATTCATTCTGCACAAATAATGTCGGTGCATATAATTGCACTTGTCATGCAGGATATAAAGGCAACGGATGGTCTTGCACAGACGAAGACGAATGCAAGACTAAAACACATAAATGCAGTATAAATGCATTCTGCATAAATAACTTCGGTTCATATAATTGCATTTGTCATGATGGTTATAAAGGCAATGGACGGTCTTGCACAGACGTAGACGAATGCAAGACTGAAACACATAAATGCAGTATAAATGCATTCTGCATAAACAACTACGGTTCATATAATTGCACTTGCCGTGGTGGATTTAAAGGTGATGGACGAACGTGCAGAGACATTGATGAATGCAAAATGCAATCACACAATTGCAGTGTCTATGCATCCTGTACGAACATCATCGGTGCATTCAGCTGCATTTGTCGTGATGGATATGAAGGTACTGGATGGGAATGCACTGACATCAATGAGTGTAAGATTGGAACTGACAACTGCCACTCTAGCGCTAGTTGCGTGAACAAGCAAGGCTCGTACAGTTGTTTCTGCAAAAGAGGGTACACGGGGAATAGAACCCACTGCACAGGTAAGCTCGGAAAAGTCTCCGATGTACTTCATACGTGTGTAAACAAATCTCAGCGTCGACGTAGACGAATGCAAGACTAAAACACATAACTGCAGTATAAATGCACTCTACACAAACAGCTTCGGTTCATATAACTGCAGATGTCATGATGGTTATGAAAGCAATAGATAGTCTTGAACAGACGTACACGAATGCAAGACTAAAAACATTACTGCAGTATAAATGCATTTTGCACAAACAACGTCGGTGCATATAATTGCACTTGTCATGCAGGTTTTAAAGGCAACGGATGGTCTTGCGCAGACGTAGACGAATGCAAGACTAAAACACATAACTGGAGTATAATATATTTTAATATATGTAATGGAAAGATGACATCGTCTAATAACGACTATACCGTACTTTGGTTTGTTTTTTAGATATAAATGAGTGCCTACTTAGGAAAACAAAGTGCAGCCCAAATGCGCAATGCATCAACACCCAAGGATCCTACAGCTGTAAGTGCCCAGACGGGTACGAAGGCGATGGAGAAAAGTGTCATGATAGAAACGAGTGTAATCGAAATCCTTGCAGCTTCTACGCAGTGTGCAGAAATACAGACGGTTCGTACACCTGCCGCTGTAAACCCGGTTTCCAAGGAGACGGAAAGTGGTGTTACGACTATGACGAGTGCAGGAGAGGTACTCATGATTGCCACCAAAAAGCCGTATGTGAGAATACATGGGGATCGTATCGCTGTACGTGCTCCAGAGGGTACAGTGGAAATGGTCAAGTCTGTGAAGGTGAGGAACTCTGTCATGTCCGACACAGTATAGATCCCCGGGGTCGCTGAATTCTTGATAGAGCTGTGCCATCCGGGTCTCCAAATCCAGACCCTTTTGCAGACCAAAACATCCCATTTTCCACGCCCGTTTTCAGACCTCGGTTCTGAAAGTTGTAATTAGTTTGTAAACCGATTACGTCGTCCAAGTAAAATCACCGGGGCTTTTGCAGAAGACAGACACTGGCTGCTCCTCTGCTTTTTAAAGGCACTTGGAGATGAAAAGAGAAATACTTTTATACGCCCCCTGGTTTCCTTGCATGAAAATCTATATCCGAATTCAGACCATTAATTAACTGGCAAAACCTATTCCCCTTTTTTAGACTTAAGGGGTTCAAAAACCATACTCTTTAGGGCGGGCATTTACCTATATTTCTAATGTAGGGGAGTAGCCCCTTCCCACAAGCTTTAGTTATAGGGGTCGAACTCTTCTCATTCTTTGTATTACCGGGATGGCAATTCACGCTATTGCCACAGATAAAGAATTTTTAATTTTTAAGGCATTTCTGTTTTATTGGCCGTGGTGAATACTAAAGAAAAGGAATATTAGTCCCTTACCCAGACCTTACAGGAGTATAAGTCCAATAATGGTTCCTAAAAAAAATTAAGACGGCTGGTCAGCTTCACGTCAAAAAACTAGGTCTTGGTTGTCGTTTATGCTAACACTGCTAAAACTACAACCAAAATAAGCAAATTGGGTGTTGGATGTGGCTGATAGAGCTTCCACGTAGGAACATCATAACAAACCTTATCTTTATCTTAAGCTTCCTCATGACAGTTAGTTCAGACAATGGTCTGACAAGAAATATCGAAGATGTTGACTGAGTAAATGCACTTTTTTGATATCTTCTTCTTATAATGCCTAAAATGTCACTGGACAAATCTGACTAGGAAGCTGTCACCCGCCTCGGTTTTTACTCATAAGTAACAGAGAGGTTTTGTCAAACCAAACATATTTTAGGTCACCCTAGCTAAAAATCTCTGAGACTGAAAAAGTCCACGTTCATGGGAATGTGGACTCCCCAGCTGAGCATGAGTTAAAAGGTCTTTGTCTAAAGCTTTTAAAGATGACATCGTTTAATAACGACTATACGGTACTTTGGTTTGTTTTTTAGATATAAATGAGTGCTTACTTAGGACAACGAAGTGCAGCTCAAATGCGCAATGCATCAACACCCAAGGATCCTACAACTGTAATTGCCACGACGGATACGAAGGCGATGGAGAAAAGTGTTATGATGTAAACGAGTGTGATCGAAATCCTTGCAGCTTCAACACAGTGTGCAGAAATACAGAAGGTTCGTACACGTGCAGCTGTAAACCCGGTTTCCAAGGAGACGGAAAGTGGTGTTACGACTATGACGAGTGCAGGAGAGGTATTCATGATTGCCACCAAAAAGCCGTATGCGTGAATACACCGGGATCGTATCGCTGTACGTGTTCCAGAGGGTATGATGGAAATGGTCAAGTCTGTGAAGGTGAGGGATTCTGTCATATCCGACACAGTAAAGATCCCGGGGGTCGATGAATTCTTGATAGAGTTGTGCCACCCGGTTCTCCAAATCCAGACCCTTTTTCAGACTAAAACATCCCATTTTCTACACCCGTTTTCAGACCTCTCTTCTGAAAGTTGTAATTAGTTTGTAAACTGATTACGTCGTCCAAGTAAAATCACCGGGGCTTTTGCAGAAGACTTCCGCTTTTGCTTTTAAATGCACTTGGAGATGAAAAGAGAAAACGTTTATACGCTCCTTTGGTTCCTTTGAGAATCTATACCCGAATTCACACCATTAACAAATTGGCAAAACCTATACTCGTTTTTAGACTTAAGGAGTTCAAAAACCTTACCCTTTGGGGCGGCATTTACCTATATTTCTAATGTAGGGGAGTAGCCCCTTCCCACGAGTTTAGTTATAGGGGTCAAGCTCTTCTCATTCTTTGTATTACCGGGATGGCAATTCACGCTATTGCCACAGATAAAGAATTCTTAATTTTTAAGGCATTTCTGTTTTATTGACCGCGGTGAATACTAAAGAAAAGGAATATTAGTCCCTTACCCAGACCTTACAGGAGTATAAGTCCAATAATGGTTCCTAAAAAAAATTAAGACGTCTGGTCAGCTTCACGTCAAAAAAACTAGGTCTTGGTTGTCGTTTATGCTAACACTGGGTGGTAAAACTACAACCAATTTTAGAAAATTGGGTTTTGGATGTGGCTGATGGAGCTTTAAATATTTACACGACTCACACTGTAACATTAATTTTACTAAGGACTGTGTAGCTTTTATTTTTCTTTTCTTGTTTCACAGTTTCCTCGGCCAACAGCATAGTGCTCACAAGATTTCTTCTTGTCCTCATGCTTACCATTTCTTATGTGATCTTAAGTTACATTTGAGAACAACTGCGGCGATTTTTGAGGCAATTCTACTCGTTTTATGATAAATACTGAGCCGACATTCATTGCCATTGAAGAAGGATTCACTGGTCCAATTTTGGTGAAAGGGTTTGAAACCGGCCCGAATAGAGTAAAGGTTCTTCTTCAGTTGTCAGCCACAAATCGAGTCCTCAGACGTTATCACTGTTCATGTTGGTCGATTAAATCGGAGAAAACCAATAAAAATTGTCAGCTGTAAACGTATTATTGATTTTGACGAAAAGGCCTAGGATGTATTCAAAGAAGATCATCTGAACTTTGACAATCTAATTACTAAGGTTTGAGTGTAGAGATCTGAGCTGTAAACCAGGTGTTGTCACACTGGATGATATGGAACTACTGTAGCTAGAACTCATGTTGACGAGTTGCGAGCTTGTATTTAGTGAGTTTATGAAGAATGCTTGTAACTTACATTGTGTAAATACAGTCGTTGGGTGCCCCTGAAACAAACTGGAAGACCTTTTTAATTTTTAATCCTGCAAAAAAAAAGAGCATTAGTAAATGCCAAAATAGCTAAAACCAACCAAATGATGAGGTCTATTGTTTTTTTGTTTGCTTGTTTTTTTACTTTAGCACTAGGAAAACTGATTGGACATATTGACAGAGTGAAAATTCTGCTGTTTGGACATGTATTACAGAAAAAGAAATATTCTTCAACTCCAACAATTTAGGAGAGCTTTCGGAATCCATACGGATTCCTTCATCAGTAATGACGTTTGTTGTTATTGATTGAATATTGCATGTATTCAAACAAGACAAGGCCTTCGTCAATGTAACCTTAGAAAATGATGATCAATGGCCACTGTAGCTCTTGATGAGTCCTATTATAACACCTATTCAGGCGGTTTTTCAAACCCACATAAACATTACACATTGACTTAAAAAGGTCATCTCGTACCAACTATTGTACAACTACCAAATGCACAAAAGCCACTCTGTGACAAGCGTGTGGTAGCGTGGTGAAGCACATGCATGTACCCTAAGCTCACGAGTGAGCGGAATCGTTCGTAACAGAAACTTATAAGGATTTGTACGGGGATTTTAGCAATAGTTCAAAGAGATCAAACATAGCGATAAAAATACATCAGAATTTCTTTCTTTGAATCGTTGTTTAAATTTATGGTGTCAAATTAGCCCTTTTTAGGCGGCGTTTCAGCGCAATTCCCGCGAGTTTTAGTTCTATCGTTGTTCTTTCTTGACTATATATATTATTCCCCATAGAGAGAGAACAACGGCAGAAATAAAACTCGAATGAATCGCGCTGAACGACCTAAGGCTAATAACATACCATAAATTTAAACAACGATCCAAGGCAAGAAATTCTGGGGTATTTTTTTTAACTATTTTCTACGGCTAAAAATAACGATCGCTAAAATCCCATACATACCCTTATATTTGTTACGCAACAACTATTCTGTCTCATGAGCTTGGGGTACCCGTGAGTGTAGTCTGTTTCAGGCTCCGAGATAGTCGGGTCCGCGAAATTGAGAAAGGGCGAACACAAAAATAAAACGGGAGGAAACAGGGGAGAGGAAGGGCCACCGCCCCCTTTTCCCAGATCACGCGCTCATATTTTCGCGTGCCTTTCTCTTACGCGTCTTCCTACTATCTAAGGGCCTGGAAGGGGCTACTGTGAGTGGATTACTGATTTCCTTCCAACACAGCCGAAAAAGAAATCTTCTACTCTTTTTCAGGAATTCAGGTACACTGCGTCAACACCGTGTTCAGTAAGACCGCCTCAACGGGTAAATAGAACACAGAATCAAGGAGAGAACTGGGGAGAGAGAACGAGGGAAAGCCTACACGTTAGTGTATAACAGATTGGTACGTTGATTCTGCCACTTGCTTCATCCTCTCTCCCTCTCCATCCATCCTCTTTTCCCTCCGCGCTCCATTTCGAGCCACCCTTCCCGATCTGGACTCTCAGACTGCTGAGTACTATTTTTGTCTTGGTTTTTGAGGAAAGAAATGTCCAAAAAGGTTTTTAACGGCTTTCCACCGCATAAATCCCAATTTCATTTCGCGCCTAAACATTGCTAGTCATTCCAACCCCACCCTCAGCCCCACCACCACCCCCTCCTCACTACTTCGCCCAAAGTCCTTACAGGCATAAGTTGATGTCATAACCAAATTTTCTGGCATCGATAGGTTTCCATTTTCTTTTAAGTATGGGGCTCCGCTGAGGGTGGAACTGTGCTATTATAGCGGAGATCTCGCTTGCGTCGGCGAATTGTAGTTGCGAGAAGCTCTTTCTAGGCGGATCGGTGGTGCCTAAGTTGCTTGGAACAGTACGTCATAGAGGGTGACAACTCCGTCTGTGGCTCCGCCGGCCGCTCACGATGTGCTTTCGAAGAGTCGGGTTGTTTGGGAATGCAGCCAAAAAATGGTGGTAAACTCCATCTAAAGCTAAATACTGACCTGAGACCGATAGCGAACAAGTACCGTGAGGGAAAGATGAAAAGAACTTTGAAAAGAGAGTTAAAAAGTACGTGAAACCGTTTGAAGGGAAACGAATGGACTCAGCAATGCGCCCTTTGAGATTCAGACGGGCGGTTGTGGCGGTCCGGGGCTTGCGGATCTGAATGGACCGCGGTCTCGGGCCTGTTGCTTCCGACCGTCGCACTTCTCTTGGACGCGAGTCAACGTCGGTTGGGACTGGGCCTCAAAGGTTCCGGGAAGGTAGGTCGGGACGCTCGCGTTCGGACTGTTACAGCCCGGTTCTCTCCCGGCTCGGGCCCGACCGAGGCAGATGCAGCACATGCCTCTTCTGGCTAGGGTCCCGTCCTTCCGGCCGGCTGTCGAATGCGGTGGACTGCTTGCAGTGCCCCGCCCGTACACACACTACATGTAAGCCGATTTTAAATGTCATGTTAACTGTCATACGGAGATTGAGCTCGCAGGCAAAACTTGGTTTTCTTACGTCATCTATTTCATGTATAAAAGTTGCACCTCGATGTCAACTAAATGACGCAGCTATAGGATTTTTTTTCAGCGCTCGAGGCTGCTCGTTAGAAGCTTTTTTTCTCAAACAATATTCACACTACTGACCTTTAACTTACCCTATGAAGGGTTTTCTGACTGCCTCTTAGTTCTACGAAATGAATTACGTCCCAGAGATTGTGAAAAACGTAGCAAAACCCAAGCAGGCAAGCGCGTCGCTTCAATAAATATTGACGGGAAATTTAAAAGTGAGTACAATGTTGTCTTTACAGGTTTTCTCTTTAAATTATTGAAGACCGTCATGTTTTCTCCGAAAAAAAAAAGTTGCCAACCGGAAATGTCCATTGAACCAACATATATTTTCATCGAAGGGTAACGTATCGAGGCATTTTGCAGTTTATCGGGATCACCGCCCAGGCCCATTATCACGACTAACACAGACAGCTTGGGCAAGGATTCGAGAACTATTTAACTTCGATTTGTTAGACGGATGAATTGATGGATTTTGCCCTATCTCAAGTTTTAAAGATGATACCCACCGCAGTGTTTGTGCGCCAAAAATTTAGAGATGAATCGGGTGAAATCGTCGAGGGAGCTGTTAAGGAATAATTGACCGAGCTACCTTCTCTTCCTTGTGATCTCGTCACTCCGCGAAACATGAGGAAAGATTGGTTCACTCCAGACTGCCGATGGCTGCAATTTGGTGATGAAAACAGTGAACAGAAATCGCTGTTGGAACATGTAAAACTAAGTCCAAGCATGCCGCGAGACAATCTGTTGCAACGGTAAAGTTGTCAAGACAAATTATGCCACTGTTTCTCAAAAAGAACCACGAAGCTTTTTTTGAATTTGAACTGGGGTTAAGAAAACTGGTCTGAATCCAATTCTCCCAAGGTATACCTAGGAAATAGCGGCTGTAGGTTACATGTTTAAAATTGTATGGAGTAGCTTGAGGATGGAGAAAACACGACCATGAAAGCCACAAAATAGAAAAGAATTTAGCATGGTAAACGTAACTTTCTTTAAGTTAAAACTACCCATCCATGAATGGAAGAGTCACTGAAATTTATTCCTTGTCATAAAATAGCTACTCTTGACTTACAGTACTATAAGTTCTGATTTCTGATTAACTTATATTGTTTACAACCAAGAGCCATAATAGTCCTATTATGGCTCTTAGCTATGTAGGTTGATTTGTTCCGGGCTATTATAGTAAGCTTTGGTATCCTTAAATTTCGCCCATATTTGCGAGAAACTCTTTTAATACCTAGCTTTAAGCTATTTTTCTTAACCAATGTTAGCCAGGTCCTGAAATTTAAGAAGCAACTTTTTGGATTTTTGGCAATTTTTTAGCAACATTTTAGCATTCCAGTAGGCAACTTTTCATCATTTTGCGAGCACAATCCGGACAGGCCTAATCAACAGACAACGAAGTAAGTGAGGTTGGGTCATTGTTCAAAGTACCTAGAAATATGCTCATTTTCCATCTTTGGTGACGATGTACAATAGAATCGGAAAATGTGTGTGATGTTTTCACAAAATTGATTGTAAGAATTTTCCTCTGACTAAACATAATGAAAAATTGAAAAGTGAAAGGTTTTAATTTTCCTAGAGGGTTTTATGTGACTGAACCGTCAAAACAGAATGCAAGTAAAGCGCATTTACAAGCAGTTTGGGTTCACTAAAAAAGACAGCAAAACAATGTTAACGCCGCGAGCAGGTTCTGAACTTGCGCGGAGAAACCCCATTGGATTTCAAGTCCAACGCCTTAACCACTCGGCCATCGCAGCTCCTACATTTTCCTTCGCATAAAATGATTCTAAAAACTCTAAGGTAACCTTGCTCAATTAGCAACATTTCTAATTCCATAGGGTCTGAAAAACGTCACTTGAAGTTCAGTATGAAACGAGTAATGAAGCAGTCCGGTAAACCTGGCAAACATATATTGCTGCTTTTAGCACGGTCCGAGGAAATAGGAAAAACAAAGATTAAGCTCGGGTGGTATATGAGTAATTGTCAAGCCTAGTAGTAGTACGAAAATATGGAGAAAAGTCTCATTTCAGGGAATTCGTCGCTTTATATAGGCTTCCAATATCAGGTTGGAATATTAAAAAACTTAGCCATTTCAGTAATAGAAATAGTTTTATGGGTAAACATTAGAAATGCGGATAATTAAAGAGACGTCCAAAAAGAACGCACATTTATAAAATTGGTTTAGGGGTTAATTATAAACAGAAAATTATTGAAGACAAAATGCTCGAAGCACGCTGGAAGATAGTAGGAATTAAACAAACGGAAACTTCATGGATTCTACTTTGTGTCTCTTTTTATGTTCCATGATAATACTGTTCGAAGCATTTCGCCTATCTCTAAACAAAAGCTCGTTCAATTTACAACAAACCTTACTTAGGAACCGTAACTATGCTGTTAAGTATTGGGAATAACAGCAGCCAATCAAAGGGCAGAAACGCAATGCAGAAGTCATTCAGTAAATGTAAAACGTAAAACGTTGACTCAGTCTTCGGAAACACAACTCCACTCAAACTGGATTACTAAATTGATTACCAAAGGGAGACTACTTTGATCTTAAACCAAATTCTCTCACGTATTCTTAAAAGAAATGTATGGAGCTAAGTCTGGAGAATTTGTATGTGGATCTTGGAGTTAAAGGGTAACAAAACTTCTCCGACTCCGACCCCCCACCTAACGGGGAGAACAGTATCGGAGCGAAACGAAGAAAAACCTTTTGTACGCAGACGTTATGTGCTGTGCGCCAACTACGATCTTCTGAATTTGATTCGTTTTACTATACATACATCCATTGCCATGTTTCATTTACTTTTTATGTCAAAAATATAAGTGTAGTAAAAAGGACTACTACTGCGAGCAGGATTCGAACCTGCGCGGGGGAACCCCATTGGATTTCAAGTCCAACGCCTTAACCACTCGGCCATCCCAGCACCTATAAGTGATTGAAATGACTCTGAATGATTTAAGGTAACGTACCCTCACTTAGCAACGTTCCTAATATGCATAGTGGGAAGAAAACCCATTTTGAAGTTAGGTGCGAAACAAGTAAATGCAAACAGGCAAACGCGTTTGTTGCTATACTCTCAGAGAAATAAAGAAGGGAGATCATATTAAAAGTTGGAAAATGGCAAAAATCTTTTAATGTGAATGGGGGATGGGAATCTATATATAGTTTATCAGGCCTAGAAGTATAGCAGGAAAACAAAAAAAAATTATTAGCTTCTTGATCGACGAACGTTGAGTCACTGTATAGCCATGGGGACACACACATACATGTTGCGGTGGTCTTTGCTGTTTATGAGCTCCCATCATCGTTAGGCTCGATGACCAACCGCTGTTAGGGAACTTTGAACCCACGCACCTCCACAAATCAGGTTGGAACCTCAAACTGACAAATGGACTGAAAATAAGAAAACAGAATGAAAAATATAAAAGAAATTCTTCTGAAAATAAGTAGTTACATCATAGTTAAACTTGCGCTGAACTCACGCAAGCAGTTTAATAATAGAGGCCTTTTTTAAATATTCCATGTTAGATCTGATCACTTAATCTTCGATAATCTGGCTAAAGCTATCAGCAAAAAGAAAGTTACGCTGCGAGCAGGATTCGAACCTGCGCGGGGATACCCCATTGGATTTCGAGTCCAACGCCTTAACCACTCGGCCACCGCAGCGTCGGGTGAAGCTTTTTCTGACTCTAATCTTAATCGATGTTTCACTCAAGTGAAACCAAAGGAGAATTTACACTTGATGTATTATCGGTCCACAAGCACGTTCTCTTTTATCATGAAAATAGCCAAAAACAATCAAAATACGTAATTGATGGCTGAAAATCCTGATTAATAATAAGCTAATAATAAGGTGCAGGCCAAGTTAAGGTGGCAGGGAAAACGCGCGTGTAATGGTTTCACCCAGCCAACTGGGTCGTATATGAGGGGAAAAGAACAATAATGGACGTCGTTTACAGAAACGGTCACATGATACAGAATCACTTTGCTGGAATAAAACGCAGTGGGACTTTGAAACTGGAAAGAATATTTTGAATGATGTAGTGTTTTTGATTTTCTTGCCCAGGGCCTTGTTTGCCTTTTGTCCCGTTTCTGATGCCAGCAAACTCCAATGCAATGTTTCTTGATACGTAAAAATGTTCAAAAAATATATATATATAGCCGCTGCGAGCAGGATTCGAACCTGCGCGGGGAGACCCCATTGGATTTCAAGTCCAACGCCTTAACCACTCGGCCATCGCAGCTTCTCCTTCAGAGCCTCATTTCGAGTACCGTAATGAAAGAATTCCACGCGGCCAACGAACGTGATCTTAGCAACACTGCTTTTTATCTGCGAGAACCGAACTGAGAGGAGTTTTAACAGCAACATCGTCAAATCAGTCTTTTTGTACGGATGTCAGAGTGAGACATTGACTATGACGGAGAAACTAAAGCTAGACATCAGTAAACCCGAAAACTGAGAAGAACATCTGGCTCGGATGTCTTTTGGCCAAGAATGAAGAGTAATGCGAAAGGATGGGTCAAGATCGGACTGAGCTCACAATGCACGAGTAACGGTCATTTACCGTTTCCTACTTACGTGAAAATTACATGACTACATGTAGTGTTCAGGCACATTTAATAACCTCAGGTCTTCACAGACCTCTAGTGAACTGTCGGTCTGTTTCTGTGTAACTAAAACACTATGACGCTGGGATTACTGCTTTAATAAATTAGTTGAGTCTGCGATTGGGATTTTAATTCGGGCGCTCCTTTGGAAAAACACCCTTCCCACTTTTTTTAACTTTTGACACGAATCCGTCGACACCACTGGAAAGAGCGCTTTAAAATTATTAAAACTGCCAAGTTTGAAAGTATAATTTGTTGAAAACTAACAAAGATATATAGCTCACCTCAAAAGCGCGAAATTTTAATGACGTTTGGAATTCTATGGCGGTGCCGGGGGGGTCACAAACTTGCCCCTCCCCTCCATACAAACGTCTTTAAATTTTTGCTACTTTGCGGGGCTATATCTTCATCTGCTTTAGACGTATCACTTTCAAATTTAGTAATTATACTAATTTTTTGGCGCTCTAGCCTTTCCAGTGGTGTCGACGGATTTTCATGTCACAAGCTGAAAAAACCGTGTAAGGGTCTATTCAGGAAAAAAGTGAAACTTTGAAAAGGTAGTCCTGTTTTCCTGTTGGAAACTTTTCTGGGGCAAACATGCCTGATTCCATACGAGTTTTCACAAGACTCACCAATTCCAGGATATATCCGTGCTGGCCGATTTTACTACGTGAAAATAAACTTTGCAAGATATAAACACGAAACCGATTTTCATTTTTATTACATCTACTTTGAAATCACTGGCGATCTGTGCAATCTGATTGGCTCTCAGCAGTGTGATTTATTCCCAAATCACACTATTTTTGCTCTAAGCCGCATCTGTTCCAAATCGCGTCATTCATGTTCTAAATCGCATCATTTCTGTTTTAAATCGCACTATTTTTGTTCTATATCGCATCATTTCTGTTTCGAATACAAAATGAGAAGTAAAAGCCTTTTTGTTTCGGCTTTTTAACAAACCAGCTACTTGATCAATAAATATTAGTACTAGTACAGTACTGACTAAATTCTGCGATTTCAAAATGGATGTAATAAAGTGGTCATTGAACTTCTTATTGTGCAATTTTGGTCTGAAATCATACTTGTGATTTTGAAATCACGCGTATGATTTCTGATCAAATTGTACTCCACTCAGTTCAATTACCATTATATATCCCTGCTGCCATCTTGAATTTTGGCGAGAGAGTAGACTGCAAATATTCTCTCTTTTGCGAAAGGAACTTGCGTTTAATTAACAATTAGTCGCCTCAGGCGACGTGAATATCGGCGAATAGTCACCGAGACGAAGTCGAGGTGACTATTTGCCAATATTCACGTCGCCTGAGGCGACTAATTGTTTTAGTATAATTACATTGATGATTATTCGAGAAAATAAAATTATTGATCAATTTCCGACCCCGAAACATCCAAAAATCTGGCTGCCATTTTGAAAACTGCTAGCCTTCAGTGCTATAATCACCGCGCGGTGATTATAGCGGGATAAAGCGAAGCTCCTAGCCAATCACAGCGCTCTATTTTCGATAGTCGTCGATGTAATTATACTAATAGAAAATGTTCTTCACCCGATGGACCCGCAGTTCCTCCAATTTCCGAAAGCCGGTCGCGCACAGACTGGAACTGAGGGAGCGTGGTGGGAGGTGTCCTTATTTTCCCATGATGCACATCGGTCATAAGACAAACAACAAAATGGCCGCCCGCGCAAAGAAGAGGTTGGCAGTGATTTCGGACCACCTTAACTCTTGTAGATTACATTCTGTACTTCCAGAAATATCATTTACAGATGCAAAAGAGCTCGATACCGAAAGGGTAGTTCTACAAAACGATCTTCTGACCCAGGAACAAGTCGATTTCTACAACACAAATGGCTACCTTGTCGTGCGGAATCTTGTACCTCAAGAGCTGTTAGACAAGTATCGCGATCGTTTTACGCAAATATGTAATGGTGTTGTCAAAGTACCCGGTATAACAGTGATGAGGGATGTCACCTACGCGAAAGCTAACCGTTCACGTGGCGAGAGAACCGTAAATAAACTTCAAAACTTCGAACAGGACGAGGTCCTTTTCAGCTATTGTGAGCTGCCCCAGATTTTAAAGTACGTGGCGTGTTTTGCTGGTCCAGATATCAAATCTGTGCACACCATGCTAATAAACAAACCGCCTGATCCTGGTACTCTGACATCTCGTCATCCTTTGCATCAGGATTTGCATTATTTTCCTTTCCGTCCAGCCAATCGGATGGTGTGTTCTTGGACAGCAATGGAGAAAGTGGACAAGAAAAATGGCTGCTTGGTAGTCATTCCAGGCACCCACTACACTCCACTCCTGCCACATCACTATCCAAACTGGGAGGTAAGTAAAGCAGCACAAAAATGTTTTTTGAGACTGCCTCCTCTTTATCCCTTTATCTCAGGGTCTGGATGACCCCCCCCCCCCCCCCCCCCATCCCTAATCTGAAGGTCTGGATCTACCACTATGAGAGGGTCCATAGGGGACTAATACCTTAATGCCTCTGTCTGTGAGACTCAAGCAAAAGCTTCTCCATCGGGCAGACAAAGAAATAATATCTCTCATCCTCTGGAGTACAGCAAGCAGAGTGCATTCACTTAAACTAGCTAACATACCCTGAAGTGATTGCTGGGGATTCAGGACTTGATACCAGCTTGATACCAGGGACCTGAGTACAGTGATGGTGAATTGTGAAGAATAAATCTCCATGAATGCCCTGTCCACTCTGGTTGTGGAAGGATGATGATGATATGGCTGCTTCAATGGCTATGCAGGGACATGACTTTATACTTTCCAATACCAATAACTGCATGGCCGTTTGCCAAACTCTTTCAAAAACAGTCTGAAAGGTGTCACAATCTTGTTGTTGTCTTAAATTAATGATTTTTTAACTTATATGAGTTTACATGTAGTTGGAAGCCAGAAATTGATCAGTCTGATACAAAGCACGTTAATTTTTTATGAAATGTCAAAAATTTCCTTTGTCAGGGTGGGGTAAATAAAGGATACCACGGCATTAAGGATTATAACCCTACTCAACCATTATTGCACTTGGAGATGAATGCAGGGGATACAGTGTTTTTCCATCCCCTGCTTATTCATGGATCAGGAAGTAACCAAACAAAAGGATTCAGAAAGGTAAGGTACATGCATACACATTGCCTGCAACTTCAGGCAATAGCCTTTCACCCCTCGATTAGTATTTTAATAATATTTAAAAGAAAACCAGGCAAAATCAGAATAACTTTTTAATCATTGAATAAACTCCTGTCGTGTTACTCATTAGCTGTCTGAAATGGAGTTTGTATCTAAAGTTAATTCTATGAACAGATCTGCATTTAATTTTTTTTAATCTGTACTTTCAAGTGTCATCATGTTTCATGGAATATTTTGCATATAGTCCAATCAGAATAGTTGGTTTATTGAGTGCTCTGACAGTAACATGATATGCATCTTCAGCAGAAAATTCCATGTATTAACGAACGAGAGCACTTGGTTATATTGATCGATATCACTTCACACCTGTAAGCAAGGTGGTGATGGTACCCAGGTTTAGGGTTGTATGATACATGGACATTTCGAAACTAAGGGGGTGTTTACATGAGAAAACTCGCACCGGCGCGAGTTTCATACCAGGATGACTTTTTGATTTCGTATCACGTTTACATGATGACTGGGTCATTTCATATCTCGTTATTTGAAGGTACACTTCATGTTGATAAAATACACGTGTGATTCAAAATCGCAAACATTACGCATGCGCTACTCGTTCCAGTCTACCGGCAGACTGATTTTCCACCGGAACGGGTGGACATTTCGTGTTTACATGATACCGTTGCGAAATCTCGTACCGGAGTGAAATTCTCGCCCCGGTGTGACGACCAGGGTGAACTTACACTGGGGCGACTCGCGCCAGCATGATATTTTGTGTTGGTAACATGTAAACAAATGTAGAGCCATGAGAGGGAACCGCAGTAAACTCGCCTCGGCACGAAAGTCGCCCCAGTGTCATGTAAACACCCCCTAAGATATTGAACATGCTGTAATCTTTAGAAAACAATCACGTAGTTTTATCGTTATTTTTAAATCACGGGGTTATGTATTTCGCATGCATGGAGGATTTCAAAATCAAACCTGTGATAAAACCAGGCCTTCTGATAGGGTGCGATAAAAAGTCAGAAATTATGTGCCATTTTCAGGGCAGATTGTGCGATGAGAAAGGACTATTTGTGCGATTTTTTTAGGGCTAATTAACATTGTTTTGCCAGGTTTCAAAGGAGAAAAATCACTTTAATGTTATTTAACATGCAATTTTAATGTAAAAGAATAATAAAACATTCTATTTCAAAACAAAATACGTAAATTTGTCCAATTATCTTGACCCGGAAAAGAAAACAAATAGAAAGAAAGAAAAAGGACACTTGTTTAATGTTACATGATGCCATTGCACCACTGACTACACTGCTTGTCTCTGAAATCAAAATGGCTGCTTAGCTAGTGGCTATCCAGATACCGCGATTGAAGTTTTCAGATGTCTTGCAAGGGTTTCTTTGGAGGTAAATCACCTGGGAAAATGTTTGGTCAAAGTTAGAATTTATTGGTTACTTTACTTGAATTTAGCATTTTTTTTAGAAATTATGCGATTTTCCTCAAATTGTGCTATTAGATGCGAATTGAGGCCAAATGTTTGAAATTACCTCATCACATAATATCAGAAGGCCTGTATTGTATTTAAACGTAGTTTCGTCAGTGTTCAACAAAACCGCATTCTAAGTCATTTTCAATTTGCCCAATGATTTTACCCAAACATCATTAATTTTATTGTGAACAGTTTTATGAAAGCATATAGAGAAGACTAGAAAAGCATTTATCTTCTTAAAACAACCCACCTAAGAAGAGATCTGGAGGTTCAAAGATTTGTTAAGCTGTGGCTTAAGTTAGACTTTGTTTAAATATTTGGCCCAAAAAGTTCATTCTTTCAACCACTAAATAAAATTGTGGTCAATCGTAAAATTAATGATGATATCCTGTTAATTTTACCTTCTTTCTGAACAGCTGCGGGGAAAGTTAAAAATTTACACACGAACAAGACTTGTTTTATTGACTGCTTAGAACAAAAAGCTACAGCCAATGGACCTGTTTAACTCAAATGCGTCAAGTTGTGTTTACAGTTTCTTCCTTACAGTGTCATTTATCTCTAAAAAAAAGAGAGAAATGTATGCATGACGACAAACTTCTAGCGTGTGCAATGTCTCCCTTTCCTTCTCAGTTCACATTATATCACTTCTGTGTAATCTTTGCTCATCACTTTTTCAGCTTCCCGGGCTTGCATCCATTCAGATGCCTTCCACAGCGGGAGGTTAAGCGCTCTTAAATGTTATATAGAATATTTTTGTGGATCGATCACAATCAGACTTGCTTTGCTTCGAAAAGGAGAAGCTCCGGTAAATCCTACAAATGAAGGACTCACCGGAGGATGCATATACCAAAGTATGCCATAGGTTTCAGTGACCACGCATGACCTCTAAGTGTAATTTGATATGACATTTTTATTATTGTTTAATACTTCAGGGTGACAAACTTCCTTTGAATGTACATGTGCAAGGATTTATAGTTTACTACTGCTATTATGTTTAGTTTTTAAATCAAACAGTTATGTACACCTGTACTTGCATGGAGGATTTCAAACTCAAACCTATGATGAAACTCGAAATGTTCCTCCTTTCAACCACTGCATGTAAGTCAAATTGTGGTCAATCATAAAATTAATGATAAGATCCTGTTAATTTTACCTTCTTTCTGATACAGCTGCAAGTTACATGTAGGAATTAGTTAGTCCATGCAGGGCTAGTGAATTCAAAATACAGAAGAACTGTAATCAGTCCTGCTCATAGAATTTTTTTTTTGGTGGGGGAGAGGGGTGCTGGTTGGGTTAGTACATGCCCAACTCAGTTTAAATTTGTATTGGAGTTTACAGAGGAGTACATGGGACTCAAATACCACCTATTGATTGGTCAAATTGATAAATAATAATTGATGAGTTTTACAAGATAAGTATCTGTTACTGTATTAGGCTATCTCAGGTCACTATGCCAGTTCCCACTGCTACTATATTGATGTCAAGGGAACATCACAGGAGAGCCTTGAAAATGAAATTGTAGAGATGGCAGAAAAGAAATTGGGGAAGGATGTGCAATTTACTTTCCAGGTATGCAAGATACAGACGACTTATTGCATGATAATGTACTTCATGTTATTGAGCTTTCAAATAACTCTAACACTACATATACATGTATTTGTAAGTGAATGTTGTTGATCACAGTACATTGTAAGACAATGCCTTTCTTTGTGGGGCAACTGACAAAACAGATAACCACTTTTTAGTTCGTTCTTTTCCTGTTTGAAATACTGGAGCATTGTTCTGTTTGTTCCAGAGGAGAATCACTGTCACATTTCTTTTTTGGTCATATATTATACATCTGCTACTGGATTTAGACATCATGACCGGATTGTGAACACTTTTGGGACCTAGTTCAGTCAGCAATGCAATTCTCTCATCTTCACTAAACCATGGTTTCAAATCTCTCCTGACCAGTTGTTCAAGCCCTATGTGCAATGCAAAAACTTATGAGGGAAAATTAGTAGGGACATTTCTCCTGTGAAATGGCCCTAATGGTAAGTAGCGAGGAGAGGCATCTGTATTCGCAAGCTACATGTAGTAGCCAATAGACCACTTTCGATATATTAAAATTCAGCTTGGCAGCGAGGCCTAGAGGACACAAACAAAGGAAACTGAACGAACATGATTATTCATTTCTTTTGTTTGTGTCCTCTAAGCCTCACCATCAAGCTGAATTTTAATATATCGAAAGTGTCCTATTAAAACACAGGATTTGCTTCATTTTGCCCATTTGCCAGAGCCTGAGCCACATAATAGCAGTTAGCTTTTTCATTTGATCACTTGTTTATTATTATTATTATTTTTCTTTCAGGACATTTATAGGCTTAAAAGTCGACTGGTGCAGGGTATTGATGGATGTCTGTAAACTTCTTATACATGTAGTTCAGTAGTAGCTTTGAATATGCACTGTTTTCTCACTTCGTGTGAGTTGAAATGGACGTTTATTTCAATGTGTAATTTATTTGGGTTTTCAATATTTCCTGTATTTCATGCAGGAAATGGATGGTTTTTTCAAATCTTGAATTGTGTTATTCTCAAAGCCAGGATGTGGTACTTATTTGGATTCTTGGGCTGAGTCTTCATAACTGTATTGCAATACCTGCAATATTCTTCACAGCCACATGTAACCACAGTACTAATCTAAATGAAGATATGACCATCGTAGTGGTAATCACAACATTACTATGATTTAATCATTGCCAATAAAACCCGGGATTTCAACCCATGGCTTCTGCATTAGCACTGCAGTGCTCTACCAATTGAGCTATGAAAATCCATACACTGGGAGCAGGCCAATTTTGTGACTTCATATTATCTCGTGAAACGAGTGAAACAGATTTAAGAGGATTATTAATATTTTTTTTATGTAGATTGGGGTCCCATCAACACATACTGTATCCAGTGCGGGATCTAGACCTTAAGATAAGGGTGGGCCTGCATGGTCTCCAAAACTTTTTCTTTCAGGACTTCAGGCCTCAGTTTGGTCTAAAAATAAGGGGGGGGGGTGCCTGGGTCCCCTGGGCCCCTCCCCTGGATCCGCCACTAGTTTCTACTTTGACGAAAACAGTCGCTGAAAAGCAACTTTTCAAAAGCGATCGCTAGAGTGGAAATATAGGGGTGTAAGGATACATAGACTTGAATCCCATTTTCTAATCCATTTATTTCGTAGGAGTATTTGAATATTCCTGTCCAAAGAGCAGGTCTACATGTACAACAGTTAAACCAAATTTTAGAATCTAAAGAAAATCGACATGTGTTACAGTCAAAACAGGTCAAGCGTACCCGCCAAGATTCTATTAATGAATTGATTATTTGAAAAATGAATCCGTTAGTCGTTCCCGTAACTGGTGTCAAATTCAAAGCGGCATTTCTGCATCCGTAATGAGCAGTGAATATTTTACGAGAACTTCTCTGTATTTGGTCAGATTGAAAATCTTTGAATGGATTAAGATTCTTAGAAGACATTTACATCAAATTCAAGAAAACGGAGCTGGTAGAAATTTCATAACTGCCTCACGTGTGAATTCACGGCTCATTACACATGCAAGAATGCAGAGATCAATCTGAAATCTACAACTAGCAACGGATTCAACT
Source organism: Porites divaricata (assembly GCA_038088405.1). NCBI lineage: Eukaryota > Metazoa > Cnidaria > Anthozoa > Scleractinia > Poritidae > Porites > Porites divaricata. The sequence continues at coordinate 42,283,427 of JBBMOI010000002.1, read as the reverse complement.
TTTGAATAATAAATTCATTAATGGATTCTTGGGGGGTACGCTTCACCTGGTTTGACTGTAAAATAAATTGATTAATCACACCCCACTGGAAATCAACTTTCTGAAAAATTAATATCCATTAAGAGTGGATATGTCCAGAAGGGGTCTAAGCTAAGCTACTAACACGATTACAGTTTCAGAAATATGTTACAGGTCAAAATTAAATTCAGGTTAAAATTTTTGACGTAGTAGATTTTCAATTTCCATCCTCTTTTGACCCTAATTCATGAATAATTAGGTTCAGGAAACATAAGAAATGGAGAATCAACCTAGGTTGGAAAATTTTAACCTGAATTTAATTTTGAACTGTAACAAATACATTCACAAGCGTATATTCAAGAAGAAAAATAATGTTTAAAATAAATCTTCTGTGGTCACGGACAGGGCTTAATTAAATTCAGAAGAAAAAATGTCAAATGACAGTGACGCAACCTATCGACAAATAATCTATTAAATAAACTATGGCGGCTTTCAAAACGAGCTCTTTTAATCAGTGAAATTATAATACCACTTAGAAACAATGTATAAAAATTTTTAATTTATTTTAAAGATAATGAGTTGTGACGGTGGTTATCAGTGATTATTAGGATAAAAAATACTTCGCAAAATAAAATACTTCGCAAAATAATAATTGTTAATTTGTTTTTTGTGTTTTTTTCTTAAAAAATATACCAGCAAATGCTGAACGTTCCTTTTTAAAATATTCAAGAGCTGAGGGGACATATTTAAAGATTGGTGGCCCTGAGTTTAAACAAACTGAAATCACAAAAAGTTTGATGCTTTCACTTAAAATCTTTTTGAAGTAGATAGCAGATCTTTTTTATATGAGTCAAGTGAGGCACTAGTACTAGAAAATATCGTATTAGAAAATGCTTCTTTTTTTTATCATTATTAGACGTGTATTTTTTAGCTTTGACGTATCCTCAAAGTTAGTCATGCCAAAAGGCGGTAGAACGCTAAGGCAGCCTAATAAAGATTATGGATGTATATATTTCTGCATGTATGTTGGGTAAAAAAAGTCTTGAGTGACTTCAGAATCGAGAGCTTTATTTTCATTCATAGGCCTCAAAGTCGCAATGAAAATAACTGAAAACTGGGAGAGAAAGTAAACTGACTATTACATACTTAGACGCTTACTGGGAACCAAGGTAAAGCGTAAACAAACAAGGTGAAATTTCTTGGGGTTCATCTCCTTTCATGCTTTTTCTAAAAACGTGGTTTCTGCTATCTACGGTAGACTATCTGCTACTATCAATCTCGTTCCCAGAGGCCGCGATCCTTTTGTACAGCGACGGGGATCCGTTACCCCATCCGCTGGACAAAAGTAACGGAGGCTCTGGGGACGAGATTGTGCTACTATCAGGCTGCTACTATCTGCTTGGTCTTGATCTGCGCATGTTCAGCTACTGTGCAGACGTTTATTGAGCTCCGAGTTCTTGGTTGGAAAGACTATAATTGTAAAGCGGGAGCTCTGTGCCTACTACCGGAACCGGAAATGAGAAGCGAAGAATTTGAGAAAAGTCTACTATCTGCTATTAGCCCAAAAGAAAAAGCGTCGTTCATATAGTACAAGATACAGGGGCGTAGCTAGGGGGGTCCTGAGGTGCCTGTGACCCCCCCTTGGTAGGCCTTCTTTTGAGCAAACAACCTACAATATTCAGGTGGCGAAAATGCCATGACAATATCTTGGCCGTAAAAGCCATTGTTGAAAAGCCCACTTTTTTTAAATTTGTTTTTTTGTAAAGTATTTTCGTCAACGGCTCTTGTCTTTAGTTAATAAGGGCCTTCATGCCGCGCTAATACGACTGAGCACGATAGTCGGCGATCCCCGGATGGTGATCTGGTGAGTAGCCTCTGTGACCCCCCCCCCCCCCCCCCCTTTGAAAAATCCTGGCTACGCCACTGAAGATAGTGAGGTAAAATGAAACACTCAGACTTCCATGTTAAATATCTTTCCAGTTTATTACAACATTTCTTAAAACAGTGCTTATTTTAGCACTAAAAATATAATGTCATTTCTTGTTGAATCAAAAGCTCTCATGATCATCGCTCTCAGTTCCAATCACTCAGGCAAACAAGGTAAGGCATTAATAAATCTACTGCTACTGCAGGTCTTGAATTTACTTGCTTCTTGGATCTGCAATCGAAACAAAATATTAGAGAAAAAGACCAAATCAGAACAAAATCAAGGATAAGGGATGTATGTTTCGGGGTTTTGGCTACCTCAGAACCCGAAAACGTCTTTCCTGCATGTTTTTGTTGCCCTCTCTAATAAATTTCAAATTTGACCAAGTAAATATCACGCACACTTGAACCGTGCCCTTCCAAATTTTTGTTTTAAACTTCTTTTTCTCCGTAACATCGTCCAAAATACATCATACCAGTCGAGTCACTGGAATTGAATTAAATCGTTAGCTCTACGTGCTTCGTAAGATTGAGTTTTGTTGGTAAAACCGACCAAAAAAACGAACATGGATTTCTCGCTTTTAATCGAACTCTAATCTTCGAGATACGGGAAGTTTGGAACTTGAGTTAACTTAGTGCGACTCCCACTAACCTGAAGCTAGTTTGCCGAAGAGACTATCCTCTACTGCCTCGTCGGCAGCTTCGGGGGCGCTCATGAGTTCAGGCATGTTGGCCAGTTCAGCTTCATCCATCTCTGTTGCTTCTTTTTTTTGTCCCTGAGAAACCATAACTAAGGTCATCAAGAGGCAGAACACAACAAAGGTTTTCATTCTTGCTTCGCCCGGTCGTTCTTCGGTACTAAGTCCAGGCTTCTTTCTGTGTCAGTTTGTAATGAATTAAGCTCTTTTTTTTTCTGTTTTTATACCTTGCAACATCTCAAATTTAATTATTTTTGTTTTATTAAAAAGCAATGTCAATACCAGCATATTTGCTGTTTGAGTTGCTCTTTACACGGTTCAGCATGTCTGATATTAGATTTAGCCAAGATATTCTGTTTATTTATTGATCGGTCCGTTAATTCATCGAGTTTATACAGCTGAATATTGATTTAATAAGTTGTTATTCTTTTTCACGTTTATGCCAAAGCGATACTGGTAGGTTGTTGCACTTGTTTTAAAGATACGGTCGTCAGTTTCTGAATCATCCTCCCTCCCATTTAAACGTTTGACCTTCTACGAGACATTTTTACCACTCTCATCTAAATACCTCATACGAAATTAGACGTCCATAAGACAGGTGAAAAATTAACATGAAAATAAAATATGAGTGTTTTGTCATTATTGGTTGTTATAAGTAAATCAAACCCATCTGTCTTTACCTTGGGATATTAATTGTTTGTTTTTAATAAAATGGAATCCGAGTTTAATTTTAAACAAGACAAGTAATATTAAATACAGTTCTGTAAAAAGCCAGGCGAAATTGCCAGGGCCTCTTCATGCCAGTTGTCAATACCAAGTGATTATAAACAGTTTTGATTTTTGAAATCACTTCTCGTAACAGAAACTTGCATAATAAAACGGAATCGATACTTTATAACACTAGTTGGTTCAGTTCTTTCTTCAGTCGAATCCTTTGATTTCTCATAAAGAGCACAGTCCACTGAATAGGGAAAAATATTGTTATTTATTCATTTCGTTGTTTAAATGTTGAAATATCTGATCATGAAATATGGAATCGAAAAAAAAAAGAGAGGTACCAGAGCCGAGTAAAAAAAACATATTTAATCCTAGGAGAAATTAAAAGTTCCTACATCATACGTCCGCGGCAACTCAACTCAAATACTTGCCTGGTCCCTAGGAATGACCGAGAGGGACTGCGAAAACGCCGTAGAGGGTTTCGGCAACTCAAATACCACAGATAGAAAGAAAATGTGGTGCAATTAATGAATTCATCATATTTGTGCCATGGGATTATTCGAATGGCAAAGATGCAAAGTTGAACTTCCACCGGGATCAGGTAGCAAACACTTGAGTATGGAAAAATTTCAGGTCTTCTTACCTTTGTCGCCGTCATGGCTGCTCCCCTTGTAGTATCGAAAACTCCGTACTTCTGATAACTAGTTATCAGTTGTTCTCGTCGACCAGGAAGCTAGCTCAGCCTGGCATTCTCGCAGCGGTCGTCAGATCCCATGCAGTATTTGGTCCCCCAGCTATCGTTGTCCAAGCAAGAGGCTAAGTTAAAAATTATAGATAGAAAGGCTGATACTAATATCGCAAAACCTCGCTATTTTTTTTCATAGCAGTTCATTAATGGTCTCTTAATTTCTTTCGCTGGTCGTTCAAGGAATTTCTTCAGTCTCTAAATACCCACCTGGCGTACAGTAGAGTTACCCTCAAGACATCAACCCCATTATTAATGCATCAAACAACTAGCGCTGCATTGAAATTTAACGTTAAGCCAAAGTTTTATTAGCCATTACAAATTGGTTACGTCAGTAAAATATATAAATGAATGTCCCAGGGAATGTCCTTAAGACTAAATTAAAAAGAATTCTATATAACAAATTACTTTATAAATACCACAAAAATCATAAAAATGTTATAGAGACGAAGATAATTCTTCAAGCGAATTGTCAATAAATACGTTAAAGCATAGTTAGTAGAGGACACTGGTTAGGAAACCCTGCAAACATCAAAGTTGAAAACAATAGTGCTGTAGCTCTGGTTGGAAGCTCGCAGACCGTGCACAATCCTTTGTTTTCTGTTCACAAATTGTGACTGAATAAATTAATGCAGTGTTTCTATTTGTCAATAACTTCAAAATGATAGGAATGCTATTGAACGTTGTGCACGTTCAGGTCCAAAGAAGCGACCAAAAACCTGTAACAAAGGGTTTCCCAACCATTCCACTTTAATTAACTATGGTTAAAAACAGTTCATTCTCTTACGAACAAGGGCCGATTATAGCCAGCTGCTTCAGTAACGCGCAAAACCTACGGTATGTAGCCGCAAATTAGCCTGCGAACGGCAGTTTGCGGCTTATACGACGAGATGACAGAAACCGGCTTCGTCGGATACAAGCCTTGCTTTGAACGAGCCATTTAGACGCACGGTTAGGTAAGCGCAAGGGTGAGACCGGGTCGCGTGTCAAGTAGGAAACAAACATAAGCACAATCGAAAGAAAAGGAAACATCAGGGCCGAGTTGTTCAAAGCTGGGTTAAGATAACCCGGGGTTAGTGGGAGATTTGAATTCAGATATGAAAGCTTAAAAATCATTTCAGTTTTAATTCTTTTTGTCTACAAGTTGATTATCGAAAGCTTTAAAAATAACAGAGAAAATTATCCCAGAAAATGCTTTTAAACACAAGAAAAAGAAACCCGGGTTAAATTTAACCTCGGGTTAAGCGCTAATCGGCCTTCGAACAACTGGGCCCAGATTCTTAATCCTTATCCTTATTAGTAACTAAACTTGCATCTAGGTGGTTTTCACGATAAATGAAAGGGCCATGCTTGCGTTTGCATCGGGCCTTAAATAAAGCAGTTTATCTAAAAGATCCTTTGTCGCTTGTCGCTTCAAGTCATGCTCTGGGCGTTATTTAAAATGAAACGCCAGTAATGATATTATCCAAAATTCATTTTTCCCCGCACCTTGATAATTCTTACTACAAAAAACGTCTTCCAATAATTGCAAATTATCTTCGTATAATAGGGTTTAAACTGTTTTAAGTTAGTCTTTTTTGATAATCTTGTTCTTGTGAATAACGTACTCCGAGCCACTTGTAGCAGTTTTAACAGTTATTCCCAGCAAACACAGCACAATTTTAAAAACTATTTTGGCGATGAAGACCAATAACCTGTAAAGAGAGCAAAGAAGAAATTGAGTCATTAATTGGAGGGTAGAGACATCCTATAGGCTTTTGTGTGCAGGAAAAAATGCAATACTTTTTTGATAAACATTACCAGGCTCTTGCAACATTTGTCGACAGCCGATGCTGACGACTGTTTGACGGACGGCTACGAAAAGGTTACTTAATTAAAAAGTGAATTCGCGTTGCCTCAAACTTAATAGACCTCTTTAGCATGTATGTTTTGTTTTCCCAATACAGGTCATGTGATAATACTCTAGATAACTGTTTGTTTCAAATTTCGTCTCATTCACGTGCATATCTACGGGTAATTTATGAGAAGACAAAGGGTCAACGACAAGTTTCCCTGGGACCTCTATTGGGAAAACAAAACATACAAGCTAGAGAGGTTTATTGCGCTTATTCCATCTTGTTTAATTCGTGAAATGTTGGCAAATTTTCTTGGAATTGAATTCTCAAGGACTCGGTATCAAAGTTCAGGAAAAGAATAAGAAGTTGTTGTCTTGAGTTCCCGTCCTCGACAAAACGTGAAATTAGGCAATTTCACGTTGCAGTCGTGCAAAGACCGCTAAGAAATGTTACGAGATGTTGTGGAATGTTGGGAAGAAATAAACTCGTTCAAACGTTGCAGTGACATTTCTTTGGTTCTGAAGCAGTTTGATCTTGACTAGCCGCCGTCTCAACTTTGCTGGAACAACTGAACAACCATAGTTTTACTGGCTCCAACTTTAGCTTGCCCAAAGAAAATCCTGCAACTGTAGAGTGTTTTAAAAAATAACGCCACAAATATAGCCTGCGCGCGCAGACGAAATTAAACTCTGGTTAACTCCGTCTGCGAAACAGCGCCGAAATCCTTGTTCTGGACTTCCAGCTGTGTACCCAGATTTGAGTACGCGCCACGATTGGCCAGTTAAAAAAAGGCCTTTGTTTTGTTTGTCGTGATCGCCAATCAGGTTGAAGGGAAATTCGAAACGCAGTTCCGGTAATTCGTTGAGTCCGTTGGGGGTCCAGAACAAGGATCTCTGCGCTGCTTCGCAGAAGGTACTAATCAAAGTTTAGTTATCGTCTGCACGCAGGCTACAAAAATAAAGATTAGGAAAAAGGCTTACCTCAAAAGTGCTATAAATACAATCGACAAAAGTAGAAAGACTCCAGTGTAGAAAGTTACTTTCTTGACCACTGGGGGCTCTTCTATTTTTTGTGGACATCTGTTAAGATTCCTGGTCTAAAAAATAAAAAGGTGCATCAAATACTTATCAGATTTTGACAATAAATAGGTAATGGACAGTTGCCTATGCAAACTTTAAGCTTAGTTTGAAGCTTTTTCTGCTGATTCAATAGTTCAAAATATCAAACGCTAATTGGCCATTTCCGACTGCTGCAAGCCTCTGTCTCAAAGCGAGGTTAAGTGCCAATGGTAAGAAAATTAAGCTCATTTCGACAAGAAAGGTTCTGCACTTAGCCTCATTTTTAAAGTGAGAGTTCTTGAAACTTTCTTGAAAATGGTCTTTTGCTACACTAAGCGCAAAGAAAGAGAAATCTGGGGCATACTTACCTTTTCTAACTGATCTAATGATATAGTTCGCTTGAGATAACTGCCGGCCTCACCGCGTACCTCCACCGTAACGCTGACCTACGTGAGAGGCAATGAAACCAAAGAGATCAACAAAGGCGTTTTTTAGTATTGTTTTGACAAGCTTTTGATTGGTTAAAAGATCTCAGTCCAGCAACCTTCTAGCGGATCACAGTAGCCTCGTCCACTGTTTTTTTTTTTTTCCCAACTTTTTCAATCGAAAGAAAAGAGAGCGCCTTGAGATTGGTTAACTTGCCAAGTTTAAAAGAAGGTGATACTTCCATAGCGAGCGGAGATATTGCTCCACAATACAGACGTTTGTATGATGGTGGATACGAAATACGGGAATTTCACAGTACACTGATCAATTGCAGCACTGAAATGTTTTAAAGAAAATCTATCGACAAATTTTGGTTTAATCGCTGTTTTCGTGAAAGTAGCCTTTGAAATTACAAAAAGACTCAGCATTGCGTTTTACCCTGATTCCTGACTCACATGTTTTCGAGTTTTTCGAAAACGCGTAAGTCTACTTGCGTTTGAGCCCATTGTAGAGTGTATAAAGGTCATTTACAAACGAATGAGTGATAAAAACTTTTCGGAAGCAACCAAAAAATGCCGATAAGGTCTGCAATTCGATTAAGAGCTTACACTATTGTGACGTCATTGCCACCTGATAGACATAGACATAGACATAGACATATTTTTATTTGGAGTCGTATACAATATATAGTACATTGACTAATTCCAAATAACTAATAAAAGTTACACACAACAAAAATTTATAACTGTATATGGCTTAGGCCAATAAGTTAATAATTAATTACGCCTTATAGTATTCACATCGATTCGCTTGTCTGTTCCTCGGCAAATTCAGGTCATAAATTAAAGAGATCCGCTTTACCTGCTGTAACAAATGACTTCCTGCTGTAACAAATGACTTCCGGAATAGCTTAATCAAAGCTTTTGTTTTGTATCTTAAGTTACGTGCAAACGGATGCAACAACTCCCAGCATTGTTGGGAGCAGTTGTGCCCGTTTACACCTAGCTAGAAGTTTGACCGATTTCAAACTTTGCGCAACAACTCCAAAACATCAAGCAATGTTTTGTATTGCACACTTACTATAGTCAAAGTTATAGTAAGTGAGATCGGATATATATTCCGATGCCCCCCCCCCCCCCCCCACCCCAAAGAAAAACCATATACATCATAATAAAGTTTAGTATATGTGTAATACAGGTGTTATGATGGTTTTAGAAAAAAAGATAAAATTGGGAAAGGCGGGAGACTTTTGGTTTAGCCACGATTGTCTGATGTAGTGGCTCGAGAAGTTTAACAAATCAGATACTAAGCGTGGCAATTACATTCGAAGCCACACCAAAAACTACCCAGAGTGATTACATACCGGTTGTGTGTCCCAGTGAATTGTTATCAACCCATAGTTAATTTCTGTGATGAATGGTTGAAGACGTTTCGACGAAGGACCGATATTCCTATGGTCAAAATAATGAAAAAAAGAAAGGTTGGAGAGGTTAGACTATAAAAGAAAGCCCTCAACTCGAGGGCTGAAGAATTCTCTTTCTCTCCTTCATCCCCTCCCCTTTGCTTCCAGAGCTTAGCTAGTGACTGACTGCGTTTTTCCGACTGGCAACTTATGAAACCTTGTTTAAAATTCCTTTCTGGAAATCAGATCCCGATTAAGTTCGAGACGATCTTCATTGATTAGCCCGAATTTCATCCGATTGCTTCGAGTCGTTTTCTCCTATGAGCAGTTACTGAGGGAGTAATAACGACTTGAAGTAATCGGATGAAATTCAAGCTAATCATTGATTTCATATAGCCTTAAGCATAACGATGTTCAAACCTTGTTGATCTGATCTCAGCCCCAGCTCTACTACTTCATGTTTATAGGCAATAAATCGCTCTAAACTACAGAAGCGCTCTACACTTATTAGCGGTCGCGAAAACCTGACCTTACAAAATCGAGAAATCCTGGCTGTTGCTATATGGTAGCTTATCAAACGGTTCAGTTAAAGGAATAGAAGCAAACGTTTTGGAACCAATGTCGGCAATCTTTGATGTCAAAGGAGCAGAAATTTCAATTGACCTATTATATTAGTTCCTGTGGAATAATTGTTTCGATTTCAAGCCTTCCGTAGTTGCCAAATGAGTAAGCCAACACATTGTAATATCTTCATCCATCGACCATAAAATTGTTTCTCCGCAAAGGTGTTAATTATAATGAATAAAAAAGTTAGATTAAAGTCTTTCACAACTGAACAGAACTTGATGTGCTTGGTACGTGTTTTAGCCTAAAACAAAATGAAAATTAACCGTTCGCATAGGAAATATCGTTGAGTGAATCTTTTTAAGAAACATAAAGGAAAGAAAAATGAAAAATAACAAAATGGGAAAAAAAAGTGTGCGTTGGCCGGGAATCGAACCCGGGTCAACTGCTTGGAAGGCAGCTATGCTCACCACTATACCACCAACGCCTACGCCAAGGTGACAGAAATTATTAAAGTAACAAAGACAATTCTCGTGCAGGTTCCCGCACCAGTCTTGAATTTTGTCAGTGACATAAATATTTAATATCTATTCAGCTGTCTGTTGGTTGAAAAAACAATTGCTAAAGCTGTTCAAAACACACTTTTTTCACTCACAAAGTGAATGAAATTCTAAAGGTTTCCTTATCGCGTGACTTACAGGTTTGGTGAAAATCTCAGCCGACAACAGGACCTCATTGTATTCGTCTTGTTTAGTAATACAAAGGCCCTGTGTATGTGTAGGAAATAACCTTGCTAAAATCACAGGCGGCCCACTCTAAAATCAACAAAAATTCGTTACACACTATCGAAACGGACCCAAACTCTGTGAACAAAACAGATTTTAAGTTTCGCTTGTGGATCAGTTTTTTTTTTCCTTTTTTCTCTTTTTTTGGCGGTTGGGAGTATTATCGACTAAGCTATTGTGCTATAAATGCTGTTCAAGTCTTATGATTGCGTATACAGACTTTTAAAAGTACTTACGTTAGAAGCCAGCGACACATATCGGTTGAAATCCATGTCACACAAGTGCCTGTTAAGCCGCTTGAGGTTATTTCATATACAGGATATCCTGTTAAGAGTCAAAACGGTTGAGAAAAAGAAAGTTCTTCAAAGAGATTTTGTTGGTGTAGGAAGTGACATTGGTATATCACCATGATGTAGAAAACCACAGATCACCAACACCAGGATAACCTGGTGTTAATTGTCTTGTGTGAACGGGCCTTTTTTCATTTCAGTTTTTCTCTCTTTTTTTTGTTTTTGTTTTTCAGTTTCCCTGATGTTTACCTTTTCACCAAATCAAGATTGCGATTTTCGTAGCCTACGTGAGTGACGACGCTACCACTGGTTTCCCCGCCAAATGACGTCTGAGAAGCGAGCGCAGAAATTCCATACTGATGACGCGTCACTACCCAGATCTGGGTAGTGCTTCTGATTGGTTGAATCAAATTTCCCACGCGGCACGACCAATCAGATGCAATACCCAGATCTGGGTAGAGACGCGTCATCAGTATGGAATTTCTGCGCTCGTTTCTCAGACGTCATTTGGCGGGGAAACCAGTGATAGCATCGCGAAATGTCGGCTGTTTTCTCAGGCTACGTGAGTGACAGAACGAGTATGATTTTGACGTCTCGCGGCTTAATCCGCGACTCTCAGCTCACTTGGCTCGGCTTTTTCTGTCTTTTAATGAATATACTGGGGATGGAATTGGAAGAGACTGCTCGTCTAGTGAGGCTACATATTAAAGTGGCTGTCGTTAGATAAACCCTAATATAGGGGCGGGGGGGGAGGAGGGGGAGCTGATTCCACATTTCCTCTCCTTTTTCACGAAAAACTTCTGTCATCATGCCCGCATCATTCCCCAATTTTGGTGAATCCCGCTTCTCGGGTAGCAGTCAAATCCTAGCCTGCCAGCAAGCCCTCTGGAGCGCTCCGGCGGCGGGGCGTGAAAAGAAAGGAGAGCTTGCAACTACGTCTCTGGAAATTGAATTCCACGTCCAATTCCCCTGTGGCTCCCCGTCGACTGAGCTGTCAGATTTCCGCCAATCAGCGCGAATGTAAACAAACATTGAAAACCACGTGCCAAGGGTAATGACGTCATTACTAATGTCATCTCCGCCAATCAGCATTTCGCATCGACTTTTTCAAATTCAAGAGACGTGCCACCAGAGCGCACCGGAGAGCTTGCTCGCAGGCTATCAAATACCGTATCACAGTAACGTTTCCCGAATCTCACCCTGTATTTTGGTCAAATCCCGAATACCGGAAATACCCTTCCAGACCCTGCATCACGCACGTTTTGCTGTTTTACTTACTTTACTTACAAAAGCCTGACCAACCTGTACTGGTGTTATTTAAGCAAGCGAATTCTCCGAAGTGAACATCACCACTTATGAAAATAACCTACAGGAAAGAAGTAGCTTTGTTATTACAGAATTAAACGCTCGAAAGACCTCTCTCTCAATGCCATCCTGTCTTCGAGCTAAGATTCAAATTTTACTCACTCTGGAATTTTTTTGTACGAGCCACATCAAACGGTCGTAGCTTGACGGACAACTGGTCCACTTGTCAGTGAAGGGCATGTCTGACAACACCTAGAGTAAAACACTTACACGTGTCGATAACCGGTAGAACTATAATCTAGAGGGATTTACTGGTAATAACCATAGTTAAGAAAGGTTACGGAGGACCGGTAATGTTGATTGAAGACCAAAACGCTCCTGCTTTAACCCTCTGCTTTGCGTAGGCTTCACTTGATAGAAGGTCTTCAAGCAATCAGCCATGCCAGCTATAAGATCTCTAAAAGTGCCACCGCACTTACGTAGGCTTTAAGAGTGTGTCCATGAGAGAACCAGGCAGGGGGTGATAATGCTCAAATCACGGATTTCGCTCAAACTTGGCACAATTGATGGGTGTGGTGAGATATTAACCTCGACAAAAAATAAGGTCGCAATATTGAATTCCCTGGGATTTACAGGGACCCCCCCTAAAAATCACAAAATCTACTCATTTTTGCATAATTAATTAGCTAACTTTGGTTTGGCTGTTCAACAAGTAGAAAAGACAACTTCAAATCTAATCAACTTTATCATCTTCTATGTTTATCAGACTTAATCCTAAGTAATTTATTTTTACTCTCTAATTCGATCTCTTCCTATTATTTAGCCTAAAGTAAGGTCATCTTCTCACTGTTTTGACCAAACCCTAAATTTAAGGCATTTTAGTCGCTAACATCTCCCATGAGCAACAACCTATCTACTTAATTCTCACATATTCTTTGAAAGACATCTTTAAGGTTATCAAATCAATCCTAAAATATTTGGGCAATCTCATACTTTATCAATAATGACGTATTATGTACATTTGACTTGACGATTATTTGTCATTTGACCAAAATTGGAAGAAACGTAACATTCGTTTTTTTAAACAAAAATAGCACAAAGTTGGCGAGAAGTCACAAATCAGATGCCTCATTATGGATACTAATGGCGGAATTGTTAGAAAGTGTCACCTGAGGCATGTTTTCTGTGTTATTTATGGACGTTTTGATGGGTATTTTATGGAACGCTTGAGTAAACACAAGGAGCAAAAGATTTAGTTCAAAACTTCGATCGGTCCAACTTGTAGGTGCTGCAAGACCCAAAAACGATAAAATATAGTGAATAAATGTTACATACACGTCTCTCAGATGCTTTAGTCCAGGTTGGCTGCTCCAGTTTCGTCTGGTCCTCTGTGGCGTTACTCTGCGTTACTTTGTGACTAGGTAATGAAACGTCTTGAAACATTGCAAAATTAAAAGTGTCGGCTTTTCACCGAACATTAGAAGTCTTTGACATAAGTTGTAGTCAGAGGGAACAAAATGATTCTCAAAGGACAAGAAGGATCACTGATAATCCGTCTATATCTATGGAAAACAACCACCTGCTCGAACACCCTCCATCTTTGACTTTAAACTCTGCCTAAATGATGGAATCTGTTACGCTGGACTACCGGACTACGGAATGCGGAATACACTATCTATTGTTTGTACGCGCCAATATCCTGTTATAACTGGTGTGTTGAAAATAGGTTGTGAAAGTCGTGTTACCTGAAATTTTGAGTTTATTTGATGTTGACATTAATTACCATGATAATAATTGTCCATAATAGCCCTTTTTATAGTCAGTCCGTCACATGCAATTTTACTTATATTTTAATCCTCGTAGTCTTACAACTATACAGGATGGTATCTGTATCTGGGTAAATTATTGACTGCGAAAACATAATAATAACCGTTTAAAAGTGTTGAGGAAAATTAAACTTCTGAGGAATACAAAAGACCCAAAAGGGGGCACTAATACATTCATTTGCAAAAAAAGTCGGCTAGACCTCTTTAGCTATTCAAGGAAGGTGTAAATTAAGAACAGTATTTTGAACACAGACTAATACACAATATTCACATCTCATTTAAGCTGTCAATTCCGGATTCATGCAGTATAGAAGTTCTCTTAACGGGTACTCTCGTATATAGCGAATAGCTGTACTTACGACCGCCATCACAAACCCCGTTTTAACTCCGACAGAACCTCTGGATTTTTACATTCCCGTAGGCGGCCGCGGACTCTCAAAGGGTTTACCGGTGAATTAGATGTTAGCTTTGATTTAAAGCTCTCGTAAGCAGACACCCGGAAGAAAATCTTATCCGCCTCTGAATCTTGTGGGGTTTTTTTTATATTGTCCACAGTCATATCGCTGTTTGTCACTGTTATGAATCATTCTTATATATCCGTTTCAGAGTTACCGTTTTTTCACATACACGTCCGGTTACACTTGAAAATACAAACTGAATTGTATGCCTTTACCTAATTTCAATAATGCAATGGTCTGATCCCTGCGTTCCCTGTATGTCCTGCGTTCCTCGGAGTATCAGAGGAACTTTAGAAACAAAATAGATTTGTCTATAGTATATTGTAACTTAAAAATTGCATCAGTATATTCACTCCAAAAAGTAGATGTTTCCGCACTTTTCCTCGTTAGAGACCTCCTGCAGTTCGACTCTCGTAACACCCTAATTTTCCTTGAGCAACCCCACGGGCATTATTTACTGGGTGTCTTCCGACCACGCACGGACCGGAACATCAAATGTCTGTAACTTAATTGTTGTGTCTGTCCATAATTCAACATCTGCCTGCCTCAGCACGGCACACTAACCTGGGCACTAAACTGGTTTTGGTGCCCCGCAAGAGAACACAAAAAGGCCCTTCCGAGGATGTCTAGGATGAGAAAATTGACCTTACCTGGGTAGGGTGAGAAATTTGAAATCTAATTATCACAGTTTAAGTAGGTCTTGAGGGAATGTGGGAAGGGTGTTAAACATATGGAAGGGGTTGTGTGAGAAAAAGATCTAACTCAATGTGAAAGTGTGGTGTATTTTGAATTCTACTTGGGAACACTACTGCCATAGTTAGGCTTTGTAAGACCCCTAAAAGACCGTGCTAGGTAAAAAATTCAGTGTTTATGACAGTCAAATCTGGTGCCAGCAGGGTAGGACATTTGTACGCAATTTGGCCACTCCCCCGGGGAGGGGGGGCTCCAGTATGAAAACAAAATGGAGTTATTGTCGCAAGCTAATCTGGACGTGTCTCACGCTTTATTTGTCCCTTTGAGCTGGTCTGCACCAGGATCCGGCTTCACTTCGCCGCTATTTGACGTGCAACTAAAATAGACAAAAATGTTTCTTTCCAAAACACGAAAGAAAAGCGACTTCTATCCCCGAGTTTGAAAAGAAATGGGATCATTTATAATCACAATCTGAATAGAGCTCCAAATAGATTTGGAATTCTAAAATTTTTATTAGCATACAACAACAATAAAATTATCTCAGATAATGTCGGAAAGTCATATTTTTCATATTTTGTTCATCTGACTCTGGCTCCTGGCTCCTGGCTCCTGGCTCCTGACTCCCGATACAATGTTTCCATATTGTGGCCAACCGCTGCTTAAAAATGCGGGCTCCAGTTAATGTCAAAGATGGCGGACGTTTCGTTGTTATTTGAAACATATGAATTGAGCTACAACAGTGGCAGAAATAATTCTTTCTATGGATTACAAATCGGCTTTCTACTTTTCGTGTTCTTTTCTCCTAAAACAACTTGATTTGGATTTTTGGGCGTAAACTGATGGCTAAGGAATTTTAGCCCTACAGCGAGTCACGACGCTGAACTACGCTGAACTGGGCATCGAAGGTGGCATGGAGAACAATCCAGGCGGGCACAAATTAGCAGTTGAGACATCCAAGAGATACGTATATGGATTTTATTGACCGTTTATATTGTTTTTAGGGCGAAATTATTAAAGTAAGTAAAACTGTGAATTAAATCTTTGTATGTTGTTTTTCCTTGAAAAGATCGCGTATATAGCTATCAAAAACCATCGTTAGAGTTTCTTGCACAATAATTTGAACAATTTTACCCTTATTAATATTAAATCATTGTCTGATGAGTTTTTTGTTCGATTTCTCCTCATTCAGAGACAAACACACGAATATTGTGAGGGCCTGAATTTTGATGAAATATGCAAAAGTCGTTCAGTCACATGAACAGTTTATGTCAACACATGGAAGAAAGTGAATTGCCCAAACTTTTTATGATCTTTTTCTGAACTTAAGTGATGGCTTTAACTACTCATGCAAAAGTTATAAAGATAAGCTGTTGCTCATCAGAGATATTGGGGAATAAAATACCCTAATTTTACGACTTACTCAAAACTTGGAAATGATGACCCAACTTAAGGGGACTAAGAGGGGGAAAATCGAATCGGCGACTTTAAAAAGTTTATTGTGCTTAAAGTCTTATGAACTCAGATCATCTCTCAGGGCATTTAAGTTCCAGGTGGCTTTTCTGTTTGTTGCACTGGCATCGTAAAGTTAGCTAATTAATTATGCATAAAACGGGCAAAATGGCGATTTTTACAGGGGATGCCCGGATCTCCCAGGGAATTTAATATTTTGACCTGAAATTCTGTCACATAAGTTAACTCCTGGTACCTAACATTTGTGCCGAGTTTGAGCGAAATCGGTGATTTGAGCATTATCACCCCCTGCCTGGTTCTGCCTGGTTTTCTCATGGACACACTCTTAACCGCAAACCGTCCCGCCCAGTATTAGAGAAATCTATTTGGGCGTATTTCATTCTAAGTTCTAAGTTCTAAGATTACGAGTGACGGAAGGTCCAAACACACAAGATCAGATTGCGTTCTGTGTATTCGATTCATTTTTGTTGAAAGTCCAAACGCACACTCCTGGATCCAGTTGTTCGAAAGATGGATAGCGCTATCCACTGGATAAATCTCTATCCAGTGGATAGCGCAATTGGTTTCCCTAATACTTATCCGCTGGATAGTTATTTATCCGGTGGATAGCGCTATCCAACGTTTGAACAACCCGGGCCTGGCTTTTTAGAGACGAGACAGAAACTGTGCCGAGTTATCTTGTGCAAGGACTTCTGGGACTGTTACTGGGGACAGGGCAAACAAATTGGCCAATAGCTGACTGGCACGTCCATAGCCTGGGACCAGGCTCCGCGGTTGGGGAAAAGGCAAAAAAACAGGGTCAAATAGGAAAAAAATATCGGCGAGCCAAGCGAGCCCAGCGGTGGTCTGGGGAGGGGGAAGGGTCTTCACTCGCCGATCCCCGTTTTTTTCCCAATGCGGAGCCTAGCACGATCACGGAAACTATCCCAGAAGTCTTTGTAAAAGCTAACTCGTCCCAGTTTCCTTCTCGTCTTTAAAGTGGCGAATTTATAAAAGTGCCGCGCACGCGTTGTAGCAACCTGGAGATTAGGTTTGCGGGGTCCTCTGATCGCCCGCAACAGATTAGAAGTGGGCCCGACAGAAAAGGGGAGAGGTATAAAGTGATTTCACTGCATGGTCATTCACGAATGTGATATACTGATGGGCTCCTGACTGAGATTAAATTTAAAACCAGTTCGGCTTAAAAACTGGCGTCAAAAAAGAGAGCGAGATTTCCAAGTACATGTAAAAGTTTTGTTGTAAAAACAATTTTAAGCTTTCAGCTACAACACTGCAGCTTTTAATAAACGACTGATAAAAAGGCGCGAATGCAAGAAAATATACGGTGGAAAAAGAAAAATGACCTCACAAACAAAGTAAAAAATGACACACAAACAAAGTAACACCCTCGTTATCACCCGAAATCAACCCTGCGCCGAAAACACCTGCAGTCTAGCCTAGAGCAATCTCTCCATTTGGAATTGGGCAGTCACGCGTGAGGAGCACGCGAAAGGAGGCGCGAGTGCGAGGCCGCGTTTTCTCGCGGCTCTCACGCGGTTTTCTCGCGCGGCTCCCTTTGCGGCTCTCTTCGCGGCTAGTTGAAATGACTTTTGGGGATAGTACATGCTAACTACAGCTTGTCCGAATGGCAAGCCGTAAAACTGACTTTCGTAGCACCATGTCGCCATAAATGGAGAGCTTGCTTGCAGGCTTAGACTGCGAGCAAACCGTCTTTCGTTTCTCGCGGCTTCGCCGCTCGTGCGTCCTAACCCAACGACGACTTTGAGGAAAATAAGAGACTGCTCGCAGTTTATTGCAGGCTACTCTACAGGCTACTCTACTAATCTTCTGCCCTAGCTCTGACAATAAATCTTGGGCCCAAACCACCAGCAAGTGTCTGGTAGTTTTATAGGGAGTAGTGGAGCCCACTCACAAGGGAGAATTCACACCTGTATTCCACTCCCAATGATTGTCAATTGAGCTGTGTTGGATTCACTGAGTTGTTTTTCAAGCCACTCCCACTGATCTCTTCCAAGGATGTCACAATCTGATCCCCACCTGAGATGTGATCGGGTGTCCAGTAAGATTATCTAAAGGAAAAAAAATCCAACCATCACTATACTCCAGGTGATCTGTGACGTCACTGCAGGGGCCTGGGGAAAGAAATTTTAATGCCGTATCCCATAAATCAAAGCTGACGGGAACAGATCGAATTGAATTGAATTGGTGCGCGCGTTGGTTTATGGGATACGGCATTAAAATTTCTTTCCCCAGGCCCCCGCAATGACGTCACAGATCACCTGGCTGGGTTTATGTTAGACATGTTAGTTGTGGTAATTATTTTTCAATCTCCGGCGGTAGATTAGGGACAGAGCCTCTATATGACAAAGTCCTCAGAATAACAAACAATTTTTTTTACCCCAGTAATGGTAAAATGTATGGAAAGAACCCCGAATAACTGATAATATATACAATTAGCCAGGGCTAAAAGCGAAGCACTCGTTAACATTTATTGTTTTCGTGTAACGCCAAACGACGAAGGCAAAAAGAACAGCAAAATTATTCACAGGTGTCAGCAAAAACACAACTTTGCACGTACAGCAAACTTTTTTTGTACATTTCTTTGGCGTTGTTTTGCTTGAATACAACCTGAAACTTGCTAGTTAGACGTTTTATGGAGGAAATGTTACCGTTCGCATTTTTTTCACTGCCGCTCATTTTCACTTTGGTCAGTGGCAGCCAGCATTTCTTATTTTCTCACCGCCGCTATAAAATTTAAAATTAAAACGAAATTGGTGGCCTTTGTTTTTTTACCTCTGGCTCTAGCTCTTTCTAAGTTATCCACTTCAATGTAGACATTAAAATTTTAAGTCGAAAGAAAGACTCGGCTTTGTTGTTGTTTCTCTAAATGTCCGGGTTGCCATCCAAATTACCCCCGAAACGCGCGGGTGCTTGAAATGCGAAATTGCACCTCAGCTTACATGCAGGGGTGGACGTAAGTACGTATAGAGTGTTTTCACTCACGTGGCCAGCATCTATGCAAATTTATTGGAACAAAAGAGAGCGTTTACATAAGAAAAGAGATCAACTCCCACAGGACTAGTTTGGGACACCAACATGGCGGCCGTTTCATTGTTTTGGGACACCAATATGGCCGCCGTGACGTCATGTGAAAACACTCTATATACAGCTGTTTCGAGAAAGGTTGTCGGAAAAAGTGCACGCGACAATCCCGAAAGGTATTGTGGGTGGTTTTGTTTGCCCTGTTCTCCAAAGAAATTTGAAAGAATGGCACGAGAGGCCAGGGACATATTTTCGCGAGTGCTAATGGAAAGCAACAAAAGTAAGATCGACAGCTAGTCGTTAGGAACAGTATATTGATCATATCCCATATTACCTTTCGGGATTGTCCCGTGCACATTTTTCCGACAACCTTTCTCGAAATAGCTGTATACGTACGGTCGTACGTCCGGACGATTTTGTCCAATTTTTTTTACCCATGTTGCTCCCCTGCACGCAGAGAGCTCCGCCATGACGAAACCTCGTTATAGCAAACATATTTTGCTAGTCCCATGGTCCTTCGTTTTAATATATCGATGTTCCACTGGCACTGTAGAAATGTATTTAATAATGCTTTCGCCTCTGGACTTGTTGCCGAAAAGCACTCTTTGAAGCCACATGTACATGAGTGGTTTTCGTATCAGTCACGAGTCGTCATTTAACATATGAAAAAAAAAAAACAAACAATATTAAACTATCCGAATCTTAACTCCGCCTTTACCGAAACTACGCAGGCCTGCTTTCGTTCCTGCTGTGAAAAATACAGCTTTTCTAGTTTTGGTATGCTAGTACTTTTCTGCCAGGCCTCATTCCTATAGGAAAACGCTTACAAAATTGGGGATTTTTAAAAGGGAAATGCCAGCGGTAATGTGACAAGATAGCTCATTATGCTAACCAGCTGATTTAAATTTACACATTTTTTTCGCTAGTACAATAAATATAGTTAAACTCAGTTTAACGGAAACTTTATAACAATCTTCTTCAACTGGGTAGCCTTCCTTCCAGACCCCTCTTGGGGCATCACTTTAATAACGCTCAAGAAGCCTTTAGAAAGTGGTAACAGCCACGGGCCATCTGAAAACCTAAAAAGCATTCCGAGGGTATTTGATGGTGTAGAAATTTTCTGCAACATCTAGAAAATTGGACAGTAAAAGTGAAAAACAGACAACAGAAAAAGTGATTCCTGACCCATAACTCACGATGCAAAGACAGCCCTCTTTAGATCATATCACAACTGTATTAAAACAATAATTTAAGACAGTTCTGTCTTTTGCCACAATTCCAGCCTTAAACGGCTCTATGTATAATCATTGTCTGGAACACCTTACTAGCAAACAATACTGTAGAACGCAAGAATTACCTTGACTTTCTTATTGCTATGACCATAGATGTACGAGGCATAAACACCTTCGCGTTTCCTTCGCAAGCTTTCTATTGGTTCATCTAAGAAATCTAAGTAAATTCCTTGAGCCTGAAGACGATCTTTGTAATGCTGCAATTTTAAAGAAAATATACCAAACCAATTATTGTTTAAGCCTTCAGTGACCATGCATACTTAAACAAAGCTAGCACGAACTTTTTCTTTTTTTGAAGGGGGGGGGGGGGTGGGGGTGGATGCAGAAAATTTTGCAAAATTCCTAAAGCCTTACTAATTAGTAAACATCAAGATCATAAAATGTTCTTGCAGTTTTGCCATTTTGTAATCAGTTTGTTTACTCCAATCAAGATTTTCCCTTTCTTTGCATAAATTGGCATATTGGTACTACATAAGTTTAATATACTTCAGACATACTAGGCTACTGAAAAAGAGTGATCAGTGAGTCTGTTAGATAGAAAAGATAATGGCCCCTGGAGTCCTTCTTAAACATTTTTACCACCTCTCTTTTATAAGTTCTCAAAAACTGCCTTTCCTCGGTCTTCTGTCTTCAAGTTTTTAACTTGGAAAACAAAGTCTGGTCCCTTAATCTGAAGTTACTTTTTTCTTTAAATGGGAAAACAACCATACCTTCCCCCCATTATTATTTCCATAATCATGATCATCCCATACACCTAAGACCTGAACTCCACTTCTGAGGAATTTCTAATGTTAAAAAAAAAACAAACAAAAGTAAGAAACTAAATGCAATCCACTAAATTACAAAAATAAGACCTCTGACTCTACTCCTGTCTATCTTTATCAGCCAGTTGATGGCAAGGTTGTGCACTGAGTTTATTATGTCTGTTATACATCAAAGATTCATGTTAGTAGTATTATTGGTTAGAGAAATTGGCAAGAAATTAGACTTGTCAATGAAGATCATGGACTTAAAGAAATTCTTGTCTCTCTTATAGTTTACTGTATAGAGGAAAACTCAGAGTTCTAGCTCCTAATTAAACATAGTTTTCCTAATGATCTGGAGTGGCCAGTCATTTGACTGAAGCAGAGCGGTCATGATCACTTCGAAGCTTAAAATGTATAGTAATTTTTTTCTTTATTTGCCATGAAATGCCGAATTGTATTACAGAAGTAAAAAATGCAAAAATTACTGAGCCAGGAATCAAAGCAGGGGGTTCATTAAGGTTTTGAACAGGAGGGCAACTGAGTTTGACACCCGGGCAAAGAATTGGCAAGGCCCGGAGGGCCTTGTCCCCTAGGGGGGTCTGGGGGCATGCTCCCCCGGAAAAGTTTGAAATTCTATAGTCGCAGGGATGTGTTTTCCTGCATTTTGAAGCTGCAGACAATGACTTTCAACAACCAAAAAAAGATAACTTTTCTAAACAATTTAATCATGATTTGATACCAATACCCACCACACAAATTGGACTTTTTGGTTCTCTTTTAATAGCACTGCTCATAATAATCTTTACTCAAAGTCACTGTCAGCATCTGAGCCATAATCTATTGAATGCATTCTTTTCTGGGCGGCCATGCTCACGTGCTCGCAACACTGATACATTTCAGGTGGTCGTTTATGAAGCACAGTTCTTTTCGCAATGTGTTATGGGGCGATTCTTGTTTTTAACACGTAATGAACGAAGGGATTTCATGCCGCGTGTAATACAGGGGAAGTTGCATGGCAAAGTATGTTTTACACTTGAGACTCATCAAGAAAAGGGCACGATTGTAACTTAAAACTGTTTTTGATCGCTCCTTGTACTAAAAAGAAGTTCTTTGAGATGTAAAGCAGCCGGGCAAAGTCGTGTTCACAGCTGGTCAATTTGCCTGGTGCCCGGCCCTTAATGAACCCCCTGTCAAAGCCTAATTAAAGAAGAGGCTTTGGATCCTCAAAATGCTAGATATCACTGTGACATTATATTAGACAAATGGAGAAAGAGTTACAAGATACAGTAAAATTGAAATTGGTAAAAAAAATGGTTATTTTTATTCATCTGCAGAGATGCCAACCTCTGGAGACCTAAAATCGGGAGACTGTCCTTTTTACTCCCCCCCCCCCCCCCCCGAAAAATTGACCCAGCCCCCAATGGGAATGACTTAGGGCATTATATGATGTCTTACACCATGTACATACTATCAAAATTCGAATGCTAGAAATAATCTTTGTCAATGACAAAAATGCCCCGAAACTGTACTGCGAATAAGAAAACTTCAAGTTTTGAGTTAAACATGGGCTAAATCTCAAACTAAGACTGTTTTATTTTTTACTAAGTATTCAATATTTATAGTGAACGTAAAAAGCGGGAGATTTATGTACCAAAGCGGGAGAGCGGGAGACGAGGCAAAAAAGCGTAAGTCTCCCGCCAAAAGCGGGAGAGTTGGCATCTATGCATCTGGTCCCGGTTGTTCAAACGCTGGATAGCACTATCCACCGGATAAAAGTCTATCCAATGAATAACGCAATTGGTTTCCCTAATACTTATCCGCTGGATAGTGATTTATCCGGTGGATAGCGCTATCCAGCATTTGAACAACCGGGACCTGGTAAACAACATGAAGAAGTGGAAGGAAAGGAATTTTTTTTTTTTTTACTTTTTTTCTACTCATGACATGAATTTAAGCTGTTCACATACAATGTTACAGTGTTACAGTTTACTTTTACTGGAAAAAGATCTGACAAAAAATCAAACCTGATATGCCAAAGAATACTTTAAGGCGTTAAACTTGTCTACCATTTCACCAAGGGGTGATGGAGTCCACACAAGGGGCAATATTTTGGTGTCAGCATAAACAGCTACAAAGAGAAATTCGATCTAAGTATAATGCATTGTGCACCAGTATTATACATTTAAAATAAAGTCATGAGAACATTAGTCAGAGATTATGCTCTTTATAGGCATTTAAATGACAAAGTACTAATAATCATTATTCATAGCATCCATTAATAATTTTTTCAGAAGGAAAAGTCAATCCAAGTGAAATTATATTGCATACATTATACTGTGTTATACCTTGTGTTACAAAGATAATCTTTCTTAGAAGCACAAATTATGACTTTTTAGCAAGAAACTGGACTCAGCTCTCTCACCCCTGATTAGCAAAGCATACTTCTTGGGCCAAGATCAAAGCTTTGACAAGTTAGCAAAACCACTATGAATATTCTCACGGGAGGATTTTCAGATTAGACAAAAATAATGAATTGCTCAAGTTATACAAATAATTGTATTAGACAATTGTGATATTAATGTGAGGATACTATACAGTCAAGGAGTTATGAGTCACTGAATTTGTGAACTCAAAAGAAAGTTTAGGCTATAAAATTAAATGGAATAGTGCAAAAAACTAAATACATACATAAAATGGTAAGTGAAACTGGAAAAGCTTCAGAGTGCCACATTAATTAAGCTGTCACTATAAAATAAACTGCTTGTCGATCATGCATTCTACCCCATGCATGTTCTCAATTAAGTAACATCTTTAAGAAATGTATAAACGGTTTTAAAACATTTCTGCTATGACATCAGTACCCTGCTGGGCAGATTACTTTCTTCAAAAAAAGTTCAAAAATTCAGCATGACATTTTTGGGGATGTAATTTCAGTTGACAGGGTGGGGGAGTGGGTGAGAAAGCTTTACTTAACTCAAGAGAAAGTCAAGAGATCTTTTGGGTTGCAATTTTTGACCCCATTTGCACTTAAGCTTCCCCATCATCTTAGTCCCAGGAGTACTTCCCTCATCCCCCACGGGCTTCCTGTCACGTGTATATTTTCACATCAACAACCCAGCCTGTTGTCATATAATTGGTACAGTAAATTTTAAAACATACCATCGCCTAGCCAAACCCATAAATCTGGTTGTTGGAAAGAGATATGTTCCCACAGTGGCTGGGGTTTCTTAGGAAAACTACAAAGGAAAAGTACACGGTATGTTAGAAGCTAATAAAGTTTTTTTTAATTTATATCTCAAGCTAATGTTGAAAAAAATCATTTGTTACAGTCGCAAATATTAAATATAACAACATCTCATACACACTTCTGTTCGTGCTGGAAAGTTTCAAGCAAAATCAATATCCTCGTTTTAAAGTATATGTCCGGTATAAATATCTTTGTTTAGGATACGCATCTTATAAATTATCACCCATAACGGGGAGAAACAAAGTTTACTCACGGTATGCAAAAGCATCAGTGATCATTTTGATGACGCCATAATGTGAAAAAAAAAATACCTGCAACTTCCAAATGCTATGCGACTAATGGCCGTTTCATTGTAGAAGTCTGATAGTACTAAATCGCCTCCACTAGAAGAAACAATATGTTCTTTTCCTGCATTTGAAATAATTATCAAAGACACGACGAACCTCACCGACATTGCCATCTCTATTTCACTTCCGTTGCCGGCGCGATGATCGGCTCTCATGTTTTGGTCAGTTGTCTTACCCAAGAGAGATGGAAAGCAACATTTCCGGTAGATTTCCGGCCCTTCTTCGATTGTTGTACGTAAGCAATATTTTATACCTTCTTTTTTTATTTATATACTTTAGAGATGTATTGTATTTTTCTTCTCCAGTTTATTGCATGAGTTTTTTGAAATAACAGCATGAAGCTAGTCATCGGAGAGTTCCGCTGGATCTTCGGAGGAAGTTCTACTTCCGGGAATGTTCTGACGTCACCTGAACTCCAAATATAGTAGTCCTCCGTAAAAAGGTTCTTTCCTTTTACTTTTGAATTGTGGCGAGTTTAGGTTCTTTACTAGGAAAATAATGGCTCAGTCACCACAAATGAATCGCGGAATTGTCAAGCAGGTAATACTAATCGTATACGTTATTATTCGTCTCGTAAAACCTTTTTGATGTGGTGTATTCGCTTTGGAATGCCACGTTTAAATCGGAAAATCTCGGGTCACGGCATTCAAAGTCAACTTTACACAATAAAAAATAACCTATATCCTATTTCTGTTTTTACACAGGTTCTTTCAGGAGATAGCATAATAATACGTGGCCAACCCCGAGGTGGTCCGCCACCAGAGAGACAACTTTGTTTGTCCAACGTAAACGCACCAAAACTCGCCCGAAGATCAAATCCTAATGTAGAGGGCAGCGTGGAGACGCGTGACGAGGTTTTGTATGGTTACATATTACAGTGTACTACATGGTTTGAAAATTTTTTTTTCCTTGGGGTTGCTTCTCTCCTTCTCTTATGGCTTCTTACAATCTAAAATCCTTAACTTTTGGATCACGATAACGTACAGAGAAGTGAATAATCTGGTAATTTCTTGATGGTTTTGAAATTCGTGTTTTGTTCATTTCTTATCAATGACTTCAGTCACTCCATTTTGACCAATAGCATTCGGTTACGTGCCTCAGTCTTTTTCTGCTACCGGGAAAAACATCAAATCTATTTCTCATTTCTCAAGTAAAATATAAGGCAATACTTGTGGAAATGTTACCAATATATGTAAATGTAAAATACTCTTTAATGTTTTTCGGAATAATACAATTTCTAAAAGCCAGAACGAAGTATTGATATTATTGTTTTGAAGGCCATCAGCATTTACACGTGCGGGTGATATGAACACGCTCTTGAAGAAAAACATTTTAGTTTTGTCGCCTGTACAACTCGCTGTTTTGCGTTTTTACAGGGCGTAATAAGGACTGATGGTTTAAGTGTAATGGCAGATTTATAATCTAATTTGATTGATTGCTGTGACCACAGACTGGAGGAAGTTTTCCAAATTAACTTTCGCTTTATTAGCTTCCTTAGAGAAAAAAAAAATTATTATATATTGTGCGATAACAGGAAGACAACTGATTTTGGAGCCATGCATCTGAATATTCTCAGCCAGAGTTTCCGATTTGTGTACAGTCAAGCCTCGATTATCCGGACTCGTTGGGACCAGACGAAATAGTCTGGTTAATCGAGGGTCCAGATAATCGAAAATATGAACATTAATGAAGAACAAAACTGATTAAATTAAGAAAATGACATTTAATTGTCAAACAATACTTTTACAAATTGTTGGGGGACCAGAAATTGGAGTGCCAGATGTTCGTTGCTGAATAAACCAGGCATGCAGGGCTTTATCAAGCTGTTCATCATGTGCAACTTTCAGTGATTTTCACTTCAATCCTTCGCTGGTCTCTAAGATGTCGGCAAACTTCATGCTGGTTTCCTTGTTCTTGCGGATATCGGAGATCTGCTGCTTACTAACGCCATATTCAGCTGACAAATTGGCTCCTTTTTCTCCTTCCTCTCATTGCCCAATTATAGACTGTTTATCTTCCATCGAAAACACGGATCGCTTGCTGTTTGTTTCATATACCACACCGAGCGAGCCAATAAAATGTAGAAGAGCGTGAAATTTCACTTAGCAACAATGCAACTCTGAGCCAATCAGAACTCATTTGAATGTTCTTCATTAGTTACGATGCGTGTGAGCAGTGCTTTTGCTGTTTGAAAGTAAAAAAACCCTCACATTTCACTGCACTTTGTAATGGTGTAGTTTAAAAAGGATATGGCTACAGATCTTGATCATGCCTAATAAATATTCATGACCAAATTGGGACCAGAGAAAAAGTCCGGATAATTGAGAAATCCAGATAATCGAGGTCCGGATAATCAAAGTTTGACTGTAATATGTATACATGTAAGTCTGAAGTCCAAAAGGGTTTCATGTCCGAGTAAATCAATGATGATGATAATGGTGATGACCATGAAGTATAATATAATAGGGAATGGAAAGGGGGATTTTTGTGTTATTCAACAAATGCACTGTATTTTCACTGAAGTATTCACTTGTTCCAAAGTAATCAATGCTTTCAAGGAATAGAATTTGTGGCCAGCCCGACCCATTCTGAAAAAGCTTGACATCTTTCACATCAATCTTTTCTAAGCCTTCTTCACAAAATGCAGCATGGCGCTCTGACACGTCATGATTCTTATCCCCAGTTTCCAATCTCTGCTAGGAACGCCTGAGACCCTGAGCCCCCTTTTGGCGTGCACACACAGGAAAAGAAAAATAAACACTTGCATTTTTAGAGTCTTGCAGCTAAAACAAGCAAGACTAATAATAAAAATATCACTTTGATTTACTTAACAGCCTTTTGCATGGGAGGCCAGAGAGTTTCTGAGAAAGAAACTTATTGGAAAGGAGGTACTATTCTCAGTAGAGTACAAAGTTCCTGGAACTGGACGAGAATATGGTTGCATCTATTTACAAAAAGGTAGTATACCAATGGACTGCCATTATTTGTAATTACATTTTTTAAGCCATACATTGAGAAAATTAAAGAGAGCAATATAATAGCCCAGGGCTAAGAAATAACTAAGTGACTTTCGACTAAGTACTTGATTCCCTTTTTCCCTTTTAAATTTCCTTTTTTTCTGGTGAAACGAAGAAAAATCAAACTTTGCATCAAGATAAACTTAGGGCTTTATTCCAGGTAGGCTTTATTTCTGCCAACTGCAGTGTCTTGTCATTGATGGTATATAAACCCGGTGTTTGCTATTCTGTTATGTTGATTTTCTAGGGGTGAACTTTATGGTGGGGTGAATTAGTTCCTTTGGTTACTGGGGAGCATAAGCAGCTTTAAATAACTTAAAGCAACAGTGGCAAGAATGTCAAAAAAGAACATGAAACAACTTTTTTTATGCCCAAACCAATTGCAACAATGGCGTGCATGCATTGACACGCTGTTTGGTATCACATTAATAATTGTTTCAGCACTGGGTGAACTCAGGATGAACTTGTGTATGGTTCTTAAGAATTGTTCTCCAGGAAAATTTGCCTGCATTGACAAATTTCACTAGTTGTAAAATGTATATTGAGATGAAGTTTGAAATAGTGCAAGTCACTTTTTGAGCAAGATTTATAGATAGCTGCAGTAGCCATCCTTGTTAGCTCTATTTGACTAGCCAAATTGATCCAATTATGTTGCCTAGATTACTTGCCTGAAACAATTCATTTTTAGTATTTCAGCCTTCCCTTTTATTTTGCTCAGAAACCAATACTATGCTCAATGTAACGAAGGGGTTTGTTTTATAGGTGAAGAACTTGAAAATGTAACAGAATCCATAGTTTCTGAAGGACTTGTTGAAGTTAGACGTGGAGGTATCAAACCCTCAGAGTAAGTAATAAGTTTTTCATGTACATGTATATACTTTTGTAGGTGAAGTTTTTTGAATACAGGTAGCCATACATCTCCCCCTCTTATCATGTTAGTGGTCTCATAATCACCAAAGTTGCCTTTTTTTCAGTGACCAAACAAAGTTAATTGACCTTGAGGAAATGGCAAAAACAGTGGCAAAAGGAAAGTGGGGTGCTGATGCTTCAAGTGTGAGTTCTTTTTATTAATACTATATACTGGTGCCGTCAAGTGTAATAGGAGATTATAATACTATAATTTAAATCATATTGAAAGTAGTTAACGACTAGGAGCAATGGTCTTTAGTGTTTTTGGCATTCTTTGGTGGCTTGTTGACTGTCTGTAGGGCTGTCGCATGACTATGTTAGCGTTTGTAGCATTTACCATTGTTCATGAGCATAGGGGCAGATTCTGTCCAGCAGTATGTCACTTCGGCGCATGTGCCAGCCATGTTTCTATGTTGCGTTTGCCTCGTACTCGAAGCTGTGTTGGTGTGGCGTGGCCTTCTAGTGGTGTAGCATTTCTCTTGGTTCTCCTCCTTCCCTCCACTTTCTTGGTTTAGGGTCTCCCCCCCCCCCTCCCCCTCTTAGGTTTTTTTCATTTTACCTCCACTGAGCTTCTGGCCTCAGTGTGATGGGTGCTATAGTGGGACGCTGGGCGCAGGGGTTGGGGGGGGGGGGCTCGTTGCTGGGTTGCGGATTGGTAGGCCTGTGGGTGTTCTTCTGCCTTGGGGTGTGATTGCGGTTGCAGCCCCCTGACCCATGGGCAACCAACTTCCACTTGTGACATGTTACTAAAACACATTGTACTTCAGGTGTATCATTTTACCTCAGGGTTTACCTTGATTAGAAACTCACTTTGATAAGTTTTCATGTACCCTGCTAGCAGAGGCTTTTCCCTTGTGTTTCTCAGCGTTGTACTGCCATTCTCTTCATGGTTTTGGCTGCTCGCGTTTTGTTTTGGTTGTTTCTGTGCCGAGGAAAAGACCTCTGCAGACAGCTGTTTGGGATTCCTGTTGAGCATGCGCGAGATGAAAATGCGGTTACCGTGGAATTTCTGTGTCACGTGTCGGTAATATGATGCTGCCGCCGGAGTTTGCTCATGTATTCATGAGTCAATTTTCCCACGGGAATGACTCGCACTCGCCATGTTGATATAGCAGGCTCACTTTTGCACAGCAAACTAGTACATAAAAGATGCGCGAGTTGATAAAACCGGTTCCACAACCGGTTTAGTCATGTGATTACCTCCTAGATCTTGGAGGTATCTAATGTGCATGCTCAACAGGAATCCCAAATGGCTGTCTGCAGAGGTCTTTTCCTCGGCACAGAAACAACCAAAACAAAACGCGAGCAGCCAAAACAGCGAAGAGAATGGCAGTACAACGCTGAGAAACACAAGGGAAAAGCCCCTGCTAGCAGGGTAGTTTTCATGCCCTTTTCGCTCTGAAAGGTTTGGTTATACGACACTATACATGGCAACGTTCCTTGAGTACAGCAGTTCTTTTGGGACTGAAAAGGCTAATAATAGACAGTTGTTTGAATACATTATCCGCAGGTAATGCCCAACCTTTAGAGGGCTTTTTGTGTCTCAGGGTCTTGTGACCGTTACATTAAGTATGTACTGTATGCTGTAATAATTGTATAAACAGTATTTCCAAATATTTTTGTAGGATTGTTAACACTGAGTGCTTTCCATTATGGGTGGCCATCTTGGTTTCAAATGTACCAATTGCAAGGGGGCAGGTCCCAGGATTTTGTACCCTGCCCCATAAGGAAAGTAGATTTGATACTCGTCCCCAGGCAAAGCAATGCAAAGTACTCCATCTAAGGGATCTTACGGAAAAATAGAGGGCTGTGAACAGTCTAACTTCCAAATTAATTGCTCAATAGTTAAAAATAGGCCATTTTACAGTTGTGTGCTTATGCATTGCCCTGGCCTTTGAATAAAAGCGAGGCTGGCGGTGACCTTGTTTTGTTACAAACCTTCTAAGTTGTTTTTCATATGTAAATGATCATGTTCACAGACTTGTTAGCATGAGAATACCACGATTTGCACATAAAAAGCAGCAAGGTTTGTAACAAAACAAGGTCACTGCCAGCCTCGCTTCTAGTCAAAGGCCAGGGCACTGAGCACACAACTGCAAAATGGCCTATTGTCATTGCATGTATTGTGTTGAACAAGAAAGCATGTTTCTTTTTATTATTTTGTTTGTTTGTTTTACAGCATATAAGAGAAATCACCTGGAATTTGGAGAATCCAAGACATTTTCTGGATGCTAACAATGGGAAGGAATTCAATGGTAGAACTTGAAAATTAATGTGTTTTTTTTATCCTCAAATTAATCAATTACATTTAGGTTCCCTTGTAAAATAAATGTGGCTGACTGTAGCTCTCTGATTTAATTTAGAAAACATCTAGGAAATCATATCCTGCATTATTTTTCAGCTGTTATTGAGCATGTCCGTGATGGCTGTACAGTAAGAGCGTTTTTGTTACCTGAATTCCACCATGTGACAGTTATGTTCACTGGAATCAAGGTATAGTGCTTTTATTAACTTCTGGTACTGTATTATTGTAGGACATAAAATCTGTTCTCAGTTTTTTTTTAGCCAGAAATTCCTTTGTCTCCTGTTTGATGGATTAGGACTGCATGAAGGACTCGAAGAAACTTCTGAATCAAACATGTTGCTTTACTACTGGTTTAACTAAAGAAAAGAATGATTTTACCTACAACATTCTATTGTACTCTAGCATGCTATTCTTGTGGTTACCAGTGACGTTCACAGTTTGTAATGTGAAGGCAGGGTAAATTTTTTTCTCTTGAAAGGACATAAATTATGTCCTACTAAGACACCATCTTGGTTGGACAAATCAAAGTTTTGTTCGGACATCACCAAAAAATGTTGAACTTTATATACTTTATATTGAGATAGATTTTTAGTCTTCCTTACTGTAAAATGGTTTATGTTAAAAAAACTCTCCAGACATATTATATCCAAACACAGGTGGGATTTCATTGGACCTAGCGAACTTTTAATTGGTCAGCCAATGTCTAATGACCAACTGTTATTTGCAGAACTGTGAAGGCCTGCCTGGCCATCCTGTGTATGCAACATTGTAAGCTCTAGTTGCTTCTTCTGTTGGGGAGAAATTAGCCAACTTCTCTGAGGAAAATAACCGACGCATTTCATCGGTCATCACTGCTTATTGAAACCCCTGTATCTCTATGCTCTCCTTTAGATCCAATAACTTATCTCTGTCAATCAATTCAAACCCTTTGTCTGGCTTTTTTAGAGTCCAATGTTTAGAAGGGAAGGAGACAAAGAAATCCCAGAACCATTTGCCGATGAGGTATGTCACATCCAATGGAATTTGCTTTGTAAGTTTATTGTTTAACCCTTTAAACCCTAAGATCAAAATTTGAATTCTCATTTGTTGCCCCTATTCATTTCCTACAGATGTAGTAGGAAGAAGTTGACAAAACATCAAGCAAAATCTTGTGTGATCATGTCCATAATTCTCATGACCACTCTGTTTTTTACAAAGCATTGATATCACATGGAGAAATTTGATGCTGATCACTCTTAGGGCTAAAAGGGTTAATCTACTGATACCTTGTTTATTGTTGAACAAATTATTTTGCTATTTGAGGCCCTGACTTGAAAGGGAACAAGTAAAACATAAGCTAATGAGTCCATTATTTATTTTATTGTAAACAGTTACTGCGTAATCATTGTTGCTTAGATGTATCTGATAACTAGTTAAATTCTTATCTTTTTCTCCAGGCCAAATTTTTCACAGAAAGTCGTCTATTACAAAGAGAAGTCAAGATAATTTTAGAAGGTATCACATATTTGAAGTTACTACAATATCAGGCTCACTTACCATGTACATGTTAAGTTGTTGTTGTTGTTGTTTTTTTAACAAACGGACTAGTCAAACCGGCTTTAAGGGGCGTCAACTCGGCTTCTCACAGAGAAGCTTCACTCGTAGGTAGAATGAAGAATGCCCCTATAGCCCCCATGGGGAGTTGTCAATAAATTAACTCAATGAAATGTCCTTAAAATGTCCTTATTACAGCCGTTGATGCAGTGAAACGAAAAATGCTTTGCAGTGAATGGATTTAAAACCCGACCAGGGTCGTATGAGCCATTTAGCGTACTGTAACTTGCTTGTCATATTTTGATACAACTTATACATATCACAGCTGATGATTAAGTTCTCCTTTTAGGTGTATCTAATCAGAATTTCCTTGGCTCAATCATTCATCCAGTAAGTCATTGTATCTTTTTTTATTTTTTCGTTTATCATCGCTTCTACAAGTATACCATTAATTATTTTGTGTAAATTCCCTTGAAACCCTATTGATATCAAAAGTTAAATTCCAATTTGTTGTCGTTTTACATTCCTGTAGAACTAGTTAGTGCGGAGAAATTTTTAAAGTATCAATTAAATTCACCTCGTGTGATGGGTAATCGGTCATTTCGCCCTGGTTACTCAGCCCCCGCTAAGTCATTTAGCGTGCTTTGAATGTATTCCTCGTTCTATAGGCCATAAAGCAAATCAAGCGCGCTTCAAATGTAATATTCTTCGTTCTAGAATAGGTAGCTAAGTAACCGGGGCGAAATGACCTGGAGCCGAAATATCAACGACCGGTAATCGTATGATCGTGTACTTAATTCTCATGAGCACTCTGTTTTATAAAGCATGGGAGGCTATGCGACGAAGAGAAACTTTATGCTGAACTGCACTCTCATGGTTAAGCCCCATTTACTTGAGGAAGTTTTCTTTGACGAGGAGATTCTTATTTTGAAAACCTACTCTTGAAATCACAGAATGCGAGAAGTCTCTTTTCTGATAGTCAGAACGAAGCAAAAAGCGCGCTGCCCGTTCTCATATCGCGCTCGCGTTTTTAGCTTCCATATTAAGGTGGTGTTACGCGGGACGATTCGCAACGACGATTTTAAGCGCGAAACGGCTTTGCAACATTGTTATGCAATGTTTCAATTTGTTGCAACACTGTTCCAACATTGCAAGGCTGTGTTGCGCTAAAAATCGTAGTTGGGAATTGTTCCCACCTCACCTTTAGACAGATTAGTGTTATGCAAATTGAGACTGCTCTCAATCTAGTGCAAACGGGGCGTCGTTGAATACAGTCTAACCTCCTTAACCCTCTAAGCCCCAGCATCCACATACAAATTCTCCCGACTGATCTCTATACATTTCCTTTAAGAATTAGTTGAGAGAATTTGACAAAAGATCACAGCATGTTGTCTTTGGTGATCATTGTATTAATTCTCATAACCTTTACTCTTGATGATCTGCTGATGTTGTGGGGAGAAAAGTGATGTTGGTCACTCTTGGGACCTAAAAGGTTATCGACCACCAGAAATGTGACCATGTAGTGGTGGTCTTTCACGAGATCTCAGCCTTTGGGGGTCCTCTCGAGTAGACGTCTCGACAGAATTAAGTACATACAATTTCTAAGTTACGATATGCATAGGGAAGCACGGCACATATAGGACACATAGCCAGCATAGAGATTAGACTCGTGCGTCAAGCGGTCGCAAACAACGCAAAATGACAAAGTCGCCCCCCCCCCCCCCCGCCTACCCCCCCGCCTAAAACAAGTGGTCGCGGTTGCGGTCGCTTACGAGAGGTTCCAACTGTCGTAATTTGACTGGGATAATTTTATTTTTGGGGGGATAAAAGATCGTTCATAGGAAGTGGTCGCTTACGAGAGTTGGTCTCAGATGGTCCAACAGGAGTTAAATTCGTCTTTATCCAGCCCACATACTTATATACAGAGACACGGCTTTATATTTTCACAAAGAGGGAGTACTGGGTGACTCGCAAAAGCCTCTTTTTTACTTACCGTGTAGTAACTGGTAGAATATCAGAAAAGTTTATCTATTTTACGTAGTAATCAATTCGCTCAGCTTGT
Source organism: Porites divaricata (assembly GCA_038088405.1). Classification (NCBI taxonomy): domain Eukaryota; kingdom Metazoa; phylum Cnidaria; class Anthozoa; order Scleractinia; family Poritidae; genus Porites; species Porites divaricata. Next base: position 42,248,711 of record JBBMOI010000002.1, on the reverse strand, counting down.
TCAAATTTAGTCCCAAAATAAGAAATTGTAAACCTTTTACCGTATTTTGTAAACACAATGTAATTCACTTACGGGCGCTAGTTTGCTATTTGTAATAAACCTTTATGATTATGATTATGATTCTGATTATTTACTCGGTACATTTATCTAATAGGCAGGAAACATCGCTGAACTTCTGCTCCGTGAAGGTTTTGCGCGTTGTGTTGATTGGAGTATGGCTGTTCTTTCTAAAGGACATGACAAATTGCGTGCGGCGGAAAAGTAAGTTAACTTTCCACTCTTATTTTTTGCTTTGAAACAGTTACGGTGTTCAGTAATATAGAGAAATGCCCCAATTAACAATTGGTCATCGGACTATGACCGACTAAAAGTGGCTCAGGTCTCAACTGTGGTCGGACATGTTGTCTGCACAAAATAAGTTACCAAAAACTATTACTAAAATGCAGATAGACGTGGGAATTTTTCAATGTACCAGCAAATTAACATTATTGCAGTAAATATATGGCAGAAAACAATCTACTTGCAAATCCACCCAGCACAATTTTCTTTAAAGAGGCATATTGCGTCCTTGATTTTTGGTTTGTCCGACCAGATGGTGACTTAGCAGAACATACGTCCTTTCAAGAGAAAAAAATACTTCCAACTTATTCATTTATTTACTTTATTTCTTTTTGTTTTCAACGACACAATTTTCCTTGAAAATACTGTGCACCCGCCCTAAGATCATCGGGCAATTAAGACGACTTTTGATCTACCCAAACTCAAATACAGTCGGTAATATTCTTCTCTTAAAACCTCGTTATTTCATGGCCCATCAGTATTGGAATTCACGTAGTGATTACAGTATTTTTGATGTTATAGATTTGCGAGGGAAAAAAGGTTTAGGTTGTGGAAGGACTATGTACCGAATACCCCTGCAGTGCCAATTCAGAACAAAGAATTTTCCGGCAAGGTTAGTACGGTTACTTTAAGATCCAATTTTCATTTTTTTCTTTCTCTCAAACAACAAAAGTATAAAAATTGGACTAAGCATATATACCATTAAACCGTAACAAACTGGGAAGTCGACCAACTCGACACGATGTTATAAGTGACTGCCTTTTCTTGCTCCTTTCTTTAAATGATAGGTTGTAGAAATTGTCAATGCTGATGCGATTGTTGTCAGAACCACTGATGGAACACAGAAGAAGATTCATCTCTCGAGTTTAAGACCTCCAAGGTATGAACCAATACCGAAACCTTAAACGTATCACCCCACCCACTTTGTATAAATCCAGTAAAATCTTTGTTAAGCATGTACTGATGTGAAGTATATGAAATAATTCATATTTGAACTGCGGTTGTAGATGAAATTAAAGAATGATCATCGCAGTAAATTCCAATTTAAGCAATGTATGTACTGCTTGTTGCTTACTTGTTGCTGGGATACAGTTTAGAACCGAGGCCTAATAGCCGTGTTCTTGTGACAGCGGGCTCGGTTATGCCCATCGGTTTATAGACTACGAGCAGTCTTTCTTTTTTCTTGGTTCGTTGAGCAAAACGCGCGAGACGCGCAAGTTACCACGCGCGTGACTCAAGGCGCGTGACCGGGAAGTTTCTGGCGTCTCGCGGCTTCGCTGGTCGATGCTCGCGCAAGCGTGCACTTCCGTCACAAAATCTGGAAGAAAAAAAAAGAAAGACTGCTCGCAGTCCAATCGGTCTATCAACAAACAGTTTCTCGCACTGGAAAAAACCAGTTTGACGATAGAGAAAAAGAGTCGGCAAATGCTTGGCGTCCAGTACCTCACAAGAACCTCTAATTTAAATGGTCGTCTAAAACAATATTGTCTTTTGTGTTGAGGTTTAGGGTCATTATTTGTGTTGTTATCCTATTGTTTTCACAGCCAATTGTGTGAGCCGTTCAGTGAGTTGCTGTTTGACCCTCTTTTTCTCCCTCTTACGGAGGCTTTGCTCGCAGAGTGATCACCTTGCAATCCCTCAAGAAAAGGCTATCAAATCATGTGCAGTAGTTATCCACCCATTCTCACAATGGTCTCAAATTGGCTCCTAAGACATCTTATTCCAGTCGTTGAATAGCCTGAATTTCAGACGATTACTTCGAGTCGTTTTCACTCAAACGATTCGAAGTAATAGTCTGAAATTCGGGCTAGTCATTGAAAGGCTTTTGAGTTAAGCGTAAGCGTTTTATTTTGTAGTATGTCCATTTGTTGAGAATGGTTTTTTTATTCCTGTAGGTTAATTCCAAAAGAAGATGGTTCACAGGTGTGTTAAATTGATCACTTTTGTTGCAACCAGAAAATATAAGAAGAAAGATGCACACTAACGCTTTACCATCCTTGTGTTCTTTGCTCCACAGGACACTATAACAAACGTCAAAGATAACAAAAAGAGCAGACCATTGTATGATGTTCCTTACATGTTTGAAGCTAGAGAATTCCTTAGAAAAAAATTAATTGGCAAAAAGGTAAAGGCGTTCTTAAAACAGTAATTAAATATGCTGTAGATTTTGTTGTTTTGGTATACGTTGTGACGTAACATCAGCACACCAGTGAAAGTTAACGTAAAATTCCACCGAACCGGCCGCAAATCAAGATTTGGTGGTCGCTTATGAAAGGTGTTGCTTTCAACAGTTGTGCCGTGCTGGTTCTCTTTTGGCAACGGTTCTGATGCAGGTACATATTCGAAGAGGGTTTTTTGCGTGCAGTTTACATTACGAGCAGTGCCTTATCGCCACTGAAAGCGTTCCGTATTCTCCGAGTCGCACGTTACCTGAAGCGACATTAGATATCGCAACTAAAACATGGTACCAAAAAAAGGGAACTTAACGTCTTTTTATCATCGGTTGTGTTTCCTTCCATTTTCCATTTGCAGCGATAAGAAATCAGACCACGAAAAAAAATAAACCACCATATTGCCTTGACCTTCCACAATTTTGATCTTTTGGATAGATGTTTTCTTACAAGAGTTGGTCGTACATTGTGTAGGGCTGTTAGTTTTTGTCTGTTATATGTCAAATATGGATTAGCGACTCGTGGTGAAAATATGGAGCAAAGGAGTGTCGGTACTTTAGGGCAGGTTAACAAGGCCTTTAAACATTTTTTATGCTTAGTAACCAAAAGATTACACCTAGAAAAGCTTGTCACAACAGCGGGAAGGCGTTGCAGCCAACACTTAGACTAAGGCTCGTTTTAAAATTAACTACTAGACTATAGGAGACAAAATAAAATAATAGAGAGATTACAGCAAGATCATTAGGAAATCTTCGCTTCTCACTCATTGGTCTTTAACGAACCATTTATAGGTTAACGTAAAAGTTGATTACATCAAGCCCCCTAGTGATGGATTCCCAGAGCGAACATGTGCCACAGTAACTTTCAGCGGTATCAATATAGCAGAGGCTCTGATCAGCAAAGGATTTGCTACTGCGTTACGGCACAGACAAGATGATGACATGCGCTCTTCATGCTATGATGACTTGCTTGCTGCTGAGACACGCGCGATGAAGAATGGCAAAGGACTACACAGCAAGAAGGAAGTGCCAATACACAGAGTGGCTGATATCTCAGGGGTGAGGAAGCTTTACAAGAATTGTTTTCAGTCAAAATATGTTTTATTTGCGTCTACAGGTCAGTCGTAAAAGTTAAGGCCATAACATGAACATCGCCGCCAGCATTGCGAAATGTCCCCAAATATACGCAATTAAATTTAATACCGACAGAGACAAGTTATTTTGTTGAAGGATTTCAAAGATCAACTGAGCTAGCCTGCGTGCTTCTCTGGGAAGCATAAAGTCGCCAATTTGAATCCTTACTCAAATGGCTGGACCACAGAAACTGGTGTGGTCGTGCTGGCTTTGATTAACGTTCCATGTCAATCGTCATTGAGCAATGACGTTAAAAATGACTTTTTTTATCCTTTTTTTTGTACTTAGGAGCCAGCCAAGGCGAAGCAGTTCTTACCTTTCTTACAACGAGCAGGAAGATCTTCAGGAATAGTTGAAGTGAGTGGTAGCCTAACTCGCTATTTTAGAATGAAAGGAAATGTTAATTTTTGCTATGGAATTGTTGGTTATTTGTATGCTTATCGAGCACAACGCCGTGACCAGGTTTATTAAATTGTTTCTTTCTCTTTCGTACAGTTTGTCGCAAGTGGCTCAAGATTAAGATTGTATCTACCAAAGGAGACATGCCTTATAACTTTCCTTGTTGCAGGTAAGTTCTAGAATCAATCAGCCTGCGTGGTTAATGGATATCGAGCGGTTTTGCCAGTGCTTTTGTCTTGACGGTGGAGGATCGTAAATAATTAACGTCATAAAGTAATGACTTTACAGAGTCAACCACTGTTTCAATTTGCTAACTGACCTAACTTCTTTGCGTACTTAAACGTCCCAAATCACTGACAGGGACTTGGCATTGGTTTTGTCCAATCATTCCACATTCGTATAAAGATCATTCAATACTATTTTCTAAAAATGCAGTACAAATTAAAAGCGAATAGTAACAATCTTAGCCAAAAACCTATCACGAATTTCAAGATCTCTCTGAAAGAAACACTTCTTTTAAAGATGCTAATTTCTTGACGCCTATTGAATTCACGAACACGTGTATTAGTCCATGTTTTGACAACCTTTTATTGTCTTTCGTTGTGGTAAAAAATGTTCCACGTCTGGAATTTAATGACGTTTAAGATCGTCACAAAGTTATGTCTCTCTCATCTTTTATTCTTAAGTAGGAAAACATCAATCCTGTATTCTTTTAACCGCCTCTACCGGAGGACATAGTCCTTTTTATTTATTTATTTTATTTTATTTTTTTGGCTTAAGGTATCACATGTCCTCGTGCTAGCAGAATAGTTACTTCTCAAGGTGTCATTGCCACTGGAGGGGAACCTTATGGTGATGAAGCTCTGGCTTTCACCAAGGACCTTTGTATGCAAAGAGAGGTACGACTAGGAATCAATTTCAGTTTGGGGCATCAATGTTTGCACTATGGACGTCATTCATTTGAAGATTAAAAAAAACTATTCTTAGGCCTCGTCCACACGTATCCGGGTATATTTTAATCCGCCACTTTTTCTTTCCGGATTCAAAAATTTCCACGTACACACGTATCTGACGCGTATCTGGATTCACTCTAGTTCTCAGGACTCCTCTGGGAATATTCGCAACAAAGCATGCGTCGAGGTCGCCATCTTGAATACAGTATTCACTGTAAAGGACTGGGCTCAATCTTTTTACTTCACTGGATAAAAAAAATGTCTGGATATAGCTTCCACTCGATTCCGGATTCATAGCGTATTCAAAATTTTCTACTCTGAGGAGCGGATTCATCCGATGCGTGTGGACGGAAGCCGTATCCTGAAAGAAAAGTTGCGGATTCAAAAATATCCGGATACGTGTGGAAGAGGCCTTAGTAGATCAGATAAAAAAAGTAAAATTAATATACATTCAGCACGAAAGTACCTATTGACAACAATATTTTCACGTCGCCTACTGGAGATAGGACTGCCATTTTACGTGGACATCCGAGCCACGGTCGTCTGGCCCTATGCAAGACAATGGCAGTACATTCATCTCCCATTGAACCCGACCTCTCTCTCTCTCTGTCTGCGATCAAGCTCTCTACCGACTGAGCAAGTTGTTAGTGAGCTTAAGTAAGGATCTTACGAAACTACGACGGCAACGGCAACGACAACGACAACGTCAAAAAGCAATAGGTTTAGTTAGCAAAACAACAACTCTGCACGTGCAGCACGCTTTTTTGTACATTTCTTTACCGCCAATTCAAAGTAGACAGACTGCAAATTATGGTAGTTGCTAAAAAATATATCTACGTGTCCCAACTGTTCATCAGTAGGATGCCTAAAATGCGTGCAATTCCACAATTGGTTTCGGCTCCATTAAATCCTACACCAATTGCAGAACATTTTAGGAGGAGCCACCCACCGTGTGAGCACAGTCGCGGACAACACATATAAGTGAGGAAAATAACAATGCACGACTAGGACGTGAAAATGCCTAATAGGGATTTTGAAGCTATGTTCGCATTATACCGGATGGCTTTTGCGCCGCCACGAAATTTATACGGGATAAGGCGTCTGTTCACACAAAAATGTTTGTGCTGGCGCAATTTCTGTGACGGAGCGAAGCTGTACCGCGCCGATCCCTAAAGCGGAGACTCGCTTATCGGATACTTGTTTATTCTACATCGGCGCCACAAAAAGCCGTCCGGTATAGTGTGAAAGGACCACTAAAGAGTTTTAATTTGAATGGTCATATCACAGGATTTGGTCCACGTAAACATTATTATGCTATCTCCGTGGTTGACCATTGGGATTAGAAAATTTAAATGTTTCACAGTAATCTCAATATATGAGATATTGTTCTTTGTACGTTCTCTTAATAAGGTTGAAGTAGATGTGGAAGCAATGGACAAGGCCGGAAACTTCATTGGATGGCTGTTTGTTGATAACACGAACCTTTCTATTTCACTCGTTGAGGTAAAGTTGCAAGTTAATGACACTTGTGTTTTTTTAGTCTCTTAACAACCATGCGAACAGAGCCTCCTTAATTTGCCTTCTTGAAAGAGCAAGTGAAAAGGAGGTTCTGCCCGAATCGCTTCAAGCCTTCGACGTCGCCGTAGCCTGCGAGGAAGCTCTCCGGGTCGCTCTGGCGGCGGAGCTGGGAAGGGAAGAAGAGCTTACAACTACGTCTCTGGAATTTGAATATCTGCATCAAAAGAGTCGATACAAAATGCTGATTGGTGAAGATGACATTAGTAATGACGTCAGTTCCATCTTCAACGTGTTTTTCAATGTTTGTTTACATTCGCGCACGTTTCCGCTTCGCGCTGACTGGCGGAAATCTGACAGCTCAGTCGACGGGGAGCCACTGAGGAGGCGGAGTTCCAGCGACGTATTTGTAAGTTCTCCTTCCTTCCCCGCCGCCAGAACCCCCCGGAGAGCTTGCTCGCAGGCTAATGTCGCCGCATCGTATTGTGAAAAGAAGGGAGGTAACATTGTTAAATGGTGAGAGTGTTGGCCTTGTACTCCACAGTCCTTGATTCAAGTTTCCCCTCCTCCTACCCTTACCTGCTCTCACCGCCAATGCCGTTCGTTGGCTCCACTTGTTCCTTACAAGTCTCTCATTCACCGTTTATTATCGTCGACAGTTTTTATAGCACTAATGCTAGTAGGGCCGAGCAAACGCCTCAAACAGATAATATAAATCAAACATAGAAAGTTTAAGAATCCCAGCTTGCCGGAGGCAAACCAGTCGGTCAAGGATATGAACTCGGGACTACCAAGAACAAATCCAGTTAGCGGTCAGAGGTGGACTTGAACTCGGGGCCTCCGAATTGCAAGTCCGGCGCTCTAACGGCTCGGCCACGGTGCCTCCCTGAAAGTAACTGATAAGTACTTTGTTTTCCTCATTCATGACTAGAGAACAAAAGAATAAATACTTTTTTAAAAAGTCCTTCCAACTCTTTGTGGTAAAGTATGTGTGCCTGTGATTGCCTGATTGGCTCTGGTCTCTGATTCTTCCGCAGGCTGGTCTTTCACAAGTTCACTTCACAGCCGAGCGTTCAAGTTTCTACCAACAGCTAACACAAGCTGAGGAGCAGGCCAAATCAAAGAAGCTTAAGGTATTTTATTGCAGATCTCTACAAAAAAAAGTAGCTACAAGTCATTTGGCTCAGCAACATGGTGGACAAATTTTTTTTCTTCCTTGTTACATTCTCTAAAACAAATAACTTTTGGCAAGAAAAAGAGAACAAATCAGGCTGTCGTAGTTGCTTTGAAATAAAACAAGCATCAGATTAACTCGGGTAATGGTAGCAAAAAGCCCAATTCTTTCGCACGCCAAGTCCATACATATAATTCAGAGGTTAACTTAGGTTCATTGCTTTTTAGTTATGGGCCAATTATGAAGAGCCTAAACATGTTGTTGTTGTGGAGGAAACAGAAAGGAAGTGCAATTATAAGAAGGTTTGTTGTTTAAACAATAAGCGTTAATTAAAGAAAGAAATGATCATCAGAGTTGTGTACACGTTGTATGCATTTAAATGCAATTTGAACAAGTTAACAACTAAGAGCGTCTTCAGAGCCAGAAGTCCGCGGTCGTTCGGAATGCGCATGCCCAGTAGTTCGCTATATCCCCACTTGATTCAGTGGCGTGGAGATTTTCCTTCCTGCTGCGTTTTCCATGCCACAAGGTTTCTTTCAGCTATTTTCTTCCTCCTGTCCTCTCCCCATGGTCCTTTCTCCACTGATATTTTTCAGTATGACAGGTACCTGTTTGTTTCTACTTGCGTGGGAGCTCATGGCTGAGTTGCACTGTTGTGCCAACGATGGGGGGATTTTTCAATCTAGGGGTTGGCTGCCAACAGTGGAAGGCTCTAGATACTCCAAGAACCCAACCTGAATTTAGCGATGCAGTTGTTCATGAAAAAAACTCGTTCTTTGCTTCGTCACGCAACTCTTTCTCCCCACAAGGACTGGAGTGTTGCGTGACGACCTAAAAGAACGGTTGCGTAACAGGGTAGCACGGTCCCTTCTGTACTGTTTTTGTTCCACACTGATTTTTTTTCCCCGTTGGTCGTAGGTCATTGTCACAGAAACAATGCAGAGTCTTTCCTTTTGGGCGCAGCATGTTGAGTCAGGTAAGGGGTCCCGTCTGATATCAATACCGTGCCGTGATATCTGGAGTGCCTTTTACAGAAACGGCTTCAACACTCTTACACTTGAAGAAGAATTGAGAACATCTAAATTCATCAGAAATCCTTTGGTTTTTTTTTATTTTTCATTAACATTTCCCGCAGTGCGTTTGTATTTTTGGCTGCTTTAATTTTGGGCAATACTACATGAAAAAAAAAAAAAAAATGGGTAACCACGATTTCATTCCTCGATTTTTTTTAAAAAAGAAAACAGTTTTTAAACATAAGGATGATAAGAACATAATCAACCTAGTTGGTATGATTCAGGCACGATTACCAGGTGAGTCTGTATGCCACGTTGTCTCAAAGTAAGACCAATAATACCAATACTATTAAAGCCCTAAAAGTAAGGAGCGTCAAGTTTTTGCTAGGAATATCAATCAGGCCTTGTCAAACAGAACGGTCACGAAAATTAAGGTTATGATCACAGAAGATGGAATCGATGTTTTGTCAACTTCTCCCCAGTACTTTCATAGGAGCGACAGCTGATGATTTCAATTTTGATGTTAGGGTTTAAAGGGTTCAATTTGGAGCTCACGATTTCGTAGTCGTGAATGCAAAATCTTAAGCAGTTTACAAGATTGTAGACATCAAAATTGTTGACTATTTCCCTTCGTTTATCAACTCACCGTACGTTTTTTTTTCCTTACCAGGTGGCCAGTTAGAGAAACTTATGGATGATCTTCATGCTGAATTGAGCACTAATCCGCCACTACCAGGCTCATACACGGCAAGGAAAGGCGATCTTTGTGCTGCTTTGTTCGTCGATAATAACTGGTATGTTTGTAACTCGATTTTTTTTAGGTGTTAGTCAGTATGTTGTTGAGCTTCGTGAGCAGAGCGCGCTTGATTCGCCGTCATCTCGTTGTCAAGTCCCACTTCATCAGAGCAGTAAATTTATAGTTTATACAGTCGAAGCTGTTTATGCGACCACCTGTTTAAAAACACCAAATTTTTCCCAGTCAAAGCCTTATAGTTAGAAACTCTTGTAGGCGACCGCGACCACATTTTTGGTTCAGTTTCCATCGTTTTTAGCATGTTAAAAGCGGCAACGTGACGGTGACCGGTCATGCCGCGCCGTAGACATCTATATCTGTTCTTTTGTTTTGTTTTGCCTTTCTTTGTTTTATAAATAGCGCGTGTGATTGTGATTACAGCTGATAATATGCTGTCGGCAAATCAGCTAACTACCATGCAATGTATTATAGCCTTAATCATAACTATAGCAAAATTGTCAAATCTGATTGGCTATCAACTGCCCTGATTTCAGCCTTAATTGGACAGTTTAATAGGACAGTACGCGTCATGCCTAAGTAATTGGACAGTACGCGCCATCACGCGCGCGCTTAAATGGCTTTTTTTTCACTGCTAGCAAAACAAAATTTCGAATTTCTTGTGTTTTGATTTAAGAAATAGCCTATTCTATTACAAATTTTGTTAAAGTTATGATTAATTGGTAACAGAACTTCGTGTCGTCCAATTCGGTCTGTAATCATACTCGTGATTAAACAAATCGGACTCCCGCTACGCGGTCGTCCGATTTTGTTAATCACTCGTATGATTACAGACCGAATTGGACGACACTCAGTCCTGTTACCATTACTTATTCCCTTCATTCTGGGCTCATCATAGTAAATCAGTACAAGCACGTTTGCACCTAAAGAACACTTCGTCGTTTTTCTCCATTTCAGGTACCGTGCTCGGGTAGAAAATATTGCATCTCCTAAGCAAATCCATGTGTTTTACATCGATTATGGGAATGTAAGTACTGTAGTTTAGTTTTTTGTAGTTTAGTCCTCGGCTTCCAGAAGCTGTATTACGCCTTTTACCGTAGCTTGTATATTTGCAAAAACACTTTTTTACTGTTCAGTGGACAATCATCAAACATTGCCGAAAATTAATATTATGTAAAAATACCAGAGCTCAAAAAGTCCCCTCTCATGGTTCATCCGGAGCGAGTAGATTTTCGTGGTGAGCAGGTAACTGTCAAAGCTCGCTTGCCCGATTAGCAAGTGCCCAGGCAAGTCAGCGCCCAATTAAATAATTAACCCTTTAAACCCTAATGTCAAAATTGAGATTCTCATTTACAGTCTCTTTACTTTTTCTATAGAAGTAGTGGGGAGAATTTGTTGAAATATCAGTTAGACTCATCTTCCCTGATAATGTACTCAATTTTCATGACCACTCTGTTTTCTAAAGCATTGCTATTATAAGGGGAAATTTTCATGCTGATCACTCTTAAGGCTTAAAGGGTTAAGGCCGAGCAAGTAATAATAATAATAATAATAATAACGCGAATTTTTATACAGGATAACCTATCAGTTCTAAAAAAGAACTGTTATCAACAGGGTCCTGTAATCATCTCAGAAATAGCTAAAAAATAAAGAAGAAAATCGAAAAAAGGAAAGTAAAATAACACTAAGAAATCTAAGATTTAAAAATCAAAATCTGTAAAAATCGTCGACTTACAAGACTAGAAAGAGTTGTGAATTATGGAATACTATTGAAAAAACTCTTTTAAGTTACTCTTAAAAAGAAACCTAGAATTTAAATTTCTTAAATGCCGAGGTAAAGTATTGTAAACTAGGGCCCCTTGAAAGGCAAAACTTTTCCTTCCAAATTCTAATTTGACATTGGGAAGTTTTAGTGAACACCCATTGTTTCTAGTGTTAATGTTGTGTTCAATTTTTGTAAAATATCCTTTAAAAGGGGTACAGACGTTATCCTGAAGACAATCAAACACAAGCTGGCAGGACTGTCTCTTTATTAAACTCTCCACTGTCTGGACTTGATAATTTCCACCAATGACTTTCTGACTTCGACGTTCAATGCTTTCAACTCGACTCTTACGGGAAACGTGATCAACAGAGACCCAAAGTTCCAGAATACTTAAAAACAGGTTGAATCATTGCTTTGTAGATTTTCTCAGCACTGCTCTTGTCGATTAAAGGTCGGGTTCTCCTGAGTAAATTAAATCTTCCAGCTGCTCTTTTATACATTTTGTCAAAATGTGATTCGAGATTCAAGGATGAATCCAAGTTTGCACCCAAGTATTTATAGGATGACGTGGTATTAATCAGTATTCCATTTACAGTAAAAAGAGGGATCCGCCTGCCCAAAGGACTTGATGAGTTTTTTGTTGTTGTTGTTTGTTTGTGTGCTTTTTTTTGTCGAGCCCTGAATACCATATAAGCAAACAGGGTAACTGAGTGACCCAAACTATAGAAAATAACATTTCTGAAGGAGCTCACGTGCGTTAATTTTTCTACATCGCAGAAAGAGGTATTGCCATTATCTAAGCTATGTCCACTTCCTGCAGCCTTCCACAGGTAACCCACTCTTGTTCAAGTGTTATTTCTCTAAACATCTTCATCATTTTAGACGACACCGCTGAACCGCACCGCTGTGTAGCGTACATATTAATGGTACACAAATGTGTCTTAACGATCCATCCCTAAACAGAAACTGCACTGGCGTACTCTCAGATAAAGGAACATCGACCTTTATAAGATTCGAAGCTATGTTAATTATTTGACCAAAGATTGAATTCCTGTGGGTAAACGTTTGTGTGATTGCTAAATTATCTTTATTTTCTTTTAGTTTTCCACCTCAAGCACATGAATATAATATGGCATTTATTGAGCTTCCAGCTGATGTAAGTTGTTATTGCTTGGTCCCATGGTAGATACATGCACCCTTGCCTCCTTTACTTCTGATTGGCTGACAAATTTAGCGTGCTGTGGCTCAGCCAATCACAAAGTTTAGTTGCGTAGAACCAAATCGAGTGCCTCAAGCGTCTATTCAAAGCGAGGCTGAGTGCAAAGCCATTGATATGCAAATGATTTTTATTCCAATGCAAATAAACTCATCTTCACAACAAACGTTTTGCACTTAGCCTCGTTTTAAAAGTGGGAGTTTTTGGAACTCGGAAATGGCCTATTGCCACTCTAATGCTTCGAAGTCGCGTGATTATGTGGTTGGTAGCGCCAAGTTAAGCGATCTGACCAGTCGCAATCAATCCAGTGAACCAGCATACAGCGGCTACTCGGTGTAGAAAAACATGCGCAAGTAAGTTCAGCTTGATTGGGTTTAGTTTACTACCTATCATTGAGGAGTTTCGACCGCTTATCAGAATTGTAAACCGAGGGTGTATAGTGGCCTTTTTTAGTCACTTATTTCGATAATTACCGGTGTACTTTTTCCATGTAATTTTTATAGGTAGAAGCAGTTGCTGATGCGTTGGATGCATTTAAAAATCTTGTTATTGTAAGTGTTCTTCCTTCGTGTTTCCTCTGAGTTTATGTTCATTTCTTGGAAAATCTTGTCCTGCTAAGATCACTTAATAAAGGAAGAACTGATCTCTTTCCTTTCCAGAACAGACAATTTATGCTGAATGTGGAGTACAAAACCATGGGCCAGGTAAATATCCTACTTTATTACGGAGGCCCATAGGATGAAGGGAAGGAGGAGGGGGGCATGGACACTAAGGTTGCCACAGGTCAGGGAATGGTCAGGGGAAAAAAATTCTTCAAGGTCAGTGAAAAGTCAGAGAATTTCACTTCGAGTCAGGGATAATTCGAACCTATGACCTACTAAGTGCTGGTTGGGCGCCCCAGTTCATAACAACGAAGAGACTCATAGTGGGCTACAGTCCTGTCTTTCTTAACGGACATCTCTGTAAGACGGACACCTCACTAAAACGGACATTCTAGAGTCGGTAGCTGCCTTTCTTTACTGTGTTTATTTCGCTCTCTATAAGACGGGTATCGCTCTTAGCCGGACATTGCCGGTCCCAAAGCTGTCCGTCTTAGGGCCTGTTTACATGGAGGTGGGGGACCTCAGGTAGGTGAGGTATCATGTTGCGGGTCACCCCACCTCAGTATCATGAAAACGTAATGAAATTAAAATGAGAGAAAGTTATATGGACAGGCGGGTTACCCCACCTAAGCGGGTTACCTCGGCTATCCGGGGTCCCCCACCTCCATGTAAACAGGCCCTTAGAGAGAGTTGAGTGTTATCCATTTTCGAGGTTCCTGATGTAAACGTTGTTGCTCCTTTTGTGTTGTTAGGAATATGTTACACTGGTGCAGGAGAACGGAGAAGATATTGGCAAGAGTCTCGTTACGGATGGGTTGGTGACAGTTGAGAAGAGAAAGGAGAAGCGATTACAGAAAGTTTTGGAAGAATACACCCGGGCTCAGGATACGGCGAGGAAAGCAAGGGTACGTATGACATTAAAGCAACTTGAAAAGAGACAGTTCGCCTCTTTAGAAACGAGAAGGGAACTGGACTCGAAATACGTCCCGCAGTAGTTTTTGGGATAGTTACTGGAGACGCGCTGGTCAGCTATTGGCCAGTTTTTTCCCTGTCTTCAGTAACAGTCCCTGAAGCCTTTGCGAAAGTTAACTCGGTGCAATTTTTTTCTATTAAAGTTTCTCAAGGGGCACATCTCAGACAAGTAAGGAATTCACCATTTTCACATAGACCATAATGTACCTTGTTTACCACCGCCCCCCCTCCCCCCCAAAAAAAAAATTTTCGTAACCATTTTCTATTTCTCTTGGAGCGACTGTAATACACAGCAGAAATTGAAAACAATGGTTATGTAAAATGTTTTGGGGGGAAACAAGGTGCATTGTAGTCTATGTGAAAATGGTGAATAGACCTTAATTCACGACACCCGCTATCTTTCCACGCGCTTTAGGACTGATGGGATAAAACCGGGATGTCAGGTGGTATTGCACGGGGCAAACAAGTGATAAAATTTGCCAATACTAGTATTCGCGGTCAAGTTTGTTTATTCTCCCAAATCAAGACGACAATTTTAGACTTGCAAAATGTACAGTTCGAGATTCGACAAGTTTTACGTCGTTTGTGTTTGTTATGAGAACATCTACGGTCACCACGTCCACTTAACACTGATCACTACCATTGTAATATACCATTATCTTGCTCAATATTGACTTGTGTGCGTGTGTGTGTGCGTGCGTGCGTGTTTGTGTTTTAATCAGAATAAAAAAGCTATACAGATAGAATAAAGTCAATCTTGTTAAAGGGACATAATTAGTTGTACAATAATGTGCCCTTCTCCATTCTAATTTTTTTCCTGCTAACATTATGTACACGTTGTTCAAACAACCTTGTGCTAATTAATATTATACAACTGATGTATTATCTATAGGATGGACTAAAAATAAAATACAAATACAATCACTACCATTCAAAATTCGCCGTTTTCGTCTTTATTGTAAAAATTTCTTCATTGTCTGTTGTCTAGAAAAAACAAACTTGACCGCGATTTCTTGTATTGAAAAATTTTTGTTGTTGCTCCCTGAGAAGCCACGTGACATTACTTTTATACCATCAGTCCTTGAGCACGTGCAAAGATGACGGGTATCGAGAATGACGTCCATTAGAGAGAGGAAGATTCATATCTCTTAAATACCTGATGTCCTCATCAGTTTTGTAAGCGCCTTTTTTGTGGAATAAAAATGATGATGATGATGATGATTAACAACAAGAAGAGGAAGTCTTCTTTTCTTTGCTCTATGCGCACATTCGTGGGGCTAAAATTGGTTCTTTTCATTTTTTTATTTTTTTATTTCTAGCTTAACTTGTGGCGTTATGGTGACTTTACCGGTGATGATGCCAAAGAATTTGGGTATTCCGCCTAGAATACTACACTACATCGTCAACTGCTGACAACTGATATGTTAGCTTGCTTAGAAAAATCAAACTAAGGCGAACTGTTGCGGAATAATTGCAGTTTCGGAACAACACACTTATTGTGCGTTTTTCGCTGCACGTTTATTTTAGGCTGATCGATGGAAAGATGAATTTTTATCTTGTAGCGTGTTAGAGACATCGCTAATGTGAAGTTATTTTCTAATGATGTGCCTTAACTCCCCCCAATCGCATTCTTATTTTACCTCATATGTGGTCCGAATGTCTATTTTAATAATAATCGTAGAATAATTCAATTCCTCGCTGTTGAAGTGAGGAGTTTTGAAGTCTCACGTAAAATACAACATATGCAAAAAAACATTCTTGTTTGCTGTTGTCTTGTATTTTTAAAAATAGAAGAAAATTTCACTAGCTACAAAGGTGCTGGCAACTGGAAATGAAATTTGGGCGTGGCCGGGGCATTAGAAGGAAAAAAGGAGGTCCAACCCCTCTGTATAAATGTCGATGAAAATGCTGGGGTAAACCCTCGAGTATCCTGTCCGCAGACGTTTCTTATTTTTATCTCGACAACTTGCGCTTGTGGTCAATAAATCCCCCGCGGTTTTAAATTCCATGCGCGACGATCTCTAAAGAGAAAGTGGAGGGTCTGTGAACAGGCTAAACCTCGACGGACTGTCTCTTTTCTTATAATTCAGCTTACAAAATGTACTTATTTGACAAGGTTTGGATAATAACCTTTTCAATTATGTACGGTCCACATAATGACTCAAATGATCACGTGACAAAAACAGGAACTACATGTAATAACAACTGGTATCAAGCTTCAAAACTGGGCCTTACAGTTTCTAATAGGATCTTCATATATACATATTCATTAAACATACACAACAGTACATTACAAAGTCAGTGAATAGTGTCCTTTATGCGTTTATGCGCACTAATCATGGATTAGCTAATCAATTTCCTATCCACTTCCCTTTTAATTGTTATAATTAATTTTCAACTCGGTCTCCTGAAATCCACAAACTCGTGATCAAAAACTAAGATAAATTCTGGTATATTATGACAACAAGACTGCCTCGTATCTAATTCTTGACCTTTTCTTTTTTTTTTTTCGCTTTATCTGTTTCAAGCTAATTAATCGAGATTACTTTCAAACACCAAATACTATATTGTACAGGGTGTTGTTGATACTTTCTATGATTTCGACAATGTTGTCGTTCAAAGAACTACCAAAAAAATTTAGATCTCAAATTAGAGTAACTCCCCAAGAGTTGGTTCTCAAGAACGATACGTAATACTATGTAAAAAGTTTTCTGTTTTATCTCATTAAACAAATTTTTCTACTGGACTAAAACCTAAACTAATGACAGTTCGCTTTCTCTCTTTATCTCCACTTCCTCGCTATCCATTACACAGCTTGCCTCTCCGTTTCTTTTCTTGTCTTCATTATCGGTTTCCGCTTCATTTCGTGTCTCCCCACTGCCGCTTTCTGCTTGCTTGGCCTGTTTTGCGTCTTTCTTCCATTTCATTCTTCTGTTCTGGAACCACGTTTTCACTTGTGTCTCGTTCAAGCCCAAAGTCTGAGCAAGTTTCGCTCGGCTGGACGTGTCCAAGTACTTCTGTTCGGAAAAGGTTTTCTCGAGAATTCGCAACTGGAGATCAGTGAAGACGGTGCGAGATTTGCGACATCGGCGACCACTCGGTGTCCTTATGGTTGGTTTAAGGCGAAAGTATACTGGGAGAGAGTTCAGAACTTCAGGGCTGGGATCTGAAAAGAAAAAGAAAACTTAAAAAATAGCAAGAAAAAAATCAAACGCTTGCACGCTTAATAGAAGGGGTGAAGGCAATATTGGACCGAAACAAAGACCGACTCATCTTTGCAAAATCTATTTTATCTCGTACAGTACCAACCACGTAAAGTAAACCCCACTTCTGTTTACATCGGAAAAGATTTTCGTCTAGGGTAAAATGTTCCTGCCCTCATTTATTGTGATATTTCCTTGGAATTGAATTGGGTACTGAATTCAGTGATGGGCGGCTTCAGGAGTGAGCTTTTTTCAGCCAGATGTGTCTTCTTCGCTTAATGCGACAAGTGTATATTTTCATCTATAGATGAAACAGAAAGGAAATTTCTTGCTTTTTCACTAAGAACCTGCTGAATTCCCAGTTTGCATAAAGGTGATTAAATAGAGGTGTCTAGTCTGTGAATTGGTATTATACTAGCAAGTTCTAATATATCCAAGTGAAATGAAATTTCTGTGACTTATGTTCCTCGCGATAGTTCGACTCGGACAAACCCCCGAGAAGATAATCGTAACTCTTTATCATGGGTTTTGTAAAGAGTTCATAATAAAAGGAAGCGTTGAAAGTGTGAAAATGTAATTACAAAATGAGGGATTCCTGATAAAAAAGGCTCTTTTTACGAAAGGAAAAGAAAGATTAAATTACTCTTAAGTATTTGCTTTCAGTTTAGGGAATTCGCGAGTTTTAAGCCATTATCGGCTCAAATTTCTTTTATTTCCCCTCTTTAGAATCTTTTCGCAGCTTCAAAGTTGTTAATAGATGACTTTAAAATGGTGCCATTACGATAAGCGCTTTTATTTTTAAACGCAAAGCACAGAAACAGCTCGCGGACAAAGGCTTTATAAGCCCGTACGCAAAAAGGGCAATCTGATTTAATTCAGAGACACTCCCTTAAACAAGCCTTCCCTAAATAGGTAGTAAAATTGATAAGACTCTTACCTTGGTAAACTGTTGAATGCTCTTCGCGGGTCCGTGAAAATATGCTGGGCATGCCAAACTTGAACGAGTTTCCATTGCCTGAAGAAACTTGAGGCTCGTGTAAATGATTATCTTGGGGCTGTTTTGGAACTATGTAAGGAGACTGTCTTCTTACCAAAAGATCGTCGATTAAAAACGAAGAACGAACGGGGGGACTTCGAGGAATTGCTGGTGGAGTCATATATGGAGATTGCTGGTACAAAAGCATTGGATCTTGCGGGAAAAACATTTTCAGTAGACGAAATGCTAAGTTCTGTGATTTCTGTCAGCTTCGGTACTGTACTTTACGCAGAATGAGTTCTCGAGGAGTTGCAATAGCATTAAAGACTGACAGTTCAGGGGAGTGTCAGGCCTCTGTGCATCACGCTTTTTTGTTTTCTTTAAAAGACAAGTTCATTTAATGTGATTGACAGTTAAACACAAATTATGTTCAAATTTAAATTTCTATTTAATCACCATTGAAGATTGAAAATCTTGGAATCAGCCTGATATTTGTTGAGTGCACTAGCGTGATCGAGCTTTGAAAAAAAGCTAAAAACTGGTATGATTTATTTACGTGTCTAACAACACTTCAACACATCCTCAACTAGAAAATAATTCTCGTTAGAGATCCTTCGAGAGAATTTTCTGCCAATTAGCGATATCAAAAGTTTATTGGCGACAGTTAAAAACAATTGTGTTTATAATTCCAAGAGAGGGTTCAACTGGTCACAATGAAAACAGAATATAACACTGCAGTCAATAAAAACTGGCTTTCTTTATGTGTTTAATTAAATACGCAGTTTACGGGAAGTGAATAGCTGAAAGAAAGGTTTTAATTTTGTCATGTCGAATAAATATCCGACACCATTAAATTCATTATTTGGCACTTACAACTGTAAAATGTGAGGTAAATTAATTTTAATTCTTCTAAAATAGTATTCAGCCTTTTAACCGAAATATTTGAACGGTGGAAAATTGATTTAAAGTTATTGATTTTTGAAGGCTCTTCAGCCAGATGCGAGGAGAAAACGTCAATTGTTTTAATGGTTTGAGAGAGTTCACGACACTAAACAAACATAATCAAAGAACTGAAGATTTCCTTTGGCTTTTATTATTAACATTAAATGTCATATTAAACAATATCATGCAGGCATTTTGCTTTTGATTGTGAGTCAGTAGAGGAAGTGTGAAGTAATGGACCTTAACAGCAAATGTTTATTCCAATCCTTTATATACATACATGAAAAGAAAATGGTTCAGGCCATTAAAATTGAGCTTGATCCTTTTTGATTTGTGTACGCTCCAAAATAAGTAAGCTAGCAAAAAACAAAATTTCTTACATTTTACAAAGGGCATTGTTCGACGGGGTCAGAAAAAAAGTTGTAATTTCATGCATGGGAAACTCGATCCGTTTTATATCCTGAAAGCAATTTTGTTCTTAAAAATTCAGGTTTTCCATATTATTTGATTCACTGAAGTGTCGTGTCACTGTTGACCCAAAAGCGATTCTCTGGCATGTATTTTTATCAATTTATTTGCACCGTCCATTTGAAGATAAATGAAGCTTAGTTTTGACGATTAAATTATCTACACTAAACGCAGCAGTGAATAAGAGTTGGTAAAAGGAACCACAACTCAATAAAAAGTCCTGGATAAAGCAAACATCTTTTTTGCTCAAAAATCAAGTTTGCTTTCAGGCAATTAATAATTAAGGTGGCAAGGAGGACTATGTAGAGGTTATTCAGACTTCAATATTGTGCAGAGCGTTTTCCATTAATCTTTTTGTATCGTTAGAGAAATCAGAGCCTGGAGTAAGTCAGTAGCTTCTTTTTCTACAAATTTTGATGTTAGATTTAAAAAAAGAGCAACTTGATATGCGTGCATATAGTAGAAAAATACTAGAATCGTCCTGCCCGTTTTTCATTTTAAACAGCTCTGCTTTTCTAGACCAGCTAAAAGTCTCTATTTCGTAAAAAGGCTTTTTGAAAACACCGAAAAGTAAACAACTTATTAAGAGGAACCGGCTTGTGGCTAACATTTAGTTTAAAACGCAGCATGCGATTTCCGAATTTACCGGAACCTTACGACTTAAACATCGTGCTGCAAATTAAACTCGCCAAGCTCGACTTGAAAAAGGAAATCGCAGGGACAAATATTTCTTCTTGATCAAAGAAAATTATGTAGCTCAGTTTGTTCATATGTTCAGTTGAAAACGCTCGTTTTTCGTAAGCATAAGTCGTTTAGGTAATCTTCGAGATGCACCACTTTTGGAAACGTATTTTATAGCTTTCTAGACATTATGTGCAAGTAACTGGACTCTAAAATGTTTAACTGGTGCTATCATTCAAGCATGCGAAAGGTTAAAACAAATAATCAAGATGTAATATACTCGTAATTGAAACAAGGAATGTAATTATGACGTTTATGAAAATAAAACATTAGGGAGCGAGTTCAATTCTATTCATCTCTCTTTGAAAAGAGACGTCCTCTGTGGGGAGGGAGGAAATTTGCCTTTATGATTATTTTTTGAACCCAAAAAGGCAACGGATTTTTTCATTTCCATAACGTTCAATTAATTCTCGAACTTTAATGACAAACAGTTTCTATTCACGATTTGTTATTACTTAAACTCGGCGTTTTTTCATCAGTTAAGATCTTCTTGTTTGATTAAAAATGACGCGATTTCTGAGTGATAGGTGAAGCAATAAACTTGTAAAAATTGAATAATCAAACAACAGGGCTCCCTGATAAAAGAGCCGTAAATTTCTACTGTTCGCAGTTTCATGAACTAATAATTTTTCTCTTGCAAGACATAATTCTCGTATAATTATTCTGAACAAGGCATGACACAACTAGAAATAATTTTCGACGTCACAGCCTTAACAAACTAGTAACCTATCAAAGCTGACGAGCTCTCATTTATCTTTCTTGTTCCTCTGAAGATGCAATAAGTAATTTTATCACCGGGAAATCAGATAAGCGCCGAATAAAAACTGATATTTACTTTGTCGATCAGTAAGGAGGGATATTAAGGAAATGCTTGTCAAGCAAAACGGTCATTTCAGTGTCATTTGAACTTATTTCTGATACGATTTTCTTATCAATTCTGCTGTACGTGCGCGTACAGCAAAGGAAAGACCCCGCCGCTGCACAAATAAGCTGAAAAGTACAGCTGCTAGGCTAGTATGCAACTCGCGTTTTTTCGAACAATGCTTTTAGAAACGTTCATTTAGTGATCCATAGTATAAACTCTGTGTTGCTGAAACGCCTTCGTTAATTGATTGTATTAAATAGCTTTTAATTAACTCTATGAAGGCGTTTAATGTGTATGCAGTACAACCATTGAGTATTTTAGAATAGCTGTCGGCTTGATACAAATGGGCCGTTTAATTTAACACAGGTTCACTAGCCCCTTTTAAGAAATTTATTGATCAGAATTGAAGAACAATAATTAAGAAGAATATTCTGAAATTGTCTCCTTAGAAGTAGACCTCCCCCACATGTTCTCCCATTTCGTTGTCAGATCGCTGATAGAAAAACGAACCATACCCACCAAATCACCAAAGACCACTGAGGCTATTATCAAATGATTAAATTTGATTAATTTTGTGATACACCCGTAATTCGTGGTTCCATTAAGAAGACTGGCCGTTTATTACACAGCCTCATGCATTTAAGAGACAAAATTCTATTTCATTTGGAAGAGAACTGAGTACTAAATAGATGTGCAACTGAAAAAGATCTAGAGGTAATCATTTATGCAAGGTTTTTTGCTAAATGCAGCCATCGTATATTGAGGTCTTCGTTGAGTAATGTAGCAAATGATATTTCCTTGTAGTATAGTCTACCGTCTTTTGCATTTCTCCGCTGATTGGCATAAAAACAGTTGTCCGTTTGTTCAGAACTGTAAAATGATCCAAGAACAAGAGGAGAAAGCATAAAATAGCACAGAATCTCGTTTTGTACATGTGGATTAGTTTTGCTTTCTAATAAACAAACACAAACTTCAACTTTTTGAAGGCGGGTCGGAGAGCACCGCGGTAATTGTATTTTAGCGAGCGTCACAATCTCTAAATTGATC
The DNA here is from genome assembly GCA_038088405.1 of Porites divaricata. Taxonomy (NCBI): domain Eukaryota; kingdom Metazoa; phylum Cnidaria; class Anthozoa; order Scleractinia; family Poritidae; genus Porites; species Porites divaricata. Next base: position 42,226,466 of record JBBMOI010000002.1, on the reverse strand, counting down.
GCATGAGCATGCGCGACCGCTGAACAAGCGATGTGCATGGAGGCTCACCACAGGGTCTGCCTTTATCAAAGTGGCGCGTCTCAAAGCCATCGTCGCGATTATATTTCTCGTTGGTCTTGGCGAATGTGCTCGGGATTTAACAAAATGTGTAGCTTGCAAAAAAACTGTAATATGGTATTAACAAAGGCGAAGTAGACCGGCTTTAACATAAACGAGCTACCATCAAATTTCACCTCCCCACTTGACCTGGACAACATTGCGCGTATATGTAGTGCCTGTAGGATTGCGCTAACCTCATCAAAGTCTAAACAAAGTGCCGAAACGTTTGTTGATGCAAGTAAACACTTTCAATTTTCTTCGGAAATGAGAGAGGAACAGAAATATTTAAAAAAACCCAGCAAATTTCAGCGAGCGGGCTCGAAGTGCGCAAAAGCTGGTGTTGAGTTCAGGAGTGAATTAATATATGTTCTACAATTTTCCCAGCACTTAAAAGCTACAAAATTAACAGCACACGAGACGTAGATTAGTCACCTTGTGAGATGTTGGTGGTAGTCACTCTGTATGTCTCGGAAAAATGAAAAACATGAATGTCAATGAGACACAGTCAAAACTGTATTCAATAGGACCGAGATTAAAGTCAAATCTTGCGACCGATTTCGATGAAACAAACGGTTAGGTTTCCTATTTTGCGCGAATTCAGTATCACGAATCTGTCCCCAGCTACCTACATGTAATAAAGTTTCTAAAACTGAAATGAATTGACGCTTCCGCGCTTTAATAATGTCAGCTCGTTGAACAGAAAAGCCGTTAATCGGCTCTGATCTTTATCTGTATCAGTATCTGGTGTGGTACAATAGGCCTAAAGCTACGCTAAACATAAACGTGTAACAGTTCATTTGCAACATGCATATTGTTACAAAACGAGTTGAAAAGCCGATAATGTTGCGCTTTTTTTACAAACGAATCACACCTATCTTGCCAAAAAATGTTGTGGTATAGGCTGCGAAAACTTTATTCAAAAAGTTGATATCTACGCTCTACTTTCTACAAACCCAGAGGACCTACTTCATGTTCGCGGATCCTCATCTACTTGGAGAGAGGTTGGGCAGAAGATACACTCGTGCAAAGACATTTACATTCCTTATAGAGCATTTTCACTTGACGTCACAGCGGACATATTGGTGTTCCAAAAAAATGAAACGGCGGCCATGTTGGTTTTGCAAACAAATCTTGTGGGGGTTAAACTCTTTTCTTTTGTAAACGCTTTCTTTTGTTCCAATAAATTTGTATAGGTGCTGGCCACGTGAGTGAAAACGTTCTATTTTCAAAGCCAGTGGAGCCGTTAACTGGAACTGATTGCCATCCTTAACCTCTTCCCAGGACTCCCTGGGAACGATCGGTTGTGCCATCCTGAGACAACAGTCTGGAATTCCTCGGATTAGAGCGCTTAATTAAGCTTAGAGAGGAGTTTATAGATTAAGTGGGGTTAAAAGTAAAGATTTTTATCTAAAATTTATCAATTATGCCAATTCGCAGTTCAAGACAACCAGTGGCGAGTTCACCTAGACTAGACATTAAAGACCGTCTCCCATGTCTCCCAAAGAAGGGACTACAGCCATCAAATAGGTCACTATGTTTTATGTAGGCGAAATCTCCTAGAGTTGAATTCTTAAGAAAAATATCCAAGTTTAAAAAGAGTAGGAGAGATTCGTCGTCGTATGTTCAAGTTGTCGATAAAACGTGAAATTAGGCAGTTCACGTCGTAGTCGTGAAGTGACGGCAAAGAAATGTACAAAAAAGCGTGATGCACGTGCAGAGTTGTTTTTTTGCTAATCTTAACCAATCGGTTTTTGACGTTCTCTTTGCCGTCGCCGTAGTGGCATCTTAGGGGGTGTTTACATGACACCGGGACGACTTTCGCCCCGGAGCGAGTTCACTCCGGTTCCCTCTCATAGCTCTATATTTGTTTACATGATGCCACCACAAAATGTCATGCCGGCGCGAGTCACCCCGGTGTGAGTTCACCCCGGTTCTTGTACCGGGGCGAGAATTTCACTCCGGTACGAAATCTCGCAACGGTATCATGTAAACGCGCAACGACCACCCGTTTCGGTGTCAAATCGGTCTGCTGGTAGACTGGAATGGGTAGCGCATGGGTAATGTTTGGGATTTTGAATCACACGTGTGTTTTATCAACATGAAGTGTACCTTCAAATAGCGAGATATGAAATGGCCCAGTCATCATGTAATCGCGATACGAAATCATCATCCTGGTATGAAACTCGCGCCTGTGCGAGTTTTCCCAAGTAAACACCCCCTTAAACTCCCTAATAATATCGCGACATATACGGTGCTAAAATTAGATGTAAGTCATAACCGTGGTCACTTGCTGGCATTCCATATTTCTGTTTCTTGTTTTTCGGTTTGTTGCTCGTGCGCTTGCTTGAAATTGCTTCGTCGGAATCTCTCACTACCATGATTTACTCGAAACTATACAATTGACTATACTGCTCAGTTGTATTAGTATTTTTTTTTTTTTTTTTTTTGTGGTCTTCTTCGACCTATAATCAGAATCTTTACTCACCGAGTAGTAGTCAGAGGACTTTTGCTCTTGATGTTCTTCTGCTTGCTTCGAAACTGATAAACAGTTCAGAAAATTTCATTTTACTGTTGCCAGTATTTGGGTGTAACTTAATCCAACGCTCACGAATTAAAACTAAGGTTAGCCTGCAAAACAGGCGTTATTTTCTAGCGTTTTTCAGGCGAAGGAAACATAGGCAAGCGCTTGGCGGGCATGGAATGCAAGACAGGTACATCTGTACGACAAAAGTTCATACAGCTATTTCGAGAAAGGTTGTCGCAAAAAATGCGCACGCGACAATCCCGAAAGGAAATATGGGATATGATCAATACACTGTTCCTGACTTTGTAGCTGTCGAACCTACTTTTGTTGCACTCGTAAACATATGTCCGTGGCCTCTCGTCATAGGCGTACGGGCAATTTTTGGCCAGGGGGGGGCGGTGAACCATTTGCCCAAAAAATTCTCTCAAGCTGCCCCAATTTTTACGAAACAGTCATATGATACACTAACATAGGCGTACATATAAAACACGCTAAAAGAAATAGCTGTGTCTGCCATTTCGACGGCCAAATATATCAATGATACGATCCATGTCTTTCTTGACTACAGAGTTGGCACATTCCCTTTCAGTGTTAATAAGTGCGATGTTACTAACGCGTTGTTGCCCCATGGTGCTGCGGAGGTAAGTTTTCAATCTGCGCAACCCACTGAATGATCGTTCTGCAGAACATGATGTAGCAGGTATCACTGCAAGGATATGTACCACACTAGAAAACTCTGGGAACATATCAAATAGATCATTCTCGTGCATTGTATGCAACATTTCTGAAACAGTCATGTAGCCTAATCCACGTACACGACGAAAACTCGCGTACATTTTCTGCTCGGCTTCCAGAATCTCCCCGTCGATTTTGTAAACTTTAGCATCTCGGGAAAAGCGTTCTTTATCTGGTGTTTCACTCTGACAGATATTTCCCAAATCACAGAGTATTTCCTGGTCATTTCCGCTAAACCTGAGCTCAAGGACGTGGTAAAATACACACGAGACAGTGGTTGCCGAGCACGTGACTCAGATCTTCTGAACACGAAAACGAAATGCAAAGAAATAAAGCATTAAAACAGTAAAAAATTGGAATCCAGCGCTTTTTGGAATCCGGAATCCGGAATCCACAGCGTGGAATCCAGAATCCAAGAATGTCCTGGATTCCCTTACATGGGGCGACTTCTGGGATAGCTTTCGATCGTCCCGATCGTCTCAGTCGTCTGAGAGCGTTTCCATGTGATCGCTTCAAAATTTACATGATCGTTCCGATCGTCCGGATAGAACTCAACTCTATCCAAGCGATCGAGGTCGTCTGAGTCGTCCGGGTCGTTTGCGATCGTCTGGGTAGCGTTTCCATATGATCGTCCCGATCGTCTGAACATTTTTTGAAACGACTGGGACGATCGGGACGATCCGGGCGGCCATGTGATTTACCGCCGAAACGAGCGGGGAGCTTGAAATGCTAAATTTCACCTCAGCTTACATGAATGGGCGGACGATTACGTCACAACCAAAATTTCTTGGATGCACAGATAAACAAATTTTCTTACCGATAGCTAGTGCTCCGCTATAAAATATCAGCAAGGCCACAGCAATAACCCTTGAGTGGTGCCGGATCTCCCAGTTGCAGCAATTGTAGACCTAGATCAGTAAAATATTAACTTGTAGAAAACCATAAAACGGCAAACTAATCCTTACGGCAAGGCATTTTTTTTTAATTTGCCCAATATTTTGCTTTAAAAACAAGCCTTCTTCAGGAGCTGAAGAAACACGTCCTTAGACCTTAAAGGAGGTTTGTATTGGGCAAATTTGTTAATAATATAGGGGCAGTCCACTGGTTTGTTCCCGCTGCTAAACTCATGTTTCAAAATGGCGTCTGACGGGGCGAAATGCGAAATCGGTACTCGATCCGCTAGGCCTGCGCTAGGCACTTGTCCCAGGTACGGTACCCTTGTCCCAAGGCACTTGGGTTCCTTGTCTGGGGGTTCTAGAGGCGTCGTGGGAACGTTCACCGGCGAAAAATGTCTGATTGGTCGTCGCACGACCACGTGACATTGCCAAATTCAAAATGGCGGCAATACCTCCATACTTTGTTTATTCCAGTGGAAAGAAGGTTAATTGCGGCTTAATATGAGTTGCAAATGCACATCGGATACTTTAAGAATAGCCTAGTCTTTTTATTATCCTTTTTCACCTATTCCTATGGGATTCGTTTCCTGCGATGCTCGCGATTCGGCCGGTTTTCGGGATTCAACTTCGGATCACGAAGGACAACAATGTTTCTGAAAAAAGCAGGATCACCAGAAAGAACGGCCTTTGTTCACAGCTCAATGCAGCAGATAAATAAGACACTATGGGTCCTTTGAAATTGCTTAGACACCTGGTAGTTATTTTATTATTATTTTTTTTCCCTAAAAGGTAAAGCAAAAATACTTTTTCTCCAGCAACACTTTCCAATTTACAAAAAAAGCTTGAACATGAGCTAAATGAACTTTAGTGTCTGCATTCAGTCTATTCATTGAGAAGGGGTGCAATTTTAATATCAAAACTTTAAAGCCGTCTTTGACCGAGCAAGGCTTTTTTCTTTTCAATGGTTATTGTGCTTGATCTGCAAAAGATAATGAAATTTTTAAAATAAGGGCAATACTAAATACTATACTTTAAATGAAGAGAACTTTGATTCAAGTGTTAGTTGGAAAAAATGCTGACTATATTTTTTCAGTATATGAAGGTTAAAAAAGTGATACATAAAGTCTAAAGTGCTACAAAGGAGTAAAAACCCAGATCTTTCCATAAATAAATTTTATTGACACTGTCAGGGACATGTGCTTTCCTTGAGTACACATTTTTTTCGTTAAAAAATCTTGTTTGTGAGGCTGCATTTTGTTTGATGCAGGATCAATCAATCTTTTCTGAAGAGAAATGAAAAGTAAAGTATGTTAACATGTCAGATACTTCAACACTGCCTTAGCCAACAACTAAGAAGAAACTGAACTTCAAATCAAAAGCAAAGTGAAAACTACTTCACTGTGAAACAACAACCACTTCAAATATATATCACATTAAATTCATGCAAAATGTAGACCTGGGCCCAGTTGTTCGAACGCCGGTTAATGCTAATGCGGGGTTAAATTTTAACCTGGGTTTCTTTTTCTTTTTATCAAAAGCACTCTCTCGGATAATTTTCCCTATTCTTTTTAAAGTATCCAATCATCAATTTGTAGGCGAGGAGAATTAAACTGAATTTGCTTTTTAAGCTCTTATATCTGAATTCAAATTTCGCACTAACCCTGAGTTACCTTAACCCAGCTTTGAACAACCTGGCTCTGATGAGAAGTTTATAGGAATAGAAACAAACGATAATAACAATGAAACTATAATTTTTGAATGAGATCTGTGAGTGTCCTCTCATAATTTTGACAGAAGATCAAAATTGGAAACTGCATGATCCTACACAACTTCATTCATCAACATGATCCAACGAAAATTTCATTAAGACTCAAAGTTTACTCCAAGCTTTAAACTCCTGTCAGTTTAATTTGTGATGACTTTTTTTTTTCTTGGAAAGATCTTTTGAATACTTAGTAGCATGTTAACTCTAACTCACTTTCACGTTAACTCTGTCATTCATTTTATAACTTGGCTCCAAAACATTTAAGCCAAAAACGATGTATATAAAAACAAAAGCATTCACAGAAACATTACCCTGTTCATCTCCTTCCAGGATTCAATTTTCAAGCAAAGAAGCACCCCCCACTGAAAGCCTTGTGTGTAAAAATTTAGTACTAAAAAATTGTACACGGGGGAAATCATGTCCGTAAGTACGGTTCCTAACGAGGAAAGTAACAAGTAACTCGTTGTGTGTATAATCCCAAGCCAAATTTATGAGCAAAATAATCTAAACTTCGATCCTTCAATTATAAAATTGCAAGCAGTTGTGCACATTGTAGACAGAATTTTTTTTACAAATCAAAATGTTGCTGGACCTATCGAACTGTAGCTCCAAGACGGTCTAAGCATTTTAATGAAAACACTCTCACATTTTCTTATTCGACTGTTCGGATAAAACTCAAATTTCTGTAACATACAAAGCTGTAATAATGTGCAACAACAATGAAATGTGCACCGTTCGACAAAATCACGTTACGAACTACGAACTTTAGAAAACTGCCGCAACCCGGCCGCTTTCGATCCACAAGCCACAAGACAATTTACACAGCAAGACAATGGCTAAGAATATTTCTTTTGTATCGAGTAACACGAGATTCAGTTGAACCAGAAACTCTTATGGGTTTCTGGTTGAACCAAGCGTAAGCTTATTTTTCTGCCATAAACAGTGTAAACACACGGAGATTTAGCATCTAAATATAGTATTTCGAGCAACAAAGTACAAGCTAAGTCACATTAACAAAACAAAGCCCAAAAATGTCTGTCCCTCTACTTTTTTTTGTTCAATCCGTGATAGGAAACTCGAACTAAACAACAAAAACATTTTGGGTAGCGTTGTAATACGCTCTTCGATCAACAGTCGAATGTTGTCGAATGTTACAGTCGAATTTTGACACAAAAACGGGATACACATTTAACAAAACTGTCGCTTCCGTGCCACTCGGTACAAGCTTATTTATATACCAAAACAAAGCCCAATAATTTTTCTTCCACTACTTTATAATTTCTTTTTGTACCGCGTGGCACGTAACATGCAATAAACAAAGAGAGTAAAAATTACCCACCTTTTCAGCCTGTCTTCCACATGCAAACCAGCGATCTCAACGTCAACAAAACTAAATCAGACCATGCCACTGCGATTTTTCGCCAGTTCCAGGACGCTATATTCTCTAGAGAACACATCTCCGTCAAAACTTCGACCAAAATAATTTTTGATCTCTTACAGTGGCAAGAAATTGCAACGTTGTCACTGCCAAAAAAAGCTGCCATCGCTTCTTTCATCTCAACAACATTTCGCGGGCATTTTTGCCTCGGAGCCAATGACATTGCCCGAAATCGATCACGTGCCATTTTTTGCAGAGCATGCGTAGACATTTTTCGCCGGTGAAGTGGGAACGAGGCGCCAACACATGGATCATGCGCATTCGAGGCGTAGCAGGATTCACTTGCAATGCAAATACATTGAAATTTGTGTCGAAAGAGGGGGAGGTTTCTTCTCCATTTACAACTCGTGCATGAGTCTTTTTGGTTTGAGAAATGCTCCCTATATGAATTAATCACTTTTACTGAGATTTTTTTGGCTGTAGCTTTTGATCGAGCATCGATTGGGCCGGATTTCTGGCTTATTTCCTTAAAGGTTTGATGTTTCAGTCGCACAACACCCTACAACGAAAAGGTTAGAGGAAACTGGTTGTTCAACTCAATAACAGGAGCCTTATGAACTTAAATTGTTTGCTTGGACCCGCTTCCACACCTCAGCAACACCCGGAGTTCGTAAATACAGTCCAGGACCGTCAAAATGAGTAAGTTTCCTTGCGTGAAACGTTAAGTTTTCAGTCGATCGCCTCTGTATGAAGTGTGTTGAAAATATCCACTCGGCATAAAACTGACAGTCAGCGAAGACAATTCAGTTAGCGGAAGAAGGGCCAAGTCTATTTAAGTGCGTTATAAAACACTGCCGTTTTAGTAAGGCTAGATCAAACCCTGTTGCAGTCTATTACGATTTTTTTACCCTTATCTGTTTATGTGCGTACGTGTTTGTACGTTCGATGACGGTAATTTTATTAGGAAATAAGAAAAATGCTTAGAATTCTACCTCACATGTTATCATAGTAAAGGGTTTTATCGCCATTCTTACGTTAATCCTCTAGTAGCGACGATGTTAAATCAATAAATCTGTCTAGCTGGCTCGAATAAGGTCGTTTGCGTTTCGCATCGCTTAGCTTAGGAAATCATTGTAAACAGCTATCTGACTTCATACTTGAGTAGTACGTCCGAAGTGTCCACGTGAGTATTGCTAAATTGTGCCGATGGAAGCCTTTCAACTCTTAATAACAGCGGGCATCATTCTTTTATTTTCTTTCAATTCTCGTTTGTTTGATATAACCGCCACTGGGAATGTAAAAAATTATATATAACACGAATGTGATGTATGGAACTAAATAGAAATCCGCATATTTTGCTGTCTCATTTGACTTTTTGACACTCTTCGTGTGTTTAATAATGTCATCTGATGACTTAAACCACAAGGGTGTGATTTCAAAAGCCAGTGAAAGGAAAAAAAAGCTTTTGACTCGGAGTTGTTTATCTTTCCAAGGGTTAAATTTGAGAGGCTAGCATGTAAACTATCCAGAAAAATGAAGGCGACAGTGGTGAAATATTGGTACCATTTAAGTCTTCACTCAAATTTAATTATCATCTTATATTGTCTTGAACTAATATTGTTTCAAGAATTATCTTTTGAAGGAATTACACTTAATGTGCATATGTTATCTGCATGATTCCTATCTTATATGATAAATTTAGTTTAATACATGATCTCACTTCAACATGGGATGCCTGTAAACTATTTTCTCCTGCTAGTACTGTTGTTGTCATTAGTTGAAAATGATAACAGTACATGTGTGTAAATAATTGGTGGTTAGAAAGGTCTATTCCTTAATTCAAAACTAGATCTATAAACTGTAACGGGCATACACACATTCTGTAATGCATCTCTGATCTTGTGATACAGTACATTTAAAAATGGAATTTGCCTACATTAGTAACATTATTATCATAATAGGTCTTTTCTCACTTCTTGGTGTATGATCATTTCTATCTCTTTAAGAAAAACTTGTTAGGCAGCTTCTTGTCTTTATGAAACTAATCACATGTACATGTATGAAAATAGGTGTGTAGTTCTTCATCCATGGAAAAAAACCCATAACCACAGGGATGTCAATAAGACAGTGCTTGAAACTAACGGTCGTTCACTTGCCTAAAACGAGTAAAATTAGCCAAAAAAATAGTAAAATTTTGAGTAAGTCATTCTCATGGACGAGTGGAAGTTTTAGCCTGTGGACCTTGGTTTCACATTTGTTAAATCAGCACGTACAATGTAATATTATAAAACTGTTCTTTCAATCACGTTGTTTATTTTGAAAACAGTGGGGGAATGGGCCAGGTTTGGTTCTCAGTCCACTCCACTGCAAATTATGTAAACGTCATGCAACTCTGAAAAACATTATGAAAATGGTGGCCTCTTGTGCTGGGACTTGTAATTGTAACTTTTAATTTTAACTTCTAATTTTATCCACTTATACAAAGCTTACCACCACCTTAATTGGCCCAGAAAACAAAAGATATGGGGTAATTTTGAAGGTGCAGTTTAATAAAAATGCCAGCTTGTCTAATAAGGAAGCCTGCAGGGTTGTCAAAAATAGCCGGCTGTCGGTGAAAATTGCCACCTACTTGGCATTTCTTTACGGATGGCGTTTTTAAACTAAAATATCCGAGGACTGGCCGCTTACTTTGACAACTCAGTCGTCTACTTCAAAACTCTCTGACAACCCTGAGCCTGCATGGTTTTTACGTCCCTGTAACCATAGTTTACAAGTCATGATTTATGCAGTGTAAGTTTAATGCCTTGCATTACTTTATGCAGGATGTTTCATTCTCGGTAGCTTGTTACAGGGTAAGAAAACATTTTTAATTTTACTTTGTCAATGGAAAAGTTAGGTGTTAGTTTTATTCGTGCAAACCTCAAGTCTAGTAGCCCTGGGATTTAGTATTAAATCCAAATGTTTGATGATGATGGATACGAAGCCGAAACCTTTTTTATGTTGGAACTCAAATAATACAATAATATGTACATACAGCAGCAGTGGACATCACACGCATAAAGTACTCATAATATGTATGAGAGTCTATATTGGTGGATGAATCCTAGGTCATGATTTGTATAAACTAGTAGGTATTTTTTTTTTCAGCCCATCGTGATCAAGTCTTTGTGCCTCTTATCACACTTCTCTTTATGTCTGCTAAATAATAGAGGATATCTATTGCCACATAAAATACTGCCGCCTGACAACACTCAGGGTCTTTAAATAACTGAGAAGAAAGTGCTGCCTTTGTAATGACATCTGAAAAATAATGGTTGACCCATCTCACAGCACTTTCACTTAGCTGATTCTTGTGGGATGTAAACCCACAGCACTGTTCGAGAGTAGGGGACATAGACCCCCGGGGGGGGTACTTGATATATCCTTGGGTGGGGAGGTGCGGCCCGGCCCCTCATACCCTGACCCTGTTTAAGACAAAAATCACTTATTTTCCTACCCTGTTTAAGACAGAACTCCAATTTTTGATACCCTGTTGAAGACATTTAACCCGAAACAATGAACATACGCGCAGGCTGTTTATCGTCCAATTCAAGAAAAGATACCCTGTTTAAGACAAAAGGTGATAAAATCGATACCCTGATTAAGACAAAAAACGATAAATTCGATACCCTCTTTAAGACAAAAATCCCGAAAAACATACCCTGGCTGGCCGCACGTCCCCATTAAGCCCTTATAAGGGAGTACCCCCCCGGGCATAGACCCCAGTACATATAGTGGTGTGGCCAACGTTTCCTGGGATGGGTGGGTCATTTGGAGGGAACGATGTTAATATAGGCAGGGATAACCTCATGATCCTCCTTCAGGAGTCATAATGGCTACCTGTAAACAGTGTAACAACTACAACTATCAACTATATCTACAGCATGATTGCTATGATTTTTATGTAAATGCATAGCAGGGTTCTTGTTAAGTTTTGTGATAGGAGGTAACAAAATTCTAATAGCAGGTAACTTTCAGGAAATTGAAGGATGTTTGGACAGCTCTCAGTGCACCCTTTCCAGCAAATTGTGGATACTGTTGTCAGGGTCAATGATCCTTACAAAATGTTATGAGTTTCTTTTATTTGTGTGATGCTTACACATTTAAGCCAATGACGAAATAAATTGATTGATGTAAACATATATTTTACATATATTTATTCTCTTAAACACTGTTTAAACATGTGTACGTTTCTATTAATTAATATCAATTTATTCTTCGTTAATGTTGTCAAGAAAAAAAGAAACTGCCAGTGATGTCCTAACTTCTATTAATCAATTTTCTCAGTATAACATGATAATCACTGTTTTCATACAGCAGAACGTTTCCTTTATACTATATTTCAAACGCTATAAAAGGTTTGAACCATTTTGAATCAGTTCTAAGCATACATTGAATGACTACATGATTGTAACAGGAGAAAGAAACAGATCTATTAAAGAAACCGCATTCATTTCAGAATATCGTTGTCGGTCACGCGTGATGTTATTACCGATTAACTTGCTAAGTAGAAAATTATGAAAAAAGAAAACACTGGACACAAGTACATGTAATGCCAATATATTTATTTTCACTCACCACTTCTCTGCCGCTTTGGTTGAAAACTAAATTCCGAAACAACTATTTGTCCCTTTCTTTGGTCATCCGCGCGTGGACGCCATCTTGTTAACGTGCCGAGGAATGATGGGAATTTTGCACCAGCCGCGGGAAGAATGGGGAAAGCAAACATAACGGAGGTTGAACTCGATGATGTTTGCGATGTGATGATGCTCAAAGACAAGCACCACAGGCCATTTCCGAGTTCCAAAAAGTCTCACTTTCAAAGCGAGGTTAAGGGCGAAGCCATTGATATGAAAATGATTTTTAATTGTCATGGAAATAAAACTCATTTTCACAACAAAGGTTTCGCACTTAGCCTCGTTTTGAAAGTGAGATTTTTTGGAACTCGGAAATAGTCTATTCCATAAACAGATGATACATTTCCAAAGCGCAAACATCTGGTAGATATTCTTCCAATGGTTTATCAGAGAAAAGTGTTTAAAATAAGTAATACTATTTTTAAAAATGTGATTTTTGAACAGAAGCATCAATGCTGAAGGCTTCAGAATAAAATCTCAATAACATTTTGGTTATGATAGCCGGTAACATTTACGTGAATAGCCGGTAAATATAACCGGTTACCGGCTCTTAACAAGAACCCTGGCATAGAAAATGAAAAAATTGTTGAAAACTATTAAACTAAACTACAGTGTTAAAATGTAAAAATAGCTATAGATCAAATAAGAATAATATTGTTATTAATGCCAATTTGTAAAAATAATGATTATGAACACATTAGTCTGAGTGGAAGGTGATATGTTTTAACATACTTTTTTTAAAAACATAATTATTTTAAGAGTTACATTGTAGACTCCCAAGAGAGCATTAATTTTTATTCAATAACACTTAAAATTGGAAAGTGCAATTTTGTTTTTATGTACATTAGATGTAGTCATGATCCTTTCTATTTTCAGTTGTTTTCCTTTTTATCACTAATTTGGTCAGGAAGATTCCATTTTGAGGCCTAACCACAACGCTTCTTTAGAAATGTTCTTTTCATGTTAGTCACTGCAGACACTCAACCCATAGTTACCTTGTTGCCAAAGCCTGCCCATGAAGTGCAAATCATTGTTATCTCACCCTTGTCCTGTAATTTTGTCTGATATATTTTTTTGTTCTTTAGGTTTTTCCTCTGAAATAGATGAAGATTATGAAAAGACGAGACGCAATATAGTGGCAAAATATGACAGAGTGAGTTTCATGCATAATATTTATTTCTATATTATTATTTAGTACCAATTAATAGAATTTTGACAATTTGAACAGGTGAATGACACTATATACTGTAGGTTTTTCTTTTTTCATTTCTAAGGTTGTTTCCCCCTTTCCTCTCAGTATCTATTATTCTTTTTAATGCACTAAGTGTTTGCTCATTTTCTTGACCTGTAAATTTTCTGACAGCTTTTTGGTTTTATTGTCAAAATTAGGTCAAAACTTTTATTGTTGTTTTATTACCACTTTTATGCTCATCTGTCTGGTTATTATAATAGAGTATTTTGTATTATTGATTCTTAACTCTTTAGGGATATGATGAAAATGCCGATATAGATGACTGGGAAGATGCAAACTTCTTTGTTTACAAAGTGACTGACAGATATGGTTTTCTACAGTAAGTTAGGTCATTGTGGACATTACTGATGCCTGGTTTCTAGAACTTTAACAGTGGAACCTTGATATAATGAAACTCTGTATAAAAAAGTCCTTGGTATAGTAAACTATGTTCTTCACCTCAGAGTAATAGGACATTATATGAAAAAGAACCTTTTTGTGACCCTCCAAGCGAAAAGGGGGCTTAACGTAATTTTGAATAAACGCTTTAAACGCAGCGTTTAAAACAAAAATAAACGGGTTTCAAACATTTTGAAATGCTTAGGGTTTCAAACGGGGCAAACGGCGTTTATAGCGTTTGAAACGCTGGATTAACATGTCTATGATTACTGAATTCGAGGTCCACACGGAATTCATTCAGTGTGTTTGCAGAATGCGGGTGATGCAATGCAATAAATTAAACTTTATTTCAACTCGAATTTAATATCGAAAATACATGCCAATATCTCCGTGATATCAAACAGAAACTACTTTGATGAGTCTAAGTGCATTTGTTTTACTTAGTATTGTTCTATTTTACACAGTAAACGTCGCTAAAAGTCTCGGTAGTGCTAACATACAGCGTGAAACCTTATGTATTCGCAAAATTGTTACCTTCTTAACATGGCGGCACTCTTTTGTCGGAAGGGTGCTTTCAACAAAGACACGAGCGAGAAACTATGAAAGGCCGCCACGGCCGCCAAAACCGAACAGCAAAACCAAAAGCCACGAATATCACTAGCTTCACATTTTGCAAGATCGAAGAGAACAGTGTTCCATTATTATTACTTGGCACGAGCAATTCTCTTTGCAGATGAATAGATATGTTTCCCAAAGCCTCATAACCAAACAGGGATCGTCCCTGGCTTCCCCGCGAGCTTGTTCTTGCCTTTGCTATCGGTTGATGTTTTTACACATTTAAAAAGATAATGCCTTTGAAAATGAATCTGCACCAAGTATTAATTTTGTCATGAATTTTTGAACTGCTAGCTACTGCTGTCGCGACTTTGTTTCTTTAGTCACGCGTACGTACCCTGGTTAAGTTAGTTATGTAATTTGTGGTTTTACATTTTTCGTCCATATATGGGCATGAAGAATTCCAGACTAACACGGAATAGCGGGCAACAAACATCGTCGTTTAAACGACTGTTCGATGCCTTTCCAACCATCTTCTGTCAACCAGCGAATTGTGACTTTATCGTTTACAGACATTGATGTGACATAGAAGTTATCTCATGACTAATGTGGAAAACGTGTTTCTTACGGTTCTTTACACTGTTGTACAGCTGATGTATCCCGATTTCACATCAAACAACAGGAATATTTTTGCTTTATTGCGGAATTGTATTATTAAGTTGATTTGTTTTATTTTGATTTTGATTTCGGTCTCAACTTCACTGTTTCACGATTTTAAAGCTACTATTTTTGTTTTCAAAAACCATAATCGGATAACCATTCGTGACTTTTGTGGAATAATTATGTTTGTACCTGAAATAATGTTAGCTGTTGACAGATCTACAGAAGGTCTGGCGTTTGAAACACATGCAAACGCGTTTCGTTGCATTTTAAACGCCTAGCGTTTGAAATGGGTTTCAAACGCGTTTCAAACATAAACGCCTTTGAAACGCTTTGAGTTAAGCTCCCTTTTCGCTTGGAGGGTCACATATAATGAATGGCAAACAAATTTGGCCAGTCCCTTGGGCCTTTGTTATATCGAGGCTCCACTGTAATAATTAGCGTTCATCATTATGGGGAGCTAAGTTGGTACATGTACAGTAGTGAGTCAGCACGTGGCCGGCTGCCGTCAGTGTGGTCCAAGATCAAAACCATGTGTGGGTTCAGTTTGTTGTTAGATCCTTGCCCTTGCTCCAAGGACGTTTTCTCCAGTTTGCTCCTCTCCTTGAAAGCCAACACTTCACTGAAATTCCAGTTGGTTCATTGGTTTATTTTATTTCACACTATTTAATTACAGATTGCCTTGAATAGTGAATTAAATAAGATAAAACAGAGTTATTGGTATATTGAATGTGTGTGGTGGTCAAAGTAGCATTTGCTTTTGAGTCGGCCACCACCTACTTAGCCTAAGACTTCCAGTCATGGCTCGTGAAGAGAGTTGAAATAGGCAGTCACTCTTACACATGCAGTTGTGTGGCTGTGATGATGCCCTTTGTGATCATATGATATGATTTCCTACATGTATGATCCAATTTGATCTAGAACACAGGAACACTTCTCAAACAAGTTCATCAGAGGTCATTAGTGTTTCATGTCAACAACTATCTTTCTTTGTATGCAGTTCCTGGGCAGTTGGAAAGCCTTTTGAGTTGCTATTGAAGTTGTCACAGAGTTTATTTTTTGGTCAAATTGTTCAACAGGCCTGATCAGGTTTTGTATTATCCTCAAAGAGCCTCAGAACCTAGACTGTAAGTGCTATTGATCTGATATATATTCTCTCTTACCTTTTGTCTTTTTCTCCAGCAAAAACCAGCTCAATGAAGAAAGAGATGAAAAGGTATGTATGCCATAGCCATAATCTTATTAGTATCTTGTTTTTCATTGGGATTTGAGTTTTAAGTATTTGCTTCTTACTTTGTAGCTGTGGGATACAGTGATGTGAGTAAAGAGGTCAATTATTCTTTCAAGTAGCATGGCATGTACAGAAGTTACCTTGCCACTCCAGCTGCTGGTTTATTTTTTGACAATACATAAAAAAGTAAAACACAATTTATTAACCTAACAATTTTTTTAGGCAAAATCATACATGTAATGTTTTCTTCTGTTAGCTGCTATGTTGTTTGGATGGTTGGGGTAAATGCCTGGACTATAGTTCTCGTTTAGTGTGAAATTTCTGTAGAGAGAAAAGAAAAATTGCCATTAAAATGCTAACAGTCCATGTGTAACACTTTACTGCATGTACATACAAGTACCTAATTTATCCCAAAATCACCGTTTCCCTGACACTTTCATATTTGAGTCTTTACTTCATTTCTATGTGCAATGCATGGAGCTGAAAGGTAACATTTTAAACATTGTTATACACTGTACTTTCATCCACATTGCCTCTTTGCTCATGCCCAAAATGATGATGGGCTGTACCATTCAGTTGTTTGATGCTGTACAATGTTTGCTATGTATGCCCAACTTCAAAGTTGCAGGGAAATGTCAGTACATTACAAGAACATGTAGTTTAGATGAAGTGAACTTGGTGGTTTCTTATCATTTCCCAATAGCTTCTTGCACTGGAACGAGAGAGAACGCAAAAATGGGTGAAGATGGTCAAGAACTGGGACAAGTATATTCGAGGAGAAAAGGTGAAGAGAGTTTCCTACTAGTACATGTACATATAAGTTTCGTGTGCAGGGTTCGCAATTGAACACCTGTCACGAGTGTCAAAGGTAAGTCCGTTAGTGTCATGGCTGTCAAAGTGTTTCGACCAGTCGATCAATTCATCCATCAAATGCAAATAAGAGAAGTTATGAGTAAATAACTTTAGTTGCTTGGCAATGTACCTTTCTTCAATTTTTCAAAATGAATAGCCTGTCAGCAGACCACAGAGCAAACAATTGCTCTACTTCACAACGTCTCCCCAACATTGAAATTTGGCCACCATATCTTATTTGAGCCCAGGCCTCTTACAGACGTCATCTTTCCATGCGCAAAAACATGGCACATTGAGAACCCTGGTCTGTTGCCTAAAATTGCTAGGCCTTGACCAGGAGGCAAAAGAAATAGAGAATTAACCTACATTGAAAAGTTTTGACCTGAAATCAAATTTGACCTGTAACAATGTAAAACTTTTACTATATGTGATAATAGTAGAAATATACATGCCTTGTGAGAACTTGTGTGTTCTGTCATAGCTAAGAAGACGAGTCTATAAAGGCATCCCAAACTCCATGCGAGGGGAAACTTGGAAGAAGCTTCTGGGCATTGATAAGATTCAAAACAGAAATACAGTCTATGAGGTATATCACTATATTATTGTATTGTAAGAACAGATCTGAATTATAATTATTGCTAGGACTTTACAACTAAAATTCAGTAATGTTGTTTAATGTATATGTACGCTGTACATGTATTTAGCTTGGCTCCTGTAACCAAAGGAAAAACTTGAACCTTAACTGTTAAATATGGAGAAACCAGTTGATGGTTTCAAACACACACAGGGCTATGCTCTAGCAGAGCCCAATGGCCCCTGGTGCCGAACTTTTGCTCTTGGGCAACTAGAAAATCTCACTTTTTTCATACAAATCATATGCTGGGCACCTGGATTTCACGAGTTCAGAGCACTGGACTCCCTTTAATTTTTCTTAGAGCATCGCCTTGACACAGATTTAACTAGATGAAACACACAACATCAAACACATGAGTTTCAACAGTGATGGTGGTATCAGATTTCTCCAATGTCATCCTGGCATACATCGCTGAGCAACCAAAAGTCAAGTCTTCTTTGAATGAAAGGATTTCTGTGACGCCATGTTAATTTTTAAATTCTGGGTTTCGTATATGCCAAATGTCAACCAAATCAAAATCAAGACATAAATCTTTTCTAAAAAGTTTGCCACCAGAATAGTCAAGATCGGAGTCAAGCGTAACATTAAAGTTTCCCTTCTGACAATATTAATTTTTTGTTTAACTTATCAAAAAAATGTCATTGGTCTTGAACCTTGTTTGGAGCTTAAATAGTAAGGAAAAAATACAAATGAATCTTGTACCTCA
This sequence comes from Porites divaricata, assembly GCA_038088405.1. Taxonomy (NCBI): domain Eukaryota; kingdom Metazoa; phylum Cnidaria; class Anthozoa; order Scleractinia; family Poritidae; genus Porites; species Porites divaricata. The sequence continues at coordinate 42,208,125 of JBBMOI010000002.1, read as the reverse complement.
GCTTCTGGAGTGGCCTTCATCATCATAACTGATAGTTCTTGGATTAAAAATCATCCCACAACTATGATTAGTGTTCTCCAAATGTCTTCAACATCTACAGTGCTGTAGGTTTCTTGAACAAAGATGATGTTGCACCTCCATTCATTTAACCAAGTAAAAGGGCTTTCTTTTTTGTGGGGGATCAAATCCCTCAAAAAAATAAATTATGCACATACAAATGAATATCTCCCCCATCCAAAATCCTAGATTTGTCTATAAGCGAACAAATTGCCCGTTGGTAAATAATCTATCAGGTTCTGGTTTGCTGGAGAAAGCAATCTGTCCCTCCTCCCATGGCTTTTTTAGATGTGGCCACTGCTTCCTTCTTTTGCTTATGACTTTAGGATAATCAGCATAAACATTGAGATCAATATCATCGGCGAGCTCAGGCACTCTTTTAAAAACCAGCTCATGTTCTGGAAATCTCAAAAAGTGAATAATAAACGGTCTAGTTTTTGGTATCTTCTTCTTTCCTATTCTGTGAGCTCTATGGAATTCAATATTTTTAGCATTCTCCAGCTCCAATTCATCACTAAGGAATTTGCAAACAACTTCAGGCATGTTCTTGCCACCATCAGTTGATTCAGGAACCCCGAAGAATCTAAGGTTTCCTCGCCTGTTGTATACTTGTTGGTACAATAGTTTCTCCTCAAGTTCTTTGATTTTGACTTCATTTTCATATGTTTACCCAAAATGTGACTAAAAAGCATTCTGTAGTTATTTCTGCAAGAAGGTTACAAAACTTCATTTTGAGTTGTCTTGTTCGTCACTTATATTGCTACCAGTAATTGTCATTTCATGATATTGCATAATACACTGTATCTCCTTGACATTATTATTCTGCTCTGTAGTCTATGAAAAGAATTGCAAGGACACAGTCTCCAGACATTCGGCAGATTGACCTTGATGTGAACAGAACGTACAGAGATCACATCATGTTTAGGGACAGATATGGAATCAAGTAAGTCAGCTTTTGCCTCCAAGATCAGGGTGTCAAAGTAAAAATTCTAATAAAAAAAATCCACATTTCACTTTCAAAATACAGAAACAAAACTCCTGTGTTCAGTAGTTCTGTACTGATTTCTTCTTGATCATAAATAATCACACAATAAGATACATGTACATGATAAGACACTAAAACAAGATCTAAATTGTCTATGCCAGCTGCACTGTTGAATGCTTTTTGGTTCCTTCATAAGTTATATTTTTTTGAATCTGTTCCTCATCCTTGTAGAATCTTCTGCCAAACTTAGTAGAACTTCAACACCAGCATAACTTTGTATTCTGAATTGTTTGAAATTTCAGGCAACAAGCATTGTTTCATGTTCTTGCAGCCTACTCTATGTATAATGTGGTAAGTTTTTATGTTGTGTGTAATATTGTATATATTTATTTAAGCTAGTAGGATAAATACATGTATGTTGAATGAGGTAATGATGAAATACCAAAATACTTAAAAATGTTGTCAAAAAAGCCCTCCACAAGAGGGAACTAAAAGATGCACTGTTTGATGTTCTGAAAGGAGAAGATTCCTATGCTGACATAAATATAATTATTTATAATTCAAAATACTATAGGATAAAAAAAGCTAAAGTAGAATATATCTTTTCTGCTGCCGTTTCACAGCAAAATTACACACTCTTCATCATCTTTTCCCTTATCTTTTTCTTTTTGATTGTTTTTATGTTATTAGTTTTTCTTTTCAAACTTATTTATAATGTATATAAAAAATGATTAGCACTGAGCCACCTTGGCTAACTTTTGCTATCTTCAGGTCAACTCTTAATTGCATGATTGTTTCGTTAATTCTAAATAAAATTGTTGTAGTGGCACTTAATTACTCAGAGAATAAAATGAAACAGGTATCAACTCTTTAAAAGGGTGCCTTATTCCATCATTAGCAATTTAAGGGGTAGCTAACACTGGTGGATTCAGATCTTCAAGTAAGAGGGGGCCTGTTAACTTAGACCCTCAAATAAGAGGGGGCACATTACTGATTTTTTTTTTTCATCTGCCCCTTTAATAGTTGTACAGTTCAGAATGCAAAAAACCTTAATTATCATTTGATGCAAATGTGTCTTCCTTTTCATTGGCCGAGAGCCCACCACGTGACCTGCAAATAACTGCCTACAAATAATGGTGTGCTCATGCGCAATGTCGTTCAACTGTTTTTGGCTGCAAATGCTATTCTGCTTATGCGTAAATGAAACTACGCTTGCTCCTTGCTCATTTATGTGATCTCTGTCATTACTCTTGGAAGGCAGCTCGCTAACCGCTTTCCGAAGATATCATTTATTAAAAAACAAACTCAGTGATCAAATGATAAGGCAATTATTGAACTTGTTTATCGCAAAATATCATGATTTGTCAGTGTCTCGCAGATCAATTATTTGCCTCAACCTTCGGCTTCAGCAAATAATTGTTCTGCTCGACACTGACAAATCACGATATTTTTCTCAACCTGGTCCAATAATTGCTAAGTATTTGTAATGAAACAGTGTACATGCATTGTATTTCTTGTTCACTCATAGGAAGTGGGATATTGTCAAGGAATGAGTGGAATAGCAGCTCTGCTTCTTATGTACTTAAATGAAGAGGTGAGCTAGCTCTCATACAAAGAAATGTAACAGGTGGAAAAATGGTTTTTGTGCACCAACAACTGAACTGAAATCCCTCACCTTAATCATTGTCCTGAAAGTAGCTATGTTAAATTTTTCATTTGTTTGCTGTTGTCATTGTATTTATAATAATTTGTTACAGGTCAAAATTATATTCAGGTTAAAATTATTTAAACCTGGTTGATTCTCTATTTCCTTTGTTTCCTAGCCCTAAGTATTTATGAATTAGGGCGAGGAGACAAAGGAAATTAAGAATCAACCTACCGCCAGGTAGGTCAAAGCAAAATTAACCTGAGATCAAATTTGACTTTGTGTAACATATAAAAAACTGTGAATACTTAACCTTTTTACTTCTAGAGTACCATAAGTTTTAATGAAATATTTTGTGAACCCAGTTTTTCAGTCTTGCGATAAACTTCTCCACAAGGATTTTTGTATGGTACTGTTGGCTTTAAACCATTCCTGCCACAGGATGTTCCGGGGCTAAGAGGGCAAAATGAACTTACATGAAGGGTGTTGAAGACTACGGTGGGGTATGACCAGGATCTCTCCCTCCACCCCAGCTTCCTCAATAATAAACTAGATATCCCCAGACAGCAATTCGCAAATGGCTGGTAATGAGGTAGTATCCCATATGCAAAATTTTAATCTACCGTAAATCCTCTATTAGCCCCCTCCCTCTAATAAGCTCCCCCATTTCAGTGGAAGAAAGTTATTAAGCCCCCCCCCCCCCCCCCCCTTACCAACTGGAAGTAGGGATTTGTTTTTGACCTTGGCTGCATGACCTCCAACCTTCTTGTACTGGAGCGTTTGCACTTTGTATTTTAGGTCTTTATGGAGAACTGAAAGTTTCCCCACAATATTGGCTGTTTAAAGGGTTAAAAGAGACATTATATTTTGTAATTAATTTTACTGTGGATTCTTCCTTCCAGTTTTTAGAAAAGGAATGAAATATGAATTGAGACCAATTATTTCACTGTAACAACATAGGGTCACTTAAGCCCTATTTATTTACATGATTTAAATTCAGAAATTGTCTTGGTCCTGAGGATCTTTACAATGTTCTATTGTCAATTGAACATAATATTAATGAGAGTAGCTTAGAGTCAAAGTTGGCATTTTGAAGAGCTGGTCTCTGATTTACCAGTGACCAATTTTATTTGTTTTGTTTCTACTAGGATGCCTTCTGGGCATTGTCAGCACTTCTCACTGATAAAAAACATGCTATGCATGGTAAGGACATTGTGGCATGTTGTAATGACCATGTTATTGCTCAGTGCATAATCCACTTAATTTTAATAATAATTTACTTTATAATTATGTACCTAAGCTTACAGTGTATGTTCATTTGACATTACGTAGTGACATGGCACTGTAGATATTCAATTCTTTTGCAGGATTTTTTGTGCCTGGTTTTCCCAAGCTGCTCAGATTTCAAGAGCACCATGATAGGATTTTAAAGAAGTTGTTGTCAAGACTTTTTAAAAATTTGGTAAGTTTGCTGTTAAACTGGCTATTTTCTAGTCACCAGACTAAAATGATATTGTGTTTAAGAAAAAAGGCCAATTAGTGGTGAGAAAACTAGACCACAAGCAACAACATTGAACAGAACAGACATGATATAAAATAAAGGAAATGTAGATATATAAAGTGTATTCCCCATGGCTGAAATTCTATCCCATGTCAGTCAAAATACACCAAACTGTGCTTTGCAGCCCTTGCAGCACCCCTTCACAAAGTTAACAATTTCTTGGGGAAGGCTCCTGGACTCCCCCAATCCCCTCCCCATACTTTTCAATCTGATCTATTTCCACCAACTTAAGTGTTCTTTCTAGTTTGTAATTGAAGCCCAGAAACAAGAGAGACAGAGTGTAGTAAAATTAAGGCCCCGCTTATTGCTCATGCCCAGGAATTCTTGCCCGCTGAGTTATTGCGAGAAAGCTATTAGTTATTTGCATTGGTAAAAAGTCAATAAAATTATGAATGAGAGTCATTTGTGAGTGTTTTCATTCGTGCATGGGTTATGCATGAAGTAACTTTGCAAAGAAAACTATGAGACTGCTCGCAGTCCGCTATCATGTTGCTTACATGCTCATTTCTGTGCAGTCAAGCCTCCACTATCGGCCACCTCTCTACAACGACTACAATGGCCATTTTTTTTTTGGTGGACAGTCCATACATTCACTCAAGTTTAAACCTCTCTAAAATGGCCACTGACCTCTCTACAACAGCCATTTTTTTGGTGGACAGTCCATACATTCACTCAAGGTCCCCAAGGTGGCCATTGTAGAGAGGTTCAACTGTACTTTGTAGAGCAAAATCCTTGACTTTAATTCTACTTATCTTATCTTGTATTCGGTCTACCTTTTGTTTCAGGAAAAAGAAGGATGTCATTCCACTTTGTACACTCTAAAATGGTTCATGCAATGTTTCCTTGACAGGGTGAGCTTTTGCTTCTTTAGTATCAGATCATAACGATATATGTGAGTAACATCAAAGTTATTTTCAGGCCAATTAAACGCCTGGAGTAATGGGAAGTTGGTTTCCGGAGAGGTCCGCAAACTTTTATTCAGCGTTGTAGAGAGAGAATTCAACAGTCGCCATTAGAATATTCTGCATTTTCTGCTTTGAGGACTTGATTTGTGGACTTGATTAAAATGTGTGGACAACCTCTCAAGATAACTTTAGTGAAATTCACATATCCCGGGCAACCCCCTAAGATTCCCTTTGTGCCATTATTCGCTCCTGGTCTCTGTCTTTGCTTTGCGCCAGATTTTTCTTTTGAATGTTATTCGTTGTAGGATCTAATAATGTTGTTGTGTTTTGTTGTTAGACACCATTTACCTTGACGCTAAGATTATGGGACATCTTTATGCTGGAAGGAGACAGACTTCTAACTGCAATGGCGTACAACATTATGAAAATGCACCGAAGTACGTGTTCATTTTATTCTCTTTCTTTGGCATAGAACGGGTGCTATCTAAACGACCATAAATCACAGAGTTTCTAAACAAGGGAGAAATCACTGGAAGTACACAATTTTCCAAAGATTTTTCCTGAAAAATCTAAAATCTTTTGCATTTTGGATGTAGCGTTTATTAGTTTAGGTTAAGGATTGTTATTCTCTCCTGACATTTCGCGGTGATACAGCTTTCAAGAAATGCTTGGAAAATATTAGACTAAGTCAGTGTTTCTCTAACTATTCTTATTTATGTTTATTTTTGCCAGAAATTTTCGTCAAAATGGGGCTAGAAGAAGTTGTGCAGTTTTTACAAGAGAGAATGCATGCTTACCCGTACGATGACGACGAAGTAATAGATATGCTCCAGGCCACCATGTTCGAGTTGAAACGTTTGGGACTGGACACTCCGCCGGCGCCTTCCAAAGAGGAGTTCCCATCACTCCCTCCTGGCGCATCACTAAAACGAGGCGTCTACCAAACTGCGTCTGCGCGTGCGAGAAAAAACAAGGAGAAAGATAAGATTATCCACGTTCCAATGGAGAGACCACCCTCGCCTGCCTCGCCGGAAATTTCCCCTCTTCGTGGCGTTCCGACAAATTTATCTCATTCGCCTTCAGCTAATATGTATCGGAGTGAGACTTCGGTTTCCACTTTCATGGGAACTCCTACGGAACACCAAAGCCAAGCTTCGGTGGCAACGATAATCGAAATTCCGCGGCATCCGCCTCGCGGAGGACACAGTCCGTCATTGATGCGAGCGGACATGAACCACCAGCGCGTTGTGAACGATGATGCTCGCTGGCTAGACCAGCGAAAGAGTGATGGACATAACCTGGATGTTTTACGGTTTAAGCCTCCGGACAGTCGAACGGTTTTTCGTTCTGAGACCGTTCTTTCCTCAACCGACGACTCTTTGGACGGAAGTATAAGACGGCGTAGAGTTACCGACAGCGGTTACAATACAGTGTCAACGTTTCGGCCAATCAATGGAGATGTGGACGCGCTTGTAATGGCTGCTAAGCCCGGTGGCTCGCCCATTTGGAAACACCATCCAAACGAGCATCAGGTCACTTTAACTTTTGTTTAGTTATGTACAGCGAAAGGCAAAGGTGAAAAACGTTAGTTGTCGTGGAAACCGGTCGTTTCCATACGAACTCAAACATTGAAATTGCACAAAAAATTTCGATCACCTCAAGTAAAGTTTGCGCGTGAACAAGACAAATGTTTTGTTTGAATATTCTCCGTTGTTTAAGTCAAGTTCATGAAACTATTTACAACTTGACTGAATAAACTTGTATCGAACCGACCGGTAATCGTTGTCGTGCGCCAGTCGATCTTATAAAAAGGTGATAAAACTCTTTAGCAACAATTAATCATGCGCACACTGGTGCGGTAACAATACACCTTTTTTGAAGTCTTTACAATGCTGACCTAGCTGTCGTATTAGAGAGAGCGGATTATGTCTTTATTCTAAATAGTTCGAAGCCGAATGGCGTGCAAGTTTGCCGCAAAGCAGCACTTGTTTGCATGAAAGTACATTTGCAGCTTCTTAGGAATCAGGCTTTATTGACTATTTTTGTAACAAACTTTTGAGCTTTAATCAGTGGATCTAATAGTCCCATAAGACTTTACTCGATCAGTATAGATATTAAGGTATTATTTGGAACCATTATAAATGGCGTTTACGTGATCACATGGCGGAGCTTAAAGCCTTTCTTGAAGACCAATGCGTGCTCACTTTTGTCTTTGATGATAGTTTTGTAGATAGACATAAGATTTTAATCAATACTCATCCTTTGGTGGATGCATCCGACATGTTTAAGGGGTTCTTAATGTTAAGCGTTAAAATTTTAAGACGTAGATGTCTTACTGTACAGGGCGGGGCAACCCTCTAAACGCGTAGCATGGTTAATATTTGGCAGACAATTTTATAAAAAGAGAATTTAAGTTAGGATATATCAATAAAACCTGTTAAATTTAATGAATTTAAGCGGGAGACTCAAGAAGGCAATACAACCATGTGCATGTACTTTATAAGAGAAATGTTACCTCTGATGTCGTTGAGATTGAGGCTGTAGATCCTATTATAAGTAACAACCCAAGACTACGAATTTTAGACGTTTCCTTTTATTGAAGAAGTGTATGATTAAAATTTTACTCGTGGAGTTCTTGATTGGTTTTTATTGATTTGCGTTATCCGTTTTTTACTAAAAGACGTAGCTGTAAATTGACTGAAGACATGGTTTACTAGTGCACGTAACTCTTATGAATCCTAGTTATATTCACAAGTCAAGGTTTCTAATGTGTCACGTTGGTCGTAAGTCAGTTACAACACTGGCGTTACGTTAATTCGTTAGCGTGACACTAAACGAGAGACTCAATCGTGCGGACTGCTGTTTTGAATTCGCAGAAGTTAACAGAATCTAACAGGTCCAGGGAGAAAATTGCCGCCATGGCTTTAGCAGCATCTTGTGCCTTGAACACCGTCTCGACCGGCAGCACACTGACGCACGGGAAAAGTCGCGTTGATTTTCCCTTTTTATCGCACCTTACTAACGTCAAGTAACTGAACTAATAACATTCAGAGCTTCTTAAGTGACGAAAAAATTCGGCGAAGTTTTAACTCTTAGACGAGCACTACATTTGTCTTGCCTAGTATGATCGCCAAAGTTGGCCAGTTGCCATTTCAAAGCAACTGAATCAAGCAAAATCAATACCTGATCACATGGTACGACTACTACTTTTTTAAATTTTACTTAATGAGGAAAGACTTCATTTCACGAGATCGTCTCTGAGTGAAGCAATTCTTGGCAGTTACAGAAAACGTGTCGCAGTTACAAAACGTGGAGGACTACCGCACAGTATCTTGACAGACTTGAGGACGCATTCTCAGTGGTACCATATCTTTGCACGACTTTTTCCAGTTGGCAACATAAGCAAGAGAAACACGCTAGAAAAGAAAAGGCAAGTGAAATTTTAGAAGCGCTTGACTCACCCACAAACGCGACAGTTTTATACTAAAAGGTCTAATCACTAATCTCAGTTTTGAACAAATGCAAAATAGATAGAGTAGATTTGTGTTCCTTAAACGTTCTCGTGTATGCCTTACCGTTTCATTCGCCGCAAGTCTTGTGCAGTCCTTACTTGTGAATGTAACTGTGGACAGTTTAGTCATTCACTGTGTACCTACAATTGCAGTTTGTTAACTGCTGCATGTTAGTGTAAAAAACTACCAGACAAGACATCAAAGAAAACAAGCTACTCGTTGGACCTTTAGAATTTCGACAAAGCAAGGATGGGGAAAGGTGCTCAAAGTTGCTTCGAGACATTAGTGCAGTTTAAGGGCGAGAGCAGAAATTTTCTCGAGTTTGTCTAGAGCTTGTCATATCTTTTGGGTAATAATTAATTATCGTAGTTCTGTTGTTTGTGGTTAATCTTTCTTACTGACTCCTATTTCTTTATAGAATTCCAGTCGACGGAGTATGCGCAATAACAGAACCGGAAGCCAGTCCAGCTTGAGTAGCAGGAACAGTCAGTTCAGCCTGCAGAATGTCACTTGGGAGGCTTCTAAAACGAACTTGTTCGGTATCACAGAGCTTTGAGTTAGCATATACTGATTGTGAGTTGGTGACAAAGAGCTTTGGCAACACAGCGAAGCAAGTCAATGGCTACAGCTGCGCCTTCCGCTATAATAGGGCCATGTGTTTTAGGCTGATTTAGCAACAGAACGGGAACGACAGTTGACGGGAAAGCGCACGGAAAGGACTAAACGCTACTTCCGGTTCTCAATTTGCCGCTTTGCGATTGGTCAAGCCAGTTGTTTGATCTGCGGGCGGCGTCGTCAACTGACGTTCCCGTTCTGTTGCTAAATCATCTGATGTGGAGCTTTTGGCTAATGCAGTATATATCGCCAGTCGGAGTGCAACTTCCACTGGGTCTGGAAGACGTACGGTTTTCACTGAGACGGTCATCCTCATGTATCCTCAATGCGGGTGTGAAAAAGACAAGGATAAATGAGTATAATGATCACTCATCAAGTTAACCTCCCGCCTAGACGTAAACGGAGTTTTCATCTTAGTAGCAGGGTTCGAACGAGTGGTCGAAATCCTTGAAAGACGTGCCAAGAAGTTGAATATATTTGAACCACTGTTAAATTATTACAAGCAAAGGTTTAATAATACATATCGTTGAATTTTACTTGTGTATTAAATTAACGCGGCTCAGTTCCAATACAATACAATACTTCATTTACTCACGCTAACGCGCGAGGGACGATGGGAAGAAGGACAACACGGGAGCCTATTCTTCCCATCGATCGTTCCTCGCGTGCTTTCTGTTTTCCCTTTCCCCAACCTCCTTGCTGGATGAAGCTGCGACAACGGAACTTGGCTGGATTCACGTGTCACACAAGGATGTTGCCATTATTCTTGAAAATTCTCAGATGCGGGTTAGAAACCACGAGAATTAAAGTGAGAATGGTGAACTATACTAGTTCATATAAAGATAACCAAAAGATGATAAAGATTTCTGGTTTGAAGCAAACCCCAAAAGTTCGTTCCTCTACTTTATAAGTCTGTGATGCAGTACGATTTGATAAAGCAAATCGTTTAAACAACAATAGCCTTTTAATCTGATAAAATATCATAAATATTTCATACTTGTGCCATTTTTTGACTCGAATATATATGTTTTCGCGCCAAAGGTGTGCGTGCGCGTGCATATTTTCCCGCCAGATATATGTTTGTGCTTTGTAGCCCGAATTGCTCGAACTCTTTCCTTATTTTTTTGTGATCATAATAATAATAATAATAATAATAACTTTATTAACGTGTCAAAAGGAGTAGCTGAGGAGAAAAGTCCGCTCTACTAATTGTGGACACCTAACTAACCTAATTAAAACCATTCCCTTACTATAAATACTACAAGAAAACTAACGAATATGTTGACTTAACTAAAAAAACTACAAATATATTAAAATTGTGTATCCTAAGCTACATTAAAATATTAAAAATTTTTCAAATCATTTGTAAAAATTATCTATAAACGGCCAGTCATTCTCGGCATAAGTTGCAGCCTCGACAGTCACTGACATTTGCAGCTAGGGCAGTGAGATCCTGATTGCGTATAATGTTTTTAAATTGTTCTAGAGAGGGGGCATTTCTAATTCTGTGAGCAAGATCATTCCACAGTTTTAATTGGGCCTTAGGGGTAACGAAATGAGTGTTTTCCGTAAGTAACCGAGGAGAATCGTGGTATAACAAATTCTCATTTTCTTAAGTTATGTGAGCCGTCGTCTAATAGGAAACGATTGCAAAGTCCCTGTGGCAATAAGTTATGCTTAGCCTTATACATAAAGATGGCAATGTCCTGTAACCGTCTGTTGTACAACGATGGTATGTCTGCTTTTGCCAGTAGTTTCTCATAGCAAGAATGTTTATCCTTAAATACTGCCCTGAGTCCTCTTTCCTGTATACGCTCAAGCTTTCTTCTGTCGCTAGCCTTGCAGAAGTGCCAAGTGAGGTGACAGTAAGTTAAGTGCGGTAAAATTGCAGCTTTATATAATTGCAGCTTTGCTTCTGTTGGTATCAGATTTTTCAGTCTCATAAGGACTCCAATCCTTTGACTTGCTTTTTTACACACGTTGTTGATATGATGGTTAAAAATAAGCTTATTGTCAATCGTCACTCCTAAAAGGCTTAGCTTCTCTGTCGACTCTATTTCGCTGCCTTGAATGCTCATGCTCAGATTTGTTATCTCTCCTTTGTTCTGCATTGCCATGGTTTTGTATTTACTATAGTTACCTTTAAGCATGTTGTCTTCATACCATTTGGAAGCTTAAGTGATGACTTTACGTTTGCGAAATCCTTTCCTACTTCGTAAATCTGATGGTCGTCCGCGTACATAGACAGGTTCGATTTAATTTCATAGGCCAGGTCGTTCTGGAAGATGTTTCAAAGAAGTGGCCCTAACGCAGATCCTTGTGGGCATCCTTTGTTTACCACTTGCCAAGAACTAGTCTGTGATCCCATTCTGATTCTGTTTTGTCGATTGGAGAGATACGAGCGTAGAAGATTAACGGTGCTTTCCTCAAAACCATAAGCCCTTAACTTGTTAAGCATGAGTCGTGGGTGAAGTGAGTCAAATGCTTTTGACATATCCGTAGATAATATATAGCTACACATTGGTGCCCGTCCCTCGCAAGTTTCCATTGTTCCAACAGGGAGACAAGGGTTGTCTCACAGCTATGAGATTTGCGGTAGGCGGTAATGCAATCGGATAGGCGACTTTCGAATTGAGAAGTGATCTGTTTGCTGATCAGCTGCTCAAAGACCTTCTCCACAGCAGAAAGGACAGTAACCGGTCTGTAGTTCTCTTTGTCGAGATGATCGTCCTTCTTAAAGACGGTTATCCATTCCCCCCTTTTCCATTCACTTGGCCACTTTCCACTGGAGATACAGAAAGATGAACCCCTTTAACACAAAAACGCTCCGTTAAGTGAGAGCATAATCATCTATACTTCGACCAGGTGATCTGTGACGTCATTGCGGGGGCCTGGGGAAAGAAATTTTAATGCCGTATCCCATAAACCAACGCGCCCACCAATTCAATTCAATTCAATCTGTTCCCGTCAGCTTTGGTTTATGGGATACGGCATTAAAATTTCTTTCCCCAGGCCCCCGCAATGACGTCACAGATCACCTGGGATGTACTGGTACTGGCTGGCTTCGATGTACTGGCTATAAACATAAAATTATAAATATGGTAAAATATGCCAATCAAAATTGATTGACATGGAACGATACATTGGCAGAAGAAAATTGTAATAGTCAAGTAGTTTGTGGGGGAATCAGTCAAATAGGTACTTACGTACGTTTCTCTTCTGTCGCTTGCTGATATATCGGATGTTTGAACTCTTGCCTACTCTCAAGTCGAGGCCCTAGCTTTTAAAAGTTGGAGAGCTTCTCTCGTTGGATGACTGGTTGCCCTTAATTGGTTGCCTTTAACTTAATTATCCACTAAACGGAGTTTTATCCAATAGATCTGAGCGCTATCCAGATGCCTTTGGGCAACTGCTGGGGCCTCTAGGCGTTAGGCCTGTTTCAAACGTTGTGCTACTGCCGTGCTAAGCTGGCTCGACTGTAGCTCCGGACTGCAGCACGACACTAGCACGACTTGGTTTCAGACGTCCAATTTAATTCAGTCGAATAGAACGGCTGTTGCCGAAAAGAAAGCACAAAAATAAAGAAACGGTTTAGCAAACTTTTAAATGTGTTCTAAAGTATTTATAATTTATGAATTGAGTTCGGCAAGGCGAACTACTGCCGTGTAGCACGGCAAGGCTTGTCGTGCTACACGTCAGTAGCACGACTTAATTGGTTTCAAACGTCGCGCTACTGCCGTGGTAAAGTCGAATTGAGTTCGGCACGGCAGTAGCACGACGTTTGAAATGGGCCTTACTTGCCCTGGAGTACAGTGTACCGCTAATTTTCCACGCAATGGCTTACTGTATCCCCTATCATAACCTGGTGTCGCGCAGTCTAATTTCGTTTCGATTGGTAGATAAAATTTCGATTGGTAAGGCCATCCACTCATAGAAGAGATTGTATGCATGAGAGAGCCGCTAAAATATGGCCTGATATAAAACTTCTCCTATAGTGGAGGATTACGGAGAGAAGGAGTTGCCTTATTTATTGGTAAAAGGATCCAATTATCACTCAGAATCTCCATCGCTTGGGATCGTAACTGATCTCATGAGCAACTGTAACGGTTAAGACGTTTTCGAAGCTACCAATGCTCAAAGTTTACGTTTCCTCCGGCCTGGTCTAATACAGGTTAATTTCCAAACCTGTTAAGTCTGTAAACTTAGAAATAGAGGAGTGCCATGAATTTTAATTCACACAGTTTTATTATAGAATAAAACTGTGTTCTCAGAATTCCCGTCTGACACTCCTTTTCACTTGTCGAGATTTTTTCATTGGTCGAGGTTTTTATAGAGTGTTTTCACATCACGTCGCGGCGGCCATATTGGTGTCCCAAAACAATGAAACGGTGGCCATGCATGTTGGTGTCCCAAACCAATCCTATGGGAGTTGAACTCTTTTCTTATGCGAAAGCTTTCTTTTGTTCTGAGAAATTTGCATTTATGTGTTAATTTTCATGTTAAGCACAAAAAATTACTATTTCTCGGCGCGGGGTTTTAACCTGATTCAGGCTAATTTCGACTAATTCTTGGTAAAATCCAAGATGGCGGCCATTATTGGTGACGTCACAGGCCTCCAACAGCGCTACCACCCATAAATTTCGTTAAGAAGATGAAAGACTTTCCGCTAAAAGTAAAATCGTTCCGAAATACTGCAACATATCAAAAACTCCGAGGAAGGGTTCCATCCACCACCCCTCCCCCCCTTGTATCAGGATGGGGGTATGAATTTGCGTGTGGGTCCGAGGTTTAAATTTATGTAAAGTCTCCATTTTGCCTTAGAGTTACTTACAAAACACAAGTTAAGTCATTTTTATTGCGAATTTGTTGTTGTTGTTTTTTTAATCCCAACGAACTCCCATATAGAGTCTGGGCCGCCTGTGGGTAGAAGCGGATTACTTTTTCTCAACTTCTCGGTCCTTTCCAAAGCGAAAGATCAAAGAAGAACCCTTGGGTGCTTCCTAAAAGCTTATTAATTAATTTAATCCACGCGGGTCCATAAACGCCAGCCCTTCCATTATTGTCTTTTTTACCCTGAACGGCCGTTACACCCATTCGCCCATATCGTCAAAGCATGCCATTTGAAGCTAGGCCGAGACAGACCTCTCTCCATCTAGACGCAAAAAGAAAGCAAAACTCAGTGCTTTTGTAAATATTCTGAAGGGAGCTAGTCCGGAAAGCCTTTGTTTTATGCATTCAACTAGGTTCCAAAAAATTTAATTTTGCAGATAACGTGCATGGTCCCTCAATTAATAAAAATCGGTATCGATTTATCAATCGATAAATAGACAAAAAACCGTAAACCTGATTTGAATGATATCGATTGTATCAAACAATCTGTACAAATCGATAACACACTCGATTTATCTTTATTTTTACCGATTTTATAGATTTATATCGGAAGATTCATCAAACGGAATTTGCAAACAGTTAATTTTTCCCCTATCAAACAATAATTTTGATCCCAGTTTTTTTTAAATCACTCGATGATTCGAACCAATCTTTGCTTCTCCCGTACGAGGTTCGTAAAATTGGAAATCAACTGATGCATGCAACTGGAAGTGATTAAACGGTCTGGACAGGATATTTTATATATATAACCCGCTCATACCAAGGTATACCACGATATGATTCACGTTTGGTCGTTTATTTACATTTCTCGTGATACACCCTGCGAGAAATAAATGTAATTTTAATTACATTCAGAACAGAATCGTTTCTATCATTATATATAATATAAAGGGTTTCTAAAGAGAAACTTGTGTGTGTAATAGTTTCCACATTTCTCATGTTTGTTGATCAGTTGTTACTCATGCCAGTGTGTTCACTGATGTGTTTTCTCAGCTCCAGCCCAAGCTCGAAATATGAGCATCGGCATCAGTTGCGTAAACATTCGAAATATATCGTAAAGGCTTTTGTTCTTGGGCCATCGTAGTTTAACGAGGAATAAAACACAAACAGCGGTGATAAACATATCAAACTTACGCATTTTAATAACTTGACGTTTCGTATGCTACTAGGGATTTGTATGGGAAAAAATTAAACTTATGGTTTCTGTAACCTACGAAAATGAAAGGATTTCAGTAAAAAACAGCTTTCCTTACTTAAAATATGTGTTAAAGCGACCATTATCCTGATCTTTGACTCGACTTCTATGGGACTATGGAATTGTTTATTTGTCATGAAAAGACTTAGTCTAACATTTTTGCCAGTCTTAGCATGGTTTTTCAAAGCCGACACCCACCTCCCCACCTCCCACCTCCCCATTAATTACCTCCTAAGCGGAAGTTTGCCGCAGAGGATTAT
>JBBMOI010000002.1:42172500-42187500 GCA_038088405.1 Porites divaricata | reverse complement strand
TTGTTATTTTAATGAAAAGATCTTTTACCCCTGTACAAGTTAGTTGCCAAAGCTGTCAATGACCTGATAATGTTGATGTCTTCAGAAGTGGTACGGGAGGGGGGGTGGTAACCCCTATGATGGCCCGTGGAGGCTCCATCTGAAAGGGGTACCTTTTTCAGGCTTAGGTAAATGAAGGGGTAGGGATTTCACTTGTTGAAGTATAATTATGAAAGGGTAGGGAAACCTATGGTTTCATTCTTTGAAAATGCCCAAAAGGCCTGACAGATGCATAATGTTTTTTGGCTTTGAAAAAGTTTAGACAATGTTTTGGATTTTTGCTTTATTCATATTTTAAAGACAGTACATTCACAGCAGCTATGTACAATGTAAAAGAGATAACAAATTGTAAATTAAGTATGTGGTGGGGGGGGGGGGTACTATTTTTCAATAGAAGGTATACGAAAAGGGTTCTTTTTCCTCAGGGAGGAGCCTTCCCATATAAAATTTTGTTAAGTAACTGCCCTGCAGTTCAGGTATGAATGGGTTAATACGTGAATACTGCTATATTTACAGGTGGCCAATGGAAAAAGGCCATTCAAACTCTATTTATCTAAAGTTGTGGGAAAGAAACCACTGTAACCATAGAGATTACCAAAATCTTGGAAAGAATGGGGCAGACTCCTTTGAGGCAAACTCTAAGCTGATCAAGAGCATGGCACGAGACCAGAAGCTTGACCAACCCGCCCTGGTTTTGTACTCCCTTATTGGAAATGATGTGTGCCATGGTGGTCATGATCTACATAAAATGACAACCCCTGAAGAGATGCATAATAATGTGATGGAAACACTTCAAAGTTTGGACAAACGCCTGCCAAATGGGAGTCATGTTATTATCATTGGTCTTGTTGATGGTCGTATTCTTTATGATAATCTCCATAATCGTATTCACCCCATTGGAAAACTGCGGGGAGACGTGACCTATGAACAGTTTTATAACTTCATGAACTGTTTACAGATCTCGCCCTGCTTTGGGTACATGAATTCTAATGAGACCATTAGAAATGAAACTAGTGTACGATCTGCTCAGTTGAGTGCAGTATTAAAGAATGTGGCTGAGACAACAAAATTTGAGCATTTTGATGTCTATTTCTTTGATTGCCCGCTGGAACAAGTTATCAAGGTAAACAGGTGTAAACAAACTGCTTTTGATTTTGTTTTTTAAAAACACTGCCTTCAAAGTGTGTGCTATAGTGATTTAGTATAATTACATTGATGGTGTATCGAAAATAGAGCGCTGTGATTGGCTAGGAGCTTCGCTTTATCCCGCTATAATCACCGCGCGGTGATTATAGCATTGAAGGCTAGCAGTTTTCAAAATGGCAGCCAGATCTTTTGATGTTTCAGAGTCGGAAATTGATCAATACTTTTATTTTCTCGCATAATCATCAATGTAATTATACTAAAACAATTAGTTGCCTCAGGGACGGGAATATCAGTGAATAGTCACCTCGACTATTCGCCGATATTCACGTCGCCTTCGGCGACTAATATTATTGTTAAGTAGTTGAATTTTATCCTTGGTTTAAATTTATTATTCATGTTGTTTCAAAATCATGCTTATAAGGATTATGATCATTGATTACCATCCATTTACTTGTTTACCCCCAAACTTGGTGTAAAAACTTGTCTTCAGTCTTAAAATTTCATACTTATAATCCAATTTAAGGTGTCTCTTTTATACTTTGCCCTTTGCCATATAATAAGAAGACAAGGTCTTTTTTGATCAGATTATATTGATAGCAAGTATTTGTACATGTATGCTGGTGCAAATATATGACCAATAATGAATCATGATACATAAATTTGTAAAAAAAAAAAACAAGTTTACCATCATATGATCCATTGATGACTATGTACATGCATTACAGGTCAAAATTAAATTCAGCTTAAAACTTTTTAACCTAGGTTGATTCCCAATTTCCTTTGTCAGCTCCTAGCCCTAATTATTGTTCATGAATTAGGACCAGGAGACAAAGGAAATTGAGAATCAACCCGGGTTAAAAATCAAAATTACCCTGAAATCCAATTTGACCTGTAACATATGCATCAAATACATGCATATAACATACACTTTTTCTCGCTTGAATCCTTCAAACCAATCTGGCTATAGCTATCTCAGTAAATACATATTTGTTTTTAATCTCTTTCAGGAATGGAAAGCGGAAGGCGGTGAGGTTTATGAGTTGATTGAACAAGTTGATGGATTCCATCCAAACCTGAAGGCTGAGAGACTGGCAGCAAAGGCATTGTGGAAGACACTGGAATCAAATATATCACATGTGCTTGGCAAGATCAACCCCTACAACTTTTTAATAGAGGCAGTTTTCGGTGATCAGGGAGGTTATTAATGGCAATAGTGAAAGTAAGGCATGACAGACAAGTAAGGCATGACAGACAGTGTCAGCATTTTCCTGCATATTGATTTGCTAAGTTGAGCCGTTCTCTTGTCACTAATGTATTTCATTTTTAGATTAAGTTTGCTGCATGTGTACATTTTTAATAGTATTTGCTCATAATTTTATGCACACATCAAATTTAGAGGTGAAAAGGTAAGGCAACACTAAGCAAAAAAAAAGCAATAAAAAGATGCAGGAAAGTGTTTAAGAGTGTGTCCATGAGAGAACCAGGCAGGGGGTGATAATGCTCAAATCACGCATTTTGCTCAAACTTGGCACAATTGATGGGTTTGGTGAGATATTAACCTCGACAAAAAATAAGGCCGCAATATTGAATTCCCTGGGATTTACAGGGACCCCCCCTAAAAATCACAAAATCTACTCATTTTTGCATAATTAATTAGCTAACTTTGGTTTGGCTGTTCAACAAGTAGAAAAGACAACTTCAAATCTAATCAACTTTATCATCATCTATGTTTATCAGACTTAATCCTCAGTAATTTATTTTTAGTCAAAGTGAGGGAAAACAAGCCACCCCTTGTGAATCAACAATGCGTTGTGTATAATTTTCAGTGTAACCTGTGTGATGCAGGGTATGTCGGCTATACGTGCCGACATCTTCACCAACGGATTGAAGAACACAAGGGATCGGCCATTGGAAATCACCTCAAGGAGGAACACGATATAGCCCCAGTTGACATTGCGCAGTTTTTTAAAATTTTAAAAAAGTGTCAGAGCAAGTTTGATTGCCTTATTTTTGAAATGTTTTTTATCAAAGAACTGAAACCAACTCTAAACAAACAATGCGATTCCATCCGCGCAAAATTATTTGTTTAGGTCGGTTTTAATTACTTTTTAATTGTTTCCGTAGAATATTTTGTTACTTATTTTTACTTTTTTACTTATTTACATATTTTATCGCATTTTAGCGTTCCTGACAATTTTTCCTGTTTTTACCGTTTTTAATATATTCATGCTAATTTCATATTTTACTAGCACTTGAAAATGGCCTCGGAGAGGTCGAAACGTCGTGACTTTTTATCGTTAAGTTTTATAACAAAATTTATTTTTACTCTCTAATTCGATCTCTTCCTATTATTCAGCCTAAAGTAAGGTCATCTTCTCACTGTTTTGACCAAACCCTAAATTTAAGGTATTTTAGTCGCTAACATCTCCCATGAGCAACAACCTATGTACTTAATTCTCACATATTCTTTGAAAGACATCTTTAAGGTTATCAAATCAATCCTAAAATATTTGGGCAATCTCATACTTTATCAATAATGACGTATTATGTACATTTGACTTGACGCTTATTTGTTATTTGACCAAAATTAGAAGAAACCTAACATTTGTTTTTTTACACAAAAATAGCACAAAGTTGGCGAGAAGTCACAAATCAGATGCCTCATTATCGATACTAATAGCGGAATTGTTAGAAAGTGTCACCTGAAGTATGTTTTCTGTGTTATTTATGGACGTTTTGATGGATATTTTATGGAACGCTTGAGTAAACAGAAGGAGCAAAAGATTTAGTTCAAAACTTTGATTGGTCCAACTTGTAGGTGCTACAAGACCCAAAAACGATAAAAGATAGTGAATAAATGTTACATACACGTCTCTCAGATGCTTTAGTCCAGGTTGGCTGCTCCAGTTTCGTCTGGTCATCTGTGGCGTTACTCTGCGTTACTTTGTGACGAGGTAATGAAACATCTTGAAACATTGCACAATTAAAAGTGTCGGCTTTTCACCGAACATTCGAAGTCTTTGACATAAGTTGTAGTCAGAGGGAACAAAATGATTCTCAAAGGACAAGAAGGATCACTGACAATCCGTCTATATCTATGGAAAACAACCACCTGCTCGAACACCCTCCATCTTTGACTTTAGACTCTGCCTAAATGATGGAATCTGTTACGCTGGACTACCGGACTACGGAATGCGGAATACACTATCTATTGTTTGTACGCGCCAATATCCTGTTATAACTGGCGTGTTGAAAATAGGTTGTGAAAGTCGTGTTACTTGAAATTTTGAGTTTATTCGATGTTGACATTAATTACCGTGATAATAATCGTCCATAATACCCCTTTTTTATAGTCAGACCGTGCCATGCAATTTTCGAAAATTAATAACTTGCCATTGGGTATATTTACTTACTTACTTATATACTTACTTACTTATACTCATAGTCCTACAACTATACAGGATGGTACCTGTATCTGGGTAAATTATTGACTGCAAAAGCATAATAATAACCGTTTAAAAGCGTTGAGGAAAAACTTCTGAGGTATACAAAAGACCCATAAGGGGGCACCAATACTTGCAAAAGAGTAGGCTATTTTTTTTTTAGCTATTCAAGGAACAGGTTTTTGAACTCAAACTAATAATAATAATAAATAATAATAATAAAACATTTATAATGCGCAAATTCCATAAAATGTTCAAATGCGCATGACAAGATTAAATCACTGTCTTATTCACTTATTCACTAATTCACTTCTCATTTAAGCTGTCATTTGCGGATTCATACAGTATAGAAGTTCTCTTAACAGAAGTAGAGCTATTCGCTATATACAAGAGTGTACGACCGCCATCACAAAACCCCGTTTCAACTCCCACACAGACTCTGAATTTTTACATTCCCGTAGGCGGCCGCGGACACTCAAAGGGTTAAATTACTGGTGAATTAGATGTTAGCTTTGATTTAAAGCTCTCGTAAGCAGACAACCGGAAGAAAATGTTATCCGCCTCTGAATGTTGTGCTTTTTATATATATATATATATTATGTCCACAGTGAGTCATATCGCTGTTTGTCACTGTTATGAATCATTCTTATATATCCGTTTCAGACTTACCGTTTTTTCACATACATGTCCGGTTACACTTAAAAATACAAACTGAATTGTATGCCTTTACCTAATTTCAATAATGCAATGGTCTGATCTCTGCGTTCCTGTATGTCCTGCGCTCCTCGGAGTATCAGAGGGACTTTAGAAACAAAATAGATTTGTCTATAGTATATTGTAACTTAAAAATTGCATCAGTACATTCACTCCAAAAAGTAGATGTTTCCGCACTTTTTCTCGTTAGAGACCTCCTGCAGTTCGAACTCGTAAAACCCTAATTTTCCTTGACCAACCCCACGGGCATTATTTACTGGGTATCTTCCGACCACGCACGGACCGGAACATCGAATGTCTGTAACTTAATTGTTGTGTCTGTCCATAATTCAACATCTGCCTGCCTCAGCACGGCACACTAACCTGGGCACTAAACTGGTTTTGGTGCCCCAAGAGTACGCAAAAAGGCCCTTCTGAGGATGTCTAGGATGATAAAATTGACCTTTCCTGGGTAGGGTGAGAAATTTGAAATCTACGTATCACAGTTGAAGTAGCTCTTGAGGGAATGTGGGAAGGGTGTTAAACATATGGAAGCGGTTGTTAGAGAAAAAAGATCTAACTCAATGTGAAAGTGTGGTGTATTTTGAATTCTACTTGGGAACATTACTGCCATAGTTAGGCTTTATAAGACCCCCAAAAGACCATGCTAGGTAAAAAATTCAGTGTTTATGACAGTCAAATCTGGTGCCAGCAGGGTAGGGCATTTGTACGCAATTTGGCCACTCCCCCGGGGAGGGGGGCTCCAGTATGAAAACAAAATGGAATTCTTGTCGCAAGCTAATCTGGACGTGTCTCACGCTTTATTTGTCCCTTTGAGCTGGTCTGCACCAAGATCCGGCTTCACTTCGCTGCCATTTGACGTGCAACTAAAATAGACAAAAATATTTCTTTCCAAAACTCGAAAGAAAAGCGACTTCTATCTCCGAGTTTGAAAAGAAATGGGATCATTTATAATCACGGTCTGAATAGAGTTGCCAATAGATTTGGAATTCTAAAATTTTTATTAGCATACAATGACAATAAAATTATCTCAGAGAATGTCGGAAAGTCATATTTTTCATATTTTGTTCACTGGACTCTGGCTCCTGACTCCCGATACAATGTTTCCGTATGGTGGCCAACCGCTGCTTAAAAATGCAGGCTCCAGTTAAGGTCAAAGATGGCGGACGTTTCGTTGTTGTTTGTAGCATGTGAATTGAGCTACAACAGTAGCAGAAATAATTCTTTCCATGGATTACAAATCGGCTTTCTACTTTTTGTATCGTTTTCTCCTAAAACAACTTGATTTGGATTTTTGTGCGTAAACTGATGGCTAAGGAATTTTTGTCGTGCAGCGAGTCACGACGCTGAACTACGCTGAACTGAGCATCGAAGGTGGCCTGGGGAACAAATCCAAGCGGGCACAAACTAGCAGTTGAGACATCCAAGAGATACGTATATGGATTTTATTGACCGTTTATATTGTTTCTAGGGCGAAATTGTTAAAGTAAGTAAAACTGTGAATTAAATCTTCGTATGCTGTTTTTCCTTGAAAAGATCGCGTATATAGCTAACAAAAATCATCGTTAGAGTTTCTTGCACAATAATTTCAACAATTTTACCCTTATTAATGTTAAATCATTGTCTGATGAGTTTTTTTGTTCGATTTCTCCTCATTCAGAGGCAAACGCACGAATATTGTGAGGGCCTGAATTTTGATGAAATATGCAAATCTCGTTCAGTCACATGAACAGTTTATGTCAACACATGGAAGAAAGTGAATTGCCCAAACTTTTTATGATCTTTTTCTGAACTTAAGTGATGGCTTTAACTACTCATGCAAAAGTTATAAAGATAAGCTGTTGCTCATCAGAGATATTGGGGAATAAAATACCCTAATTTTACGACTTACTCAAAACTTGGAAATGATGACCCAACTTAAGGGGACTAAGAGAGGGGAAATCGAATCGGCGACTTTAAAAAGTTTATTGTGCGTAAAGTCTTATGAACTCAGATCATCTCTCAGTGCATTTAAGTTCCAGGTGGCTTTTCTGTTTGCTGCACTGGCATCGTAAAGTTAGCTAATTAATTATGCATAAAACGGGCAAAATGGCGATTTTTACAGGGCATGCCCGGATCTCCCAGGGAATTTAATATTTTGACCTGAAATTCTGTCACATAAGTTAACTCCTGGTACCTAACAATTGTGCCGAGTTTGAGCGAAATCGGTGATTTGAGCATTATCACCCCCTGCCTGGTTCTGCCTGGTTTTCTCATGGACACACTCTTAACATGTTATGTGATGTTATATTTAATTTAATTGAATGGCACAAACGAATGATCACCACAGGAAAACACCATTGAAATATCAGGTTAACATTCAGGATGCAAAAAACATGATATCTTCACGTGAAAATAACATTTTTTGCTGTAGTTACATAGTAAATCGCGGCGCGTTTCGCAGCAAAAGAATATTAAAGCTTCTATATAATAGGGTAAAAGCTGCGTGGAGAAAATGAAAAAATAAATAAAAATGTAATATGACAAGATAAACAGTGCTAAGTTAAGTTCTATTCTTGATGGCTATTTCGTTGCTGGCGAGATGGTTTGGTGGCGAGCTAACCGGATACCACCGTCACTGTATTACATCTATTAGGGAGCTTATTAGGGACCTTAAGACCCGACGACGGCGACGGCAGCGAGAACGTCTAAGGGGGTGTTTACATGACACTACTTTCACGACTTTCGCGCCGCGACGAGTTCACTCCGGTTCCCTCTCATGTCTCTACATTTGTTTACATGATACCACCACAAAAAGTCATGCCGGCGCGAGTCGCCCCGGCGTGAGTTCACTCCGGTTGTCGCACCGGGGCGAGAATTTCACTCCAGTACGAAATCTCGCAACGGTATCATGTAAACACGAAACAACCACCCGTTTCGGTGTGAAATCGGTCTAATGTTCGCGATTTTGAATCATACGTGCATTTTATCAACATGAAGTGTACCTTCAAATAACGAGATCATATTTGAAATAACCCAGTCATCATGTAAACGCGATACGAAATCAAAAAGTCATGTCGGTATGAAACTTGCGCCGGTGCGAGTTTTCTCATGTAAACACCCCCTAAAAAGCAATAGGCTTATTAAGCAAAACAACATCTTTGCACGTGCAACACGCTTTTTTGTACATTTCTCTATCGCCTCTGCAAGACTACAACGTGAAAATGCCTAATTTCATTTTTTATGGACGACGTAAACAAGCGACGACGAATTTTTCTTTATCTTTCTAAACTTTAGTGCAGTCACCTCGAAATCAACTCCATCGAAATTCGCCCACTTTTGACATTTCAAGCGAATTGGAATAAACGAGGAACAGTTTGAAAAAACGAGAACTCATTTTTAAAGTGACGTTTTCGCTGCCGTTGCCGTCGTCGGTGCTAAAGCTCCCTATTATAAGCAACGACGACGGCGACGGCTACAACAACGTCACTTAAAAAGTGAATTCGCGCTGCTTCAAAGTTTATCGCGCTTATCCCATCTCGTCCAATTCGTCAAATATTGGCGTTTTTTTCTGGAGTTGAATTTTAAAAGACCATATCGAAGTTCAGGAAAAGAAAGAGACAGTCGTTGTCAGTTGTGTTTTCGTCCTCCACAAAACGTGAAATTAGGTATTTTCACGGCGTAGTCGTGCAGTGGCAGCAAAGAAATGTACAAAAGAGCGTGATGCTAGTGCAGGGTTGTTGTTTTGCCAATCTAAGCCTATTGCTTTTTTGCCGTTCTCGTTGCTTAAGCTCCGTAATTGTCTTGTTCAACACAGAAGGAATTCCTTGAGAAGTTCCTCATAAACGAATTTTCATGAAAATAATTGCCCTAGGCCATATCTATCGGAATATTTGTATAGTTTGTTTGCAGGAAACTTTGTAATAAATTAGGTCCTTGAAATTTAACATGTGGACAGTGGTCCTGGAAATTCCTTGTTAAGTCCTTGAATTTTACGTCGGAAGAAGCGTACAAACCCTGTAAAATATTGTAAGAATTTCGCAAATTTCAGCCTCGATATTCTTATAAAAAAGAGTGTACAACTGAAGTTAACACCTGTCTTCAAATGTTGCTTTTGGTGTAACAAAGTATAAAGTTCATCTGAATGTCACTTTTTTATATCTAGAAATGCCGGATTTACTATGAATTGATACAAACACCTTGAAGTCTATAGTTATCGACTAGAGTGGTTAAAAAAAACAGTCATTCTTATCCCATGTAACTATAAATATTTTTAAATACAATAAATTCGGAAAAAAAAAGTTATGTTTCGCATATATGATTGTAAATGATTGATTTGTTATTTCTAATTGTATGTTAATTTGCAAGATGAGTATGAAGGTACACTTTTTGATGAAGAAAATGGCCTCTGAACAGACAGGAAAAAAATGATACCGTAGATGATCTAAAAGGCGCCCGGGGCGTTTATTTGATTTAAATGGTTCAAGAGAGATTTCGCTCTTGTCGAGAATTCAAACCAGTTTCTTTTTCCCTGCAAGTTCGTCATAACTGATAATATTTTGCCGTCAATCGAGAGAGGCATCGTTGTCGCCTCTCAAGACATTAGGGACTTTAAGATCCAACGACGCGGCGGCAACAAGAACGTCGCTTTTTTAAAAAGTGAATTTGCGTTCTTTCAGTCTTTATCGCCGGCAATTATTCCTACCGACTTACTTTGTCAAATGTAGGCGAACCCTCCTGGAGTTGAATTCCTAGGGACCATAAGAGAGAAAATTTCGTCGTTGCTTGTTTACGTACCCCATAAGACGCGCATGTTCACGTCGTAGCGTGCATAAACGGGCACATTCTCGTCCCCAGAGCCCGTCGTTTCTTGGTCACGTGGTCGGTTACAAATTAAGCCGAGTGGCTCTAGGGACGAGAATGAAAAGGGCAAAGAAATGTTCAAACAATCGTGATGCACGTGCATAGTTGTTGTTTTGCTAATAAAACCTATTGTTATTTTTACGTTTTCGTTGCCGTCCGCCTCGTTGGATCTGAAGACGACGACGACAACGAGATCATCCTTAATACTAAGTAGTGCGCGTGCCTGCGCGAACCAACGTCATTTTAGCGGAAAAATGTAATAGGCATCGTCATTCCACTAGAGTTTTAGCGAAAATGTCGTAGTGGCGAAAACAAGTTATCAGTTTTTGGGAATTTTATTTAGCGACCGGGAGAGGGTTTTACCTTCTTCAACGGAAATAAGCGAACTAACTTTTGTGGTGAAAAAAAAGTACAATGAAGCTTTCCATGGTGTCCGACGATTTTTAGAGAATGGGCCAAAAAACTTATAATTAAATGTCGTCCTCAAGTAGTCGTCCTCGTCCTCGAATTTAGGGCTGTCTATTGTTTGATAGTTGGACAAAAATTGGCCGCCAGATGAGAATCGTAAGATAAAAGGGCTGTGTCACGGATGACCAGTTTATTTTGTTGCTGCTGCCAGTTACGAGTCGTTAATCGCTATGGTAGTTGTCAATGGGTTGTCAATGAGTAGTGAGTGAAATTAATTGTGCTGACATTCGAGTCAAACAAATGTCTCCCAAGCAGCAAGCTATGTGCAATGTTGTTGGGGCGTACCTACAGTGCATCGTGGAAAGGATACTTAAAAATTATTCCTCGAGCACGAATGGGCTCTGAGTCAATAGCCCAAGAGGCCGAAGGCCGAATGGGCTATTGAATCAGAGGCCACGAGGGCGAGAGGAATAATTGTTTTAGTAAAATTCAACTAGTTGGTCCAAAAAAATCGAGACAAAACAATCTTAGCTAGTTAAAGCTAGACTTTTATCCTTTTTTGCCGGCAAAAAGCCGGCGCTTTTCTCTACTAGTGAGCTATAACATATAGCCTAGTAGTAGCTCAACCAATCAGAACGCAGCATTGTTAATAGACCACTAGTGGATTTTACTAAAACCCATAAAACTGTTGGAGACGATATGTAATACCTGTGCGTGGCCCCAACAATGTTGGGAGCGCTGTACAAACGGATCCAACATTGTTGATTAATCTTGTTGCGCTACGCTTCGGCGATCACGGAGCAAAAGAATTGGGAGTTGTTGGCTTAAAAAATTGACGGGTTTCAAACTTGGCGCAGCAACTCCCAACAACACGCCACAACATGCAACAGGCTTAGCAAACGGTCGCAACACGTAACATCCAACAATGTTGGGAGTTGTTGACCAAAAATGTTGCTTCCGTTTGCACGTGGCTTTACAGTAAACGGTTACCATAACAAAAATAGTTAGAAGGCTTAGGCTAACAAGTTTTCAAAAGTCTTTCTGTACCTGATGTGACAAAACTCCATTAAGCGTTTTTCTGAATACAAAGTTCTATCAACCATCAAAAAGCTTGAAATTTAGTCGTCACAGCAATCAGTATCGATCAGACTCGATCCCTCTTTGTTCTTTCTTTATATTCGGACTATTCATACTCATTACTCACATGAATGGCACAAGTTAGTCAGGGGCAACACATGATCTTTGAACATAGTTCTGAAGTTCAGAAAATTCTATTCAGTTTCTAGTGGAAGAAGGTCATCTTTGCTTACCGGGCTTTGCGTTTTCATCACAATGACCTGTTACCAACATTTTATTGTTTTCGCGTTGGTTTTCATTTTTCTTTCCTCTGCTTCAAGATCTGCGGCCACTAGTTTTTCATCCGCAAGATCTTATGG
The DNA here is from genome assembly GCA_038088405.1 of Porites divaricata. Classification (NCBI taxonomy): domain Eukaryota; kingdom Metazoa; phylum Cnidaria; class Anthozoa; order Scleractinia; family Poritidae; genus Porites; species Porites divaricata. The sequence continues at coordinate 42,175,472 of JBBMOI010000002.1, read as the reverse complement.
ACGTGAGCTGAAAAAAGGAGTTAATGGAGGAATTGGGTGTCTTGCCTGCACTGTAGTTATTACTCTGGTAGAACAGATGAGTGTTATTCACAATGAAACGTTCGTAAAATCATACCATCGATTGTGTAATGCTCTTCCAGATCTCTACGGAATGCCCTGTATCGCATTGGGAGAATTCTTCATGCCGCAAATAATCGACCTCATAACCAAGAAGACATCCGCGGATGTGATTTGCCATGCAATTCAGTTTTGTTATCGAGAGAAGGGGCAGCCATATTGCCACGCGTTTCCTAGAAATGACTTCCACGAGGAACTATTGCGATCAAGGGAAGTAGTATCTTCACCTTTAATGTTCGAAAACAGTGCAAGTTACTATCAATCAAAGGATCAAGCAGCGTTCAATCCCTGTAACCTTCCAGGTGTCAAGCCTCTTTGCGATATGTTCCAGAATGTCTTTGAAAATAATTTGTCGCTTTTTGATCTAGATAAAGACACTTACAGTGCCTGGGTTGAGTCATGGCGAGGAATATCATGGCGGGGTCGTGACTGTAACGATCTCAATGCTCTTCATCACCCTGGGGCCAAACCAAAGGATGGCGACGTCTTTTTTGACTCCAACTGCAATGGTATTCATGGCATAGATCTTACTAGTGGCAAACTATATGAAGATTTGTTTTGCAAAGGTTAGCGCTTTAACATTTTCCGTTCAAGTTTATAACCTTACTGAATTAAAAATTCTTTTCTCAGTTGAGAACTCCAAGCTATGCGAAATGGCCATAGTGTAAGTATAAATCACCTACCGTGTGGCACAACATTTTTGCAGAGGGCTTTTTTTTGTGAATTGGGGATTTTTTTATGTTTTGCGGGAACTGATTTTTGCGTCCCTGACAAATCATTGATAATATTGTCATTTTCATCGAGTACGCGCAATGGAAATATATATTTTCAAACAATACCACGGTGATAATTGAACCATTGCGGTGACTAATTAACTGTTCTGATGATCGATGGAGAAATGATTTTGGGGGGAAAAATGTTGGCGGTAATGTTGCTTTCGTTTGTTTGTTTGTTTATCTCTTTTTTTTTCAGTCAGGTCCGCTGAATTGAGAAACGGCAAACACGAAAATAAAACGGGAGGAAACTGGGGAGAGCAGGGGCGGCGGTGCCTGTAATCATTTCTTTATAAAACGACCCGTTTCGGTAAACCAGCTCCTGGTATACCCTCTGATTGGTCAGATTTGACAGATTATATCAACACTCTCAAAGCGGGTTGTTCCGGTCACTCAGAAAGATGGCGTGCGGCTTCCACGCGCTTGAAATAAAAGAATCCATGATAACTTCTGTTTTGAAAAAATGTTTACGAGATTTCCCGCACATAGGAGCGCTGTGGAAGGAACAGAAGACCTGGCTTGTGAGCTTAGCGCGTGGAAAAGATGTTTTTTGTAATCCTGCCGACCGGCTTCAGTCTTGCCTGAAAACAAAACGGGCAATAACAGAACAGTTGCAAGAAGGAGTTATCTATGCGCTCCAGTCCAGACTCACATAATCTTTAGATCTCTTTAGAAGAACAAGCTGGAGAATCAATCTTAAGAGCACAGGCGCGGATCCAGGGGAGGTGAAATGGGTGAATTTTCACCCCCCTTTTTTCTGAGCTCCCTTCTTTTTTTTTTTTCTTATCCCTCAAAAATTGAAATAATATTTGATTTTTTCTCTGATTTCTCTGATTGAGGTGGAGAATGTGCATAAGCGATGACCGGTCCTACCAATCAATTTATTCATTTTGAGCCCACAAACACCTCAACCAGGCTTTGGTTCTATTTCATTATAACAAAAATTCCCCCCCCCCCCCTCCCCCATTTCAAAATCCTGGACCCGCTTCTGGAGCAATCTTGACTGACTCACAACGTAGTTCTCCATATTTAAAGAAGCTTTATTTTATACCGGCAATCCATTCTTCGAAATTTGGATCTGTGAATCACTATCCATGAGAACTTAACATCTTGCAAAATCACTAACGAGCTCGGGGTGTTTCTAGGAAACCGTCACATTCACGGACAAAAGAAAATCGCTTTCAGTTATTCAGATTAAGAAGGGACTTTGGAGAAAATTAAACAACCTAAAACCCTCATTTAGTCGCAGTGAAGAACTCTACATTTCAAAAGAGGTCAAAGAAAATACTCTTGCATCAGACGGCAAATCATCAATCGTGCCGAGCAGAAACCATAACTGCAGAAATCAATATGCGTGTCACCCCCTCTCAGCATGAAACAAGCAGCAAAAATCACATAGTTTGCTCAGTCAAAATGTAGACCCCTCCCAGAGCATAATCTAACCGTAAGAGAAAAAAATTCATTGGAACAAGCAGCATTTTGGCACGGGATAAAAGTTGTGTGTTGCCTACCGATCCACTTTATAAACTCCATTTGCTCGCGCTCGTGTAAGAGATTAGCGGACGTCGTCCTTGGGGAAGAAATGGATGCGTGACGAACAAACCCTACAGGACGTCTGCGGGGAGGCTACTGTTTTCCTTCCTTTTTTCTGCCCCGCAAACTTTTCGCGAGCTGTTTTCTTTCAGGGGCACCCAACGGCAATTTTCGGCAAATATATCTGTTCGGAAGACGATTTGAGATCTAGAATTTTCGGAACATTTGTTGTAAAATTTCTTGCTTGCCTGCCGCTCCTAGGATTTTCCAACATCTAAAAAATGGTATAATTGCCCATTTTTAGCGGATTTATACTCTAAAAAGGCCACCTAAAATTTTCGGGAGCCCTTTTCTGGCTGAAATTTTCGAAAAGGTAAGTTTTGATCCCTATAATTTTCGGATGACTAGACTTTCAGCTAGGAAATCCGAACAGATGAGAAGTTTTTAGGGGATAAAAATATGCCTACATCTACCGTTTAAATACTAAAATACGTTCAACAATGCTATGTTAAGTGGTTTTGAGCTATATTCTCGTTGGGTGCCCCTGTT
>JBBMOI010000002.1:42067500-42170000 GCA_038088405.1 Porites divaricata | reverse complement strand
TCTATATTTGGTTTCGTTTTCTTTGTGCTCCAGTCTCTTCTGGGAATTGCGAGACAATGGAATCGTGAAGAATTTGCAATTTTGCCCCTCAAGCCTCTTCCAGGTGATCTGTGACGTCATTGCGGGGGCCTGGGGAAAGAAATTTTAATGCCGTATCCCATAAACCAACGCGCGCACCAATTCAATTCAATTCAATCTGTTCCCGTCAGCTTTGGTTTATGGGATACGGCATTAAAATTTCTTTCCCCAGGCCCCCGCAGTGACGTCACAGATCACCTGGTTAGTCATGTTAGTATTTTAATATATCGAACATGGGCTGTTACATACCTTAAAAGGTCACATAACTACTTGCTCAATAGAAAGGAGTCTTGAAGTTGCTTGTGGGAGGTCGCATAGTCGAAAGGCTTGAGGCGAATGATTTGGTCGCCCCTGGTTCAAATCCTGCTCTGGCCACAAGCTGGAGTTGTTTTTAGTAGCCCTAATATCAAGCTCTCTCCTACTAGTACACAAGAGTTGTATGAAGAACAGTGTGGAGAATACACATGTTGATATTGGGGATTTAAAAGTTTAAAATACCTCGTTCAAGATTATAGTACGTCGATTTTCTCTTTCTGTGTCTATCCAAATGTCACAGGTTGTGGTTATGGGTAGGTTCCAAAATCTTTAATATGTCATTAAAGATGTGAATATTGTTCATCGTGGTGTCAGATAGGAATGAACGTTTATTCGTTTGTCTCACGATGAAATCGTTTTGAGATATTGATCGTGACGTTTCGACTGCAATACTGCTAGTCTTCATCAGGCGATGAGGTCGATTGTTTACGTGTAGCTATTTATGCACGTTGGTTCGCTGTGATTGGTGTATTTCGATCCTCATTATTCCGACTAGCAGATGATGTTCCCTATGGAATCAAGTCAAGTTTATCGATCGTGACCCTCACCGATGCACACGTAGTGTCAAAGAGGCTATCCAAATAAGACTTCATTCTAATAACATCAATAAAGACAACGGAATCGAAATTCCTGAAGCATGGATGCCTACGATCAGAAAGCATAACAGCCGTTCAACTACAAAGCGGACCCCTGAGGGAACATCATCTGCTAGTCGGAATAATGAGGATCGAAATACACCAATCACAGCGAACCAACGTGCATAAATAGCTACACGTAAACAATCGACCTCATCGCCTGATGAAGACTAGCAGTATTGCAGTCGAAACGTCGCGATCAATATCTCAAAGCGATTCCATCGTGAGACAAACGAATAAATTAAACGTTCATTCCAATCTTTAATATGTCAGCAAAACCACAGCAACAAACCAATGAGTGGTGCCGGATCTCGCAGTTGTAGAAAAATATAAAACGGCAAACTGATCCTTACGGCAAGGCGATGAAGAAGTAAACAAAAGGATGAAACAAAACAATATATATTTAAACAAATTGCCCAATATTTCGGTTAGGTTAGGGTTACCATTTTCAAATTCTTATTTGTAACGAACCGTTTATTTTTATTTCCCTTTTTTCAGCCCGTGAAGAAGGTTTGTCTTCAAACCGAAATATTGGGCAATTTGTTTAAATATATATTGTTTTGTTTCATCCTTTTGTTTACGTCTTCCTCGCCTTGCCGTAAGGCTAAGTTTGCCATTTTATATTTTTCTACAAGTTATGGGGGTAGGGAAGGTAACCTGGATGGGACCTGGGGTCCCATTTGTGCCCATCGCCACTTGGAGGGTCACTCAAGAGAAGTTTGCTGGAAGGTGTGCCGCCGAGGCCTTTAAACCTCTTACCCTGTTTAAGACAAGAGACCTATAGCTAATTTCATGGCCCTGATTCATTTAGTTTCACTCCCAGAATTATGTATTTTTTAAACTAACATCATGGAATTAGAGTTTTATTGAAGAGGCTTTGTACCATACATGTAGACCCTACATCTCCTACCTTTACATTCTTGTAAAGGCTTCCGTTCCAAAAAGGCACCTTTTTCAAGATGCTAAGAAGTGAACTATTGTATATCCTCTTTAGTAAGTTTCAATTGCCTGTCCGTTGTGTTAAAATAGTAGAATGCAGCGCCAAAAGAGAGAGCGGGTTCACTTCTATTCCGCCATTCCCACTATCTGAACGCCTGGAAAAGGATAAGAGAGTCAACACCCTGACCCATACCCTGTTGCTAATGTAGGTCAATAATTATTTGAAAGATAACTCCCAACATTGTTGCACCAACAATGTTGGGAGTTGTTGTGTCCGTGTTGGCAGTGGTGTGCAAACGGATGCAACAACTCCCAACATTGCTGGGACCTACAGTGCATCGTGGGAAGGATACAGCCCATAAGTCTTTGTAAACCATGCGTAATGAGCTTGCGTGGCCCCAACAATGTTGGAAGAGCTAGGCAAACGGATCTAACATTGTTGCGCTACGCTTCGACGATCACGGAACAAAGGAAATGTTGGGAGTTGTTGGCTGAAAAGTTTGACCGGTTTCAAACTTTGCGCAACAACACGCAACAACATCCAACAACATGCAACAAGGTGTGCAAACGGACGCAACATGTAACATCCAACAATGTTGGGAGTTGTTGGTCAACAATGATGCGTCCGTTTGCATGCAGCCTATTAAGCTTTTTTATTGCAGCTAAATAACCTCAGTTTCCTTGGTTTTCTCCGTAATGCCGGCACCTGAATAGTTACAAGTGTGGAGTTTTGTTTTTCTTTTTGGCCGTGAATATCATGATTTCCTGATTTGTTTTGATGCTAGAAATGTCGGCTAGCTTGCAGAATACGCGGCAGAGCATCTGGAGCGATTGGAAGACGCTGAGAAACCAGTCGGCAAGTTTACAAGCAAATTATGGCCTTGAAGGAATTCTCTCAAAGCAGTTTTTTGTTTAGAAGAAGGCTTTAAAGTTTGAACTGCTGTTACATTGCTAACTGTACACGATCCTCGCCCACTCCCTTCTGTGAATTTTGACATGTCACTGCTCCCAACCGTCATGCACACGTATGAATTAGGCCAATCGTGAGGCGCATAAAAAACCCGTAAGAAACCCGCCTATCAGAAACCCTCAAATATGTCTTTGCGACTCTGCAGGATATTAGAACAAGCATTTGTGCACTAATTCGCAGACGGACTATACAAATGGTTTTGACGAGTGCGTGGGCCGGCTGCAACGCAGGCTAGGAATTTGACGCTGAACCTTCGTTTGGTGTCAATAGTCTTTGTCCAGTAAAGCTGCCAAAGTCTGTAAATCCAGTGTTAACTGTTTGTCATATGAACACATCTGCAGGTGGCCAGAGGAAAAAGGTCATAATGTAGACTCCATTTACCTAAAGTTGTGGGAAAGAAACCATTGCAACCATCGAGATTACCAAAATCTGGCAAAAAATGGGGCAGAGTCCTTTGACGCAAACTGGCTGATCAAGAGCATGGCACGTGACCAGAAGCGCGACCAACCTGCGTTGATGTTCTATTCATTTCTCGGAAATGACGTGTGCACTTCTGAAGCTGACTTACACAATATGACAACCCCTGAGGAAATGTACAAAAACGTGATGGAAACACTGCGAAGCTTGGACGAGCGTCTGCCAAATGGGAGTCATGTCATTCTCGTCAGTCTCGTTGATGGTCGATTCATTTATGAAACTCTTCATAAGCACATTCATCCACTTGGCGAGTTGAGAGGAGATTTAACATACGAAAATGTGTACAACTTTTTGAACTGTCTGCAGATTTCATACTGCTTTGGTTGGCTGAATTCTAATGCCACCATCAGAAATGAAACTAGCGAACGAGCAGCTCAGTTGTCTGAAGTATTGAAGTTTGTGGCGAAGACAACTAAGTTTGAAAATTTTGATGTTAATTTCCTGAATTTATCTTTGGAGGAATTAATCGAGGTAAACATTTAAATGTTTTAAAGTTGATGTCACGTTGTTTGTGAAATGTTTCAATACAGGGTCATTCTGGTAAGTACTTTATATATCATTCCTACAGTGTCATTCGGTAGGTAATTCATATATGATTCCTATAGTGTACCGAGATATAAATTCTTATAACCAAGTACCTCAAGCACGCCAAGTAAGTGAAGTAGGCCAAGACAGTCAAGCAACCCAAGACACACAAGTAAGTCAAGTACCTCGGTACACTGTAAGACGCGGTTCACTATAAGAATCTATATCCGGTACACTATCATCGGGAATCATATATGAATTACCTACCGATTACCTACCGTCATTCTGATCTTGCCTAGTCCCTGTACGGCGTTTTCCCAGTCCTTCTCGGTCAATTCATTTCGGTGACGTATCCGAGGCGAACGGTCATTTTCGATCGGACCACGTGACTCACGTGACCGCGCGGAATAATGAGGCCTAGGGACTAGGCAAATTCTGATCCACGACGCTGACCAAAAGAATCGAAGCTCTGGGAACGAAAATTCAGTGGGGGAACGTGAAAAACATCGCAAAGACAACGTCAGACGTGTTAAGGCATGCCTCCCCCCGCCCTCTCTAGCAAAAAAAATATTTTTTCTAACAAAAATAAGTTTCTTTTAGACTTAACGTTTCCAAAAAGGATAGAGTAGAACATTTCTGTATCTTTGCTACCGTACGTTATATTAGCAGGATCTCCGTAGTAAGAACTGCATGCAAGGTGAGTGGTTTCTGTATTTGAAAAAGAAAGGAGATGAGTTCTATGGCGCTGTATTTGTGACTAGACAGAATTTAATACTGCTATATTCGCTGGCAAGGTTCCTATGTTAATCATTTAACATGTTTAAAAATATATTTTTTGTTTCTCTCTTTCAGGAATGGAAATCTAAAGGTGGGGATGCTTTTGAATTATTTGAGCCAATTGATGGATTTCATCCTTCACTCAAGGCTCAAACGCTAGCAGCAGAGTTTATCTGGCGAAAACTGGAATCGAACAGCCCACATGTGCTAGGAAATATCAACCCTTATAATGACATGATTAAGAAAGTGTTTGGCAATCAAGGAGGGTATTAAGGTGAGATAACGATCGAGAAAGAGCAAGAGTTTGTGTAATTTGTTTTGGCACAATGACCTTTTCAAGAGTTTTGCCGAGTTGTGTACCTCTCATTTTCTTGGTGCTGCAGGAAACTTTCAGCCAGTCTGCATTTGCCACTTTAGAAACGAGAAGGAAACTGGGCCGAGTTAACTTTCGCAAAGACCTCTGGGAAAAATTGGCCAATAGCTGACTGGCGTGTCCCCAGTAACGATCCCAGAAACAATTGTGGGACGCATTTCGGCTCCAGCTCCCTTCCCGTTTCTAAAAAGGCCAATTATGTAGTCGAACATTTTGATTTTGGGATAAAAGTAATAATTCTTTAAACATAAAATATATACTTGCGCAAGCAGAGTATTCTTCTACCTTCCGCATGAGAAGATTTTCCAATCTCTTCAATTTGTTTTTCATTAATTGTGCAGTCTGCCTAGGCAGCAAAAAATAAAATTTTAAGGATTTTTCAAGTAGTATTTGACACGTGATGAGTCCACTTTTTTGAGGGAAATCTCATTAATTTTCGGGGAAAAGTATTCAACTAAAGTCGATGTTGTCATGAATAAAAGTTTAAGTTCCATACACTGCTTTAATTTGTTTCTTTGTTTGTTTCTATTTCTTTTTTTTTTTTCCTTCATCTATCGAGTAGATATTTCTGTCACAAACACTTTGTCAATTGTTTGCATCCATTCTTGACTCAAACTGAGATTGTCTATCAAGAAAAGCATACAAGTGAATTCCAGAATAATAAGTTTTGAGAAAAAATATGTTTCGAGCGGCGCATCAACAATACCACCTATGAAAACGTCTTTCTTCTCCAAGTTTCATACTTACATTATGACGTTATTGGCCAAGGTTTTTCGGTCAACACGGCTAGATATTGGGCAATTTTTTTTTCTTGTGTTTTACAGATCGAGAGAAGAGCCCTAGCCTAGGCCTGCCGGTTGCAGCCGGCCCTCGCACTCATCTAAACATTTGTATACTGTCTGCGAATTAGTACCGGCACAAAAGCTCTTTCTGATATCCAGCAGAGTCGCAAGGATATATGAGCGTTTCTGATAGGCGGGTTTCTTACGCGCCTCACGAATGACCTAATTCTTGAAACCTTCTTCTGAATAAAAAAAAATACTTTGAGAGAATTCCTTCAAGGCCAGAATTTGTTAGCAAATTTGCCGACTGGTTTTCCAGCGTCATCCAATCGCTGCAGATGCAATGCCGCAAATATTGCAAACCAGCCGACAGCTCTAGCGTAAAAACAAATCAGGAAATCATGATATTCCCGGCCGAAAAAACTACACACATATATCTACTCAGGTCCAGGCATTTCGGAGAAAACCAAAGAAACTGAAGGTTTTTTTAGCCGCAGGGCTTGAACAGAGGTAAAAGAAATCATTTGTTAGTAACCGGCATCTGTCAAATCCTGTCAGAAAACATCGGCAGAAACATAAACTACAGAAACTAATTACTCAATATGCACGGAACAGACCAGCTTTATAACCTCTAAATGTAAGACTCAAAGCGCCAAAAATAAGATTTGTTCAATCAAAGTGTAGAATACTCCATGTACTGCATAATCTACGCAAAAAGAGAGCAAGAAAAACCTCTGTTGTTCAAACTGACTCTAAGGTCACGCTTGACACTATCAGGAGCTCAGTCTCTCTTGTCACGAGCTATTAGTCGTGTTTGGCCTGTCAACATTTAATTCAAATAGGACTAATCACAAAACTGCGTAAGAAACTAGCCAAAATCAAAAACGCCGACGTATGCCTACGTGAGCAACGCACGCGCGCATGGAGTTCAACTATTAGCCGTTACGAAGATAAGCACAGGGCTTATAAGGGGAAGTTTTACGATGGTGTTTGACGAGAAAAAAATAACTACCATTTAATGAGAATACCACTTTATTTACAAGCTATCAATTCAAGTTTTACATCTTTCTTCAGCAAAATGGATTTTTTTTGCATCGTCATTCATATTTTTACGTTCTATATAAAAACTGGTATATTTTCGTATTTACCACACAGAAATAAATTAATAGAGTGGATACAAAATAAGCTTGCCACAAAAACTAGAGCAAACAATAGTTGATATGGCCTACCACACCAGCTGTGGTCAATTAATGAGGGTCCCCCCACTCCTCCCCCCCCAAAAAACACTTTTGATCAGTAACGTGGTTCCGTGTCCAGTGAGTCAAGGACTCTTAAGCGTGTTGGAGCTAAAAATTAAAAGAGCCCCGATTCTTGTAATGATTTATACGTTTTTCCCTGCTTTTGATGACAATTCGCATTTTGCCTTCCTGATTAACGCCCTCCCGTATTTTTGATCGACTTATAAACTCTATTTAGTACTCTGTGCTGTTTTTGTAGTGAGGGAATGTCATTTTGGTGATATCAATATTGGTGATATTAATGTTTTTTCCACATCAAATATCGTCTTTGACGCTGATAAGTCCTTTAGTTATTTAAAGGGCAATCTGGAGTGTTATCTAATGGGTATAGGCCTCTGACGTCATTAGTGTTATATTTCGGTCCACAGCAACACTCTTTGTCGCAGCTTGGTGCGCATGTGTCAGGGCAAGAGCCAGGGCACGACTGCGCAGCGATTGGGAGAGGTGCAAGTGATGAGGGCGCAGGAGGGGGTACTGGAGGGAGTCGAGGGATGGGTGGAGAGCAACAGGTTGGGGTGCACTGTGGGGCGCATGTAGCTGGACAGGCAGCAGGGCATGTTAAAACAGGAGTAGGAGAAGGAGGTTCCAGAATTATTATGGGAGGGGGGAGTGCCTGTGGCTGTGATTGTGGCTGGGTGACTGCGCAGCACTGAGGGGTGCAAGCTGGGAGACAGGAGGGCGCGCAGGGAGCGGGGCACTCTGGAACCGGAAGCGGAACTGGGATAACTATCGGGGATGGGGAAGGAGAAGAAAGAATAGAAGGGAAAGGAGGCAATAGCGGATAAAAAGGAACTTGAGGGGCGATAGTAGAAGAACAGCATATAGGTGCGCATTTTGGATAGCATGCCTTCGCACATCCTGGATGAGGGCACTGACCCTCAGGTAAAAGGGGCGCTAACCCAGGCGATGCTTTGCAACATAACGGAGAGCACTTAGGGTAACAAGACGAGGGGCAGCTGGTTGGACAGGGTGGAGGGGGTGGAGGGGGAGGAGGCGGAGGAATAAATGGTGCTGGCATTGATGACATTGTTGGCATGGACACTTGTTGTGGCTTACAGCAGCTAGGACGACATTCAGGAAAACAGGAACTGGGACAGTACGACGCACAGGACTCCACCGGTACAGCGGGGCGGGGTAGGGGATGTGGAATCTGAATGGGTTGAGATGGTGGTACACAGCAACGGAAATCACAGTCAGGAGTACATCTGTGCTGGCAAATTGTTCGGCAATTTCCTTAAAATCGAACAGATAATGAAACGTGAGCTTGTAGGTGAAGATATATAACAGAATTATGTTAACATGAATTACCTTTCTTGCCTACACGAGGAGGTCGCTTACGAGACACTCTGCTCCTTTGATATGGGTCTGCATAGGCACGAAGCATTGGGGCTCGTTGATAATACGGATACTGTCTCTTCGTTAAGCTGTGTTTATCTGTAAAATTGATCATACATTATCATCTCCTGAAATGGAATGCCGATCGGACATAACATGAGTTATGTATTACATGCAAACTAGGGCTGAATGGGTAGTTTATCGAAGTTTATAAATCCTGTCGTCCACTAATCAATGCAAACTTCATCTTTTTTTACATTTATATTCGTCTTGTCATATGTTTATCAAGACGAAAATTATTTTTATATTATGGTGTTTTTTCTTTATCCTTGGCAAAAGCAGGATTAAAAAAAAAGTAGCAGACAGGTGTTGTATATATATCCTAAGACATAGAGTGTCTTTGTATTGGTTTCGTTTTTAAAACGATTAAAATCGTTATTGTTACCCTTTTTCGCTTCAAATGTGTCTTTTGGAAATGGGCTTCCTTCCCCTTGTAAAATGATTGAAAACAAAAATAGGCTTGAGAGACACACTGCCCATCCTGACATGCCTGACTAGCCTCAGTTTAAAAAGCTGGAAGAGAAATGTCAAAACAATTTAACAAATATGAAGAAAAAACATGGAGTGCAAGAGAATGAAAGGAGGAGAAGGAAAGAGGGGGTACCCCATCATGTAAGCCTGGGTTGGATCGCTCGGGACGTTTTGTGAGGCTTACATGACGGAGTACCCGAAGGAGCAAGCCATCAAAACGAAAAAAAGTTAGGGTCAGTGTATATTTAACAATTATTCCACAAGTGCGCCTTGGATATGAGTTGGCTATAATCATCTCATATCCAACAAGCACGAGTGGAATAATTGTTTTTTTAAAAACGCCCACAAAATATCGAGAATTCTTCCCGACTTCATTTGTAAAAACAACCGATTTTCAGCTTGTTTTTAATTTTGAGCAGACGCATACACATGCACAGTTACCATATTTGGAGAGCATGGTAAAATGGCTCAAATACCATGATGGCTAAGCCAATCAGAGCTCTAGAATTGAATATCCAATGATTCAGCTTTAATAAAAATTAATACCATTTTCCTTATATCGTGTGGAGTACTCCACTATATGAAGTGAATGAAAATACTCTCGATTTGCAACATTTTCCGCTTTTGAAGACGATCTCCTATGGAGAACCCGTCCGTCTTTGCCAAGTCCCTGAAATCAAGGGAGGATTGGGCATAATGACGGATCCTTAGGTAAGGTTTTTTTGTTTTGTTTTGTTTTGCTTTGGTTTGTTTGTTTTTAAGCAGGTCAAGCTATTTAATTTATACCCATGAATAGGACGCGGGGTGACCCCAGCAAAACACTGCTATACTATACTCCCCTTAACTCAACCGGGCCCCGCGTTGAGATCAAGTCGGAGCTCCTCACCCGATGAAATAAAACTCGTTTGATAATGTACCAGCGGTCTTGAGATATGCAACGCTTCAGACGAGTAGACCTTCGTACCCTCACTCTGACACTTTGAATTTCAGTTAACATGAATTTTTTGAGTCGATTTCCTTGGCTAACGCGCATGCTCTAACGTATTTAGAAACCATTAACATGCCAACATGCAGTTAAACGCAAAGTACTTATAAGTACAGACGTGCGGAATGTAACTTTTGCCGAAAACTTCGGAACATACACTGGATACTGCAGGTCGTTTGTTTGTGGAAAAGTTTTCATTGACATGCATTAAGCAACCGACAAATGTACCTGCCTTATTTTGTTTAGTTATCACTTCGTTTTTCCATTAAAAAAACAACGGTCCAGTTGGTTAGCACAATCAAGAACTAGCAATGATTCTAGAGTACAACTCAAATGGATTAAGTAACTGGTTTATCTCTATGTGAATTTCATGCATACATTGAGAACAAAATTTTAGTTCCTTGCTTGATTCTTGCTTGCTTGTTTATATGTTATGGTTTTACAACCAAAACAACCCCGACATGCTGTAGTTAAACAGTTACAAAAAAGAAAAACTCTGGACCCATTTTCCAAAGGAAATAGGAAACAGAGCGTTGTCTCAATAAAGAGTTCGTGTGTCGATATTTTTGGAAAGTAAATAATTATGGGAAATTGAAACAGACACGAAAAAGAAAAAAATTGAGACAGTTTTAAGAAATGGCAATACTACTAATAATAAAAAAACATACCTCTCAGCAAATGTTGTTTAGTTTGTTCTGACTAGTATTTTGCCGGTACGTTTTGATGAAAAGATTCGTAAAAGAAGGAAATAAAGATATACCATTGAATTATTAAATACACGACACTTATTGTCAGGCGAGGTTAATACGGACCTGTTTAACAGTCTAGTCACCTGGTAAAATGAATAAAGCAGAAAATTGAGCCACCAAAAGCGTGGTGATTGACTGCTGCTTAATCAAAGTTAATCTACTAGAACGCATTATTGCCTACACAAAGCACTCGAAGAGAACACGCCCAGAAAATTACGACAAGAATACTAAGCTCACTAGAACCGTTAGCATCAGCTAGCGCGTTTTGCCACCACGATCATTTTTTCCAGTTTCACAGCAGAAAGCTCTGAAAATGGTTAGCAACATCTACTTCTTTCAGAAAAGAATGCTTAGGAGTTAGTAAGCGGAAATTCTTTCTAAATGGGCGCTGCCTGCTGTGCCGAGAATGACTGCGCGGTAAACAAATTACGCGGGTCGTACACTTGTTTATTCCACCCGTCCGTTTTGTTGAGTTTCAAAGTCCGCATAGAAGGGCCTTGCTCTAGTGTATATAGCTGCTTCTCCTTTCAAATATTGCCATTCCGGAAAATGCCTGATCGAAAACACCAAGGGCAGCCTATTTATACTTTGCTAAGGGAAACAAAACAGAAAAAAAAAACATTAACCGTGAAAGCTTTCAGGCTTCAGTGGCAATTGAAATAAAATGACATATGAGCTATTTACACTTGGTTTATTTGATACATTTCACACAGAATCAGATTTGGTACATGATGCATTTTCACCATCTTAACTACGTTCACCACCAGCGGAAAAAAACCCTAAACTTTATTTCATGTAAAGGGCTTATCTAGCCTTGAGAATGTTAGTTACAGCGTCACTTCCATTTTTGCAATCGCAAAGTGTTTTTAGAAAAGTACCACATATACAACAAATGAAAGAGTATAATACACTAGACATATTCTTAAATCTCGATCTCGCGTAGTACGTAAAGTACAATCTCAGGTAGCAGTTCCCGCCCACCCCTACTTCCCCAACTTCCCTGCCCACAAAGAGCCTTTTAAAGATAAGGAGAAAAACTGCCCTTCGCTACCTAACTTAAAGAACTAACAAAAAAAAGAAAACACAAATCAACAGCAATAATCGTTCTCCCATGTTTTGTCAGTCTTCTCATGTATTTAGGTACGTGATTTGTGAGAGACCAGTGTGCAAGTATCCTCGTAATCAGTGGTGGATCCAGACCTTCAAATAAGGGGAGGGGCGGTCATCCAGACCCCGAGATAAGGTGAGGCTCGTCTCAAAAAGGTCAGTCTCAGTTTGGTCTAAAAATAAGGAGAGGGCGGGCTCCCCTGGATCCCACACTGGTAATAGCGCTCGTTATACTACTACATGAGAAATTTCTGCACTTTGATTGGCTTAGAGCAGTGATATTTCAGCTTAATTTGAAATACCTACATGTGAAAATTACAAACCTTTTGCGGGTAGTAGTATAAACAAATAATAGCATGATTTGTACGTGATATTTGCACAAATACCACTCGTGATATTTCAAAATTGTCTCAAATTTCACTCGCCTAATGGCTCGTGAAATTACATATAACAATTTGGAAATATCACTCGTGGTATTTATGCCAAATATCGCTACTAATCATGCTATTACCTATACTAACCTCGAATTGACAACGTCAATAATTCGAGAATGTGGCCTAGAATTACACAGCTCCATTAAGCGTTTTATGTCAGTGACATTAAATTAGTGAATAGAGTCCCAAGAGCCAAGAGGACATTGTTTCTAAACCTCATTGATATAGGAACTTTGATATTACCACATATAGATCCTAGAGATTACATAGTCTTAAGCAATCTATTCTTCATTTCCCTATTGGAGATTGACACGAAGGTATCAACTGTGGCCAGTCAATATGAGAAACGTCTCAGGTATACCTCGTTTACACCGATACATAACTGCATATAATTTCTTTTTTATGTTTAGTTGGAGTGTCACAATTTCTTTCTGCCACATTCCCAATCCGAATATCATGACGCCTTTCGAAAGTTACTCTTACACAAAGAACATTTGAATGATTGCGTTAACAAATTAAGTATACTAAGCGTTGCTGTGAATGGACAATATGCCATAAAAGTGACACGCTGCAAATGAAAAAGATCCTGGTAAAAGACCTCATTTTCTGAGCCGGGGACCAGGTCATTATTCAGGAAATATTGAGTAAAAAAGACAATTTTATATACAAGGTTGGACCGTCCCTAAAAAGCTGTCAATCACTTGTCCGCAATAAGTATTGCCATATCTTGGTTTAGGCCGCACGAGGCACGTTGTTTCTCTTGTCCCAGTTTGCTGGAAGCATGCGGCTAATTCCCGCGCAACAGCTCGGCGAACACGCTGGGGCGCATAAGTCTGGGCACGACTGTCCTGGACAGCTTAGAGGAGCGAGACCTGTAGAGAGTGGAGCCTGGGGGACTGGATTTGGAGCCTACAAAAAAGAGGGACATTTTAAAGTTTGGAAGATATATAACAAACACCCCAACGGAAGTGAATAAATAGGTACAACGCAAATAGAAATATATAACCAAATTCATACAAGTATCACTTGAACGTTGGTCAAGAGTTACTAATTTTACATTTAGGGCTAGTTTCTTTGTCCCTATTCGCACAATTTTGTGCCAGCAAATGGAAACTATATTACTATATGATTATTATTATTGCTTACCATAGGATTGATATAGATCACTATGGGAGTATTATTACTTACCATGTGATTAGTATTACTTACCATAGGATTGATGTTGATCACCATGGCATATTAGTATTACTTACCATGGGATTAGTATTACTCAACCTGGGATTAGTGTTGATCACCACAGGAATAATATTTCTTACTGTAGGATTTGTATTACTTACCATATAATTAGTATTGCTCACCATAGGATTAGGTGGCACTGCTCCATAAGGAAAGCCTTGCTGAGGAGGCACTGGGGCAACTGGTTGTGGTGTCATGTAAGAGGAACAACAGGAGAAATCACAAGATGGGGCACACGACATCGGGCAGGCACCTGGACATGTTGGCTCTAAAGGAGGAGATCGTTTACTATTAGCTTAGTTAGGTGATGCAATGAGTCTGGGAGTAGTCCCGTCACGACTGAAGAATGTGCATGCCATCAATCGCCGTTAAAGAAAAGATATCGCAAAATAATGTAATTTTATAAAATACTGAAAAGTAAACAGTATCATGCAGAGTTTTCAAGTTAGGTCTACATAACATGTCTCATGATTTAGAGTGTCCCAACAGGTTTTCCACATCCAGAGATTTGGCTAAATTTATTTAAGGTAACGATTCGAAGTCGATCAAGAGTAAGAAAGGTGAGTCGCATTTCAATTCTTTGATGTCAAAAAATCTATGATTCTGACTCAATATTGAAAACCATCCAGATTTTCCTCGAACTTGTCGCGTTGCCAATTTAAGGTATACTACTTTTCTTCCGATTGTTTGCCCTGGATTTCTAATACTGATCTAATATGGACTTTCTGCAGCATCTGTACGAAAGATTCTTTAAAAAGTTAACGTAATTCGAGTTTCAAGATGACTCGATAAAAACGAATCGAAAAAGTACGAAAAAAAAATTTGCGGGGGGGGGGGGGGGGGGGGGTGAAAAGAAACCGCCCTTTTTGGGACCCTCTTTATGGTTGCCATATGGGAGGTGAAAATACAATAAGTTATACCAGGGGCTCTCCTGGTTATACTTTACCCGCAGGGGATGCCATCATTGCTGCAGCTGGATCCGGATTTTGGTAACCACTCGCGTAAGGTGGAGGTGGTTGCAGGTCCTGCGCCGCCGGTTCTTTTGTTGGCTCCGGTGGAGAGGCCAGTTTGGGGACTGGTACCCTCTGAGGTGAGGCGACGGGTTTGACATGATGATCTTTAGCAGGCTTTTTCGGAGCAGGGTGAGAGTCATGGAATTTATACGTTGGCAAACAGCATTCAAATCTGTGACACGAGACAGGCGATAAGTTACCAGCAGTGGTAAAACACCTGTGCCCTTATTGTTTTTCGGGTATAAGTAGCGTCAACGCCTGCATCAATTTCAACCGCTTCCCCAGAGCTTTTTCCTTTATAAAACAGGAGACGTGTCCAGGTGCCTGCTGCCCGATTTCGTCTGTCTCTCCCATTTTTTCAAGGGAAAAAGCCCTGGGAAGGAGGTTGCATCAATTGAACACATTGAAAATACTGTCACTGACATCACTTTCCAGTTAATAAATTTTTTTTCCATATGTTTTGATACCTCTAGATGTCAATACGTCACCTACAAATAGCCGACACAGATAATGGTCTGCTCGCGCACTGTAGAAAAGAGAAGGGGCTGGAGCCGAAAGATGTCCCGCAATTGTTTCCGTATGTTCTCGGATGGTTATTCAGGACTTGCTAGTCCGTTGGGGGGTGGGGGGGGGGGGGGGGGCATTTTTTCCTGTAGTCGCTAGTAACAGCCCAGACGCCTTGCGAAAGTTAACGCTGTCTAGTTTTTATCTCTCATATGGTGAACTTGTTGCGGTCCCCAGCAACAGAAAGTGAAGAGGCGGGAAGTATTCACAGGATGATAATAATAGGCCCTTTGCAGCTAGTCATTCACGTGACACAAAACCGCCGTGCTGGTGAGCAAAAGTCGCACAGGGACAAGTCAAACAAAAGACATACATAATTTTAAATTGTAATTTTCTTTGTTTGTCTTGTCCCAGTGCGACTTTTGCTCACCAGCACGGCGGTTTTGTGTCACGTGAATGGCTAGCTGCAAAGGGCCTATTATGGATTCTACATTTATTTTGACATTTTTCGAGTTTAGGCAGTATAGTACCTGCATGTTAAAAAGTCGTGTCGTAGAATAATTTTGTACCTAAGGGCAATCTTCGACAAAAAAAGGTATCTTTAAAATTCTCAGACATTTTCGCTTAAGGCGTTTATTTCATTATCCTGCGTACATGTGATCTATTCTTATACTTTGGGAGTACATGACTTACTTGCATATAGGCTTGCACAGTTTTTGGCACGGACGTACACACAAAAAGTTTGTCTTTCCGGCAAGCTTCTTCATGTCTACGGCAGGTTTCTTCTTTGGTGGCGGGGGTTTCTTTTCGGCTGCGACCTTCTTAGGAGGAGTTGGAGTAGCAGAAGAAGCCTTACTTCCTAAATACACTGGCCGAATACTCAAATTCAAGGCTTGGGAGCGACAACAATCTAATCAACAAATAATAAGGCGATAGCAGTTCATAGACGCCAAAATTGCGTTGAGTTTAAATTTTGTTGTTGATTCTCGCTTTTCCTTAGAGAGGTTTTTTGCGGGTAATCCAGTTTACTTCTCTTTCAAAGCCAACTTTCCAAATTTTCGCTCGATAAGGAATATTTTATGGTACATGAACGGCCACTAGGGGGATATGATATCAGCGAATAATTTTATTCATTATTCACTTATCATTTTACTTTACAAAGTATTATTCTGTAGCATGGTTTTTGTTTAAGTGATTGTAGTCGAGAGGCTAATGCCGGAATCATTCATCTAGAGGTCACGCGTTTAAGACTCAATCTATTTGCTCTAGAAAAATAGTTATTACTAGGAGTTTCGATTTGAAAGTAAATGCTGGCGTCAGAGGTGGAAGTCAATACAGAGAATACGCAGAGGTAGCTAAAGGGAAATGTTGAGAAAAAGACCTAAAAACAACAACAAAGCATGAATAAAGCTTCTGAAGCCATTTTAAGCATTTTGGGAGATTGCTGGGGACAATTTATCTGTTCCTCACTCCCAGAAAGACTGCATGATGGAAGAGTTCCCAACCAGCAAGCTAAGGTGCACCTACAACCTGCAACCTGACTTACTGGGACGTTTCCCATGGGTGTGGTCATAGGGCAAAATTCACCCCTTCAGAAGGGGGTAAGCCCTTCGAGTAAATTTCCAGAGTATAAGCAAATGATAAATGAGTCCTAAGTTTAACTTAGTTATTGCTTGTTTGTATTTTTTAGATTTCTTTATTTGCCTGTGGAAGTAAT
This sequence comes from Porites divaricata, assembly GCA_038088405.1. Lineage (NCBI taxonomy): Eukaryota > Metazoa > Cnidaria > Anthozoa > Scleractinia > Poritidae > Porites > Porites divaricata. The sequence continues at coordinate 42,153,220 of JBBMOI010000002.1, read as the reverse complement.
TTCATCGACGTCACGAACGGCTAAGTAATATATCCCGAGGAAGACAAAGTATTTTTTATATGTTTGGCTGCTCTACTACTCTTGCCTATTCGCGAACGAAGGTGCAAAGATATCGACGCGTGGATTTAATGCCCCTGATACTCGAGAAGAATGGTTAGCCAGAGGTTAGCCAGGAGTTAGCTTCAAAGAGCGATACACATTTTGAATCCATATGGTTCAAAGCTCTTCTTTCGCCTCAAAGGTCAACAATCTGACTCATGGTCAAATTATCAGCTGAATTATTTACCTCAACGGGCAGATATTTTGACACAACGATCAACTTTAGCGCCTCAACGGGCGGATGTGATACCGAAGTCGCTTAAGACGCAAAGCTGGTTTGCTTCGCACGTTTCCTCTCTTTTGCCCGAGAGTAGCAAGCTAGAATTGGCAGTTTACTCCCAACAATGAAAAGTTTTGCTCTGCACATCACTTCTGCTGAATGCACATAGAAAATGCTACCTCCATGAAGGAGGATTCGATCGATATCTTCGCATCTCCATTTGTTCGCGGATTGGCAAATAGAGCAGCCAAACACATATAAATCCCTCGTCTTCCTCGAGATTCATCATCAAAACGCTCTTGATCGAGACCTTGATGAATAATTTCGCAAGCAAATAAAGACAGCTAGAAAATATAGAAAGCAGTTACCTAACTCTCAGCTCCTTTATGATCTCCTTGCACTCTAGAAATTTACACGAAATCTCAAGATCTCGTCCACATACGTTTTGCGTGATGTCATCGCACAGGAGTGAATTCCCCAGATAATATGAAAACACAAATCGACTGCACTTGCTTTTGATCTTACATGCGACAAATTTTGGCTTTTTCCCGCTATTGTAGAGAATAGTGTGCTGGCTCGCATACGGCTCGCCAGCAAAAAAGCTTTATATACTGGTGAGAGGGGAAGAAAAACTGACAAAAGAAGATTATTAATTTTGCTTACCTGGTTTGCAAAGAGGAGCGCACTCCGCAGAACAACCCTGTGCAGCGCAGGGATCAGTAGGATATCCCCCATATGCAGTACCGTATGGGTTTGCGGGGTACTGAGGATAAACTGGAGGTTGATTAACGGGAAAACAGCAACCTGCGTCGCAGCTAGGATAACAAGTGGATGGGCAACCCGTAGGACATGCTGGAGGTGGAGGGGGAGGAGGGGGTAGGGAGGCTTGGTAACTGACAAGTTGTGGAAACATGTCCGGGGTGTAATTCGGCGCCCCGGGTGCACAGCAGCTTCTTTTACAGGAAGAAAGACAGAACCTCTTGCAACCCGGATGACACTCCCAGGCGGATCCTGCGATAGAAAATAATGTTTTAAGACAGTTAACCTTTTGTTTCTCAGGCTTAAATGCCGTTACCCTGGGTACCTGAGACCTTTCATGCCTAGTTTCTGGTTTCAGTCAACTCTTCAAAGTGGGCAGTCGGCCGGCAGTCGACCACGACGGATTCCCCGCACGCAAGAAAAAAACTTCTTATACTCAGGGCAAATACCATCAATAATCTCGGTCCTTACTATACTAGCTAATAGCATGCAGTGTATATATTATATTAATAATCACAACACACAGTCTTGATTAATGACAATGTCTACAAGCTTTAAAAGAAAGCTACTTGTAGGAAAGCGAGGTGTAGGAGAGACTGTGGAAAAAAACTAACACTGGATTGAGCACGAAGTTCGGAGAGAAGGGAGAGGTAGGGGGTCTTTTTTCGCTTTCCACCGTCTGCCCCTCGCGCGCTCTCTTATCAGTTCACGGCCTCGTTAACAAATAAAATTCATAAGAAAAAAGAGGGCTGCTACCGGTCTAAGGGCTATTGCGGGTACAAATATCTAGTAGCTGATTTCAAACTTATGTCATTAAGGGTAACGTAACTCACTTTGTACAGGACTCGCAATTACTACTACCGACTTTCTACCACCGTGACCTAGAGGGGAAAAATATAAAATGCATGGATCAAAAATCTTGCAAATACCGTGCTCTGAGATTTTACACATATCACAAATTCCCTTACCAGTCTTGTGCTTTACACTATTTGCAACCGAAACCAGTGCGAGAACACAAAAAAATATCACAGCCGACTTCATGGTCACTAGCGTCACCCTTCCGCCTAGGAACGAAAAGGCAAAAAGATTTTGTATTAAAAAAAAATACCTCTTAGGCCTCACTGTGGTTACCTGTAGGCTCTTTTGAGCAGTCATTCAGAGGCCCACCCTCCTTGACGCTGGTATAAATAATCATGTTTGCTTTGTCTTCTGTAGCCTGATTCTCAGTCGACGATACGAGACCGCTCATTTTAAGCTTACGTTTGAGCGAGCGACCTCAGGCAAATAAGCTGACTGGCTTAATTTGACTTGCCCGCATGTTAAACCTTTGGATATGGCCATCACTTTGACGTCAGTTTCACTGCCTTTAATCGCAACCTAGCCTCAGTCTCTCTCATTATTTAGGTAAGCAATGACAGGGAGAGAGATCCTGGGAACAAGATTGGCTTTTTTGTTGCGCCTGAACTACTTAATTTTCCACATTGAATTATTTCAGAGGGGTTCTAGTCACAATAACCCGTGAATGGGTTCTTTAGTGTTTGTTTGTCATCCTCGTACTCCACTCAAGTCACATCTGGAGAAAATTGATTTTAAAGTCGCCACGTTCTATTTACAAATGGCACGAGTACATTTACATATATCTATCCTGCTGACATTCAAAATTCAAGATAAATTCTAAGACCTAGCCCCAGTTGTTTAAGAGGAGGATGACGTTATCCAGTGGATGTATCTCTACCCAGTGCCGAGTGAGTAACGCAATTGTTTTCTCTGATACTTATCGGGTTGATAGTAATAAATCTAGTGGACTGCGCTATTCAACATTTGAACAACCAGGGCCGGATAATACATTACTGCGCAAGCCTAAGTGCAAGTAAAAAACAAACGCAGACTGGATGCAGTTTAATTAGAGTTTTTTGCAAGGATTTTCACCAAGACCTATCAGAAAAATGACTGTTTTCAGTCAGTGCTGTATCTATCGCGTCAGGTCAAGAGACCATCCAGCCCCAATTTAAAGGACACTGACCAGGAAACCCAAAACGAAATTCGAATCTAAAAACAGGAATAGAAACAAGCGGTATAAAATGACGTTTAGTTCACGTGACACTTATACAATCTACTGATTTTAAGGATAGTTTCTTGCCCTCTCTTGTTCTTTCAGAGATCAAGCCGAACAATAAAGGAAGTAATCTCCCCTAAAACTTGTTAACAAAAGACGGACAGCAATCTTTACAAGTCCTCCCACTGTCAGTGGTTAAATTGAACTTTTCCCGCTTCCTATGCACCACATCCTTGTAACAGGATCATTGCAACAACACTGCCCAAGCTTTTAGATTAGAAGTAGTATTTCCTGTTTTAAACCTATGCTATGACTCGGCAGGTTGCTCGCTGTAAATGACTTATTGTTATAGACTACATACTGCCGCATCTTTGCTAAATTTGATATGATTTTTTTTCCTTACAAATAATCAGTGAACTTGAATATTATTGCGTATCTCGATAAGCAACCACGCGTAGCATCGAAATTGTTGCGATGGCACCACAGATTAACTTCATAAGTGGAAAAACTTATCACAAAGCCTTCTTTGTGATTTTTGCTGGTAATCACAATAATAGTTTAGTCTTTCTACAGCATTCTTTTAGCGCGCTTTTTTTTTCATCTTAACTTGACCTGTCTTTGCGCTTGTTACTTGCCTTGGTCAACGAAACGATATCTAGTCTTCCTTACTTCGCAATAGCTAGACTTTTAAAGGGCCAGACGTAATAGAATTTCTATCTTACAAAAGCCTACCATGTGACTGACCCTATTGTTATTAAATAGTTATATGCGGATACTTGTAAAACCGTCCACTTTTCTCGACTTCCCACAAAGAAGTTTGACGAGCGTTTCTGAGATTATTTTTCTCAAGATAAATTAAGGTTTCTTTAGATGAAATAAACAGAACTTACCCTTGCGATATGTGTTCAGCGCACACAGGCTATGGGCTTTCACCTGCTTACGGGTAAATATTTTACCGTATCGTATAGTAAAGCCACGGGACTGTTTTTACATGAAATATTCAGCAGTTAAAACAGCTAAATGGTTATAACACTTTATTTCACACTTTCAGTGGCATTTCTTGACAAAATGCTGGTCCATTAATCCTTCCGTAGCGTTTTAAAATCTATGAAATGATTCGAGAACCGGATTTCTGTGTACTAAGTTACCACTTTTACAGATGATATAGCCTTTCGTGGAAGGTGCCGGGATAAACATGTTATTGTTTGCCAGTAAAGTGGTAGATTAAATTCACGCATTACCTCATAAGGCGAGCATCTATAAAAACAGGTCCATAATGCTTTTCAAACCTCCAAGGAGAAACAAATTGAATCAAATTCATTGGCTATGAAAAAAATGACAACTTTCTCAATAGATGTCAGTGACGTTACTTCTCCCTTCCCACCCTCCCTTAACGTCCCCCAGCAGGTTAAAGTACACAACCTGTTTGCAAACCAGCTTTTTCCTTGGCCGAGCCTTTTTAGTCTTGAAGTAGTTGAAGGCCAATCAAACTACATGATATGAACATTACTGTTGGACTGTAAGTCAAACACGCGGTACCCGTACTTTCACAGTCCGCAGTGCCGCACATAAATGATTTTCATATATTCATAACTTTATCAGCATCCTTTCATGGGTTTATAACGAACCAATTCAACGACCTGCTCCCAGTTGGCTTGTAAGCTTAATTAATTGGTAGAGCGCTGTACCGGAATCGCAGAGGTCAAGGGTTCGAACCCCGTACAAGCCTGAAATTTTTTTCAGGCTATCTTTTCGCAACTGCAAATTTCGCGTATATAACTGCGATGATCATCCTTCATTTAACAGTCAACCCTGTGGTACAAAGACCTCTACAAAGACCTCTCTCAGTGTTAGCACAGATAGTTCTCCATGGTCGGCCTCAAGATATTAAACTACATACAATCTCTTCCTCTATGATACAGACACCTGCACTCTGTGATGCAGAGACCTGGTTCTGTCCGTTTAATTGGAGTCTGTATTTTAAGGAGGTTTGACTGTAATAATTCTCTTCCACTTCATGTATGATGGTTCAGTTGAAATTTGATTAGAGTAGATACCCGTTCTCACTCAAAAGAAAGTTGCAAGATCCAAGAAATTGCGTTTGTCAAAGACATTTTATCAGGTTAGGGCCCTAAACTGTACTAATTTTCATTGCGCGGAATACGCGTAATGAAGCAAAAGTGCATAGCCCATATCCGAGTTGCACAGTGCAAAGCCACCGGCTTCAACTTATTTTTGATAAGATTAGACCAAAATTCAAGCCGGGCGCAGAGATAGAAAAGATATCCAAACTTTTGTTTACGAGATTAGAGTGGACAGTTTCTTAATTTTTTTCCGTGATTTGTAAATTCTTTGCTGACTAAGCTGCTTGTCAAACTGGGAAGAGGAAGCAAACTTCAAATTCACGTTTACGGCAAACGGCAAACGTCAGATTTACGTTGAGAATTTCTCGGAATAGAAAATGAGCAGATAACAACTGTCCAGAACAATTCTTACGGATAAAATTGGCGTGAAACTACTTATTTTTAAGTAGAAGTAATAAACAGCACACGACACTTAATTTGGTCACGTGGTACAAATTCACGTTTGCCGTTTGGCGTAAATGTGAATCTTAATGTGCCTACCCTTGCTTGGGTGTGCGGATTTATGTGATTTTTTACCACTTGAAGCTGGGTTAATACCTCTGCAAGTATTTGACAGCTTTACACGTGATGCCAGTGTCTTTACCTTGTGGCCGTACAGGCTTTTAAACTATGATGTAATTCGGACACTAAAAATGAAATAATGACTCTGAAAGCAAGCCACAAAAACGCAAAGTTTTAAATTCAATTTTTGCAGAATTCGTAAATACAGTTTTATCTTTCACGTACACACAGTAACACTAGCGAGATTTCGCAAAAAACAATTTCAAACATTAGGTAGCCTGAGAAAACAGCCGGCCTTTGGCGACGTTACCACTGGTTTATCCGCCAAATGACGTCTGAGAAACGAGCGCAGAAATTCCACACTGATGACGCGTCACTACCCAGATCTGGGTAGTGCTTCTGATTGGTTGAATCAAGTTCCCACGCGGCACGACCAATCAGAATCACTACCCAGATCTGGGAAGTGACGCGTCATCAGTATGGAATTCCTGCCCTCGTTTCTCAGACGTCACTTGGCGGGGAAACCAGTGGTGGCGTTCGCGAAATTTCAGCTGTTAATCTCGTACCCAGATCTCTCACGGCAAAACAGAGTGAGATCTGGGTACGAGATTAGCCGACTGTTTTCTCAGGCCAAACAAAAGGGAAAGCATGCGCAGAGTTCGAGCAACCAACATCGTCAATTTTCCTTTAGTGCTTCTTTAGGTGTCATGCAGCATCTAAACTCGCAGGAGGGAAGGCAGGCTTTCTGGCAACTCACAGTACACACGCTCCGGTTCTTGTACTTGGATGTGATATTTTTCCTCTTGGTAAATGTCTTGGCTACGGTTTTCTTTTTCTTTACATGTTTTTTGATAACACTCTTTTTTCTTGCATATCCAGTGTCCAGTTGTTTCTCGAGCTTTTTTGCCACCTTTCTTGGAACAGCATAAGGTGGTGCTATGCAGCAGACCAGGTTGCATGTCGGCAGGCATCGTTGTCTACAAACTGGTTTACAAGATCCCCATGACTTTGATCCTACAAAACAAGTCATAAATGATCTTTCAATGAGCTTCATATAAATTAATAACAATCATCGTCAATCCTTCAAACGCCAAAATGGAAATTTTTTCTGGACTGCTTGGGTGGTTACTCTTTTATGAAGTATAATGTAGCCCTAATATATGAATGTGTTTTTGAGACAGACTGTCACAACGCGGACTACATCCCCTAAGTATCCTCAACTCACAGAATTTTTAGAGAAGAGCTCTTGCGCAGCTGAGTACCATGGGTAAGAAAACATGGTTATCTATGCATCCAACAAATTTTGGTATTGATTTGTAGTCACGTGACCGTACCTGTCCGTCCGCATCACAAGTATACCAATGTAAAGTAACTCAATCAACAGGTATGCCAACCCAGATGCAACACGAAGTTTTTTTCGCAGGAAATCGTATGGCCACCCGGACTTTTCAGAGAGAAAAATCAACAACAAAGTCGAGTTTTTTTTGGACTAAATGATGTACATAAAAGAGAAATAGCTATGGAGGGTTTGGTAAAAAACAAAGGAGGCAAATTTCGCCTAGTAGTACTACACGATTTCGAAAAATCATACAAAAATTCTTAAATTCTTCATGTATTGGGCTAGATTTAGAGGGAAAAAGGCAGAAATTAATGAAAACAAGGCTTTTAACGAGAATCCTCCCTAATTAGGCAATACGCCTGATTATTGGATCTGATACAAAGGGGACAGAAGGCAAATTGTTGTTGCTTAAATTATCTATAACTCAGTCTTCACTGTTCATCGAACAGTAGGCTACCTTAAAATGCGATGTGCAATTCCACAACTGGTTTCGGCTCCATTAAATCCTATACCAATTGTGGAACAATTAATTAAGGAGGAGCCACCCACAACGAGAGCACACTAATGGTAAATTTGAGGCAGAAGCATGAATACCTGAGATGAGTGATGACTCTTGATAGGGTGACACGCTCGCGAACCCCGACAGGAGTTGAGCCTAAATGCGAACCTTTTTTGCCAAGTTACCTGCTGGTTACACACTGGAATATCGTCATTCTCACGAAACTACATATTGTTTTAGATAATGTACCTTTGTTATTCACAGAGGCTTTTCCTCTTTCTTCATCTTTGAGGTCTGGGGTAGATTCGGACGATAGTACCGTGAGGTATAGACTAAGAAGTACTGCCAAACATAGGCCTGCGACAGTAGCCATTCTATGAGAAGTATAGACAGGCTGCTGGATTGTAAAGCAAAATCGGTTAGCATTTCGCAGTTAAACCTCTCTTAAGGGAGCTCTCTATGAGAAAAAAGTTCCTGAACTGGTGACTGCCATTCCTCAGTAATATTTTTTTCGACTGTCTGTTATGGGGGGTGGGGGGGTGGGGGGTAAACATTATGCACCAAGGCAGCTTACGGTGGGAAAGTAAAATGTGTGATTGCTACTAATTGTTGAAGTGATTAACTGCAGTCCTTACTCACTTTTCACCTTTTCGTTTTGTATTCAAGTATTGAGTAATTCGAACTATTAGTTTTTCTGCATTTTCGTCTTAGTTTGATTTACTCTCCACTTAAAGGGGAACGTTTAGAGGGGGGTCAACTTTTCCGCTTACAAGACATTTCTGCTCGCGGAGGTTAAATATGCAGCGTTTTAGTGGGTGAAGTTACCGGGTAAGCCGTTTGGTATTCATTTGCGCGAGGGTGGTATCCTTTAGAGTAGCCTCAAAAATCCTGGGTTTATTCAGTTACCATGGTAAATAACCCTAAATTGGTGCTTATCGTCCTTCAAACAACTCGGTCATGATATTGAAGAGTTCAAACAAGTTTATTGTATTGAACCTTCGAGAGGAGAGAATATATCTCATATCTCTGCACTGCATTGGTAACTCAGTTTTCCATGCATATATGACCCAACTGACTGACAGACTCCCTTTTGCATTGGCCCGGAACCTATGACCAACACAACTCTGCAACAATTGTTTATCATGATATTTAGATTGCCCGAGTGTCATTAAATCAATAAAATATTCCAATGCCTAATTTTGTTTCATTAGTTTCCTTACTGTTATATCGAGGGTCTTTTGACCTGAAGAATGTCCCGAGAAAATCTGAATCGTTAGATCCGTATATGATCCGCACGATTTGTCCGTGACTCAGTATTGACAAATTGTTATTGGAGGGTTAAACCTGGCATGAAAGTATTCTCTGCTACTGCACTCAGGAAAGCAGTTCTAATTCAAGGAAAAAATCATTTGAGCATAAAAATCTCTGTTTAATGAAAGGTGAAGGACATGTCTCGATGACTGCAGCAGTATCGAACGGCAAATAATTAAGATTTAACAAGAGTCAGTGTTACCTCAAATCCAGTTAACTTCCGTGAAATAGTATAGTGAACGTCGGGTTGATGCCGCGATACTCCTGATTGACCAGCACTCCCTTCTATCGAATAAATCTTCACTGAAGTCGTTTCATTGAGATGATCATGAAAATTCGCCTGGTTTATAGGTTTATGAAAAGAAAAAAGACCACAGGATTCCAAAACATGCAACACAAAAAGGTAGGGACAATCTGATTGGTTAAGAATTTAAAACAAGTTAAAAAACTTTTGCGATTTAGACAGGTTGCTCAAAATTAAATGGTAATCTCTGCAATGTGCCTTTTTCAATAAAGGAAAGGGATACGAGAAATAATTAAGAAAACGGAAACTCGCGAGGCCTTTTATAATCATCTGAGAACCTGTCCAAACGGGCTAACTGTTGAAAAGTGCAAAGAAACTCTTCAAAATTTGAATTTGTCCATGACGCGTAACCCGTGAAACATAACAGGTGTTCTCACACTGCGTTGGAAACACTGAAAATCGTTCAAAGCTCTAAAGTTATGGACAACAAACATGGATTGTTAGTAAAACCATCGGAGTATTCGCGTTCTACAAAAGTTTTCGACAGTACAATGCAATTTAGCCACTATTTTTGGACTAATGGAAGCCCAGAAACTTTTAAATATATTTTTGCATTCAATCCGCCGTTCTATTCAAAGCGACGTTAAATGATCTAAAACTGGAGTTTCGTGGAGAATTTGACTACTCCGCGACGGTTTAAACAGCTACAAATCCGTTGCTAAGATTTCAGGCATTATGGACTTGCCTCTTTTGCAAGATCAGAATCGCATTCTTGAGGCTCTTGAAAAAAAAAAACACTGTAACAAAAACGCTGTAAAAAAACAAAACAAAACAAAACAAAAGCGAAAACAGAGAAACAACAACAAAAAGACTTTCCTCACATAAGTTAACCTCTAAAATTTCTGAAGGCCAGTCAGCTTAGGGAGGTACTGAGCCAGTCAGGTCCATTACTCAACGCTAGAGTAGAATCAGTGGCGGATCCAGACCTTCAGATAAAGAGGGGGGGGGGGGGGGGTCCTGGTCTCCAAAAAAAAGAAGAGGGGACCCCCCCGGCCCCTTCCCTAGATCCGCCACTGGGAATGGTTGGGAGCTTCTTTTATGCTCAAAAGCATTGCATACCAATGAAAACAATATAGTATTAAATAAAAGTTTCTAGCATTTTTATTCACCTTGTTTTCTCTATTAATATAAGAGGGAATCAGTTGTTTATCGAAAGCTATTTTAACACGCAGGACATTGTCATCTCCACGTTAAAGGTGTAACTGAAGTAATAATATTGCAGAAACCATTTTTTTTACAGTACTTGTGTAAATGTTGTAAGCAATGACTTTTCCCCCGCCTCCTTACTGGTCAACTAAATCAAACATGTCCTGCTATGACAGACGCTTTTCTCGCGTCGAAAGGCACAAGTGTTACTTACTTAAGAAAAACATATAGAAAGTCATCAATATAAAGCACCACTAGTAAATGAGGGTGGTGAAGCTTTTTCGTTCCCTTTAGATTTTTATAGAGTAAATAATAAACTCACGGAAAGGTTTACAAAAGAAAATGGTTTTACCGGAAAGAACAACGAACAAAAAAGAATCGAGATCGTTTCACGGCGAATCCTGATCAGATTGTTACAATTCACTTTCCAATCTTCCAGTTGATTAAGCAGTTATTGCAACAGCTGTGTGCAGTTTGGCATCATGGGTGTGGTCATCATAGTACGGATCTCTTGCTTTAATACTCCTGAAAGAAAAATAAAATAAAAATTTACAAATATAGGATTTGGAGTACTAGGGAGTTGTAGCCTGTTTCAGGCTCCAAGATAGTAATGTGCAGCCGTCCAGTAAAAAGGCAAAAAGCAAAAGCGAAAAATGAACGGGAGCTGAGGAGAGAGACCCCTTTTTCAGATCACGCTTTTTTCTTCTTACTGTTTTTGTTTTGCTTTTTTATTATCGCGACGCCCCTACTTCGCTTTGTCTGAGAGCCTGGCAAAGGCTACGGGAATATATAGTAGCTGGAAAAGATCCAACTTCAACTTTCCACGCATAAACACTCGCTTGACTATCGTCACGACAGCTATGCTGGCCATCATTTTTAGTGTCATTTATTATTTATAGGTCAAAATAAAATTCAGGTGAAAATGGTTTTAACCTAGGGATAATATCCTTTGTTTCCTAACCCTAATTATTTATTATACTGAATAATTGGGGCTATTAGACAAAAGAAAATGAGAATCAACAGTGATCAGGGTCGGGTTGCAAAAAACATCTTAAGATTAAAGGGAACTCGGAACTATTATTTCAAAACAATGGGTTATTGTTCCAGAACAAAAGTTAAGAGCTCTCTTATCTTAAAAAGGTTTTATACAACTTGGCCCAGGAGCTCTTTCTTTGCCGTGGTTGAAACGATTTTAACCTAAATTTCACTCCGACCTACAATATTTATATATTATTTGGTTTAACTTAAAACAAAGCAAAAGAACGAAAAATAAAAGGTTACATACAAGAAGAGAAAGTGGCGAGAAAGCCTAAAAGGAAACCGTAAATCTTAAAGCAGGTCTTCCACAAAAAAAGAACAGGAGAAATTTACAATTATAATACAACGTGCGGTACTATACAGTTACTAGAGGCAGAGTTTTTACGCGAGCTACAATGTATCACTAGCCCTCACTAAAGCAATGAATGTGATTATCATACCTGGCTACATAAGGTTTCTGCCAGCGTAGTTCGGCTGTAGTGTTGATATCAGGACCCATTGTGTGCACACTAGTTCCTTTCGTGAAACCATTTGGTAGCTGAGTAAACACATTGCCCTCAATGCGACCCATCCGGTCATCGCCTCGTGGATTCATGTCATAATGTCTATTTTTTTAAAAAAAATACAGATATCGCCATAGGAATTCAGTGTCATTTAAACAGTTCACAGGCTTTTTCAAGTAAGTTCCTGGGAAATAGAAAATACGTTAATATCTAATCAGTCCTTTAATTTTCTAGGCAAACTGACAAGTATACTAAACGCACGGAGAGTGTAATGAGTACAAATATTTTCCACCTCTATAGTCGCCTCGCGAAAGAGGTCTCGCGCCTCTTCGCTTACACGCCCTGCCTTGAAAACCGATTTTGTGAAAAAAGATCGAAAATTTTGCAGTCAGTCTGGAGAAAGAGGGAAAAGAGTAGCTAGGTTCTCTTGCAATTGCCATTTTAATGAACTCATGTTTTATCATCCTCTATTAAAATAATAAGTACTTACTTGGCATTGTAGTGAGTTTCAAATCTTCTAAGCGAGTCCGCAGTCTCCGCTGTCTCAAAGTATTGGTCGTTATTTTCACTGTACCCAGTTAGCTCCTAAAACAAGTAAAGCTGAAGTCTGTGAGGGAATGTCAAGGACTTGGCAAGGACTCAGTGGCAGATCCAGACCTTCAGTTAAGGGGAGAGGGGGGGGGGGTGCTCATCCAGATCCTGGGATAAGGGGGGCAGTCTCCAAAAAAACTTTTTTTGGCCCTTTGGGCCTCAGGTTGGTCTAAAAATAGGGGCAGAGGGCCCCCTGGCCCCTCCCCTAGATCCGCCACTGGAGGTTCATAACACCTCGTTTACTACAAATTTTGAAGCTGTACGTCCGGATATGTTACGAGATGAAGTGGTGCGGCAAGCAATGAGCAAGATATCTACCATTTACTATTGATGCGCTACTGGCCTATTTCATTGTATTTTGTTGTTATAATTTTTTTTTTATCTAGAAAGCTTATGGTAGATTTTAGTCTGTCAAGTATTAGTATTTCGGTAGTAATTTTCAGTTTTCTTTAAAAAGAACTTAAGCTAATGTAGCTTGTTAAAGCCTCCAAAGCTGAGCTTGCATATCATTTCACTACAATGAAGTACTCTTATTAACCATGCCTGTCGCGAACTGACCTAATTTATTGGAAATGATGTTTATTCGGTCAGTGACATAAGCGATTCGGAGAGGAAAATGTCAGGTTTCTCCTAACTGGCGTGGAATCTATGACCTTCTGCTCTACCACTGAGTTACAAGAGACTGCGAAGAAGGTAAGCACATTAAACGAGGCTGATGTGACAAACATCCTGAAATACGACTAGAATTTCAATAACTGCCTAAGTGTAAAATCATTTATTGCACCCATTTCCTGTCGGGGTTTGTTGGGAGAAGTGAGCTGCCGATGACTGGACCTTTTAAGCCCCTCCCAATTTCTGAAAGAAAACGTACTTACCTTTGTTCCAGTGGAAACATTACCCAGTCTTTCCGCTTCAGTTGGATCATTTCTCTGTTTGCCTTTAAATGATAGCTTGGCAATGCTAAAGAAAAGAAAACATGATTTTTCAGCCTTCTTGTACTGTCGCGAAAGTACAGTATTTACCTTTTCGACAATTATTCCACGAGCCCACGATATGGGTGCCGGCATTGTGTTAAGGCCGATTTTGGCTTACGACCATCGTGCGCGACTAGCATACGTCAGAGACTTACGACCAACTCCACGCGCACAATTTTTACTTACGACATCCACGATGTGTCGTACGAATGACGTGGGTCTAATTTACACGGACACGATCTATCGTGAATCATGAAGTCATGATGCACGCCATGCGCGCACGATATATAGTCATAAGCAAAAATCGTACTGTAGATATAAATTGAATACATGTAGCGTTTCTCTTCGCCCTTACAAAGCAGTTCTGTTTGGTTGTGTGCGGGCACGACTGAGCAAAAGTAATGTATTTGTTTCGTTTGCGGGACGGACTAAAGAACTTTACATGGCCATGAAGCCGATTAGAAATTGGGGACGAGATTATTTTCGCGCGACTTTTCGTGCCCAGTCTCTCCCCATAAAATGGCTGATGAATTAGCCTGCCGTCAGAGCCGTCAGATAACTGACTGAATTACTTGTGTAGTAAGACACAATTTTCATACAATCAACTTCACTTGTACCTGGAGAAAGTGTGTGGGTTCGTCATGTTGGAATATTCAGCCGGATCCATCTTTTTTATTCGTTCCTGGGCTCGAGGATGGACATCGCCGAGTTTAGTGTATTCCTGAAAAGAACAATGAAGTGAAGAAATCCATTGACGGTACGTTTCATCGGGAAGGTGCAAGTTTTTATCTGCATCATCTCTCAAGGATGGCAGCACTGATTTTCGCTGATGATAAGGTTGTAGTTGTGTTTACTGTTGTTGTTGTTTTGGAAAGAGCGCGGTTTGAACCCCGAGGGTTTACTCAACAAATGTTTACACGTTGAGGCTCCGCCCCGAGGTCCGACCCCTCACCTTTGTATATACCATTTTCCACGAAAAAGGGTACACCTTGTTTAACTGCTGTAAATACACTGTCTTTTAAATAGGAATCAATCAGAAGAACAGAACGTTTTATCGACTTTATAAAGCCTTAAAATTCATCTGTTAGCCCTTTTGGGTCCTCTCACAGACCTAAATCACAGATTTCCCTACCTTTTTTCATACCTCAACTAGTGAAATCCCTACCCTTTCATATACCTGAAGCCTGAAAAAGATACCCTTTTCCAGCTGAGCCTCCCTGTATAGCATATAGGCCAGCATAGAGAGTACCTCCCCCTGGGGTTTGAAGAAAGATTGACCATATTCAGAGCCTGCTAGAATTATTTGCAGAGTAAAATGTGAGTTAAAATTTGAACGCTTCTGCAAGAAGTTAACAGCATTCTAATATGACAAAGGCAATGATCAGTAAGGCTTCAAAAACAAGACTTACTGTACATGTACCAGACACCAGAAACAGAAATTTTTCTTTCTCCACTGCCATTTGTCTCCAACACAGCAGTGTCTTTCATTTGGGTGATTACAAATTAGAAGAAGCAATAACTATGTCCAGGAGACTATTCTAAAATTACATCATGAACAATACCCTTATAATGAACCTCACCTGCCCAACTTTTGAATAGAAAACTGGTCTTGCTTTTGTGCCATGAGTAAATCCTGTATTTCGTTCTGATCCATGAGACAAAACAGGAAGATGCTCATTTCCCTGTTGAAATGATATTCAAGTGATAAAGAGAATGTCAACGATGCCTGATTTGTCATTTTGTTTTACTATTATTTTTAGTTTTTAAAAGAGATACAGATGTGTAACGTTGCTTAGACACAATAGCGTGGCCTTCAATCACTCTACCGCAGGCTTGTCTGTCAAAACTTGAAAGATCACCATAAAAAAAAGTAGTAAGTAAATTTGTGGTTGTCCTTTAAAATCTTAGATCCACTCAATCCTTGGATACTAACAAATGTAAGCTTTGTTAAGTACATGTACAATGGACCTTGATAAAAACAAAACAATTGCAGTAATTATTTGTCAAATGAATGCATGATACTTGGGTCAAATCTGTGTGGGACATAGTACATTGTAATGTTTTTTAACATTGCATACAGCTTCACATACATGAAGATATTCTACTGGCAGGAAATCCTTCTTCATGATACTAGATCCAGTTGGTCTATAAGTCCATCGTGGCTGAAATCAAACATTACCATCAAACAAATGTCTTGATAAATGAGCAATGAGTTATTATTATTAATGCACATGTTGCAGTTAATTTTTATCTCAGGTAATTTTTATTTTTCCTTTGTTTCAACTTTATTAGCATACATTAATTTTACCATACCCAAAAACAAAGGAAAAAGAAAAATTACTTGAGATAAAAAATTAACTGCAAAACATACAATAATTACTTTTACAATGATTACATTTTTTTGGACAGGTTCTTTTTCATTTATGTCGCACACTTTAATCTCCTAGATATGGCTAACCTGACTTTCTAGCCCTTTATATATTTCAGCCAGCCTGTACTTTTCTTAACTTTGGATTTATGCTAATATCTTTCAAACAACTTGGCTCTGACATTTTATTATAAGACTTACTGGCCCACATAGTCTGTTGAATAAAATTTAAATGTTAAATCAGGTAAACAATGAAGATAAACAATATTAATAAATCACTTAAAGTGATTCAACATTGCATGAAGATCCTGCAGATCTCTGGAAAATCTTACCTTTAGCAGATTTTTAATTTTTAAAATTTTGATCATAAATATATATTAATTTTGTTAATTTATTGAACTGGATAATTATGCCATTGCAATTCAATGGGTCTTAAATTATTAGAGAGCATGATAAATTTCCTACATCTCTTATTCCCTCATGAGCTTCCATTTGGTGAAAAGTGATTGGTTCATCATTGTAAGCATGTGTGAAACCTGAACCTTCCTTGTAACCAACAGTTTTTGTTGAGGTATCCACTAAAAGTAAAAAAATATAG
Source organism: Porites divaricata (assembly GCA_038088405.1). NCBI lineage: Eukaryota > Metazoa > Cnidaria > Anthozoa > Scleractinia > Poritidae > Porites > Porites divaricata. Next base: position 42,136,770 of record JBBMOI010000002.1, on the reverse strand, counting down.
TGAAACTGTTATAATGACATCATCCAGTTACACAAATCACACAATGTACGAACAAAGTCCATTAAAAGTTTCTGATTCATTCAGTTATTATTTTCATAAGGCGAGAGTATACTTGTAAATACTGCTAGGTTCTTTAAACAATTACAGATGCCACATAACCAGACAATGTAAACTGCCTTTCACACATGTGTGTTTCAAGCTAGTACATGTACCTAGTACATGATTGCATTATTATAATCTAATTATCATTGTTAATTATTGTTTATTTTATTTATCACTTTCTTTTGCAGAAATAAATAATAGGAACTTGCACATGTGTATTTGCTATGAAGTAAATACATCTAAGGTACACTGTACAATAATTATTATTATTTTAATTGAATAAATCTGAATTTCATTTTCTGTACTTGATTTTATTAATTATTTTGTGGTACTTACGTCGCTGACTAGGAATTCCTAGAAATTTTGTATGGTTTTCAGTTGACATATAGCTTGGCCCCTAAAGCAAGGAAAAGTATGACCATTATTATTGAAAATGTACAAATGCATAATAAATAAATTACTAGTATAGTTATAAATTAATTTTAGTTAGAATATAGTCAGAGATACATTTTCACATTTCTCATACATTGTGTGTGGTATTTAGCAGCTTCTTATAATATAAGGACAACGAGTGATCAACCAAATGGAAAAAGTGAAAAAAGTTAACTACAGACACCTTGTAATAGGGCTAGTATACTACCTTTTCTTTTTGTGCAGTTTTAAGTTGCATGTCAGTCAGGTCCAATACCTTAACATCATGGAGACCTTTCTAATGTAGACAGCTGCTAAATGGCCAGCATTAAAAATATAAAGTTTGACTGAAAAACTCCCATGATTATTGCAAATTCTCGATATATGGACTTAGATGTACCCACCGGCCTGTAAGTGTTTGGTCCTGTCAGCACTAAAATTTAATGTTCCATATTACTCTTGTTATAAAGGACAGCAGGTTTTTTTTTTGTGATCTTCTGTATTTATCAGAGTTATAATTATAACCTTTTTAGTATAGGTTAGCATAATTTTTTCTGTGTGTGCATATGCACATGTGTCAATTATTATTTAATCTGATCCTTAACATTCATCCTTCTCCAGACCAACTTTCCAGTCTCAATGCCAGTTTGTCCAAATAATTATTTTCTATGATAGACTTGGTTCAATCTACAGTCAGTCTAAATATTAAGACAATGTTATCTTTATAAAGAAAATATTTTCAATGAAATTTTTTCCTGTACCCCTCTAAATGAACTCCTGTTAGTATTAAGGACACTACTGTACTACTGCACCTGAACATCACTCTAGAGGCAATGTATTACATGTACTTACATGGAAAGCATTTTCCCTGCCGATTGGATCCTTGGCTTTGAGAGTGTGCAACAATGGACGATGGAATGGGTAAACTGTGCCCTTAGCTTTGGTGTCAATATGAACATCCCTCACCTACACGTATCAGATGTTATTTAGAAAAGTGTTCGCACAAAGAATGCTTTTTGTATTTAGCTGGAGAAACTTGTGAATCAATAATAAAACTTATTTTGCACTGGATCAAATCAACCCTGGCCTGTAACTCACTAAGTTTGTGATAGGGTTACAGAGGTTGATACTACATTAAATTGAAACATATTACATTGCCTGGATTATAGTTGTGTTAACCTAGCTGTGATTGCCCTACAAAAAATGCAGTAATAATAATTAAAAGAAAAATGTAGGGGCTAAATAGATTCCTGGAACATATTACTTTTTCTAACCTGTCTTGATCGTGGAATGGTGACAGGGATGTCTTTGACAAAACCACTTGTTGCTGTTATATACAGCCCTCTAGAGAAGGGGTCAGTGCCACATGATCCTTTTGATGGCAAAAAGTGTTTCTTGGTTATGGATGAGTAGTTGTCAGTTAAGAGACGACTGCAAGACAACAACAAAAATGCTACTAGAGTATAGTCATTATGCTGGTACATTTGAGAATTTTGATGCACTTGATGCAAACTAGCTACAGCCTGTAGTTCTTTATATGATGGTATTGTCCCCTCTCTCCAAGTTCGATCAATCACAAGTAATTCTGCCTCTGCTGTACCCTGTGCAACAAACAATAATGACTGTGCATGCATATGCCTGTACAACGATAGTTGTCAATATATTTACTATCAACAAAGTAATTTTTGGCTGTTGTAAATACAAGAATGTATGCATTACTTACCCCATTGCTGGGTTGTCAAGCTCATCCAGACGTCGACTGTAATACACCCCTGGTCTAAAATTAGATTGATATCCTGTGCCATAATGGCGTCCAGTCCTTGGAATGAAACCTTCCTTTCCATAATGTGTAGAATACTCTGTGCAATAGAACTTCATAACTCCCACATCAGCTCCCTTGCTCTGTAATATGTGGGCATTTCCTGGCCCATAGGGGAGGCGTCCCATTGTTGCCTATAGTACTGAAAGTACTTTTAAAAAATCAGGGCTGTCACTAAGATTTGAAATTTGAGGGTATATGCAATAGCCCTCATTAAGTTAAAATTCTAACTTGACTCCAAGGCTTTCTGGCCTTATTTCTATATTTGGTTTGGTTTCCTCTGTGCTCAGGTCTCAGTTCTTGGAGTTGCCAGACAATAGAGTCATGAAAAATTTGCAATTTTGTCCCCTAAGCCTCAGAGTCATGCTAGAATTTTAATATATCAAACATGGGCTATAAGTAGGCAGTTTTATTTTCGTTTTGGTTCCTATGCAGAGACAGCAGGGGACATACTCATAGAAGCTAAGGGAGATCCCAGCCCTTGTTAAGTGACAGCACTGACAAGTATATGTGATGAGGAAGCCGTGATAGCATTCACTAATGAATAATATCGCCCATGCAGTCTCCCGTACTTCTTTCAATTCAGGTTAATTTTGGTCATTTCCAATGAAGTTGCTTTGGAAACACGATGTTTACAAAGGATGTTTTTGATGCATAAATCAACCGTTTACATGCCAATAAGGACTTGAGCAGTCATTAGTATTACTACAGTAACCTTTAAATTTTGGTCTCGATGCTAAAAAGAAACAAAAGTTAAAGAAATAGTAAAAAATAATGAAAGTAAGGCGTCTTCTTTCTTATAATTAAGAACATTGGAATTTCTGCTACTTGCACTGATCATAAAAGCATTGACCACTTTTACTCTATTGTGTGAGTTGACTCCGTAGCGTGAAGTTCCAAGGTATAAGCTAAACTTCCTTGACCCTTCTAGTCGCTGTTTAACCAAAGTTATTTTATTTTTATTTGAGTCCTCGGAGACTTTCTTTTCTTCTCACTGTTGTACAGAGAAACCACGTCAGTATTGTAACTCTTCGATAGCTGGATATATATTTCCGCTGAGTGTTCTTCGTGTATAATAAAGTAAGCTCGTATTCGCACGAGATACTTGTACGAAGATTGCTTATACGATATTGTTTTAAAGCCTTGGTTAAAACATTTTTTACAGTGTACCTACCGATACGATGCAAACTCTTTTTATAGCAGTGATTGTTCAGCAAAATGTGTTCCTTTCTTCGAGAATTTCTTTCTCATTCCAGACTACAACAACTCGGTTACCAAGGCAACTTTTTTATACCCGCTGAACATGTGTAACGTTAGGCGTGCGTAACGCACTGACTGTTAAAGGCACCCGTCACGCAATTATTGTTGGTGTTCACATGACGTCACTAAAATTCAAACTAAAAAACTATCCATCCTACCGAGATTTTACTTTCACGATACATTAGAGCAGCTGAAAACTAATTGTCAAACAATTTTCGCTTCAAAAGGGTTCTTGGTTTTGTGATAGAGTACGCTTGAATTTCTAAGCTTTTGCGTGACGCGGCATTTACATGACGGCCAAAAGAGCTGTCATGTAGGTTAAAAAAATGACTTATTTCAGGGAATTCTGCCATTTAAACAGTTCATGTACTGGAAAAAGTATTATTTTAATGTTTATGAGTTTCTCGAAGAATAAATTCACGCTTTTGTAGCAAAACTCGGTAACAGATGTTTCCGTTGGTTTCCGTCCGCCATGTTAGAGCTCATCCAGGTGAGCACCAGCATGGCGTCTCCATACAAATCTCTATAAATTTGGGTAAAACATTTCTTCGGATATCTCGTATACGAAATATTCCTCTGACCTGAATCTTGGCGAGGGTCTTTGCATATGTACCTCCTTTCGTTTCCCAGATTCTGGACTTTATCTATTGAATGGTTTTGATTTTTATTTTGATCTATTTTGAATGGCGTGACACTGAAAACCAGCAATTAAATTCTTCTACCTTTTTTGAAATTCCAATAACAACATTTTGGCTTCACTTTCACTTTTGGACAACTTATGGTGATAAAAGCTTTTGATTGGCGGAAAACTAGCCAGCTTGGTCGAGAACCGGAGACACCGGAAAGAAAAAGAAGAAGTAGACAGTCGACGGTAACGTCTTTGTTTACATTTTTTCGCATAAACACACTCATTTCGTTTTCCATGGAATTACAAAATGCTGAATATTGAAGGGACATAATTATTTCTCGCCGAAAATCTAAGGGGATCCAATTCAGTTCACTTGGTTTATATACTTAGCAGTACCGTAGTACGGGATGTTAAAAAATTTAATTTTACGTAAAATGTATGAGTTCATTTTCTCAATAACACTTTTGTCACACAGAAATTTGGCATTTTTGAAGGCTGATGCTGTAATTTCAAGTTGTAATAACGTTGACTTTTACAGCCTTTACAGGCTATCAATTTGCATAAAAACAAAACGCTTGGCACGTCTACTCGGAGTGAAAAAACTTGAGAACGAGTTTGTTATCTGGGGCCTTTTACCGCGTACGCATATTTAAAGTTAAGTGTTACTAGATTATGCATACAAAGCTGAAGTTATGCATTTAAGATTAAAGTCAGTTGTATCTAGCGCGATGCCTTTCAGGGTTCCAGAATATTTATAGGTACCAATTATTACACTCTTTTAAAACTCAACTATTAGAAAGGTCTCACGTGACAGTTAATAACAATGAGTCACGCAAAGTGATCGCTGAAACTTTCAATCTCTTCTCAGGCGCTGCTGTGTCAAAGATGAACGCGTCCTATCTTGAGCTCCTGGTCGCTTTGGCGAGCCTCTTTCTTGTTGTGGAAAGTAGATCGTTGAAAAAATGCTGCGATAAACTGGATCCTGATGCATTCCGCAATATTGTAAGTGCATATTATTTCATCATTTCTAGCTTTCATCTGTGAACTTCTAAGTCATGTGACAGTCTTCTGAGGAGAATACAGAACAGACACTTTCATTAGTGAACAGTCATGGGTCAATAGAATCGTTAACTTGAACGAATTTTTCACTAAACGAGTCTCGTTACTCAGTTGTACAGACCCATTCTTTAAGTTGCTTATTTTATAAGTTGTTTCCACAGGAATAGTTAGACTAGGGGATGACCCAGTTGAAATTCATTTTAGTTGACAAGCTGCAGGGTAGCGCAACATGTTTCAGGATCTTTATATCTTATATTAGAGGGTTAATGATTTGATCAATCTTTGTTTTGAAAAACATTCTCTGCAGACGTATTTGCACCTAGGATGCCCACTCGTGTTCCAGTCCTCGAGTCATTCGATGGCGTGACCATTCGAATGAACTGACCCCTTTCAGCTCTTTGGCAGTGCCTTTGTCTGGTACTTTTCTAGACTTTTCTAGACTGTCCACGCTTGACTCACTCGGGAAAAGTTTGAATTCGGAGCTTTGTTTTCGCGCTTTAGTCAACGGATGCGGTGTTCTTAGAGAGGTTTTAATAAGGAGAGTTAGGGGCGTCGAAAACGCTCTATCTCACCCAAGCACTAGTCAGTTACCGTTCTTCTGTTATGGTCAAACTTTTAAAATAAAACATATACTGTCACCTCTCTCTAAAACTGACGTCGTGTACGAGAGGTGGCTATGCTATAGAGAGTCAAAGAAAATTATTGTCTGAGAAACGGCAGGGACCAACTTTAGGCGTCCATTTTTAGGGAGGCATCCGTCTTAAAGCGTTGCGTGACGAGACTACCTTATCGATCTGTCTGCCTAGTGCGAGTTGACTGGTATTCTTTTTATATAGATATCGAAAACTAAAGTCTGATCAGTCGAAACTGAATTGCCACGCTGGCTACGTCTGCACTAACCTTAGGTCCTTAGCTAACATGCCAATAGTGACAGTGAATAAAGTACTTTTTCTAAACAACTGTAAGGAGCCCAGGATATTATGTTTTTAAGGATGAAACTGTTTGATATCGAGTTTAAAGGGGGGCTCTTGATTTGGCCAAACATATCATCAATACGGAACTGAATCTACTGTCCGGAAGTGTCGTGGCAAGTTTCATTTTAACTGGATGTGACTCTTTTAATCTTGCGTTAGTTTTACCTTTTAATTGATTGACATTTTGAAATCGGAGGAAAACAAGCAAATAGAGGGTTGGAAAATTACTTTTTGTGATCGATCGGGAAAAAGGCTTGTAGCAAGAATTATTCATAGTAAAAGGCTTGTTTAAAAAGTGATTTCAAAGGAGTGAATTGTTTGTACCCCACAAATTCGGTACGTCTACAACCAAAATAACCTGCTTAGTGTTAATATGATGTCACGCTGATGTTTTTTGTTTGATTTGTTTTGTTTTCAGTTTTCCTTTCAACCCGAAACATTAGATTTGATTTATTCTCTAACTCTAAATAATATTTTGACTGGCGGTCATTGGATTGTTTTAAAAGAATTTTAGCCCTTCATTTTTATAACAGTACTGAAAGGAATTCGACGCTTGGTGTCGCGCATTTATAGGCGAAGAGTAAGAGTAGAAAGCCCACAGGAACACTGTACCTGTGCTTTGTGGTGCTGAATCTCCAGGATCGTTCCCTGCTTCCGTGATGCTGCTACTTATCTGATGTATCACGGATTAGTACACTCTGCTAGCAGGGAACCTAGCGGAAACTGCTTGCGGAATGTAAGTTTAAGAGAACGCCAGAAAGGCGAGAAGACGCGGAAAGAGAACGGGTGGCGAAAAAGGTGGGAAAGCGGAGTAGGTTCCTTAGGTCTGCCGTCAGCACCCTTCCCTGCTGGGAACTTTTCACGGCCTGTTTAGTCAGCCTAGCCTGAGAAAACAGCCGACATTTGACGTCTGAGGAACGACTGCGGGAATTCCATGCTGATGACCTGACACTATCCAGATCTGGGTAGTGCTTCTGATCGGTTGAAACAAATTCCCCTCGGCACACAATCAAGATTTGGATACTGACACGTCATCAGTATGAAATTTCTGCGCTAGTTTCTCGGACGTCATTTCGCGTGAAAGCCAGTAGCTTGCGAACTGCAGACGTATTTCCGGTCGTCGCTTCTCTCCCTCAACGACCGGAAATACGGCTGCGGTTCGCAGGCTAGAAAGCCAGTGGTGGCGTCGGGAAATGCCGGTTTTTCTCTCGGGACGGGGAACCTGGATCTGTGAAATGGGAGGGTGACCTTAGACACAAAAGACTGGTCCCAGAAGTAGTGTAAATGATAGCAGAAATAAAGTATTCATAATAATAAATTGAAGTTCATAATTTTTGATCGCTTCCCATTGGGATTAGTCAATGTATTTCGGCTTTTGTTTTTGTGGGTTTCTTTAAGGAATTCTAGATCATAGAAGGTACAATCTGTTTTATAATTTACACTCTCCGTCCTTTTACTTCTGTTTTGACAAATTTAGACTCAACTGATCGCAAGTCGTGGTTATCCTGTGGAGGAACATTCTGTGAAAACCGAAGATAATTTCATTCTCGGTGTTCAACGCATTCCGCACGGACGGACACAGGCCGAACAACCTTTACTTAAACCCGTGGTGTTTCTACAGCATGGGCTTCTGGCAGATTCCTCAACTTGGGTGCAGAATTACCCGCACAATAGTCTGGGGTACATCTTAGCGGACAGTGGTTTTGATGTTTGGCTTGGAAACGGACGGGGAAACCGATACTCTAGACATAATACAGTCTATAAGCCATGTCAACGAGAATTCTGGGACTGGAGGTGAGTTTGGGTGGAATGGGCGTCAGTACAGGTTTTCCAGCTTGTGGACGCGTGAGGAAAGCTTGTTATAGGCGGGAATCGTAATCCGATGAATCACTCATATTACATAGTGTGTGCTCTGCAAAGTTCATTCACATGAAAACATTGGGTCTATTTCAGGCGTCATAAGTAGTGATAAATGTTTCATGGTATTGAACAATGTGGGACCCTGTATTTTTCTTTATACTGGCCGACCAATCGTTTGTGGATAGGTTTATAAGAAGTTTTCAAGGAGAATTATTAACTAAAGGAGACCGGAAGATCTACCTTCTCTAGTATGCTGAAGTCATATTGCTTCGTCACGCATTCTTCGTCAACGAGCGTTGAAGAGGAGGCTTGCGTGACGATCAAAAAGAACTGCCAAATGAGGCTGCGATAATTTGGAACTAATGTTTGTTTTTATCTCAGTTTTGTGACGTGTGACTTGTAAAGAATCGACTTTGTAGCGAAACAATCGATCTTTACACGGATAACGAGCCACTTTAGCCAAGCGGAGGCTTATTTAGGCTTGTCAAGCAGTCCATCCCACTGACTGTTGTACAGCACCGTGTGACGATCCAGGCAAACGAATTAATCACCGAAAAAGCCACAATACACAGCATTTTAAAAGTACAATAAAAAGTATACAGGGTACATCATGATTTTTCAGTTGAATTAGTAGCGAGCACTTTTTACTCCTATTGCACGTTCTATTACAAGTTTCTCCTGTCTCTCCTTAGCTTTCAGGAAATGGCGAAGTATGACCTTCCTGCCATGTTGGAATATGCTTTAAACATCAGTGGTCAAGCGCAACTTTTCTATATTGGTCACTCCCAAGGAACTCTAATAGGTTTTGAGGCCTTTTCGACGAACGTCGAGTTAGCGAAAAAAGTGAAACTGTTCGTTGCGTTAGCACCAATCTACTGTTTAAACCATACCTCAGCGTTTGCAAGAGATGTAGCTTTTACCCTGTATCCTTTCGAGGTAATAAAAACACAGTCAAACTAGTGCGGAACTATTGGCTTGATATCAGGTACTTAACATTTACAGTTTCTTACTTGTCGTCACCTCAAACTGTATTTGTTAAGTCAAGTTTAGCTTATTTTGTCACCTGAAAATAATGTAATGGCGATATTGGATATTGAAACGTTGTGCAAAACTTTAGCTTAGTTGATCTCCTGCCTTGCAATTAGAAATTAAAAAAACTAAAAAAAAAAAAGAACCAGTGAAAAAAATAATTACAGGTTATGTTTAAGAATGTATGGTAAAAAGAGGCACTAAATCTCAGAGAAAAAAATGGGCGAGTAACTAAATACATAAATTTCGCCAGGCAATAAGGCTTAAAACTTTCAATTATATTGTATTATTTTTTTATATATCTTTGCCTTCGAAAGTATAATCCAGATATATTCTTTAGTGGGATCTTTTTACCTCAATATTGACTGAGAAAAAGCCCCTGTATCAGTTATCTTGTCATGTTAAATTTTTGGTTTTTTTTGTTCAGAAATTTCTTCATCCCCTCGGCGAGTACGAATTCTTGTCAGGTCGTTTCCTGGAGTTCCTGATAGACATCGGCTTTTGTGGGCAGAAGTGGTCGGAGCATTATTGCTATGACGTGGGAGGAATTATCTTTGGTTTTGATGACGCTAACAATAACATGGTGAGAAATGTGACCATCTGCAAAATCTAGCTTACTTAGGAAAATGAGTTGTATTTGCTTGAGAGTGAAAATAAGTCTTCGCGTGGACAGTCTCGCATTGACCCTCCTTTTTGAACCAGACGTAGTTAATCGATAAAAATCGATATCGGAAATCAATAGATATCATCCGGCGATATTAATCGATCTAATTCGCCGATTAATATCGATAGAAATCGAAGTCACAGAAGAAATAATTTATCGATTATTAACGCTTAACAAAATGGATAACAATAAATAGGAATCGACAGTAATCGATAACAGTCGATAAAAAATCTTCATCGATTTTTATCGAAAAATCATCGATATTAATCGAAGTCACAACTTTTTTTCTTTATCGATTTCTATCGATCGATATCGGAAATCGATATTCATCGATGATTTATATCGATTACTATCGGTTAATATCGATTATCGGTTTATCGATTAACTACGTCTGGTTTTGAATCAACATAGAGTTGGGGCAAGTAAGAGTGGCCTGTATTTAATTGAAGGAACTGAGAAGGTCCCCTGCTAGAACCAGATTTAGTGATCGCGGCCTCAGTGCAGATTTTGGAGTTTCTCATTCTCGCTGGCACACAATCCTGACCTCAGTTGTAGTCTGAAATGTCATCCGTCTTTCTCGCCTTGTCGCCTGTTGTTCAGTGGATGTTATTGAGAGTTTTATTGGGTGTAGGTATCTTCAATTTATTGACTTCTCACACGAAAAAGAAAAGGAAAATTTAAGGCAGGGCACCGAGAGGGCTAACCTGTTCCAGGCTTTCATGTAGTAGAGCACTGACAAAAAATTGACTTGGAAAAATGAAAGGATCTTCCCTCGTTTTTTCCCCTCATTTTCTCCGTGTCGATTTAATTCGCTCCCCACCATGTGAACGCCTGCCGCGCTCGACTCTCTGAACGCCAGGAACAGACTACGGGAGGGTTCTTGACAGTTTCTTGAGTAGAAACAAGTTTTGAATATAGTACAGTATGGCAGTGATGGTTGGTTTGTAAGTCTAGCTGATCTGTAACGTATCCCAGAAACCCATTTTATATGTCTTTTCTCACCTTGAGAAAGTTTTTGGTCCTAGGCCATAAATAAGTCTTAACTGCATTTGGAAAAATGAATACGGTCGAACCTGCATATGCGACCACCTTCCATAAGCGTCCACTTTTCCAAAACAACAAACTTTTCTCAGTCAAAGCCCTGTAGTTGAAAGCTCTCTTTAACGACCACCTTGTAAGCGTTCGCGACCAATTTTACAGCTTTGAGTGAAGGTAAATAATGTAATTTGAATGGCCCCTCATAAACGACCACTTGACCGTGGTCTGATCTGTGCTCGCTACATATGTACCTCGATAACAGAGACTATAATGAACTTTCAGTGGCAACATAGCACTGCTGAGTGTTGTAACTCAGAAAGGCCGCTGTGGTTGACTCTAGTAAGCGATCTCTAAATCTTCATGTGGTATTTTGGGTGGTCTTGTAACGGTGGTTCGATTGTGCGACTGACCGTTGCTTTAATAATTCTATAACTTTTGGAACTTACACTCGCAACTGACAATGTTTTCGTTACGTGCAGAAAGATCCAAAACGACATATTAATTAGTACTATATTTCATCCTTACTAGAGCCGTGTGCCGATTTATTTGTCGAATTGGCCAGCGGGTACTTCTTTCAAGAACATCATTCATTTTGGACAGGTTTGTATTGTGTCTGCATGTTTGCTGTTTTTTTTTTTTTTCCCATTTGTTTCATATCCTCCATTTTTAAACTATTTCATTTTTCGTTGATGGATTAATGCAGGTCTCAATGTTTGGACGGAGAGGCGGGGTACGAGTATGAGTGCGGCATATGAATTTTTCTGCATTATGGAGGATCAAATTCCCGAGCCTTGGGACTGAGGTTAACGAAACCCCAGTTTTGGGCAAAATTTGTGGCCAAATTTCCCAGAGAGGGGACAGAGGAAGTGTTCAAATGTCACATTTATGTCCAACCCCCAAACCCCTTCCCCCTTCCCCTTCTAAACACTGCTACCTGCATAATGAACGAATGTTCAGAGAAACCTCCTCCCTTGGTTTTCGCAATGCTTGGCATGGTCCGTTTGCGTGCTCGGACATGAAAAGCTGTGTGCTGGAAAGTAGCAAGAACGGCGCGAGCGGGGGATGATGGGAAGAGCGCAGAATGCAAGCGACGGGGAGTTTCCTTTCCCCCCCCCCCCCCCGCTTTACTTAATTATTTAATAAAATATCCCCAGTATAAAAATAGTAATAAACTTGCGAGGAGGCAGTCTTCGGAGACAGAGACAGAAGTTGTTCTTATGCCTTATTTGCGGGTTGCCCTACATTTTGAACATTAACGAAGGAATTTCATTGAGAGAATTGTTTAATTTGAGCATTTGCGCACCTATCTCTCTGCAAGTAACACTCGAGGAAATACCAGCTATTAAAAGCTTCACTTGCGGATGATTGTGCTGGGCTGCAAAAACGCTAATGAGTCATACATTTGTTTCATGAAATATCCATCTTTTAGAAAAAAGGCTATTTCAGAGTATTCAATATGCCAGTTAATTCTGCTATATGTACTTGATCAGAGAATGAGAATTATATTTTAACAGTTAATGGCACAAAAAGTGTACAAAGGATTCACCTACCGTACACAAAAAAGGCAGGTTATGTATTGAATTTGTGCACATATTTTCTTTGTTATTAGAGAACCTTTCAACAGTGTGTTAAAGCAAACATGTCTCGTGGGCTTCTAAAGGGCCTGTTTTCATGGAGGTGGGGGACACCAGGTAGCTGAGGTAACCTGCTCATGTGGGGTAAAAAATAACCCGCGTTTATTTTCAATCTTACAACCTTGCCATCCCATAGTGCACTTTCTCGCGATTATTGAATGGTCGCTAAGCACGTAAACAAATAAATGGCGGGCAAAAGCTTGGCGCCTCGGCGAGTCACCCCACACCTATCATGCAAACGTGAACAAATTAAAATGAGCGATTATATGGACAGGCAGGTTACCTTACCTAAGTGGGTTACCTCACCTACCTGTAGTTCTCCACCTCCATGTAAATAGGTCCAACAGATCTGATCCCGTGTATTTAAGCAGATTGATTGATTGATTGATTGATTGATTGATTGACAGATCATAGTGGAGGGAAGGTGTCAGATGTTTGATTATGGAAGAGAGGGAAACTTAAGGCATTATCATCAGGTATGTTTACTCATTGTTGGATATTTTTCATTTATTAGATTGTGGATTGATAAAGATATCAAATAGTATAATCACACGCATCCGAGTATTTTTGAAAACATAGATTTTTTTTCTCCGTTTTAGCCTTCCGTTCACACGTAAACGGTGTTTTCGGGAACCAAAACCGCAGCTTATCGAGAACTGTTCCCGTCACGGTAGTAGAGTTTCTTGAAAACGCCAACTTATCCCAATATTGTTTTCTTGTGGAGGGACGAAAACGGAGGTTTTTGAATGCTATGATGTCATACATCATGCAGTGCATACCCTGCAAGGGATGCTAACTTTTTTTCATTTTTTTAGCGTTTTGATGTGGACAGGCGAAATGATTCGAATACGCTACGTGTCGACGCTTATGTTTTCTAAAACGGAGAAAGATCTCCATTTTCAAAATATCGGATACTTAAGGACGAAACTTTAGTGTCGAGTTTTTATAGTTTTAGATATAAACAATGTAAACTAAGAGTCGCCGCGGATTGTTTTAACTTAGTGTTCTGCTGTCTTGCCCGTTTAAATTTATAAAAAAATCTCAGAAAAATGCTGATTGTAAAATTGCAAACTATAAAATGCGTACTAGTAAAATTTTAAGAAAATAATTAGATGGCTCAATCTCGATTGCTATAAGCTTTGATAGTCGTCAACTATCTGCGGATGTAAAGGGTCGCCTGTAAACTGTTGGAAAAGTTAACAGGACTGGGTGGGAAATAAATAACGAACAGACAACAGAACAAATGCACCCATTAGACACTAGCCCTGAAGCAAAAAAGCTTCTGCAGTCGTAGTTCGTGAGGATTGAAATGCACCAATCTCAGCCAACCGTTTCGATACAACAGGCATTGCGTATTATATCACACAACCTCTTCCTCATCGCCTGGCGAAGACTAGTAAGCAATTAAGACGTTGCGTTGCGATCTAAATCCTAGGGCCGGGTTGTTTAAAGCTGGGTTATGATAACCCAGGGTTAGTGCGATATTTGAATTCAGATATGAAAGCTTAAACAGCAAACTCAGTTTAATTCTTTTTGTCTACACTTTGGTAATTGGATGCTCTAAAAAAAACCCGAACATTTTGAGCCCAGGTGACTTCATCCTGAGACAAACGATAACTTCGTTATACAACGTACCACTCTTATTTATTTGGTATTTCAAAGTTTCACGCAGTTTATTGTCTTCAAAACTATATTTCTATTTTTCAGGACACTCCACCGGTCTATAATGTGTCTAAAATGATCACACCCACGGCTTTTTTCTACGGTGGCAACGACGGACTTTCCAACAAAACCGATGTTCAAGCCTTAGCAACCAAGATATCCAACCTTGTACGCGATGATTACATCGCGGAATATAATCACGTAGACTTTGTTTTTGGCATAGATGCTCCTAAACGCCTGTACAACAGGATTCAAGACATACTGGAGAAATTTCTGTGAGAAGAGGAATGAAAATGTCAAGTGAATTATGCAACTCGTCAGGCTTCTACGATTAATATAAAGCTACAGCATAATGACAATGACAACCGGATGAGGTTCGAATGAGGTTTTGAAACAAGATTTGATGATCATTTATATGTATTTGAGATATCACGACACGTTTAATCGTTGTCGTTGCGGTCATCTCAGTCGCGTATCCCCGGCCGTTCTTTCTCGCAACCATATTACTTCAAAGCGCCTGCTATTAAGGAGCTTAAGCCACGAGGTCGACAGCTTTTTGTACATTTCTTTGCCGCCAATGCACGACGGCGCCAGTGCACAGTAATTTTCAAAGAGTTATAATAACTCCTCTAGTGGGGTTAATTTAACTCCTTACAGTGGAGTTATTTTTTGGGGAGTTACTTTAACTCCAAAAAGGAGTTAAACAGAGTTTCAGTGGAGTAAAATTTACTCCGTTTTGGAGTTAACTTTGTAAGAGTTAAATTAACTCGAAACAGGAGTTACAAGTTACTCCATAAAAGAGTAAAATGTAAGTATATAAAAAATAAACTCGTCCAAGGGAGTTAAAATATCTCTTTTTTGAGGGGTTATTTTACAGGGGTTCATTAAACTCTATTACGAGAGTTGTTTTTACCCCGTCGGATGGAGTTACTTTAACTCTACAAAGTGTAGTTGTTTTTGCTCATCTTGAGGAGTTACTCAAGAGGAGTTGAATTAACTCTCTTAGAACAGTTAGTGCATAACATCCCTTGTAGGGGAGTCATTTGAAATCGTTAGAGCTCTGAGTCATTTTCGGAGTTTGTTTTTACTCAACCGAAAGTCGTTCTCTATATTTGGCCATAACAGTTTTCTGCCAGTTATTCTAACCCCCCTGTCACGGCTCTAAAAGGGCCGCCATATTACTTACTCTATATACAGTACTGTGCAAAAGTAATGAAAACGAAATTTGCCGAAATTCGCGAATTTCGGTGCATCTATTGTTCGCAAGGACGGTGATGAATCTAAACGAAATTTCACGGCACGAGACGAAATTCGCATCGACATTTCGTGCCTACAGGACGAAATTTCGTTTTGGCGAGATTGCAACAATTGTTGTGAAGAGAATTTGATACAAAAAGGTGCTTTTTAACTGACAGTTTTATTTCTTTCTCAACTTAATTTTGTTTTAAACGTCTCGCTTCCCGTCCTTGCTAATATTTCTGCAATTAGCTTCAAGTTCTCTATCATCAACTTACATTTAACTAGCTCAGGAACACGAGTTAACTTATATTCTCTGTGTAATTCACATCGTAATTTCAAGCCATACTATTCATACTATAATTCTTATTATACGGCAGCTGGTACTGTTTGTAAAGAATTTTTTATCTTCCTTTCCTTTCTTTAAATTTGTGTGTCTCTTCCCCCACTTTGATTAGGCTCTTCTATGCGCGGATGGAAGCTATCGTGAAATTGTAAATTGTATCGAGTGATTGAACGAATAATGTTGAAGTGAAAGTTGAAGCCGTTTCGCGTCGCGCTTGCCTTTTCACGCCCAAAACAAGCGAAAATAACGCCTGCTATGCAGCCTAAAACAGTACAACTGAACACGGTAGATGTTGTTAGATGTTGTCTTGGAATCGCTGGAAGAAAGCCTTCGAGATTGACATCCATCACGAGAATTGACTGCAAATTAACTACGCTGGAAGTAGCTTTTTAGTAGCGATTCCCAATACAAACTGGACTGTTGTCATCAAACCCGTAGAAATCAAGACCTTGGTCACACTTACACCGAACAGTGTGAAGGCGAAGTAACTATCCATCTGAACGCGGTTGATAAAGAAATCCAACGACGTCACACTAAAGAGACCAAAGGGTCTCTCATCCGTGTGAACACGAGTTCTGTTGATCCATTGGCGGAATCGGTTGCAGTTGACCGTTACCATGGCAGCCCAGAACATAGGAGACATGAAAAAGAAGAAAACGAGGCTTGAAAAGAAAATTTCACAGGCAGTGAGCACACGATCAGGGAGGTGGAGCTTGGGCGCTGATAAAGGCTCCGACCACGAGCAGTTGTAAAACACAAGTCTGACCACATCACCCTCTCCAGAGGCCAGAATCTGCCACAAATGGAGATTAACCAGCCATATGACGATAAAACTGATAAAATTGACCAGAAGCCACCATTTGATATCCTCGACCTCACGGTGCATAAAATCGCACAGTCCCTGATATTCATTCAGAGCCTCGGTCAGGCCCTTTGACCATCCTCTAAACATTCTCTTGAAATTGAGTATCCTAAGGTTTATAGTCGAGCACGCTGCACTGAAAGTCAAATTCGTTGCCACGCTTGCCGTTCCGCAGTAAATATACCCGAGGAAGTAAACAATACAGATGTGAAGCCATGGCACTGGTCGACTGGATTGCGTCACATACAGGTAAATCAGCACAGCAAGATATGGTAACGTCAGAATTCCAAATATGCTTGTCACGATCACACATGATCGGCCAAAGTTAGCTCGTTCAAAGGCCAAGTAAATGTTCCTGAGAAGTCGCCCACGATGTCTGTAGCCGTAGAGCGCTCCGAAATTATGGGATAGAGCAAGTCCTGAGAAAAGCAGGACTGTCGGCAGGCCTGTCGGCGAGGACATGGTCGGGTTTTTCGCCACGCAAATTGATAACGACATCGGAGGTAACCAGACAACTGTAGCTATGAACACAAGATAAAAACGGCCGATCCTCGTTGATCTCTCACTTGTGGCAAGACCTAGGAATTTCAGCATCTTGAAAGTAAATTCTGTTCTCTTTTCTACAAGTTCCACGGCCAAAGTTCCGCTTTCATTTTCGCAAATCGAGTCAGTTTCATCGATATCATTTGAATCCGCGTTGCGATTGATGGAACCATGAATGAATTGCGACATTTCCATTACAGGCATTGGCTGGGTTGTTCTGTCAGAAATGCTTGCCATTTGGTGAGTTTCCTCTCTGTTGAAGAACCAATTAATTTTGGTCAGCTATAATCACCATTTAAAATAGGGGTGATGTATGGTTCATTAAAATTTTTAACTGCTCGCAAAATTTTACCTTTGCTCGATTTGCTCGCAAAATTTAAACGAGTGCTCGCTTGCTCGTGCTCCCCAAATTTTTGCGTTGCTCGCAACCTCGCAAAGCAAATTTTTTATTTCTGCTCGTGCTCGCAAAAAAATCGCAGTGCTCGGCATGCTCGCGAATGCTCGCAAAGACCATTTGTCACCCCTTAAAATCACTGTGAAATGTGTGCTTGCGCGCGAAGTAATATTAGTAACAGCTCTTCTATGCCGGGGGGGGAGTACCTCCTATAATGGCCAATACTGGCCAGAGGCTCCACCCAAAAGAGGTACCTTTTTTCAAGCTCCATTTATATGAAAGGGTAGGGATTTCACGAGTTGAATTATATTTAAGGGCAGGGAGAGATCTGTCTTCCCGGTCTCTAAAGAGAGCTAAAAGAGCAGCCAGATGCATTTTATAGCTGTAAAAAAGTCAAGAAAGCTTTCTGCTTTGGTGACTTATTCATATTTTCAAAAAGATAATGGGCCGGTTATTTAAACCAAGTTTAGACAACGTTTATGAAAGTCGACATCGTCTAACCATGTTTAAACCATGAAAACCGATTATTCAAACGCTGTTATTCCGTAACCTTGTTTAGACCGTGTCTCAACACCGACTAAAGAACAATAGAAAGTCAAACTTGCTCTCAGGAAGGTTTAAACGTTGTTTAACGGTTTTTTCATGGCCATCCATTTTGAAATGACCTGAAATAGACGGACTACTGCGCAACAGAGGGTTAAGAGAAAAAGTGACTACGCCAAACGTAGTGTTTAACAAATTCCGCACCCTGAGGGACAGATTTTAACCTTTAGAGGAATATAATGACGAAGATTTTTGATTGTGTTTTCGCCTTAAGAAAAGTTTGGATACAGATCTTTCAACATTATGCAAGGAGAGGTCTGCCACTTACACCGTTGCTGCAAGTTTTTATTGCTTTGAGATTTTATACAACAGTTCGAGCAGGTTATTGGAGATTTATTGGTGTTTCTGTATTTGCTGCATGTACTGAGCCATTCACAAGGTTTCAGGGGCTATCGCATCCTCGGAGACCCAGGGGCAGACAGTGAGGGCGAGGGAAAGTGTAAACGGGCGGAAAAATATGGCACGAAGAAAAGTAAAGAACAGCGAGAAGAGCCCCCTGGGACAATGTCTTACCAGACCAGTTCCAAACGGTCGCCGCCGTTCTGCCTTCTGATTGGGCAGGAAAACACAAACTTTTTCTGGCACCAATCAGAAGGCAGAACGGCGGCGACCGTTTGGAACTGGTCTGGTAAGACATTGTCCCAGGGGGCTCTTCTCGCTGTTCTTTACTTTTCTTCGTGCCATATTTTTCTGCCCGTTTAGACTTTCCCTCGCCCCCACTATCTTCCCCTGGGTCTCCGAGGATGGGCTATCGCGAAACAAAAAGAAGATTCCCTGTCATTCCCTGAGAACTTGACAAATGTCAAGAGAAAGGTTCGTTTTGGGGAGGCTTCGAGAATTACTCTACTCCTGACTGTCCTTCTTTTCTGTCCTTTTTCGTGACATTTGCTTCTTTCCAGCGAATAACTTCAACATCACTAAGAGCTTTTCGTCCACTAGTTTTTCTTGCTTCAAAACTCTGTATTTTCGGTGTTTCTAGTATGGGTTAAGACCGCATTAAAATTCACTTTGAAGTCTTTGTCTTACAGTATAACAATAGTTGCCATGAATAAACAATGAGCAGCTAAACTTCATCGTTATAACCCGAATTCAGTCATCTGCAAACAGAGTGTTTATGCAAATCGGCTGATAAAATAAGGGCTTTCGACGCTCGAAGTTTGAATACTGATCGTCACTGCTGCTGGCTTGCGTTTATGTTCGCCTAGTAGACAAAGAAAGGTTACTAAGGCGTAACCGAAAGTCGTTCTCTATATTTCGCCATAACAGTTTTCTGCCAGTTATTCTAACCCCCTGTCATGGCTCCAAAAGGGCCGTCATATTACTCTATATAAAGTACTGTGCAAAAGTAATGAAAACGAAATTTGCCGAAATCTCGCGAATTTCGGTGCATCTATTGTTCGCTGAGTGAAGGACGGTGATGAATCGAAACGAAATTTCACAGCACGAGACGAAATTCGCATCGACATTTCGTACCTGCAGGACGAAATTTCGTTTAGGTGAGGAGAAATTTCGTCTTTCAAAACTTCTTAGCTGAACCACAGAATACACTAATACAACTGCAATCATCACCTCATTGCTAAAGTACGTGTAAACGCGATCATTATTAATTCGTGTGATTTGTATAAAAAAAGAGATTGCAACAATTGTTGGGAAGATAGTTTGAGACAAAAAAGGTGCTTTTAAACTGACATAGTTTTATTTCTTTCTCAACATGATTTTGTTTTAAACGTCTCGCTTCCCAGTGTCCTTGCCAATATTTCTGCAATTAGCTTGAAGTTCTCTATTGCATGCTGATACACTTTTTAACAGTGCTAAATGCAGAATAAATAAAGATTGAAGCATTCTTGTTTAATCACATGTAAATCTTTATCTTCCTTCATCGAAGACTAGACGTGGCAAATGGACTAAGCGATCGGTTGCCAGCGCAAAAGATCGAGACTTTTGCAACAAATGCTTTCACGCGCGCTCGTGCCCTGACCTTTTAGCTTTAGATTTAGCTTTAGACTGTACCCGCGTCATAGTGCATGGTAAGCTACTTAACTAGTTGTTTCCAGTGGAAAGTGAAGTGCTGCGAGTAAAGCATTACATTTCAAATAATTTGCATCAGTTGCAGTTTATTTCGATTTTTGATATTTGACCTTAATCGTGTCAAATAACTGTGCATGTAACGAAAACAAAAGAACGTTCAGAACACAAATTTAAATAAAGTGTGATGGAAAACTTAAATCCTGTTTGGTATAGAAAGCAACGTTTTTGCAAGCGAAGAGTATGGATGCAAGTGAAGGTAAAAAATTCCCGTGAATTGAAGCGATACGTTTCTCAGAATATTTCAAGCAATTCCTGGAACTCTACGGTAAATAAAGTCAGTGTTTTGGCTAAATTTGTATTCAGCCAGGCTCTGTTGTACTTGTGTAATTGATCAATTGCTTTAGTTATTAAGAGTTTTTCTAGAAAGTGTGAAAAGGTTTGTTTTCCCTTGGTAGTAACACGTTTTATACACGACGGAAGCAAAGATTGAAAATGATTTGATACGCTCGCGATGCTTTATGAACAAGTTTAATATTGAACTCGATTGGAAATTCACTCTTTCACTCACTCCAACGCTCGCGTGCTCTTAACTTTATCGTGGACAGGTTTCAGACAAATAATACGCTGATTTATTCTTCTATAAACTGCAACTGATGCAAATTATTTGAAATGTTATGCTTTACTCGCAGCACTTCACCTTCCACTGGAAACTACTAGTTACATACATATTTACATCCAAAAATTTCAAATGAAGCTGGCTTCGGGCACAGAAAGCCCAGGCTGGTCACGTACGCGGCCAATAGGCCATTTCCGAGTTCCCCCGGACCTCTGTTTCAAAACGAGGGTAGGTGCTCAGTTTTTGATATGGAAATCATTTTTCATTCTCATGCAAATAAGACTCATTTTCACAAGAAAGGTTGTGCACCTAGCCTCATTTTGAAAGTGAGGGTTTTTGGAACTCGGAAGTGGCCTATTAGTCTGCTGCGAGCCTGCGAAGCCTGGTGGCTTGGCAGTAACAAGTAATTATCGAACGCTAGCTTACCCTTTTGTAAATTTCTGTGATGACTTAACAAGTTGCTGCTTTTTAAATGCCTGCATGTAGCGATCGAGTAAACGGTAAGCATAAATTTATTATTCATTCAAAATATTTCCCCGTTTCTGATTGGTTAAAACCATACGCATAATCATACCATATCCAGCTGCTGTTTACCAAATTTGGAAAGAATTTTGTCATATTAATTTAACCGATGACGTCAAAATGACTTCAAAAGTGCAGCCTTCTTGCAGGTTATTGAACCGTCGACCGTGAGTTGTTTTGGTAGTTAGAACAAAATGGCGGAACATTCTACTCGTTTCCCGGTATATGAAAAATGAGTGCTCTGATATGGCTTTGGGTCTATAATCACGATTTCGGTTTGTAATTTGTTCAACTCTACCAGGTTTATTTTGAGTATTCCGGATACAAGCGGCTTCTCACTTTTTGTTCTGTTTCACGCGCGTGTATTGTGACATGCAAATCAGCTGTGAAGAAAATCGTTCAGACGGCGAAAGAAGGAGTGACCCAGAATTAAAACACGGATTGGCGGCATAAAGAAAAAAGGAAAGAGAATATATTCAAAGGAAGTACTTGCCTGAAAAGATTTTGCTCGTGATATGGCCGAGTTGATGACGAGATAGAAAAGGAAGAATTACTGTAGTAAATACCTCAATATACTTACTTAAACATGACACCGTCCTTTAACCTCATTGGCTAGATTTATCGAGTTATCATGTGAGTACCATGCCTTGACATAAATTACCTTTTATATCGAGCCGTCTTTTCATGTAAAATATGATCTAAAGTGACCCACTTAAGAGGGGCGAGCTTTGTTGAGAAACCACTTAAGATCTAATTCCCCGGAAGTAGCAATAAGAAACAACTTTCTTGGAATAATTTTGGTCACGATTGTGGCTAGTTTTAATCGAACAATTAGCAAAAATCAAACACAGCAATAAACATTTCCGTACATGATGTCTTGTTCACAAATGGGGCGACAAAATACCGCCAGCCTAAAGTAAAAAAGTAATACTATCGTAGCGACAGGATGGAATAAACGTGATAAATCGCTTGGAGGTGGGGAAAAGGGGAGGAGGCGGGAAAAAGTTTTCCTGGGGATCTGTTCAATCTGATAGCGACAGGAAGAAGGAAAATTATCTCGGTGGAACTCTCTTTCATATACTAGGCATGTGACCTACTTAAACCTGAGTGGCCAAACTAATATATGCTAGTATCACATTCGTGCCTGGTACAAGCCAACCCCAGCGAAATATCACGTGCGTACCACGCCTCGATATAAATTACATTATGTTGCGCCATAATGTTCGGTTATGTCTGCCATAATTTCTGGTTTTTTGACAGGCGAAGATAACTTGCCCAGTGTCAGTAAACATTAGACACGTTTCGTATAGCCACTTCCGTATGTCCAGACGAGCACTTGAGTTCCTCGAAGGCTTGCTGGCTGTGGTACCCGGCTTGCCACATGAGCCGAAACGGGGTGGAAGACCCCTTATACCACTTCGCATGCAAATCCTTCTTACTTTATGGGTTTTAGCCTGAATCAAGAGAGTCTAAGATCTGTCGCAGATCGATTTGATGTAACAAGATCTTGTGCCTATCGTGTTTATAGACGTATTTGTAAAGCGACTGCAGTTCATCTGTCTCAGCGATTTATCCAATTTCCTAGTGAGGCAAGGGCGAGAGAGGAAAGCGAAAAATTTGAAGAAACGAGAGGTTTTCCTGGAGTGATGGGAGCGATCGACGGCTGTCACATTCCTATCAAGGCGCCTGGGAAAAATCCTGAGCAATACATCAACAGGAAAGGCTGCCATTCCATTCAACTACAACTTATTTGTGACACGAGTATGCGGTTTACGGACGTATTTTGTGGATTTCCAGGGTCGGTCCACACGATGCCCGCGTGTTTCGAAATTCTCCCTTCTTTATGGATGCTGAGGAAGATCCCCAGCAACTGTTCCCAGGCAATACTCACCTTATTGAGGATGCTGGGTATTCGCTGAAATCTTGGATACTGACTCCTTTTAAGGATAAAGGTCGCCGGGCTCACAAGAAGGCAAAGACGATACAACTTTGTGCACAGTTCTATAAGAATGGTGGTTGAAAGGTCGTTGGCTCTTTACAAGGGAAGGTTTCGAAAAATGAAAACTAAGATGGAAATTAACAGAATAGAAGATGCCCCCGAAATTGTTGTCGCATCGTGTGTCTTACATAACATATGTCTGATTGCTGAGGATGACATTGACGAATTCTTGGAAGATGGCTACGATGATGATGATGGTTGTGGTGGCGATGATGGATTTCCCCAAGCGGCAGAAGGAGATGACAAGAAATCAAATAATGAGAAGT
Source organism: Porites divaricata (assembly GCA_038088405.1). Classification (NCBI taxonomy): domain Eukaryota; kingdom Metazoa; phylum Cnidaria; class Anthozoa; order Scleractinia; family Poritidae; genus Porites; species Porites divaricata. The sequence goes on along the minus strand of JBBMOI010000002.1, from coordinate 42,113,215 downwards.
CTTCCTTGAACTGTTAACGTTTATTGAAAAGAACCTTTATGAACTTCTAAGAGCGAATATAATTTTCTTGTCATGTGTACATGAGAGCACTGGTCATCTTACTGGTGGACTTGCTAGGTTGTGTAACTACCAAATTTTATTTCTAGTAAGTATTCGTAACTCGTCAGTAATTCAAAGTAACAGAAGCTAAATCTTCTAGGGTGTCTAACAAAACGCAGTTTAGTTTTGAGCATAAACTTGCCAAGGATTATGGGAACGATAAACAGAGCTAGCAAAATTCATGTTTGATCCAGGATAAGAGGTATCTCTCGTCTTCGAAAAATCACCCTGTCAGACAGTACTATCAGTATCTTAGCAAATCAAGCCAGTGCGAGAACATGTAATTTGCCCTCCCATTTTACTGAAATCTTAATTAAGGTAACGCAACGAAGGATGATATAATTTTCATGCAATTAAAAAATGTTAACTGATATCTAAAAGACCTCTTTGCCTTGTTTTTAAGCATGTTGAAATTACTCTCATGGCTTTTGCTGAGATCATTAATTTTTGCCAAGTGATTTCTCAAAGGCTTGAATGTAAAAATCTTCCCATAAATGCCATTGTCTCATTATGCATTTCTTCAATCTTTTTCAACTTTTCTTTCTCGCTTTCTTCGCGAGAATGGGTAAACTCCTTAAACAACGAGACAAGATCCTGAGTATTTTCCTTTTGATTAATTAGCAACTTTCCTTTTTTTCTTTGTCACTTTGTTCTCCTCTAAATCCGACAAGCGATCAGAGGCACCTGTTTCACTTGTACTTTCACATGAGTCCACATCTACAGGAGAATCTAGGTCCACAGAAGGACTATGTGATCTTTTGTGACTACCCTTTCTGCTGCTAAAAAGAGCAACAGGTCTCACTGTATCATCATCATCATGAAATATATCATGCATTTCATAGAAGTATGCGCATTTTCTCATAGGGTTGTTACCACTTTTGTTATTATGGTCAACACATGTCATGTAAGACCTTTTTAAATTTTTAAACTTTGTTTCACAGGCTTTGGCATCTCATTCATGAAAACCCTCTGTTTTCATTATTCTTGCAATTTTATCCCAAATGATTTTGTTTTTTTATTTTAGGATCCTTGAAGCTTTCCCTTTTTTGTCCGTATATTTCTAACAACTGTAGCACCTCTGCCCTTGACCAAAATTTCTTTCACGATGTTTCATCAGCTATGCTTGCGCTACTTTCTTGCATATGGGTAGTGGAAGATCCTGTCTGTAAACTTTGGCTTGCTACTGTTACAGGGCTTGCAGGTCTATGGGCAGCAACGGCTTGTTCGTCTTCCGGAAAAGGACTGCAACTGAGGACTTCTGAAGCCGGGCCAGATTGTGGAAGAGGCATCCGATATCCCTGTTGTGGAAGAGGTAACTGATTTCCCGGTAGGAAATGGTACCATTGCTCTAGTACGTCGAGGGATTAAACAAAATCACAACTTTAAGACAATCAACAGAGTTGTTATTTGCCGAAAGTGAATCACTCAAAAGGTTTAGTTTATAATAACAAACAAACCAAAGCTGTCGCTACAAATAATGTCAACTCGCTGAACAAGCTACTAGTTGATATATTTTCGGGCTTTTGTTTACAGTAAATAACACTTAAACATTGTTATTCGAATTCTCAGCAATGTTAAGCGACAAGAGATTAATAGATTGATATTTTACTGTACTTGAAACGTTCGTCCACATGTTCAAGGCAAATGGCGGTAAAATGGCGACACGGAGGAAAGTCCTGAGTATGCTCCGCCTGGAGATACCGCTGGATCGATTAACTAATTTCGGATCCATTGTGAATGGAATGGCGTAGATCACGAATCCGTTAGACTGGATTTTCAAATCCAGTGAATCCGTTTTGAAAAAGGATTCACCAGATCAAAAATCCGTTTTTGGATTCACCGAAAGGAACACACCCTAAGCTATACTGAGGAACGATAATCTCTGCGTAATTTTCTACTCTAACGCGCCTCTTTCTCTGTTTGTGTGCTACTAGCGCCAGGACTCCGTCGTCACTATTTAAATCGCTGATCAGAAAATGCTCCATGGTATCATCGCATACTTCTTCAAGCAAGAGAAACCACATCATTTCTGTTGCGGCCGCCATATTGAACGTATTTACAAAAGGTTACCAAGGTTACAGATCCAATTTCGGATTTCGCGTTCCTTTCGGTCACGAAATCTGGTAAATCTCAGATCAAAAATCCGTTTTTGGATTCACCGAAAGAAACGCACCCATAAATAACGTTCTTGAAGAATAGATGCAAATTCCCACTCTAAAGCCGTACATTTAAGTCGGCTTTCGGCTAACTTGAAGTTGTGCTATGGTCCTAAATAGCACAGCGGATCTAAGACATCAGATTCCAACATGATTTATTTTCGTTGTTTTATCAACTCTTTGACGAGGGCAGGTTTAACGATCACTCACCAACACACTTGACCTTTCAATTTGTAGGGGCACCTAACGTCAATTTTCGGAAAATATCTGTTCGGAAGACGATTTGAGATCTAGAATTTTCGGAACATTTGTTGTAAAATTTCTTGCTTGCCTGCCTCGCCTAGGATTTTCGAACATCTAAAAACTAGTATAATTGCCCATCTTTAACGGATTTTACCCTCATAATGCTGCTTAATATCATATTTTGATGCTAGGAAATTTTAGTGTATTTTCGTTGTGCGATCTTAAAAACTAACCCGTTTTCTCACCACCTGTCTAAGTGCAACTTCATTCAAAATTTAATTTGGACTTTTAGCGGTTTTTTGTATTATCTAACTCTCTAAAACGACTCGAACGAATTTTTTTAAAATCTCTTCACATAATCTTCGTAATGTATATAATAACGTCTGAAACTTTCATTGACATTGATTCACTGCAATTGTTTGGATTCAAACTAAAAAACTATCGATCCTACCGAGATTTTACTTTCACGATGCATTAGAGCAGCTGAAAACTAATTTTCATACAAATTTTCGCTTCAAAAGGGTTCTTGGTTTTGTGATAGAGCACGCTTGAATTTCTAAGTTTTTGCGTGACGCGATATTTACATGACGGCCAAGAGAGCTGTCATGTAAGTTTAAAAAAATGGCTAATTTCAGGAAATTTTGCTATTTAAACATTTCATGTATTAGAAAAAGTATTACTTTAATGTTTATGAGTTTCTCGAGGAATAAATTCACGCTTTTGTAGCAAAACTCGGTAACAGATGTTTCTGTTGGTTTCCGTCCGCCATGTTGGAGCTCATCCAGGTGAGCACCAGCATGGCGTCTCCATACAAACCTCTATAAATTTGGGTAAAACATTTCTTCGGATATCTCGTATACGAAATATTTCTCTGACCTAAATCTTGGCGAGGGTCTTTGTATATGTACCTCCTTTTATTTCTCAGATTCTGGACTTTATCTATCGGACGGTTTTGATTTTAATTTTGATCTATTTTGAATGGCGTGACACTGAAAACCAGCAATACTTTGAAAACTAGTTTAAGACAAACCTATCCTACGAACCGGTCAAAAATCTGCGCTACAGCATTCACTGTTTTGACGTAATGCTAATTTTTCCAAAATAATGCGGACAATACATAACCGCAGTTCAAAATGAATTATTTCAAAAATTTCACATCAATACATATATCCATGACTAGTACATTTCCGTGTGACTATTGTCAACGTTTTACATTCAAAGATGCGATAGATTCAAGCTAAAATGTACTAGTCATGGAGGTATGTATAGTGCGCATTATTGTGGAACATATAACGTCAAAACAGTGAATGTTGTAAGAAAACGCAGATTTTTGACAGGTTCGTAGGATAGGTTTGTCTTGAAATGTTAAGATGTTGCAGTAACATCTCATGAAAGTTTCAGACCTTCTTATATACGTTATGAAGAATATGTCAAGAGATTTTTTAAAAAATCGTACGAGTCGTTTCAGAGATATATAAAAAAAGTGCAAAAAGTCCAAATTTTGAATAAAGTTGCACTTATACAGGCGGTGAGAAAACGGGTTAGTTTTTAAGATCGCAAGAACGAAAATACATCAAAATTTCCTAGCATCAAAACATGGCATTAAGCAGCATTCTGACGCTACTTAAGAATAATTTGAGTCATTTATAACGTTTTTTATTAAATAATCTATCACGGCTATGGAAAATTTAACGTTTGAAATATATTTTCGTTTTAGTCAAATTCAAACATACAGAATTTTTTACTTCTTACGGAGACTGTTTGCTAAACACCAAACTTTAAGTTCCTAGTGTTGGATTTTGAGTAGCTGGTCTAGGTCACATAAATTTCGGCTTTTATATCAATTTCAAAGTTTTTGCTTATTGTTGTCATTGAGTAATATCGATTTCACTTAAAACTATATTTTCACAAATTTCAATCCATAGCCAATTACTGGTGAGTAATTTTATTAGCGATCGGACGAGGAAAAAAACATTTTTAAGGCGATTGAAAAATATCGGTATGGCCTTTGAAAAACTGTATCGAAGCATCTCAAAGGGAGTTGAAATTACTGCAGGAGTTTTTTTGAAAGAGTTGTGTCAACTCTATTTGCGAGAGTTGACTTCACGTCATTCATTGATAGTAGAGGATTATTGGCGTTTGCAACAAAAGGGTTATTTCAAAAGTAGGTTGAGTTTGATCGTCTGGATGAACGTAGTCCTGAATAGGACTGTTGTTGTTGACAGTGACTGACGTTTCGACAACCTGTGCGGTGGTCATCTTCAGAGTCAAAGTGAGTTGTATCACGTCAAAATCTTTCAGGAGGAGTTTTTACCTAGAAGTCAGCTACTCCTGTCATGGGAAACAAACGCGAATAAGGAGAGTTAACCCAAGATTAGGTGTAAAAACTGATGGAGTTAAAATTACTCTTCACCTGAGGGAATAAAAATTACTCTCCTTCTAGAGTTAAAGTAACCCCAGATTTAACCCCCAAAAAGGAGTTATCCTGTACCTAAAATTTTTACTCTACTTTTAGAGTTAAAGTAACTCCAAAAAGAGTTAAAATAACTTATCTAAGGAGTAAAAATAACCCCATTCTAGAGTTTTTTTTAACTCCATGATTGGGAGTAAAAAACTCTTTTTAGGAGTAAAATTAACCCCAGATTTGGAGTTCAAATAGGAGTTAACTAACCCCAAAAAGAGCAAAAACAACCCACGGAAGGAGTAAAAGTAAACCCATTTTCAGAGTTGTTTTTAACTTCAGACTGTGTTTTTAAAGAACTCTTTAAAAAGAGTAAAAATAACTCAAATTTAGAGTTGAAATAAGAATTAACACAACCTCAAAAATGGAGTTATCCTGTACCTAAAATTTTTACCCCATTTTTGGAGTTATAATAACTCCCTAACAATTACTGTCAGTGTGAAAATGCACATTTTTAAATTTTTTAAGAGGATGCGAGCACAAGACGACCACTTCCTTTTTCTTTTCCTGAACTTCTATAGTCTCCATACAGTCTTTTAGAATTAGACTCCAAAAAAAATTGCCAACATTTGACGAATTGAACGAGATGGAATATTAAACTGCGATTAAGTTTGAAGCAGGAGCGCGAACTTGCTTTTAAAGTAACGTATTTGTAGCCCTCGCCGTCGCTGTTGCTAATGCTCTCTTTTGCTTTCAGAAGGAAACCAACTGCATAGTTAGTCAGCCTTTGCAGGAATGAGTACAATAGTTACTATCACTATCGGTAGAAAAAGTGTATTTTCAGGTGTATCTTTCTAATAAGGCGGTTTTATTGTCATGTTAGCTCATGTTGTTTTTATCATTCTTTTGGAAATGGAAATGGAAGAACACAGTCACAATATTCTTGGTTTCTAATTTATTGGTTGGTTACACGACATTAAAATCTCTCTCACTCTATATAATTTTTGTTCTCTAAAGATTATATAATACCGCATATACATTGTTTCACTTATCTATCAGAAAACCTGTCAATACGCCCTATACCGGAATGTTTCGATTGTGTCACGAAGTTCTCTTCTTAGCTTGCGTGTCTCACTAATAGAGCTTGTACTCTTGACAGCACTAAATGAAAATGCGATAATAATCAAATATTACTGACTACAGTTTCCGACAATTGGTGGGAAATAAATTTGCCACCATTTGACAAATTAAGCGAGCTGGAGATGTGAAATGGTCCGACAGACTTCTTTGTTATATGTTTTTGTTCGCTTTATTGGATCTGACCGTGCCGCAACGTTCAATAGCATTCCTATCATTTTGAACTTACTGACCAATAGAAACATCGCATTAATTTATTCAATCTTAATTTGGGAATAAAAACAAGGTATTGTGCAAGGTCGGGGAGCTTCCAACATAAACTACGGCACCGTTGTTTTCATCTTGCCGGTGTCACAGTGATATGGGCATCCCCGCGTTTTGGGCTTCCCCATTCCCAAACCCATAGTGATATGGGCATCCCCAGTGACCCTAACCCCAACCCTAACCCAAATCGCAAAGTTAATAAATAATATGAAGGGGATGCCCATAGCACAAGGGTTTTGGGGATGGGGATGCCCATTTCACTGTAACTCCTGTCTTCACAACCAGTCTCTTCTACTAACTATAGTTTGAGAGGATGGTGAATAGTGACTCCTTTACAGTTGTAGTCGTCTTGGTCGCGTAAACTCCCAGTACGCCGCTACTAATAGCGCTAAACGCGCTTGGGACTTTTTCAAGCGGATCCTTTTGTTCTGCTGTAGTGGATTAAATTTCTGCAAATATAGTGTTCAGGTCCGATCCTTTCTCGGAATCCATTTATCATTTTAGAGGACTGGTTACGAGCGTGGAAGGTAGGGGTGGGTAGGGTGGTTATTTAACAGTTAATGAACGAGGCTGAGTATCTTATGAAGAATTGTGGAGATCGAGGAGGGTGTTATCCGTCGAGGCATCAGGCCGAGGCGGATAACACCCTCCGAGATCTCCACAATTCTTCATATGATACGAAAGCCGAATTCAATAATTGTTTTATTATTCATTCAAAATAATTCCTAGTTTAAAAACATAGCTAAAACATACTTACCTCCATCGATGTTAAGTTCTCTCCGATAGTGTACGTTTAGGTTTGTCCAGTTCCGCAAATATTCTCCGAATAGCAGATGTCGCCCTCCGAGTTGTCTCCTTGCTGTTTTTGCTATGTTTTTAGCCATTACTTCGCCTAATTCCAGCTGTAATTCTTACTCTTGAGACGAGTGAAGCGTCGGCCATTTTGTTTTCAAAACCAAAACAACACAACCTTGTTCCCAGGTCTTCTCGGTTAACGGTTCCTTAACCTGTAGAAGGCTTCATTTTGAGACCCTGAAGAAGGAAGGCCGTGCCTTCCGAAATATTGGTTAAAAGATAAATAAATATATTCCCGACTGTAAAATCAACCTTGCTTTTTTGTCTTATATTTTCACTTATTGCTGATTAGATCCTTTATTAGGATCCGGTCCTTCTTTTTTGTAAGCTGGTCCTTGCTCAAAAAATTGAATTCACTTTTGACGTCATTTCCTCGTTAAGCACAAAATTCTTCCAAATTTGGTCATAAGTAACTGGTTATGGTGAATTATGCGTGTGCTTTTAGCCAATCAGAATTGGGGAAATATTTTCAATGAATAATAATCTATATTAATGTGGCCCTCCCTGGTTTGGGAATGAAACTTCCTCACCCTCCCCTCAGCTCAGGCTTAGCCTGAAATACCATGAACATCCCTCTCTTCATTCCTCGCGCTTGTCTGCGGTATATGTAACCACTGTCCCCAATATAGCCTGCGAACAAACTCTGGGGAGCAAGGGATGGGGCAGTGATGAGCGCTCGCCTCCCATCAATGTGGCTCGGGTTCCCAGCGTCGACGCCATATGTGGGTTAAGTTTGTTGCAAGAGCCATAGTGGCTCTTGGTTTGTTGTTGGTTCTCTCCTTTGCTCCGAGAGGTTTTCAGGGTACTCCGGTTTTCCCCTCTCCTCAAAAACCAACATTTCTAAATTCCAATTCGATGAGGAATCAGGTAGACGAAGAACCACTTTGTGGATGTGCTACCTCCAAATCATTATTTATTTATTTATTTACCGGGTATACCCCCAAGAGGGCTGACTCGCAGGCTTCCCTCAAGAATGGCAATATACATCCCACCAGATGAAACTGACTAGGCATCACTGAGTTTTACATATTCCACACGACTTCTCAAATGGCCACGTACCGCACCCCGATTGCCTTCTCCAGTGTCTCTCCCAACAACAGTAGCCTGTGCCCCGCTCTTTCTTGCGTCCCGAATCGGTTCAAACAGGTAAAAGTATCCACTGATCCGAGAATAGAAGTTAATACGATTTTTACAGGAGATCAGAAGTCGAGGACCCAGAAAAATGACCGGAAAATGATGTCTCGACTATCTGTTTTTAGTAAAATCCAACTAGTGGTCTATCATCAATGCTGCGTTCTGATTGGTTGAGCTACTACTAGGCTATGTGTTATAGCCCACTAGAAGCGAAAAGCGCGGGCTTTTTGGCGGCAAAAAAGGATTAAAGTCTACCTTTAACTAGCTAAAGTTTCTTTATTCTCAATATTTTTGACCAGCTAGTTGGATTTTACTAAAACAATTATTCCTCTCGCCCTCATGGCCTTTGAGTCAATAGCCCATTCGGCCTTCGGCCTCATAGGCTATTGACTCAGAGCCCATTCGGACTCGAGGAATAATTGTTAATTAATCCCCCTGCTTCTAAACCTTCTAGTCTCAAATTCTGATATTCACCTCCGGAAAGGAAAATCACGCGTTACGCGTTGTGAAAATAGTAAATCACGCTTCACCCTACTCCCAATCACGCATCGCGCGGCTAATTTGGGCCCGATCACGAATCAAACACTGAAAACCCATTTGCCACTAGACTGTTCACAGTCCTCTGTTTGGTCCGTAAGATCATCGACATCGAGCGCTTTGCGTTACGTGGATGCCCGCCCCCTCGGTACATTTGAAAATCAAGATAGCCGTGACGGTAAGACGCGGTATATCTGCATCGTTGACTGACATGTGACATTTGATATGATTGCGAAAGACCGCATGTTAACCTCTGTTTACGAGTGTAATTTTGATCCAATGTGCCTTTTGATGTTCTGTATTTTGATGCCTAAAAGTTTACAAAGCTTGGACAGATGCGAGTGAACGTAAAACATTTTGATCGTATTTTGTTTTCATTTAGTCATTTGCTATTGATTTTCCTTTAAAAATTAGAAACATGATTGTAACTGTTTGTGTCGTAATTTCAGTTTCAGATTAAATAAATATTTTCCAATCCTGAATCTACTGAGCTTTCAATGTTTCTGGTCTTTTATGGTTAATTTGGATTTCTCATCGGTCCAATATCTAAACGATCTCACGAAAAACTAGGGGACTGTGAACAGTCTAATTTGCCACCCTCTTCAAAAGCCCGCGACTACGCACGCTACAACAATAGCAACAAGGTTATTTAAGTGGTATTCCATTTCAATACTTTTCCTTTCATTACTGAATATTAAGAAAATGTCTGTTCTGTTTGAGGGTATTCGTAAATTCGAATGAATGCTCTGAATGCTATCCACCTAGCCTCCCCGCAGACGTCCTGTGGGGTTTGTTTATGTTCGTCACGCATTCATTTCTCCCCACGGTCAGTGGAGAGAACTGAATGCGTGACAAACAAAAACAAACCCCACAGGACGTCTGCGGGGAGGCTACTATCCACCCTCATTAGCCTCGGCTGATTAGCTATAAACATGATAAACATTCCTTTTACTCTCTTTGCTGTTTGTTTTCCGGCGCTATGATGATCTTGCAAAATCCTCGCAGCAGGAAATGGGTGGTCTTGTGACTGGTGGAGAATTACCCTTTAGTATTGGGTGTCATTTAAGCATACGCACTTCTCATGACACAGTGATTCGGCTTCGAGATCTGTCAAGTAAGCACCTTCGCTCTTGAAAAGGTAAGGAATTTATCTCTTTTTTCTCTTGTTAGGTGAAATCCTAGTTTTAATACCTCTAATCTCTACAACACGAACCAAAACAAGTACTAATTATGTTTTTCAGATCTCGCCGGAGTTGTTGTCCATCGTTTGAGCATAAAGGTCAAAGAGAATTGCGTGGTTTACTCCTGTTTGCCAGAAAATGATCAACTACTTACAGACAAACTGCATAATCTTGGCTTTAATATGTTTGCCTTTGTTGAGCTGCGCTCCTTTGAAGAAGACACAGGAAAAAGAAGATCCGGACCTTTACCGAAACGTGGTATTTAAATGACTCTTGTTTACTGTTTTTTGTGATCCGTGATGCATCATCCACAGGGTAATCTAAAGACCCCATTCGAATTCGATACCTTCATCTAGTCGATCATTTTCCAACACTCGAACAGGGATCAGATTTTCGGTCTTTCAGTCCTTGGATCCCTTTATTTTGTTGAGAGTAATGGCCTTTACCAAGAGAGGATTTCCAAATTGACCTATACCTTTACGCAACAATTAATTGTTATTACTGGGACAACTGTGACTTCTCACCAAGGGATAGGATAAAAAGAAAACTACTTGAATCATGTCATAACATTTCATAAGAAAAAGTGTAGACCGTGGCTCCTTTTTCCTCGAAGTTTTTATCGCGAATGAAGATACTTGAAAGGGAATCTTGGATGTTATACTAAAATCGATTAGAACGGCTCAGCCCTTCCGGGACAAAAAACAAAACGAACAGAAAATTTCTTCCATGCACGCAGAAGCGAAGAACTAATTCAAGAAGAAATTATGCTTCACCTACATGCCCTCAAGAATCTGATTTCGTCGATTTCTTGAACAAAAAAGACAAATGTGGGGATTGACTTGGTGATGTTTGTGTCTCTTATTGAAATTACAGCTGAACAAGTTTAAAAAAAAATGGAATAACCCCGCCTCCCCTCCCAAACTAGCCTGCGAACAGCAGACGCATTTCCGGTGAGTTTCACTTTCCACCTTTGAGAAAACACATTCACTTACTTATTGTCAAAAGGTGATATTAATGTAATGAATGGACGTTCGCAGGCTACTCCCAAACAAACTGGACAAAGGTTGTTTCCAAGCGGGAGGTCTCACGCAAAAAGCATTTATTGCAATTGGCTACTTACGAAGTATCAAATTTTAACTAGCTCCGAGTCCAAGGGGATTGAAACATAGGTCATCAAGCTATATGAATTATTAATCCTTGCATCTTAATTCCTTCCTCTGATTTCTACCTCTAAGCTTCGGAGCCATTAGTTAGCCTGCGAAAACATCCGTTTCTCCTCGCTCTTCGCCGCTTGGGACATTTCGAGGCTAGAGCCAAGTATGAATTTGTATTATTCGAAAATGGTGTATTTTGATATCGTATTACACGCAGCTCTCTGGAAAGATATTTATACATCTGTTGTCGTGATTGCAGAGTGAGCTCATACGGGACAGAGGTTATCCAGTTGAAGAGCACTACGTAACCACCCAGGATGGCTTCATTCTCAACCTCCAAAGGATTCCGTATGGGCGAAAAACCAGCAAGGACACTTCCTCCAAGCCCGTTGTGTTCCTCCAGCACGGTCTAACGATGGACAGCACTAACTGGGTTCTTAATGGACCAACAAACAGTCTTGGGTACATTTTGGCTGATAGAGGGTTTGATGTTTGGCTTGGGAACATCCGGGGTAATGTGTATTCACAAAGGCATGTAAAACTAGACCCTAGTCAAGAGGAATTCTGGGACTGGAGGTAATTCACTGCTTTGGTAGCGAAGAGTTTGTCCAAGGGGGGGGGGGGGGGGGGTAGTCCGGGTTTCAAGTGACAGGGATGATCGAATGGGGGCAAAAATCAAAACCCAAAGAAAATCCCTGAACCAAAATTTAACACTACAAAAATCCCACGCCAAATTTCCGTGTCATTAAAACTTCCAGAAAGCATTGAATGATATAGCGCGAAAAATAGAAACATTAGTTTTGAATACCCCCCAAAAATCCCTACTTAAATCAAGCTACCCAAAAGAATACTTGCCAAAATTTTCATACCCAAAATAATCCCGAAATCAAAAATTTCAAACCCAAAAAATCCTTCCATCATCCCTGTCTCTTGAAATCCAGAGTACCCCCCCTCCCAGGGAGAGTTTGACAGGGTAGTCCACGCGCAAATTGTAGTTGTAGAAAAGCGTTCGTTTTCAGCAGCCTCGTCCCCTGGGCGTTTTCCTTAGAAAATTGGAAAAGCGTTCTTGCTTTAGCCCAGCCCCCCCCCAGCCCAGCCCCCCCCCCCGCCGGGGGCGGGGGGGGGGCTGGGCCGGTGGGATTTGACAAGAAGCTCCTGTAGTATCTGATTATTCCCCCTCTTCATCTCTTTTGGGTGGCTTCCCCTTGCTCCCCCTTGTAAACCAAATTAATTGAGATGACCCCCCCCCCCCCTCCCTCAAAAAAAACACTTAAAAACAAATACCTGAACCTAACAACACATTTATGTGATAGCTCAACAAAATCAAATTCAGGTTAAAATTTTTTAACCTAGCTTGATTCTCAAATTCCTTTGTGTCCTAGTCCTAATTCATGAATAATAAGGGCTAGGAGACAAAGAAACCATTTACACAAACCAGGGTGGAAAACTTCTGCATAAAGACAGAACTATAGAATTTGACTTGTTGAGAAGGGGGGGGGGGGGGGGGGGGCGGCGGGGGAGAACGACCCGCTACAAAGTATATCCAAATCAGCTGAACAGACTGAAAAGATCTAGTAAAAAAGTTTCATCGCCTCCAATCACATACAATATTTTCTGAGACTTCCGAAACGGAATAGCCCGAACCATTTGATTTTCCCTCCGTAATTTCCGGTTTTCCCGTGTAGATGGTTATAAGTACCCGTACTATCCTACGCTGCAGTTTTTGTCTCATGAAAAACTCCTCTCCTCGGTTTTGAAAGTGCTTTTTTTCCTTTTTTATTTTCAATTAAATCTCGCCTGGCCGCAACACTCACAATCCAACCACTTAAACATTTAGTTGGCAGGAAATGGCTGAATACGACCTTCCCGCCATGTTGAACTATGCCTTGAATGTCAGTGGACAGTCTCAACTGTTCTACGTCGGTCATTCCCAGGGCACGCTTATTGGCTTCACTGGCTTTTCTTCCAATCCTGAGCTGGCCAGTAAAGTAAAGATGTTCTTTGCCTTAGCACCAGTCTATACAGTGGGATATTGCTCCGAGTTCATTCGCAGTGCTGCTTACGCTTTGTATCCAGTCCTGGTGAGTTTAGGGAGATCATAATCAAAGAAACGGGTTAACAGGCCATTTCCGAGTTGTCCAAAACCTCTGTTTCAAAGCGAGGCTAATTGCGAAGCTATTGATATGAAATAGATTTTTATTCTCATTCAAATAAAACTCACTTTCACAAGAAAGGTTTTGTACTTAGCCTCATTTTGAAAGTGAGAGATTTTTGGAACTTGGAAATGACCTATTCTTTGAATAGGTTAGTCCTTTTTGGGGAAGAAGCCACCACATTTAGCTAGTGGCGAATCAATCTGAGTAGTCCCCAGTCTTCTGGGGGCTTTAAATACCAAGCAGAAATAATAAAAGTACCCGTGGAATGAAAAAGTCGCCCGAGATGACACCAGCCACGTAGCCCAGGATGGTGTACCTATATTAGACGTTTGTATAGTGAATTTTTTTTTTCGACCTTGTAATTTGAGGTTGAAATTTTCAATCTTTAAAAATACACCACTTCTCGGTCTTCCGGCTAGAATTTTATACTGAGGAGTTTTCACGAAACTATCAAACTTTAACTCACCAAATATTAACGATGAAATATTCAATTTGCTTGTTGATATTGGATTATTCTTTTATAGAGAGTTTTTCAAGACTACCACCTCGGGAAGATGGCGACGAATGAAATGGTGAAAATGTTGACAGAGAAGTCGGTCTGCGATAGCCCTTTTGCCGAGAAGGTCTGTTACGACGCCGGGCAGGAAATCTTTGGATTTGACAGCGCCAATATCAACATGGTAAGAAAGAAGTCCGTGATCACACCTATCGGCACAGCCATCCACAGGATTCAACCCGTCGTCACGCCATCCTTCTTGGGAGGGATGGGTGAAAAGCCAAAAGAACGCCTAATAAGGTTATTAATCAGGAGGGAGGGCCATTCCCCCCCCCCCCCCCCCCCCTTATGTGAAGGTCTGGATCCGCCACTGGTTAGTCAGATGACTATTTCCAGCTAATGAAGACTATTTACCCTTTATTGAACATAACCTAAAGTCACCTAAAATTAATAAACCCTTCAAGTCCCGAGAGTGACAAAAATTAATTTTCTCCTAACGATATCAATACATAATCAAGAGAAAATGTTGTGAGAATATATAAAGTAATCGCTTCATGGGAAACGCTTTGATCTTCAAACAAATTCTCCCAACTAATTCATTAAGGAAATGTATGGAGATCAGTCTTGAGAATTTGTATTTGGATATTCTGGCTTAAAAAGGTAATAATAGAGTGTGAACCAGTAATTAGGGTGCCGTAGCTGTGGTTTGAAGAGACGGCTCCCTTTCCGATTTGTCGGGTAGTCCAGCGGATCGGTTTGGAGATAGCTAAGGAGCTGAGGGCGACTCTCAGGAGTTTAGAGGCACACAACTTTCTTGATGTAAGAAACGGGGCACAAACATCCTGGCAGGCGAAGCATACATACTTTCACATTGTTTGTTTGGGTGGTTGCTACGCTACTATTCATGTACCTCATTGTTTTCATTATAAGTTATTGAATTTCCCTTTCGATCTATTTTTCTAACAGCAGTCTGGTTTGTTTTCAGTCAAGAGTTCCCGTCATATTGTCTCACTGGGGATCAGGAACATCATTTAAGAATTTTGTCCACTTTGGACAGGTAGACCAGCTCCATATTTTCTCAGTAGTTTTAAGTTAAATATCAATTTTGTTGATCACTCCTTCAGCTTATCGTTTCTACCAGCAGGAAGTACGAAATATTCGTTGAGGTAATTAACTTCATCAGTTCAGTAAACAAATCGTAGTTACTCGGTTCCAGGGAAAATAAGCTGATACTTTCAAAGAGGCTTTGACCGGGCCCTAAAGTCCTGTTAGGTTTCTACGTTTAAATCACAAAACAAAAGGATATTCCGGAATCGTAAAGCTAAAGAAGAAACCTCCAGTTAATGATTGTAAACAGGGGAATGTATGGATTGTTTTCCTTCCCCTCTTTCTTCTTATCTGTACCCTGATAAATAAGATTCGTAGGATTCAATTTGCTTGATTTCCTTCTAACCTGCACGGGAATGGTTAGGAAAAGGCCGAAAGATCACATTCCCTCCCCTCCCTCGCCCCACCCCAACCTCCAGCTCAAGATTTCATCGACAGTTCAGTCGACCTGCAAGCTAAGAGACATAGCTGGTTATTTAAAGTTAGTTATTTCTGACACTTGAAACTGTCTTTTTTTCCAGATGGTGTTGTCTAAAAAATGTGCGAAATTTGATTATGGATACGTTCAAAATTTGATGCGTTACTATCAGGTACCGGAGTTGTTTTTTGGCCTTGTCTGTACCGTTATTATCTTGTAATGTATATGACACAGATTTTTCTTTAGAAAATTTGGACACCACCACCAAGTTGACTCGACGGCGGTTTTAAAAGCTTAAGTCTGACTTCCAACCCTTTCAAACTGTAGACTTCAGCTTTTGTGTCCAATGTTACTTTTTATCCAACTTGACAGCGACGTGCGTTGACTTATTTTTTCACGAAAGTAGAAGTATTGTAAGTGTTCATGAAACACTAGTTACTGAACTCTTAGAAAGGTAGGTATTGAGATGTACCAGAGTCTATCAGTCTGATGGATTCTAATGAAGATCTGGTTTTAGTCTACCTGCTTCCAATGCAAGTAAATTATGGTGGGCCTATTCGTCGTTTTGTTTTCTCACGATAGTTACTTCTGTTATTGACCGTGACTTTTAATTTCAACAGCGCACTGCGGGTCTTCCATAGTGGACTGAAGTCCAAGCGTTTTTCTTTTATTATTTTACCGGTATTAGCGCAAACTGCAAGATATATCAGTATCACTATTACTGTAAGGCACACACTGGACGCTGGGTAAAAGTGATTGGTTACTACATGGAACTCATGAAGTGACTTAAAATAAACGTTTTCCCTTCCTGTCAAATTCAGACCCCATGTCAAAAAGCCTGTTATAACATAGCGCGCGTGCTTGCCCTATGTAAGTCCTATTGAGCCGCTATGAACAAAATCTTTATTTACGCACGGGCGTGCGTAAATAAAGATTTTGTTCATAGATGACGTAAGCATTTGTTTTTGAACCTGGCTGCAAAGTTGTTGTCTTTTAAGCTGCAGTGCAGTTTTCCTTCTCTTTAAAATATGGAAGAAACCAGCGAAGAACTGCCTAATTTTTCAATCGGCATTGTCCTTTTACGTCCTGATCCAAGAGCGGCTGCCAAAATAAAGCCGAATTCAAAAAAACTCGCAAGTTGTGCGTTTCGCAAATTTGTCGGAAGACCATCTGCAGCAAATTTTGGCCGAGAGACATTCACTGGGAACAGAAAAGACAGCAATTGGTCATTAACAACAATTAAAGGTAAAATTTACGTTTTTATTGTTGTTTTTAAATTTCAAAAGTAGGTTGAGTTTGATCGTCCGGGTTAACGTAGTCCTGAATAGGACTGTTGTCGTTGACAGTGACTGACGTTTCGACAACCTGTGCGGTAGTCATCTTCAGAGTCAAAGTGAGTTGTATCACGTCAGTAGATGGTATTATATACTCTGGTTATTGATCTGATTGGTCAATAAAGTCAAGATGTTATTGGTCGTCTGTCAGTGAAGCCGCGATGTCATTGGCTATGAAGACTCGTAATCAGTAATTGGCGCGTTTCGATCCGTCTATTGTCACAGTTAAGCAGTCGTCTATTGTTAGTCAAATTGTCAGTTCTCCAGTCGATCTCTCGTAGTTAGTTTCGCTTCATCCCGTCAATAAGTCGTTTGTACGGCGCTGGTAACTGTTGGCTACGATTCAGTGGCGTCTGTTCTAAGTTAGTGAACCAGCTTTCCAAAATAAGACGTTGATGGTAGTCTGTAGAATACGTTATACATGTCGCAACGAGCAACGAGGAATGGTGACGTCAACAATCACATTGCTGAGCATCATTTACAGACGAAACATCAAATTGACTGGGACTCTGCGACATGTATAACGTATTCTACAGACTACCATCAACGTCTTACTTTGGAAAGCTGGTTCACTAACTTAGAACAGACGCCACTGAATCGTAGCCAACAGTTACCAGCGCCGTACAAACGACTTATTGACGGGATGAAGCGAAACTAACTACGAGAGATCGACTGGAGAACTGACAATTTGACTAACAATAGACGACTGCTTAACTGTGACAATAGACGGATCGAAACGCGCCAATTACTGATTACGAGTCTTCATAGCCAATGACATCGCGGCTTCACTGACAGACGACCAATAACATCTTGACTTTATTGACCAATCAGATCAATAACCAGAGTATATAATACCATCTACTGACGTGATACAACTCACTTTGACTCTGAAGATGACTACCGCACAGGTTGTCGAAACGTCAGTCACTGTCAACGACAACAGTCCTATTCAGGACTACGTTAACCCGGACGATCAAACTCAACCTACTTTTGAAATGACTCCTGGGTTCAAACCTTTCACAGTTTTTAAATTTGTTATGCACTTTTGTTATCGCCGAACAATCCGACTAAATCAGGAAAATTTCTCTTGCAATAACAAGACAAATTACACAAGAGGAGAGAAAACAACTGCTGGCAGGTCTTCTCAAGTAGCCGTAATGACCGGCCATTGTCGTAAATGAATGTAAAGTAGAATGACAGTCGTCTTCGCCAAAAATACACGTTTTCTGGATTTCGCCGAGCAAAACATAAACATCCTCTCAGCGCCGGATCCAAACCATGCTCCACGACGTGTTACGAACATGCGAGTATTTTAACTTTAGGTGGACTTTAAGACACTTTTGTCTTTGTTTCTACTTAGTTTCAATTGATCGTTAACGAATAAATAAGCAAATTTTCGTTCTCAGTTTTACAAAAAGAATTTTCTTTTAAACTAGGCGATTGTGGCGTGTTTGTAACCAGCCAGTAGAAGCGTTTGTTTTTCTGTGGCGCGCGTTACAAGAATTTTACAGTTAATCAAAGAGCAGGCATTTTTGTCAGCTATGTTATAAAAGAATTTGCACATGCTTTTAGCTGTGCGTATATCGAGTTATTGATGCACTTGGGAAGTTTGGAGAGCACTCAAGAAGCTAAAGTTGCACTCGGCTATCGCCTCGTGCAACTCTTACGCATCTTTCGTGCTCTCCAAACTTCCCGCGTGCATTCATAACTCGATATACGCACGCTAAGCATGAACAAATTCTTAATTGTTTTCCGCTGTTTGGACTTAGCATGTAACTGCAAAACGTCTTCAGGATTTAACAAATAGGGACCTTAAGCAAAGACGACGACGACGGCAGTGAAAACGTCGATAAAAAAATGAATTTGCGTTCTTTCAAACTTAATCGCGTCTATTTAGACCCGCTCAATATGTCACATGCAGACGACTTTTTCTGGAGTTGAATTCTTAAGGATTTTATTCAGGTTCAAAAAGATGACGGAAAATTCGTCGTCGTATGTCCACGTCCTCCATAATACGTCAAATTAGGAGGTTTCACGTCGTAGTCTTGCAGTGGACGTCAAAGAAATGTACTAAAAAGCGTGATGCACGTGCAGAGCTGTTGTTTTGATCATTAAACCTATTGTTTTTTTGAAGTCGTCGTTGCGGTCGTCGTCGTAGTTGCTTATTAAGCTCCCTAATATGTCTGAATCTGGTCACCCTGCCAGTAGAGCCTTTCTATTGCTTGCTCGGATTCAGAAAGACTCTGCATGAATTGAGTATGATCTTCGATGAGCATGCGCGGGATGTTGCTAAGATATGGTTTCAGGCCTAGGCGATTGCCTAGGCGTAATAACAGTGCGCTGGTTACAGCGGGCTCGGTTAAGACTATCGGTTTATCAATCAACGGATGCTCGCACTCGAAAAAACCAGTTTGAGGAGAGAATCAAGATTGAGTAGTCCAAAAGTTCGGTCTCCGGCGACCTCAAAGGTTTGACACGATTCAGGCAGAGCTTCCTTTTTCTCCTTCTCACTCAAGAGTCAAGAATACAAAAGGATGCTCTTCTCGCAGCGCGAATCTCGTCTGCAAAGCACGCGAAAACTACCATTTAAATACATAGTCAAACAGTTTCCTCGTTTGTTATTTGTTTTTTTTTTTTAGAGAAGTCATACAAATTTTACAGGATGATGGCAAATTAGTCCAACAATCATTGAAATCATCTCTTACTATTATTTGTTTCTTCAGTTCCATCCACCGGAGTACAGTGTTGAAAACATGGCAACACCCGCTGTACTATTTGCTGGCTCAAATGACAAACTGGCCAGCCCAAAAGACGTGCAGCTACTAAAGAAGAGAATAACTGACTTGAGGTACTTTCAAGAGATTAAAGGATGGAACCACGCCGACTTTCTATTCGGTAATGACGCCCCTAGCATCCTCTATTCCAAAATGCTGGACATGATGGAGGCCGAACAGTTTCTTGGAACAAATATGGCTGAGTTTCGCTTAATGGAAGAAGAATAAACTGCAACTGTTAAGGTGGCTGAACTCAGTTTTGTCAGTTATAGAGTATATGTCATTTGCCAAATCATGGCAAGAGAAAGGTTGCAGCTCACGAGCTGAAACTTGGCAAATGAAAAATATACTGATAAAAGATTTTGACTGACGGGTAAAATGTGACGTTTTCTTACTTTCCATGGCAACATGAACGATTGAATACAGCCTTAAAATTTTACCTTTGCTCAGTTTACATAAAATTCGCTCATTAGATTTTCCTATAAACTTGCACACAGCTTACTATAATTAATCATTACCATTTGAAACTTATTTGACCAAATTTAACAGACGAGTTTTTAGACAATCAATAATAAGATTGCACTGTAATTGTTAAGTGTGTCACAAACTTCCAGTTCTTATTATTGAAAGTACGATAAAAGTAAAAATTTTGCCAAATATCACAAAATTTTAATGAGTAGAGTTTAAGAAATTGTCTTCTGTGTACCATTGCTTTTTTTCTCTGCCGTGTTTGTTTGTCTAATTTAAAACACGCGCCGTCACGCGCGTTACCGCTGACTGCCCGCAAAACTGTGTTCAGCCACCTTAACCAGTGTCCAATTTGCAAATATGTCCAGTTTGTAAACAGACACAAACCTATGGCTAAACTGTGGGCAGGTAAACTTTCATCGTACCTAATTCGTAAATTCCAAGACCAGTTATCTTCTAGCTAGCTAAATCGTGCACTTGGTTACCCAATCAACCACCCATTGGGTGCTGCTTGTCATAAGGAAAGGCTGAAAATCATTTTTCTTTTTTACGCACGCCGTGACATCAGTTTGACCAACGTGAAGTCATATGACAACCTTCTCGAGGTAACTTGGAAAAGGTGTGTAACATCGTTTGCGTGGAGCACGCTTGGGAGGTCGCTAACTCAAAAAGTTTGTTTGTGTTTACAAACTTAAACGATTGGACATCGCCTTTTAATGTTTTGCCGGGTATGTTTGGGTTTTTATTATTTATTGTCTACTTTTATGTTGGGGCTAAATATTCCATTTTGTTGTTTTTCTTGTTATCGTCGGTTTTTTTTTGTTTTATCGAATTTCATGTGCTACACTTGAAGAAGTGTTATATCATTTTCTATCCTTGTAAACCCCGGTACTAAATTTTATGACTAAGGATTCCCATTGTTCTTCAGTTCGTTTGTTTTTATGTCAGATAAGTGAAGGTTCTCTATCTGTGTGCTTATCATGTCGTAAAATGGGGGTAGCTTTAGAGACCAATGGTTACAACTTGTGAATGGTTTTCTTTTCTTATGGTGATAGGAAGTGCTGCTCAAATAAAAGTTGCAAAATCGTTAAAATTGTATTGTTATAGCGGAGCTCCACGTCTTTAGCCATGGCTAAAAAATCTATAAAACTATAATGGTCATGACATATCACGACGAAACGGGCTTATAGCCCTTCCACAGTCTGCTGGTGGAATATTTCAAGCAGCATGCACAAATTGTTTTCCGTTGGCGTTTCGCTGACGAATAGGGGTTGTTTTTTGCTTGTATAAAATGTTCTTGGTTCATTCCCATTTTTCTAGTGTATGGCAACGATTGATAATAAGTATAATAAAAAATGATAAAATTAAAACAACGGCAATGGTGAAAAGGTATGTTTTCAAGATTCTTTCACCTCGTGATCAGCAAATAATATGGCATTAAATATCCAAAAATTGCTTTCTACAACTCTTTCAAGAACCCCCACAATGAGCTTTTATAATGCAAATAATACAAAAATGATAACACTGGGACATATTGCCAAAGATAGTAATGGTTCACACGCCAGGATTGTCCACAAACTCAAAAGTATAAAAGAGTTACAATGCCAGCTTCTCCCTATTGCTTGGGGAAATAAAAGCCGAAAATGAACAAATAACGCAAATAAGGAGCTCAAGTAAATCATTTCTTTACATTTCTTTCAGTCCTGGCTCCCTCCCAAAATAATGCATACACAAGAAAGAGGTACTATAAACAAAGTGTAATATCCAAACCCCTGCCGGATCAGTGTCTTTACAACGTTTGCTTTATTATTGGCTTTTTACCACGATTCTCGAAAATTTAGAATAAATCATAGCATACAATACAGCAATATTCATGACATTTCTATATTACGTAGTTATATTTGGGTCACTACTGGTGGATCTTTTAATTTAGTTTGAAAAAGGCTCATTAATCATTTGGTCCTTCCATGGTCAATCTGTTAAGTTATGTTTTGATTTCCAGTTTGCGAATGATCTCATCTTCAGACGTCAAAGTCTATAAAGCAGAAAGATAATAATCAAACAAAGAGTAAATTACACTAAGGCGTTAATATGAAGATAAATTTAATGTTGACTATGGCAGGGTTTTGGATTAATTTTGTTTTTCAATTGAGTGACCTAAACTGTTTTAATCAAACATCAGCGTGACTTTCTCGATCAAGAAACCTCTTCGACCCCTCTTCCCATAACAATATTCTTCTTGGAATATTACTGTACAAAATTATTTGGCTTGCTTGCAACTGAAGCAACAGCGTCACTTGATAATTGAAGGCCAAAGATTATTGCTTTTAGTCCCAAAATAGGTCTCTTCGGTTTTGCACACCTTAGATTGATCACATGATGGCTCAAAGCAACCAATGACCCTCGTAACCTTGGAGAAACCATGTCGGAAAGAGGAAGAGATCTGGACTGAAGATAGCTCAGGATGATGTAAAGTCAAAAGTTTGCAGTTCTATCTAGTAAGATGGTAGAGAACCTCTGAATTGGTCAACAAAATCTTGGCTGAAGGTGTCGTTGACAGTTCATGAAATCTGCACAATTTTAACTATTTTTGCCGCTAGCTTATTCCAAATATAATTTGTTCTAATAATGTCCAGAGTTATATTTATCTAATAATATTATTTCTTCCACCTGGACGAACTAATCAATCATAACTTTGTGCCTCCTTCACAGTTTCTGTTGTTTATTTATTAAAGTATTTAGTTAAAATGTAATATTTATTTTTCATGATTATTGTTAGACTCTTTCCTCTCATTTTGCTATCTATGTTTAATCAGAGACTTTAATCTTCTCACCCTTTTTAGCCGAGTTTTCGAACCTCTTTCGGTAAAGTCTTTCTCTCAAGTAATCAGCTTTAGCTGGCTTCATCCGGGAATGTTCCTCCTCAAATTCACGACCCCACCGGAGCCCCTGTGAGGCAGCTGGTTGTAAGCACACAGAAAAGAACAGGCATGAAACGAGGAGTACTGCTACGAGACTTTTCGCGTCCATTTTTCAACCTAAAATGAAGTACAAAAAAAGACTCTAATAAGTTGGGATAGAACCGTTTTAATTCCAAAACATTTTAATAGTAAATTTGGCTCGGCAGACAAGAAAAAAAGTGGTGCCTATGAAGAATTGATAGCTTACTTTGGCGAAAAAAGACTTCCCGCCGAAATGCTTTTGAACATGGAAAATCATATAGTAGCAATAATAGTTAGAAGACGACTTCAGAATGCATGAGGTCTCTGATATACACTTTGTGGTTTTTTTTTTTTACATATAGGCATTATCTATCGAAAAAAAAATCACTTGGAAACTCTATGTATAGTTGATGTTAAATTGTTCTGAATTTTCTTTCTGAAATATATGAAGGTGGATCTTTTTTTATTTTTTTTTTTTTTCAGAGAATACTGACAAAAAGAAGAACTTAAGATGCTGATTTTGGCCCACGTTTACTTTTAAAACACCTGTCCACTCCTTGCTTGGACTCAGTCACCGATAACATGCCTCACCTTGGCTGAGACCAGAACTACTATAATCATGTCTACTGCTGAAAGCTGAACTGAAAAATAACATTCGCGAAATGTTTGGTATATGACTTAATAACAAAATTACAGTTAACTGTAAAGATGATGCGGTTTCATCGAAAACTATACAGAAATAATAGGTACAAGTTAAAAACCCTTGAAAAAAATGTAATTGCGATCCTTCAAACATGTGTTTGCAGTAGCACGTTGACGCAATCTCGTGCGAAAGATCATTTTCATAGCTTTGCCGCTGTTTTCAAGAAGCAAAAATATTTTTTTACCCTTACCTTTTGATGATTTTGTTTGTATGCTTCTGCCGCTTTTAAACTCTGAAAATCTTTTGCGCTCCTCGTTAATTTAAAACCGACTTATAAAGCCGACGGCCGTTGATATGTGACTTATTTTTACAAATTAAACAGACTAAAAGGATGATTTACATCTAAATCATGGTTAGGTAATTACTTAAATTACTTCCTCATATTAATATGATCACCCCCAAACAAAGCGTTTTTACGCGTGTTGATATTATAATACTTTCAGAAAGGGTTCTCTTGTCTTCCATAGCCGTAAATCACTCCAATTCGGACTTGAAGATCCCTTGAACTTTAAGCCAAGTTAGTTGGTATTAATTTTAAAGAAACAGAAAATAACAATGTTAAAAGTATTTGCGATGAAATTTAAAATGAACCTCGTTTTCATGCATGAAAGATTAAGTAATATACAAGAAGCGTCTAAACTGTCAAAAAATTTTCAAACGCTCAAACGACGTCAACATTTTGCCGAGGAAGTATTGCCTCGTCAAGTGAAAATTTGTACACAAAAGTATAATTGCTAAATTGGATCTTTGCAAACAACTTATTTTCCTTTTTAAAGGTTAATTTGCTTCCCCGGCTTGCCGTCGTTTCCTTTTTATTTTATTATTTTTTTTCTTTAATAAAACCATAATGCACTTTTTCGAGGGAGGCTGTTAAAATGTCACCGACTATTTATCATTTTTAGTGAATTATAATTGGGCGACAGGACGATCCTTCACGGGTAAACGCAAGTTGGAATCTTTTATTTTTAAACTAAAGACATTAAATCTAAATCGAAATATTTTTCCTCTATCGTTACGGTGTTAGGAATTTGAGATATTTGTAAATTGGAAATTAGACTGCCAGTAGGCATCGTTCGTTATTTACACCAATACGCTGTTAAAATATAGTTTGTGGAATACGGATGATCAGGTATTGGTTTATTTACAACAAAAGATTGCCTTTAAAAAAACTCTTTGTAGTTGACAATAAACATGGCCTTCTTAATAACAGAACGATCAATTGAGAAAGGTAATTTAGTCGGAAACTGTTTTTGTCTGCATTGCCGCGACAAAGGAATTGGTCTTATAATGTTCCAAAAAGATGAGGATAAAAAGATAATTTACTAAATGTAAACCCAAATTAGGGAACTGATTATTGGAAATAGGACCTTGACGATCGCCCAGTTGAGAAATATTAAATTTACATCTTCGTGAAAGGGACTCTACATAAAAAGAAAATCTTAGGTTTTAAATGAAGAAGCCTGTTTAGCAATTGGAATCAGTAAAGTTCATGCCTAAAGCTAGGAGCAGAAAATGGACGCAAGATCGCAATCTTACAATAGTATTGACCACGAGACTACAATTTTATTTTAGTTATATATTTTTCAAGGTTAATTCCAAGTACGACAAATTATCAGAGTTGTTATAACATTGATTTCCTTCGTGATATGTCTATGTGGGTTGGTAGATCACACTGATACATAAGCTTTCTTGTATTGTTAGATTTTTGACATTTTAAGGCTTTGGTTAGACTGAGTGAAGAAAATCATCGTTGTCTGAAACGCGCAGCTGACTTTTAACATTTTCATTTAATTGAAAACCAGTGTCAATGAAAGTACGGTACTTTAACAAGGAATGGCTTTTTCAAGTTTTTATTTTTATTGCACTGAAGTTAACTCAAAAGTCATAGGCCGATGTTTTTGTCTTCCTTTCCTTTTCTTTGGCGCCAAGAAGACTGAACAAGCGGTTAATAACGATAAAGAAAGGACGTATTAGCTTTATAACATATTAGTTCCGTTTACAAATCTCAAAGTTTGTGGACAATGCTAAATAAACATCTATTCTTTACCGTTTTTGTCGCTTAACAATTACACGTCATAATAAAGTGCCTTTGTACACGGATTTGTTCGGTCAGATGCCGTAAGTTATTTAAACAAATTTTAAGCCAACGTTTTTCCTGCTTTCAGTTTGCTGTTTTCTAAGAATATTCTTGATAAAGGGGGATTATTTTAAGTATCTGAAAAATTTGTCCCCCGCAAAGAATTAAAGTCATTTCTTGAATGATAAGAGCTCTTTATTATTCCACGCTAACGCGAGGTTTATAGTTCATAATTTTACCGGAATTCGCATCGAACGTGGCTCCTAGTAGGACGATCAACCACGTACTAACTCATTTAATAATCTAGCCGGATATTTCAAAAACGTAGTTTCCGAAATTGCAGCCACCTAGCTAAAACGAGGTCAAAAAGATAATTTTGTTTCTCAGAAACGTATAACTGATTCTCTTTTGGGATCATATAAGTCCTAAAAAACACACAAGGGAAGGAAAAGGAGAGGAAAAATAGAGAGCGAGGAGGAAGAAACGAAGGAAAGAGAAAAAAGTGGCGGCTATACATTCTTAGTTATTATATTAATTTTGCTACTTTGCTCTAAGGAAGAGGTCTACATTTTGGTAGTAATTTTTTCAAAAATACATGGAGCTAGATATATTAATTTCTGTTTATTATTCATTCAAGATATTTCTCCGTTTCTGATTGGCTAAAAACAAACGCATAATTTACCATAACCACCTACTGATGACCAAATTTGGAAGAATTTTGCGGTTAATCAACCGATGACGTCAAAAGTGCAGCACAGCTGCAGGTTAATGCACCGTTAACCGAGAAGACCTGGGGACGAGATTGAGTTGTTTTTGGTTGTGAAAACAAAAATGGCGGACATTTCACTCGTTTCAAGAGTAAGAACCAGGCGAAATAATAGCTAAAACATGGCAAGAACAGCAAGAAGACAACTGGAAGGACGACATCTGCTATTTGGAGAATATTTGCGGAGCTGAACAACCCTAAACGTGCGCTATCGAAGATGAACATCAATGAGGTAAGCATGTTTCAGCTATGTTTTTAAACTAGCAATTATCTTGGATAAATAATAAAACAATTACTGAATTCGGGCTTTCGTATCGTATGAAAATGATACTCAGCCTCATTCATTAATTGTTAAATATCGGGTCGGCTGGTGTCCGCAGTTGCCTAGCAACAAAACCGGGAGAAAACAAACTTGTCCAGTTATTTCTGCGGCCGTTGTAGCGACCAAGAAACGAATTTCGACAGCAGAAGCAAAGTAGTTTACAGAGATCATGATGGAGGCGAAACATCAAGATCAAGAGAATTTGCATTGCGTCTCATTTCGCAGAGAGTTTGCTTCTGTCGACTGTGTAGACCATGTATTATTCGGAAGTGATGAAATATGTTGCTTATTTTCCTTCCTTTATCTTGAAATCAATGTAAACCCCAAGTGAATATGACTCATTTCCCCGCCAAAGGATTAATTAAAGACTGAACTTAGTTCCACACCTCAGTCGTTGTGAGATTTTTATGCGAACTTGCCGTTAGTTTTCCATCTGGCGGCCGAGAATAATGCTAATATAATATATTTTGCTATTTGCATTTAATAGCATAAAAAAAGAGAAAAGCAAAACAGATAATCAAAATTAAAGGATTTTACAAGACAGGATAATCGCGGCTGGTCATCCACTTTCTAACTACGTCCGTCAAGGCTGCTTGCTAGGGATCTTACGAAACTACGACGACGACGGCAACGAGAACGTCAAAAAAGCAATAAGTTTAATTAGTATATACACACTCAGTGATCTTGGTAATTCAAGCAATCTGATTGGTTAGCTATCTCGGACTATGACGTTATATTCACCGCGCTAGGCGGTGAATATAAAGCAGAACAAAATCGCTGTCGTGAGCTGGGTGTTTTGCCAAGTTTCATAGTAAAGCCTTTTTGAAAATACACGAATATCCAAGTGCTGATGACTTTCAAGGCAAGAAAAGACTCCATGGCGTTTAAACAGCGTGATTTATTGTGAAGTGGTTTTCTGTAGCTGACTTTCTGTACGCTCGAAGCTATGTTTACCACTACAGAGGAAAACAAGGTCGCTTTGTCACCGTTAGTTTGTGATTTCGGGAGTTAGAGCTTGCAGACACTCAAGAGGATAAAATAGACCTTGAGTTGTTTTTCAAATTTCTCAACTGCCAAGTTGTATCCAAAGAAGCGGGGGAGAGAGGTTGTAATGTGAACAATACCCAAAGCAATCGCAGTTCTGATAAGAGTAGAGATAACAGGAGAAAGCCTTCATTTCCTCGAATGGGTAGTGAGGATGGAGCGCGTACAGCCTCTGCATTACTTGGTGAGGCACGTGAGCTAACTGGTTCAAGCTGCAATTTCTGTAAGGCAGGTCACGAGTCACCAAATTGCCCAGTTTTCAATGACAAGTCACTAGATGACAGGTAGAAGCTAGTTCAAGAGAATAAACTGTTTCAATTGTTTAAAGCCCAGCAACCACAAGCACTTTTCCAAGATTTGTCGCCAGCCTAAGTGTTCTGTGGCAAATTCTGGCCGCCGTCATCACAAATTGTTACATGGTCAGCAGTTAGTGGCTACACCCCAGCAGCCTTCCAACATCAGCTTAAGTGGGTTAGCTTCAGCTAATTCTGCATTGCCCTTGAAGGAAACACTGCTACAGACAGTGTTGGCGAGGTTGACTGTCAATGGTCAAGAAATGACAGTCCGTGTTTTGCTAGACTCTGGGAGTCAACGTTCATATGTGCGCAAGAACATTGCAGTCCCTTGGCTTGCAAGGTCCCTCAGAGTTATTAAGTGTTACAATGCTCGGTGGAACAACTAGTGAAACCAAAAGATTGCAGAGAGTTAAATTCCAAGGTGGAGATGGAGGCCCTTGCTATTCCCAAGATTTGTAACCCCTCGGGCCAGTGCAGTTAGACTTTCATAAGAACTTTCATCTTCAAGGTTTAACTCTGGCAGATTCCTACCCTCGCGATGCCGTCCAAGTAGACGTCCTTATTGGTGCAGACTTTTACTACTCGTTCGTAACTGGGTTGTACAAGAAAGGTAGTTCATCTGAGTCACTTATTGCAGTTGAATACCATCTCGGCTGGATTCTTACCGGACAAGTAAACTGCTACTCAAGGTATACCACATCCATGCTTACCGTTGTAGAAAACAGTGGACTCACTAAAAGCTTGAAAAGATTCTGGGAACTGGAATCTATTGGCATCGCTGAGTCTGAAAACACTGTTATTTCCCGGAAGGAGGAAGTTGCTGTTGCTGACTTCAGTAGAGGATTGAAATTTGACGGGAAGAACTATGAAGTACGACTACCGTGGAAACGTGACCCTCCTAAACTGGAAAGTAACTACATGCAAGCTATTAGACGTCTGGGAAGCATCGAAAGAAGGTTAAGACATGACCCTGTGAAAGCTAAAGCTTACAATTCTGCAATCAACGACTATGTAGAGAAAGGATTTGCAGAGGTAGTGCCTAACGAGAATGGTGAAGATAGAACTGTACGCTACCTGCCGCATCATGCTGTGTTCCGGGATGACAAAACGACCACTAAGTGCAGAATCGTGTTTCATGCTTCCGCGCGAGAAGGACATGGTGTTTCCGTCAACGATTGTGTCCTTCCAGGTTCTGCTTTACAGTCCAACCATGCATCTGTGCTCATTCGATTTCGAACAAACAGAATCGATCTCATAGTAGATATTGAAAAGATGTTTCTTCAGGTCAAGCTAGAGCCAGAGGATCGAGACGTTCTCCGGTACCTCTGGAGAGACTTACAGTTTAACGAAACACCCAAAGTTTATAGAATGCAAAGACTGACATTTGGTGTGAACTCAAGTCCATTCCTTGCTATTTCGACGGTCCATGCTCATGCAAAAAAATACTCAGAACTGTTCCCAAATGCAGTCCAAAAAATTCTACAAAACACGTATGTGGATGACGTCCTAACAGGAGGCGATACGGTGGACTCGACTGTGAAACTACAACAAGACATGTCAAAGATCATGATGAAAGCGGCGTTTAACCTGACAAAGTGGGCAAGTAACTCACAGCTTGTAATGGATGCCATTGTCCCAGCCAAACGAGCCTCATCGTCGCTGGTGGAGTTTGAGTCGAGTGAACCCCTTAAAGCGCTTGGAGTCTCATGGGATTTATCTCCTGATCCAATGACAAAGAGAAGCCTACTTAGTCTAGCATCGAAAATGTTTGACCCTTTAGGGTTGATATCTCCTTTCACTGTCAGAGCCAAAATCCTCTTCCAAGAACTGTGGTTGAAAGGATTATTGCGGGATGTCCCTTTGGAAAGTGAAATTAAAGCAAAGTGGCTACATTGGAAGTCAGAGTTGTTGCAACTGAAAGGTGTGACCATACCCCGATGCTTCGGAAATGGCATCACGCAAGAGTCTAAGATAGAGCTACATGGTTTTGGAGATGCCTCTCCTAAAGCGTACGGAGCAGCAGTGTACATCAGAATAGCAGACAAGCAAGGTCATGTATCCTCGCAGCTGTTAATATCAAAGTCCCGAGTTGCAACTATCAATAAAGTGTCACTACCCAGACTGGAACTTTTAGCAGCAGTTGTAAATGCCAGGTTGTTGAAGTTTGTTTTAGACACTTTGCCTATAGAAGCGAGTAGTGTCGTGTGTTGGACTGATAGTATGGTGGCACTGCATTGGGTAAAAGGTAAGAGTTCTCGTTGGAAACCATTTGTGGCGAATGGAGTGGCAGAAATACAGTCCACGTGGGATCTTGAGTGTTGGAGGTACTGTACTAGTAAGGAAAATCCTGCAGATTTGTTGACGCGTGGGTTGAGCTGTGGTGATATGATTGCCAGTATCTTATGGTGGAATGGACCTCGGTGTCTGTCTTCGAGTGACAAACCTTTACCCGTTCAGCCCCAAGGTGGAACTGTTCCCTCTGAAGTATGGGAAGAGGAAAGGAAAATTGCACACGGTTGTACAGCAGTCGTTAGAGAGCCGTTAATTGATATGTCATGCTACGGGACATGGTTAAAGTTGATTCGAGTAACCGCTTATGTACTGAGAGCAGTCAAGTTGTTCAAGACTAAATGTAAGTCTTCTGAAAGTGAACTGTCGGCAGAAGAAGTGAAGAAGGCAGAGATTAAGTGTTGTAAGTGGGTGCAGGAAGAAGTCTATAAAGAAGACTACCAGTTGCTGAAGTCCGGACAAACACTCCCAGGAACAGTCGCCTTCTCAAACTAGACCCGTATTATGACAGAGAGGATCAGGCTATAAGAGTTGGTGGCCGACTGCAGTTTGCTGATCTACTGAACAGACCAAGCATCAAGTAATATTGCCTCACGGACATCCCGAAGTCGCAAAGATGGTACTAGACCTACACAAGATCATGTTACATGCGGGCCCAGAAAGCACACTGCCAACCTTAAGACAGAAAATTTTGTTGTCCCAAGGGAGACGAGAGGTCAAGCGTGTTATCAGAAGATGCGTAGCTTGCCAAAAACAGCGAGTTGGACCTTGCGCGCAGAAAATGGGCCCATTGCCGGAAGAGAGAGTTTCATGTTCACCAGCTTTCGCGCATGTTGGAACTGATTTCGCAGGACCTCTCTATGTAAAAGAAGGTTCAACCATACAGAAAGTGTACGTTTGTCTATTCACATGCGCATCATCTCGTATGATTCACTTGGAACTAACACACAGCCTTACCACCGATGAGTTCCTACAAGCCTTTAGTCGTATGACAGGCCGCAGAGGTCTTTGCCATACAGTGTGGTCCGACAACGCAAAAACCTTTAAGGCTGCAAGCAAGGAAATCCAGAAATTGTATGGTCCTAGAACTCAAAGTCGAACGCTGTGGGATACATTGGATCGAAATCGAATTAATTCTGAGCTGTCGTCGAAAGGGATTACGTGGAAATTCATCACCGAACGTTCACCATGGTGAGGCGGATGGTGGGAACGATTTTTCAGAGCAATCAAAGAATCACTGCGTAAAGTGCTTGGAAAGGCACTTCTCACCTTTTCTGAGTTTAACACACTATTAACCAGTTACCTGAGAGTAAAGAAGAAAGCTTGAAGGAGTCTAGTAAGAGAACTGTCGAAAGGTATCTTTACCCACAGAGACTACTTAACCACTATTGGAAACGTTGGCAACGAGAATATCTGCACATGCTGTCCGTGAGAAGTAAATGGCAAGAGGAAAACCCCTCCATTCGAGAAGGTGATATCGTATTGGTCTCTGATGATAATGTATCGCGTACCAAGTGGCCAATGGCCAGGGTGGAAAGGTTCATCCTGGTAAAGACGGACTCGTGCGAACGGCTACTGTGAAAGCACAGAAAGGTGTATTCAACAGGCCTGTTCAACGCTTGCACAGATTGGAAATTGATGCAGCAGCCCCACAAGTTACCCGTGAAGCTGATGTTCCTGTTGATGGTGGGGAGAAGCCGCGAGCGAACTCTGTTAATGTTAAAAGTGTACCCATTCGTAAGCCTAAGAAGAGAGTTGTCCTCCCCGAAGGAGGACAAGGTGGGGAGAATGTTACGACCCATCGTCGTACGCGTACTCGGGTCATTAGAAGCCCCGTGAGACTGAACCTGTGAGAGTAGAATAAATTATGTAGATAACACGTCACGTGACTTCCTCGCTAGTCGCTCGTAGATTTTGTTGTAAGTCGGGTTCCCGGGCAGTGGATCAACCTGTTGTAAATCGGTGTATTGTAAATCGAGCGGATTAAAGTTGTGTTCAAGCGTTCAAGTTTGTATTCCATCGCTTCCTTATCAGGGGTATTAAACCTCATAAAGCAACAGGGTTTGATGGGTTGTCCCCTGGAATGCTTAAGCTGGTAGCAGATAAGATCGCAGAACCTTTTATACAAAAAAGAACCTCCTCTTCGATTCCAGATGGGCAATCAACTTCAATTGAAGATAAAGTCGTCTTACTCCATTTTGTATCTCATAGCCGCAACAGACAGAGTAGCTCACTTTTTGTTTTTTCATTGACATTTCATTTCACTGGCTAGCCGGAATATTTTGTTTCTTGATTTTCATTGACTGTTAAAC
Organism: Porites divaricata; assembly: GCA_038088405.1. NCBI lineage: Eukaryota > Metazoa > Cnidaria > Anthozoa > Scleractinia > Poritidae > Porites > Porites divaricata. The sequence continues at coordinate 42,080,550 of JBBMOI010000002.1, read as the reverse complement.
TGTCCGTTTTAACCTGTCCGATTACAAGCTCCTGGGACAATAACTGCGAACGTAACCGATAGTTATAATTGCCAAATCCAAAATTTCTTTTTTATGAGAATTTTTAATGCCTTAAAAGACCTTCCCGGTCAACCAATTCCGGTGTAGGGAATGCAGGAAATTGCATTTAAGAGGGTCTTATTTGAAAAATTTCCCGGACACCCCCGCCCCCTCCCTAGAAGATTGTGCCTCGGCACTGAACGTCGGAGCAAGTCCACCAGCTGAACCTCTGCATCCTCTGCCTCAAAATGCTACCGAAACTCTGGGGATCAGGGTAGGTTTTCCCCAGTACTTCCCCCTGCGCGGTCCATGACTTTTAAGAATAACATTCCTGAAACCTTTAGGGATAAGGGATATCTGTTCAAAGAGTTACAGGGATGAGGACAAGACAAGGCAAGACAATGTTTTATTTGGAGTCTTACACAGTCATATGTATATCGACTTTATCCAAATAATTTAAGATTATAACACAAATTGCACACTAGTGGAACTTTAGTCAATGTTAACTGATGAGGGATAACCATCCCCCCCCCCCCCCCTCTTTCTAATAGTGGGGCCTCTCCTGGCGATCGGACAGGTCAAATCAAACAGTTTTAGAGTCGCAATAGCAAAGTTAAGCAATAAATATGGGCTGAGCATTTTTAATGGACACACGAGAGCGAGTACAAGTACGAGCGTGATTTAGCTTAAAGTTTTACGCGTTTTCTAAAAAAAAGACACCCCAGAAAGCTTCATTGTACTTTTTTTCACCAAAAAGTCACTCAGTACGGTTATCTATAGTGAAGGAGGTTAAGTCCTCTCCCAATAGCAAAATGATAAAACTTCTTAATTACATTTGATAACTTGTTCCCCCCACTACGACATTCTCGCTAATAGTCGTAGTAAAATGACGACGGCTATCACATTTTCCCGGCAAAATTGGTTCACGCGTGAACGATACTCAGTATTGAGAAAATCTCAGTCGTACTTGTAGTCGTCTTCGCCTGAGAATCTAAAGCTCTTTATTATTCGACTGAGTAGCCTGCCTAGCTGGTGGTTTTAACCCTTTAAGCCCCAGTATCCACACACAAATTCTCCAAACTGATCCCTATACATTTCCTTAAAGAATTAGTTGAGAGAATTTGTTCAAAGACCAAAGTATTTTCTCTTGGGTGACCATTTTATTGATTCTCATAACTTATCTCTTTACAGTTTATGGATAATTGTAAGGAGAAAATTGATCTTGGACACTATTGGGACTTAAAGGGTTAAATGAGCGATGAGGCTGCTGGGGTAATGGGGAACCTTCCCCCACTACTTTTGCGGGTGCTTGAAAACAAAACCCGCAAGCACTGGTCATTAAAATTCTGTCTTGCACTCCCCAATCAAAAGACCATAACAAAATTGGTTGCAGCCATATCGTTGTCAGCTCGGCAAGGATTACCGTACAAGAGCGACAAGTAAAAATAAAATACCGTAGAGAGTGAAAACTAAAAACAAATTTTAATAGTTCTTTCAAACTTCTAAAGAGATTGAAATCGTTAGGAAAAGAAATTGGTATACTAGCTACGGTTCGGATCATGTTTTAAAATAATGCTTGTCTTTGTTCTTCTCTTTCTCCGAGTAAAATAAATTAAATTTCATGTAAAAAGAAAAGTAAATGAAAGTTATCAACTGACTAGAAGTTATAGATCAGAAGGTTGTTAACAATATTAATGTTTTGATCGAGTCGACTATATACGCCTTCATTCTCAAATGCTCTAGCTGTTTTTTTAATCTGACGGAAAATTTCCGAGATATTTTAACTGTCATATCGTCAACGAAGGATTATCAAGAAAAAGATTTCAATTCCGTGAGAGTAAGGTCTATTTATTCGATGCTTTATTTGTTTAAGAAATAATACCGGCGTTTAGTAGCGTTATTCGTTTAGTTTTCTACAATAAAATGACATACATGCGCCTTAACATTTAATAAGAGAAAGCGGAAGAAGTAGCCCAAAAGCAATACTGATCCCGTTCCGACAGGAAGTTCTACGTTAGTTAGAATTCTCATTCTCATCATTTGCATGAACTAACTCATCATTAATGCGGAAATGCGCAGAGGAATAAAATGTTTATTAAACTTTAGCCTCTGGCCACCATTGAGTGATAACGACACTAATGGAAGATCGCTGAAAGAGATGCATTGTTATGTTCAGGCGGTTCATGATATTGTCGTTGTCTTAGTTTCCCAGACTTGACCTTTAAGTGCCTCATGCATCTTTACTTGACTTAAATGTCCCAGACTTTAAATATTTTTTTTCTATACTTTAATAGATTGAGGTCAAAACTATTTTTTGCGTATTAAATAAATTAAAATCATTAGCTTTCAAGCATAAAAATAATATAATTAATTAGACTCTTTTATGTTTGACCGCTACGGATGGAGTGTTTCACAGTCCGGCATCGATCCAGACAACGAGAAGAATATACTGGAAGGAGGCGCAGATGAGTGTCAGTTTAACCGGCATCAAAATGTCTGGTTTACGTATGAAAAACTCCTTTGTCGTACTTTTCAAAAGATCGATAGAAATTCAAAGCTTGACAAAATGTTATGGTAATGAGTTCACTATTTTACAACATCCTTCTCAGAAGTCAGACTTCCTCTCTTTTCTGTTGAAACCGCTGAGCATCGACAGCATGAAGTGCTTTTTTTTTTTTTCTCAAAGTTACTAATTGTACTCGAATGTCATGCACTGTCAGTAACTTGCAAACTGAAATTCTATTATTTACCCTTTTTGAGCATCCCCGTGCACCAATGTAGCGTTAAACCAGGGTTAACCAGGGCGCAAGCCTGGTCCAACCAACTAGGCTTTCCTTGTTGTCAAGCTATACCACATGTGCAAAAAGCCTGGTCTTAACCAGGGTAGTATCTGGTAGGCCTGGTTAGTTAAACTCTTTTTATTCTAAGAACAAGGAAAACCAGGTTTTAACCAGGCGCTAAAAGAATTGAATGAACCAGGCTTGGGATTCCACGGTACTCCTGACAGGATTACTGAATAAGAACAATCAAAGGCTGCCCGACTTATTATAAAAGACAGCCCTAAGTTAATTAGGACTTGATCTATGGAACACAAAACGGGACCTTGTTCATTCTCCTTTCCTATTTCTTTTTTATTTGGCAAACTATCACTACAAAAAGTCATGAAACCCGCGGGTATTCAACACACAGTTCCCAGAGAATAGTTTTCACGCCTTGCAAAAGTCATGGTTTTGAGGACAAAAAATATGATATTAACTGCCATGATACTATTTTCTTGGTGAAATTTTCCCTTATACTGAGAAAAATATCATTGATTAATTTATCAGACAATTTCCTCTAATTTACAAGTTACTTACAATTAAAACCTTTTTACATCATAGCTGAGCTAAGCTGAATATTTTCTTTCACACGAAATAAAATCATTTCCACACGCATTTGAGTCCATCGTAGGAAGGTATTTTCTATCACCTGCACTTTCCTCGTTTCAATCATGCCAATGCTGATTTAGCAACAGGACGGGAACGTCAGTTGACGACGAGAGAGCGCGCGGAAAGGACTAAACAAGACTTCCGGTGTTCAATTTGCCGCTCTGCCATTGGTCAAGCCTATTGTTTGATTTGCCCGCGCCGTCGTCCACTGACGTTCCCGTTCTGTTGCTAAATCAGCCTAGGTCGTTGTTTACATGTTGCAAACTCTTAATACGATCTTTTAAACCTTTTAATACTGACTCAGGAGCTTCCTCGATTTTTATCAATATTCGAGGTTACAAACGTTTTATCAGAAAATACAATTTAACCCCATTAATTAGTTCACAGCCAAGTGTTTTCCGTTTATTTATCACCCATAATTCACGCTACTCGAATCATCTAACTTGCATCATTTTCAATCTTCCGACACATTACTTCTGAGAGGAGTACTGTGAATAATTTCAGTATATATGTTACGGAGTAAAATGCTCAAAGCCAACATTTGTTGTGTCGACTCTTAATGAATTGAGTGGTTGGAATATTATTAGTAAAAAAATCATTTTTTTATTAGATAGAGAAGTGCATGTATTTGCTGATTTGTTGATTGTCGTTAGTCGAAATTTACCCTCTTATAGGACAATGCAGAAGCTTTTACATGATTATTGCAAAATTAAAACCAAACAAAATTTTCAACTTGTACGACTTACAAACCGTTCTACGAATTTCCTTTTGCGATGAATAACAAGCCCGTAATAAGAAAAAAACTGATTCACAAGCTCAAGTATATGAGCAAACACATTTCGTGTTGTTTATAGATCTTATCAGACCTCGAGTATATCATTTTTTTCTAACACCCTAAGGAATGATATGTCCAGTTAACACTTAATTTATTATTTTCTCGTGTAGGGTTTAGGCCGTCAAATTGTACTCAAGAGCAGGGCACTGCCTGGTTGGAAGAATTGGTAAGTAAAAAGCATTTTTGAAGTTATTAATGATTAATTGTGAAAAGGAAACGCGTAGGCAGCCGGCTGGGAAGAGATAAAAATGCTGCAAAGAAAAATTTTATGAACCTTAATTCATATTTCAAAGAGAGGTGTTATGGTCTAGGTGTTGAGAAATAGTAAGTTTCTCTTTAGTATTTAAACTGTTCCTTACAAAGTGACTTACTTGACCCTGCCCTTCTATAAACGTCTCTTGATCGACTTGATTTTTGAGCTTTCCCGCGGATCAGAAATATATACATGAGGAGACAGATTTATATATGTATCCAAATTGAGGGATCAATTATTAGTATAAAGATTTACGGTGAGAGACATTTCATTTTTACATTTATCAATTTTTGACAGTTTCCGTTCTAGACTAATGAACAATATAGTTCCCTGATATAACTGCAAAAGCCGAACCGTTGTCAAATGCCGAAAACAAAGCGCCAAATACTGGCCTCGATTGTTGGCCATTGCGGGGTCAGACACATAAGGTCATTAAGTCCTTGAATTCAGCGAGACCCGTTCATTTCAACTGACTTGTTTACGCCGCACAATTAAACATAAAATACCGGTTAAAACTGAGCAATAAAACTGATAGTAAGCTGGTCAAAACAGGTATAAAATACTCTGGCAAGTTTGTTAGGTGTTGCTTTTTATTTATTCAAGAGAAGGAAGTATTGGTACGACCACGTTAAATGGCACCTGAATTAATTTCTGTTAAGAGATTAATTAAAAGCTTTTGAATAAATTATAACAGATGGAAGATAGTAAAACTAAATTTATGGTTTCGGAACTAGTGCATGTTAATATTAGCCTCACTTTTATTTTTCAGACCACCAACAGTAAGCTTTATTTTTTCGTTTTTTAATCGACGTTTTAGATTATTTTGTTTTGTTGTTGTTCATGTCTGTTATTTTCTTAACTTTCTTACATTTACACCGAATCGTAAATCTACGAATTCGCTTTTGTTTTTGCAGAGGGTTACAGATAAAAACATCAATGCAATCAATTCTCGACTTTGTTTGGTCAATTTCCAATCCTTTTCTAACGCCAAGTTGGGGCACAGGGGTTTGGTCTCAGAAGAGGCAGATTTGTCACTTTAAAGTGCAAGCGATAAACAAAAAATCCAAAAAATATTGTCTGCCTTTTTGTTTAAGGATCCCAAAAGCTTCCTCGAGAAAACAGCTAATCCCGGAGGCCTTCCGTTAAACACAATTACGCACTTTAAGTGCGGATAACCTGGAAACCAATCTAAAATTTGATCTGTATTATTAATACATGCATTTTGCCGGTAGATGTAATTCGCGTCTTTGTGAGAATAATCGATATGCAAATATACTGCCTGGAGAGCTCAGGTGGGTGAATAATTTCCTTGCAGATAACTGGTGAAAAAATTAAGTTCTTAAGATTTGTTGTTAAGTTCATTTAATAAAGGGTGTTCGTCTTAACAGCACCTAAGATGGCTTAAGATAGATTAGTGAATAGTGAATTTCGCGATAAGCAAGCACTAAAAAGTTTTCAGTAGTTTTTATTGATTTTACAAGTTAAAGTTGGTAGTCCTTTCAATACTTTTCGAAAAGATTTTTCCCACACTTTAAATGTTGGCATAAATCTGTGTGGCCGATTTTCACTCTTGAGTTACGTACAAAGCATGTACCTACAAAGTAATAACAACCCAGAAGCCTTTCTTTCTTCACGGGATTCAGACCCTTATCAAGAGATGATAACCAATCTCTCAATTTATCCCTTTATTGGTAGCATGTAGTTCGTGTTTTCATTAAAAACATTAATCGATAATCACATGTAGAAATCTGCTTTCTGGGTTAATTTCCTATATAACTAATGAAAGTCAGCTACTCAAAGCTTGATAGTACATTCAAAGAGGAGTCGTTGGCGCGATAGCAACTGAGAGAGATTGAAAGGAAAGAAACAAAGCAGAAACAAACCAAACCAAAGAAACATCTACGGTAACTTTTTTTCATTTTTTTTTTTCACATTCTCATTTTGAAGTTGTTATAACTACTTTTCGTATTCATATTCTTGGAATATTTCTTGAAAAAAAAAAAACGGCCTTCGCTACATTAGTTCTCACAATTTAATACTCTGGAAGTGTGGAATTGATCCCCATTCTCAGCGCCTTTGGCTTTTCATGTTAGTTTCTCGTAGGTTTCGTTTGTAACTACTTCCTGATGAAATGGTAGGGGGATGTCAATTAGAGACCAAGCCAGACATATCCATAACTAAAACGGGACCACGACTATAATGAAATAAAAGCCAATAATCACAAATTTAAGAAACATTTATACCAGAATAGAACTTAATTTTTGTAGGATACAAAAATATGGCAGTCTGCAAATACCAGCCTGATGAATGGCGAGACAGTTTCAAAGTTCCTTTTTTTTCAATACCTTATTAATCCTTTTCTACACATACGTCCTTTGGCTGACTTAGTTTGGGATAAACGTTCGTTAAAATTCTATCTGTATTTCCATAATGGGTTAAATAAACAGAAAAAAAAAACAGAAAAAATAAACTATAAAAGTGCCTGGATTTAGGAAAGATTTAGGACTCAGGGTGCCAGGGAGAAGAATGACTTGGGTGGTTGTGGGTCAAGAGAGTGAATTTTCCTCTTAGTTGACAAAGTTTCTTAGTTACTTAGGGGGTACGCCAGTATAAAAATGATGGGGGTGCTATGACTAGGCACCTTCTGGTGGAGAGAATGTGTGGGTTGATAGGTACAAAAGTGGGGGCCTTTTTGCATTTACGGGTATGGACCGCACAAGAGGGAAAATTATTTGTTACTCATTTGTTTCAGGGAACTTCCAGAGGTTAAAATGAATCTCAGCCTCGCCCTCACTATGAGATTAAGATCCTTTTAGCCCCCTTCTTTTTACAGGAGGGCAACCCTAGCCCCGGATGTTATTTTGAGTTCGTAATTTTTTTTTTGTCAAACATCCACCTAATACTGTTCACGATCACCACATCAGAGTTTTATTTTCGTTCTCGGTTTCAGCTATTTATTCATACTGTTACTTACGCAATTGATCTAGAGCTTTCCAATTCATGCAGAAATTTTAAGTCCCTTTTCATAACTATTGGAGATAAAATAGTCTCCATGCAATCAGCAAGAAAACGTGATTTTAATCCGTTTGCTGCAGATACTTAGAATTAGCAATTAAGAGAACTAAGATTTTGGTTTGTCCCTTTAAAGATGAAAACTATTTTCAGTACCGCAATGAAAACATCATTGGGTACTGTTGCGTACAGAGACTAATTCATGAAAGATTCATGGTGTTAAAAAGTTAGCTTTCAATTCCAAATATTAGGCAGTAAGCATATTTTGCATATTTTAATTACAGCTTGAACAATGTACTTCATCTTTTTCATCATAATTATGAATCATTATTATAGAGTAAATACATATTGTGGAGAATGGCTTAGCCAGGACAACATTGAGTTTTGCGTTAGAATCAATTACTTAGCACACTTTCGAAACAGGAACAAAAAAGGTAACGGGGCGCTACTAGTAAAGCTGTAAAAAAACAAAGAAAAGCTGTTTGAGAGTTTTTAAGACTGGCCTCTGTTTACGTTTTCCATCAGTTTCTTGTTGTTCATCCCCTTTGCTGCCTTTGTAAAAGGGTCTTTTTTGCCACCGCCTCATTTTTTCAGAGGTAATATAACCACGGTTAACCACGTCTTGTGGAACACCGTTTTCTTTGTTTGCCAGTGTTTGTTTTTTTGGTTTTTCGTGTGAGCAGTTTCGCAAAAAAAAAAACCCTTGAAACTCTATTAATCAAAAATTGGCTTACTTAAGGCTTTATCTGAAAATTTTAACACTGTCTTGTTTTGTGGCCTTTCTTTGTATATTTGTAAAGGACTCAGTGTGTTAATGATAAAATGTATGACCAGTGCAAATGATTCGGGTTTAAGCGAAGGCTTCTTACAATCTGGCTTAACTATTTCTGTTCAATACTGTGCATGTAATACATGCAAGATTTTGCAAAGGGAACAGACAATGGTAAAGCAAAATGACCTAAACACATGGAAATGTTTTGAATTCCCCTCAAGCACCATATTAAGCAGTCATTGACAAATCAAAAACACTGATTTTCACTCACTGAACAGCAATGCCTCTAACTGAATTTTTTATATGTGGACAACGTTTGGGCTCCTTAAGCGGCGATTCAGAATATTTTTTTTTTAACATACACAATAAAATGAAGACTATACCTGCCTTATTTTCCAATAATCGTCCTTAAGCCACCGCTAATAAAGTTCTAAAGAACCGATCTCGAATAGATATCAAAGTATAAAGCTGCACGGCGGATCGACCCTGTATATCTATAATATACAGAACAAATTTTCCCTTACTAATGATCACAAAAATTTGTTTGATGTAATGGGCTGAGGTTTTCATTGTAACATTTATGACTTTTTCCTAGGAGAAATACAGCCTGAGTCTTAAAGTTTTCACTATCTTCAAACATATCATCACTGCCCATTGTCTAAAAAATGTCTAAAGGTCCTCAACGGGCTGACTAGATATATACAGAGACCTTTTCACCTCCTCGATCTGTCATCTTAATTTAATTATAACGACAAACGATTTAGGACAATTCTGTATGAGTCATGTTTATTCTAAAAAATGAGATTGCTGAATCATCGCCGCGCAGAACGGATTTCAAAGGAGTCATCTCCAAGCGGATATTATAATTGCATAGAATGATTATCATAAAGAGATCAAAGTGTCCGGTTACAAAATAAAACTTTAATCCCCTCTTTTGCCTTGTTTGTATGTTTTGCCCAAGGGTAAGTTATTGAACATAAATTGAAATCCCATTATAATTCCATTAACGAACCAACATTTTGGTAAAGCCATGTTTTATAAGCACGCTTATGAAAACAATGGAAACCTGCCGTGGAAGCGTCGGACAAAACCACCACTCTTTTCATTACTAATGATATTTTCAGTAGTTCAGTCTTTTGAGCACAGTTTGCATACTTCAGTCCTTTATCTAAACGGGTACGAGAAAAAATAGTTGTTTGTCTAACATATCTCAATTCAATTCTTAATTAAAAACACAGGCTCGCTTCTGTACACGAAAACTAATCTCCCAAAGTTGAAAGAGAGTCATCTAGACGCGTCACAGGCAAATTTAACTTTCTCCTTTATCCAAGAACAATACCGTAATGCGATATATATTTTAAGTAACTCGACCTTTTGTCAAATAACAAAAGTAGGTAAGTTAGGTGTGAAAAGTCATATACTAGGAGGAAACTCTTTATAATACACAAATTACCATCACCACTTCCGCAGTGCCAAGTATTATTGTTTGAAGATAATTAAATTATCTTTAAAGCGTGGTTCTTAACCGAAAGGTGTTATACCTACAACCCAAATTAGGTTACCGAAAGCAAATATATATACATATACGAGGAGCATTTAGATCTTCAAGTTAGACGCTTTGGGACTAGTTGCTGAGAGTTTCTACATTTTCGGTCATGACAAGCTTAAAGGTAAGTCGAACCCTTGGTATTATCGGCTTCAAGACGGTTTTTTCAATGCATCCTTCTAGTCAAAATAATATTAAATTTTCATTATAAAGAAAGTTCTCTAGCTTGCCAATTCAAGTACATATCGTGTAGTCTTTTTTAGAAAGGACAGACGGCTTTTGTTATCGTGCTGCTGATTTTCTGACATTTTGAAGGTATCAGCTATTCGTGTCTTTTCAGAAGTTCAGGATCTTTTTTATACCACTTTTATTAGGAGGTTTGTTTCAAAGACTTTTCCATCGACTCAAAGTACAAATATTTGTTGAAGGATTTAAACATTCAGATTATTTCTAGTTTAGTAACGGAATAAAGAATGATGAACAGACCATTCAAGAGGAATAATAATCAGTGAAAAATAAGGTGAACTAGCTATGCGCGAGAAAGAATAGTCAGAGCATGTGTTTTTTGCAGAAGACAGAATTGTGAAGTAATATAATTGAATTGCTTTTTGAATAGGTCGTTGATAGGTAAAAGCAACCCAGAGGCTGTTGAGGTCCTTTAACTTTTCACGTGCTTTTAGTTGTGTTATTTATCCCCTAGAAAAGAATGGCTTGTCGGACCACAAGATCGGAAAGAGAAAAAAAAAGTTACTGTCAAGTTTGTGACATACTAAAATGTACTTGAACTTTCAAATTGAACATGGCTGAATAAAACACATTTAGGCTTGGACTTTCGTTCTTTTAGCGAGAAACGTTTTTTCAAGAACTGGGGATAGAAACACGTTACGCTTCAACATCTGTTGTTATTAATTTTTTTTCAGTACTTCAGTTATGACCGATCTATTCGATGGGGCCGTTTCGACGACTCTTTGCTATTTTAGAAAAGAAATAGCAAGATAAGATTTTAAAAAGATGACTGCAAAGAAAAGTAGGACATTGTAACAAAGGAAAGCCGCTGCTTAACATGTTTGCTTAGTAATCGCGTTTAGGTGTACATGGTGCTATAAATCTGATTGATATTGATATCCCCTTGTTAATAGTTTATTATCTAACGTCTCTTTTTGAGAGGTTTGGCCCTGTCATCGTTTGAGTGTGTGAAAGTCAAAAACTTAAATATGAATTCTCAAGACAAAACTTTCAGCAACTGCAGTTGCCTTAATAGCGGAGCTCCTCGCGCGCGCGAAGCGCGCGCGTGGGCGCAGCCACATAGCTAAGGTAATCTACCCATCCCAGAAAATTTGGTAATCACGTGACCGACCGACCGACCGACCGTCCGTCCGCACCACAGGGAAATCAATGTTCAATCTCACACTTTCTAGCTAGTTTGGGAGGAAAATCCTTAAATAAGAACGACCGAGACCAGGTTTTATGAGCCCGCGAGACTGAGCACCCCACCCAAACACTTGTTTTCACTAAAACCGCTGGACGCCAACCTGGTTGAGGTCGTTGTTATCTAAGGTCTTCCGTTTGGGAGCCCAGGGAGCCTAGGAGAAAACTATCAATGTTGTGATCAATTGACAGCTGTCAAGACAAGGTATCCGCTGACCAGTATCACCTGGCCGTATCGCGGGCTCAGGTGTCGACCCATCCAGGGCGAGTATTTTTTTGAAGTTATCCGCTGACAAGTTACTAGTTTTCAGATGATCGCAGGCTCAATTTTTTTTAAAAATTCATATGAAATATGCTGTGTTTATGTCATTATGGCCCAGCACTATTAACATTTTGATTTCAAACTGACCTCGGAAGCGAAAATTCAGCCAGTTATTTAAAAATGCAAGAATGGAAAACAGGTGGTTTTCACTTTTCTCAGGATAGTCACGCTTTGGTCACGCTCCACGTCCAATTTTTATGCCCTGATTGGTCAAAATTTGACAGGTGTGTTCATGCGGAAAATTCATACAACATCTTGAAACTTGTTTGCTTCAACAGCTGACGGAAGCTGACAGAGTTTTGTGTCAACTTGTGATGTTTTTAATAACTGTCTTTTTTCACTGGATGTACAAAATGAAATACAGCTGCTACCAAGAGTCTTCTGTTAACGTTATTCATGGCTGGTTTGTTTATTGAATTTTTGGTTGAGAAATGCGCTGCTTGTCAAAGTGGGAAATCTGATTTCGGATGGCATCGTTTTTGTTTTTCACCTTGCTGGATGCGTAAGCGATTCAGGCCTTACTTGATAGCTTTCAGGAGCTGCATCTCGAAATATGGTTAGCCTGAGTTATCATTGTATTTATATCTGTTTTCATGAAGTCGAGCGCAGTTTATGAGGCTAGTTTATGCACGTTTGTATTTAGATTTGAGACACTGATCTGACCTAGTATGAGGTTTGACATAAGCTTACAGAACTTTGAAAAGCCTTTAGTCGATATTCACCGCACATAACAAGAAAAACCGTTCCGAAGAATATTTAGATATTATTTTGGCTGTAGAAAGAAAACTTTGAGCGATTTACTTGTCGCGAGTTCATCGAGGAAAACAGCAAACACTGGGAAGCCGGCGGCTTAAAATTAAACTTAATTTTTAAGCTTAAAGACTCTAGGATTCTTATAGACACTGAAATTCTTGTTTTCGTGAATGAAACTTGTTGTCTCTGTACATGTTCTACCGAATTATATTTCTGATCTTTTATTTATTGTTAGTTGTCTTTTGCAATTTTCATCGCTTTGCCGTTATTTGTTTACAGTCGTTCATAAACATCGCTTGCAGGAGTACTCAACGTACCGCGCATATTACACATCGCCGTGACGGTCATAAAACTATCAATAAAAAATAAACACAATAAATTCTTTATTATGTTGAAGCGTAACTCTGTTAAAATTTCTTTGCAAACTTGGTAGGTGATTTTGGAATTTTTTTGAACGGTTTCGCTAAAAGCCCACGCGTGCTTCGATGGTCCTGAATATTGAATGAATGGAATTAGTCTTGAAAAATTGTGAAACTGACTGCTAATTGTCTGAGGTCAGGCGGTCTGTATGATAAAAACAGCGCCTCATAGTACTCTTTCACCTCAGATGTGATGTATAAAAAGTATAAAAGGTTGATTTGCACGCACCCAGATTTGTTGGC
>JBBMOI010000002.1:41825000-42062500 GCA_038088405.1 Porites divaricata | reverse complement strand
ATTGTTGGAAAACCTCAGTTTTAGAAAAAAGACTGTTTTAAAATGCCTATCTAGCTCTTTTCACATGTAACCTCAGTATATTATACACAAATTTCTCTTCCAAAAGATCTTGATTAGTGATACTAAAACAACTGTCTGCCTATTTTAGCTAATTTAGTGGCAAATTAAATGAAGCCAGGGTTTATTTCTTGTCTTGAAAAAAGTCGCTTTGAACATAGGCCACTACGTGTGTAAATAGGGCCAATAGCAAAATCACATTTGTTCAAAAGATCTCACTGATTTAATACCCTGGCGAGATAAGAGATGTCGTTTTTTTAAAAAGCAGCCATTAAGAAGTCGTTTTGTTTTAAAAGACTTATTAAGAAAGAGATTGGTTTGTTACTAAACTGTGATAGTTTATGCATTAAAGGAAAATGTTTGTTATAAATAAAAAACGTAGTAAAAACGAACAACAATAAAATTGCTTGTCGCATGATTCACATCCCCTCTCTTTTTGCTTTTCTTTCCTTTCTTTTTTTTTTTTCACTCAAGTCAATTGTTTTATCATGATTATTCATGACTGCCGTTGTTACTTTGAATGCGGTTGATTTTTTCAACTTATGACTTTCAAACAATCCTCTAAATGAGCCAGAATTCTGTCCTTTTATTCAAATTTTGCGTCTGTTTAATTAACAGTAGCGGGATAAAACAAAATGAACACGAATCATGCTGACGGAAATTATTTTGACTAGCACATTAGCTAGAACAAACTTGCAATAAAGGGTTTCTTCCATGTAATTGAATTGTTGATAGCTGCTAACACTGTTTACCCGGTCATCCACAGCTCAGTTCTTCTAAAGAGGTGGCGGTTGAACCTTTGAAGATAGCTCATTAGGAGTGATTAATTTAATGCTTACTGATTATTCATGTACAAGTTCATAAAGAAAGAAGAGGAAGAATCGAGTTAATCACTTAAGTGCCTATGAAAGGCGTCTTTCAGGAGAAAAGAGGACTTTTTGCGTCAAGAGCTAATATCCCACACTTCACTGTCGTAGGTTGTGTGCGCAATTTTATCTATTCAAATGATATTTAAAAGTAAATACTTTTGATGAACGCACTAACCGTCGAGAGTGAAAACGAACCAATATTTTGCGAACGATAACATTTCTATTTACATTTACTCAAACAAAAACACAAGCAGCCCTGGCAAGTTTTCTTTTTCTTGACTTGACAAGCTATTTACTTGAAATTGACGCAAATGCTTACTCGTACGTTTTCGCCTGATTAACCTCAGATGAGGTAAGAAAACACCTTGATAAGGGGATATACAACAATCACTGCCGTGATCACCGGTAAAAGGAACAATTGTATAAGTTAACTTGAATTACCGCAATCATTACATGTTCTGCGAATGCTAAATTAAAAAACGCCAACCGCACAGTGCTTTCCCAACATTTGGTTCCATATAAAAGAGGCGGGCATCGAACCGACAACACTTTGACAACTCTGAACAGGAAAAAACTGTTGTAGACAGCGTAAGACAAGCAAGGTCGTGATCACTCGTCAGGTACAATCAGTTTTGTTTTACTTTAAATTTCAGATTTACAAAAAGTAAGAGCATTATTTACTTGTAACTGGAAGCAGGTTAATCTAAGAGTTACGATAATCTGACACCTACTTGACTTTTTACTATATAAGGTTCGTATTGTTAGACAATCGATAGTTCTTAAAGAGGCAAAAGATCTGTTCTTTATTCCGTTTATTCTTTACGCTCAGGAAAACTTTCATCTCTTTAGGTAAGCTAAAGGAATTCTTAACGTCGAATACTGAAGAATCTTCAATAAGTTTGTGTTGTTAAGGTTCCAGCAAAATCCTAATTGGTTTCAGACTGAAATGTGCTGAAAGTTTATGGTACCCCAGTTTCGGGGTTTTATTACGAGTGCAGCCGTTTTTAAGAAATCAAATTGCAGATATCTTTGTCCTACTTTTGTAATGACCATTATTTATAATATATTAAGTCTTTTTAGGTGGAAGTTTTTAACTTTTAATTTTTACTTTATAATGATGTTATTTATGGGATTTTTTATCAGACAACGTTATTATTATTTTTGTTAAATTGACTGGCAATGCAGAATTTTTTTTATCAGTTTATAAAGAAGACGCAGACGTAGAAAACTTTAAACTAAGTAGAGGCGGAAACAAATCGTGAAAAATTTATATTCCCAAATTACTAGAAAAAAAATACTTTATTTTATTTCTTTTGTTCTATTTTGTTTTACTCTCTTCTATTTTATTCTACTCTATATCACTGTTTTTATTTTCTTCTTTAGCGTTCGAGGTTCGGAGTCAGAGTTTCGTAAGACTTAGCCACGACGATTGTTCTTTGACGAACGCTGAAAAAATTCTCTAATCATGATGAAAAGCGACAAAAATATAAAGAGCTGCTATATGTGACAATTTAAGTAAAAATAAAAGTTACCTTACAATAAATTTATTCATCATACATCAAATTTTCAACATCTGCTTTCGCACTCCTCTTCAATTTCTCATTGTTTGCGTTTTTGCAATTAGTATTATTTTGCTTTCTAAGCAAGAATATCTGAAAAAAAATTGATTTTTGCAAAATTTTAACCTCCTAGTCAACGTTTTATTTCCACTGAAAAGATTCTGTCCTTTTACCAGAGAGAGAGAGAGCAAAAACACGAGAAGGAGTGTTTCATCTTATATCCAAACACAAAAAACGCTTTAAACCTACTTTACCTACTTGGGTTTACGAATATCAATTAACTGATGCACCCTTTCCAGGATTTGAATGTGAGCTCAAATAAAGAAAAAAAATTGCAGATCCTGATGGTAATAGGGATATGGTTACCACAATAGCTGAGATACTCACACTGTACTGTATGTGCGAAGTTTATGTGTAATATTTTGAAGATATAAAAGATGCAGTAATAGCGGTAATGTACACATCATCGCTACATCATTTATCATATGTCTTAAAATAGTAATTTTCAATGACGCTGTTTTCTTTTCATCATGGTTTCACAATTACCAAGATTTGCTTTTTGATGTTACGTTTTTCAGGAAATGTGTTTCTCCAATAAGTTTGTTCTTCTGTTTGCCATTTCCTGCGTTATTCTCTCTATGTGTTGCCAAAGCGTAGAAGGGCAACTTCCTGGCATTCGTTGGGGAAGAAATTTACAAGGCGACGAGTTAGCTCGTAAGGAATACACAGGGAAACTTTGGGAATTGATGAAAAGGCGATATACTAAACATCACGAAAATAGTAAGTTAAAGTAAGAACCTATTAAATTAAATACCTAGCTATTTAAATTACCTGAGTTTACTTGAGTTAATGAGGCGTTAGAGTTGTGTAAATACGCATCGGACACACCTGAGAAGTATGAGTCGACTAATATGTTATTTGATTTTTTAAAATAGCTCAAGACAGCAGGGTGTCATAAAAATACAACCTGTCACTATTCATGCAATCAGCCTGATTTATATTCATCCAAGTTCAGCACGAGGAAATGACAAGACTGTATCTTCAGATCCTGGAGGTCAAACTATCAATGAAAATGTACGAAAACACACTGACTTGATTCCTAGATAAAGAATTTTGGTGAAGCAAGAAAGAGAATAAAGGCCAAGCAAAGTTGAGTTGCAAAATAATACACAATGATGACAGTGATGAACATGGATTTCTTCAAAGATTGCATTTTTTTGTCACTATTCAGTTAATTCGATGTCCATTTATTTTCAATAGATATAAATATACTATTTTATCAAGTCGTAATAAAGATAACCACTCTAGAATACCAGTGTGTTCAACTCTTTGATTTTTCATTTTGATAACATGAAAATAGCTCGTTCAGTTCCTCTTTACACCTGCTTAAATTTTGACGACCGTAAAAGACGCTGCATATGTGGCTAGACGTGTCAGGACTACGTGGAAGTTGTTATCCGTGATAACTTTTTCTATAACAAAAACATCTCAAACTTTATAACTTTAACCTCATAATGAAAAAGTGGAAATTAAGGCGGGCGTGTCCTTCATGTCCTTGCACCCAAGATTAACCCTTTAAACCCTAAGATCAAAATTTGAATTCTCATTTGTTGCCCCTATTCATTTCCTACAGAAGTAGTGGGGAGAAGTTGATAAAATATCAAGCAAATCCATTTTGTAATTCTCATGACCAAAATGTTTTACAAAGCATCAATTTGATATTATAAGGAGAAGTTTGATGCTGATCACTCTTAGGGCTTAAAGGGTTATTATAAACTCCTCTTTTTCCTTCTACTTCCAACTCCTGTCACGCTGACAGAGGCTATTAGAATGAAGTTAAATCGTCATTTATCAGGAATTAACAGGACGGATACCACTTTCCCCTTTCATTGCTTTCATCTCACTAAAACGAATCTCCAGAGCTGCTTTGTTCCTATACTATGGATAATCAGATTGAAGTTTATTATAATTGTTACTAAAACCCGCGTTTGTGGCAGAGATTTCAATAACGATAAAATCGTGGCTGCTCAATTCTTTTAACTTTCATAAAACGCTACTGTATCTAGATTATCTTGATACAATACAATACTTTATTCAAGAGATAAAAACTAAAGCTACAAAATATCTCTCAAAAGGGATATCTAGAGGTTAACCCGATATAAAAGATTAATTCCCCAAAATAAAAGATGAAACGTAAAATCAAGAATCTAAAACATTACATACAGTGAGAAAAATCTAAAACCTAAATACTAGAACAAAAAACATCATTTGCACATCATAATTGAAATTATTTGCAGTCGTATTAATCAATATTCATATATTAAATCCTTAATCAGTTGCGAAATAAAGTCAGAGATCCTGCCTGTACAAAATCTTTAGGCAAGTTATTCCACGCATTAACGATCCGTACCTAGTTATTGAAAAAGTACCGGAGTCCCTCTCTGTCATCCTAGTCCCAAGTGACACACATCTCAAACCACGTACTTTCCATTCACTTTTCATTTAATTTTATCCCTAACCGTTTGTTAGTCATTTTTCTAACGGAAAATCCATTTTTCTAAAACACAAATGACACATTTGAAATCTCTACTTTAAGTTTATACCACACGGTCTTAATAACGGCAGTTGTTTTATAATTATGCCTTTTTCAATTCAGGAACTGGGAGACCGGATACCAGCCTAAACGATAATGAAAAGTTATGGCCTAAAGGTATAACAATCTGATCTATTCTGCAATAATGGGACAAATGCGCTTATTCTAGTAAATATGATAATTAGCCACATTATCATAATGAAGCAGACAGCCATAACAGAGCCCCTTTAATGACATGTCACTTACGTCATTGATGACGTTAAACTATCATTTATCACTCTTAATTGTTTATTACATTAAGTGCGTGAAGTATTAGATTTAGGACTTTATTACATTTAGGGTTTTATTATAGTCGTTAATTACGTTTTGGTCTTCTACAAAGGGTGTTTGTGGGCACTTCGAGGAAGTTTGGCAGGGGTTGACGCTAAAGCGTTCAAGCCCTCGCCCTGTTTAAGATGAAACAAAGTTGTTCATTTTGCCACACTGTTAAAACTACAGACTATTTTCTATACACACAAAAACTAAGGGCAGCCGGTCATTAAAGGATCTATGCCACGCTATACTGCTATCTTTTAAAAAGCTAAAGCCGGTCTTCGCATCAATTGAATTCGAAAAATAATGGTCCAGGTTTTTATTTGAGACTAAATTTAGGCGTTTAAACTTTTTTCTGTCGTCTATTGCTACGAACGGCAAGGATGAAGTTGGATTGAAACTTGGAAAACTCAGGGCACATTATTTTGACGTAATACTTTGGGCCGATCTGCACTGGCAGACAAATTTGGAATTGTATTAAGCCTCCAAATCAAGCATTATGTGATGAAAATTTTTGTTCTGAAAAAATTTGCCTGCACCGGAAATTATTTAATAGTTTTATTACATGAAAGCAGGCCCTCACATCAATCCTCATTTAATGGCAAAAGTGATGGCTTTACAAAAAATGATTGACAAAAAAAAAACACACATATCGTTTATTTAGTCGATTTTTTCCAGTTCTTACCCGGGGTAAATTGTGTTTGTGGCACCTTTGATGATTGTCCTGTCTCAAACAAAATTTGCAAAATCACGACAAACCATTCACATTTGTTAAGCGTTGGTGATGACAGAAAATTTGTCTAATTAAACAGCGTTTTAACCATGCAGATCGACCCTACTCCAGGAAAAATCGCCAAAAAATATCATGGTGAGAGGTCTCTCATTAAATATTTGTTTGATTCCTCTTCATATCTCTACAGGAGTATTTTGTCACTTTCAAACACGTACAGAACTGACCTAAAACAGCAGCCAGGTGATCTGTGACGTCACTGCGGGGGCCTGGGGAAAGAAATTTTAATCCCGTATCCCATAAACCAAAGCTGACGGGAACAGATTGAATTGAATTGAATTGGTGCGCGCGTTGGTTTATGGGATACGGCATTAAAATTTCTTTCCCCAGGCCCCCGCAGTGACGTTACAGATCACCTGGAGTATATATGGCACATGACAGAGTCCCTTTGAGGCGCCCAGGGTTATATGGTGTATAAAAACTGGTTACTAGGTGGTTGTCTTAAACAAAGACAGTGCAGTTGTCTTTCTTACAAGCAAGAAGAGAGTAAAATTATATGTTCATTTCCAGCTATATTTTCAGCCAGCAACCTAAAAATGGTTCTGTGACAGTCTTCTCTGCTCTGGAATTCAAAACAAGGGATGCAACCATTGTACTCTACGCTTAAGACCCGTAAAATCTTCTGGTTACCCAACATGAATGGTTTGTATACGTGGTCCTCCAATCTTCTGTTTTTTGAACCAGTGATAAATTCGCCTGAAGACAAAGTCCAAAAATTCAAGTACAGTCAGGCAGCTCAATCCCAAGAAAAGACCAAACGTACCACCCACATTTCCTGGTAGAAATAAATATAGTTATAATAGCTAAGTATGCTAGGAAAAGGTCGTGGTTGTTTATCGGAATTTATGTAAACAATGACTAAATGGAGTCTAACCGAATCACTGATTTGTTGTTTGGTAACCGTGGTGTTACAAAATGAAAAGATCACAGGAAACTTTATTGGAAATAAGTTGTATCACCAGTTAGCTATCAGTTGAACTAAGTTTCTGTTAGTTTACCGGAATTACAACACTGCAGATACTGGAAACCACCAAGATGTTCAAAAATTGTTTCTGCAGCGCATGTTTTGGTGGCAGTTGTAAAGTATGAAACGTACACTGGACGAAAAATTGGTTTTACACAAATTTACTCGGTGCAAATATGGTGCAAAAAATTGCAAACTAGGGGGAAATCAAAAGCAAAGATGGTAAATACCGCATTTACTTGCCGGTTTACATGGGTTTGTAAATTTGAGGGAAAATGCGCTATTTACTATTTTTGTGTTTTATTTAACCTGAGTTTGCAATTTTTTGCACCAAATTTGCACTGAGAAAATTTGATGTAAATCAAATTTTTCGAGCAGTGTTCACCAACAGAAAGGTCAGTCTATTGTGTTTTTTGTTGTTGTTGTCGTTCAGTTTTAAATTTTTAAATACGGTGCAAGAAAAATAGTAAGAAAGAAAAGCTCAATTTACGTAGCTTCAACTAGGAACCTCTTAGCGTTCGACGTCTAGTGACAAATAGAATATTGGTGAGCTACGAAAATATTCCAAATTTATCTTCCTTTTTTTAACTGACCTTTTAGGTTACATGCTTTAAGAAGCCACAATAGAACCTACGCTGGGCCTGGATTTTCAAAGTATGTATACCAGCAACCGTTAAATAAAAGAGAACAGCCTGCATGGGTAAAACAATGTTGGCCAATTCTATACAATTTTGAAACAAAATGGACGATGTATTCTTCTCAAGTGCCGAACAAAGTTTTTACTATAACTGAAAAAGTTTTGCGCGCTGATTGGCTAATTTTTATGATCAATGAGAGGACAGGCACATAAAATTTCAATTTATGCAAGAAGCAGTCATTTGCCGAACGAAAGCCAAACTTCGATGTTTTTCTTTGGTTTAGTTTCGTAGAAGCTTCACTTTTTGTCTAATAAGAAAAATCGCCAGATGGCTCTGATGCACGACTTGCATCCTGTTTGGATTCCATGTAAAACGCTCATCCGACAAGCAGAGGAAACTAGACAAAAACGCCTAGTTTCCAAAAAGTGGAGACGACTTGCTGGAAATCATACAGCTTCATAACTGCGATTCAGATAGGCTTTTGATATCATACATAGTTTTAAAGATAAGAATAATAAGAAAATATTCAAAATAAAGACATTAATTGCAGTAGTTTTCTTTTGACAAGTTCTGAGTGTTTTTCTGATCCTTCGTTCCGAAAGCAAAAAAACAAACAAACTTTTTGTTCACACTTTGAAAAACTTTGTAAGTACCTGGTAAGTTGAATTGAAGACTACATGCGTTGGTATAAACCTACGTTTCGGTTTGATTGTACGCAGTTCATATAGATGAATGGCGTTCACGACGAAAAACAAGACTTGAACTGAGGTAAGCAACAGCTACACGATTTCTGATCGTACTATTGGGTTAGCAACTATTCAAAACTGCTTGGCTAGTTGCTCTGTAGACAGCCCAACCTTACAACGCTTAAACTTCTTCTGTTATTTTAACGGCTCCAAAATCTTTCCTTGAAGTAATTTTTAACCTTGGGTTAGTTTACGACTTTATACTATCTCAAAATGCCTCCAGTTTTCGAATGAATAATTATCACTGATCTCATTCTTGTTCTGAAGTTTGTAAAACAATAAATTCCTAATTTATGCAGGACAGTGGCGTGACTGAACCCGTCAAATTTTTAGCAAACGAAACTCCATTCATTACCTACCTGTCTTCAGTAGCCAATCGCCAAGGCGAGAATCGTTACTGACAATAACAATGCGCTAGTTTAAAGAATCATAAATTTTGTTTCGCTTTCTTCATTTTTAACGGAAATTTGACTTTTTGGAGCTTTTGTTATTGTAAAAAAAAAAAACAAATTGACGCCAGTTTTCTGTGTCTGTCCTCTTATCTTTCAAAATTCTGTTTTTGAACTAGCATTCTTGACGATTCATAATGGTTTTTTAATTAAGCATTGCTTCATCAGTATATATATTTTGCAACATGCACTTATTTTGTGACCTGATAATAAGGTTAGTTGAACGTCGAAACGTTGTTGTCTCTTTAACTGTTTTGAACTTTTCAATATGAGCAACATTTTCGCTTAAAATATTGTATCTGAAATGGGCAATGTCAGGATGAACTGCTATAAAATTCTCACAAAGTTTGTGAAAAACTCTATATGAATTATTTTATAGTAAGTGCAGTATTCCTCAACCTTACCCATATTGATACGGCATGAAACGTTTCATTGGCATAACATATATTCGCATAATTTTAATAACAGTCATACTAACCAACTAACGTCCATGGTTGGTAAATTGGCGTCTGTGCAATGACATCGTAAGCAAGATCTTCAAAGTATATATCCAATGAAATAATGTTATCGCTGCGGATAAATAAATTGTATTATTCTCTTACAATGCCTTTGGTATTTAAGGCTGGAACTGAGTACAAAAAGGAAAAAAAATCCTCCGAATCTTCGAGGAAGGCAGAAAAACCAAAGCAATGAAAATGACGAAATGACTAAAATAAACCAATAGGGAGACAGATACATCGCAGAATAAGGCAGATGGTCTCAAAATACATGGATAGTACAAAGGCTGATTAATTATGTTGGGTAGGGACACGCATGAATTGTTTGAGGTCGTCAAAACAATTAGACTGTATTTCAATAAGGAGTACTTACTTTATAAATTCACCCCTCTCATGTTTGGTCATCTTCAACAAAGGCGCGTACATATCTCGACCAACTGATGAGGTTTCAGATTTATTAAGGAATTCCATCAGATGCTCAATCAGAGCTTCTCTCTGTAGTCCACCATATGACAAAGACACCTCGTACTCAACCTGTTTACATGCTTCAGGACAGGTCTTCTCACACACCTTTTTATCTTTAGACGTGCCAAACACCTCTACAGAATATATGGTAAAATCATCAAAACATCATTCCACAACAAATATATAAGATGGAAATATTCTGGTCATTTGATTCACAAACAGGGCTATATTGTATAACCTTAGAAGCCGTGACTTTCACGCTCTAGTAGCCATCGCTCCTTTTCATGTTATTTCTCAAACCTAACAGCATCTATAATTAATGATTGAACGTTTTTATTTATCGGTGAGAAGAAAGCAGAAAGCGAGTTACAAGTATTAGGCTCATCTGCCGCCATAGGAAAGGTGGATCGGAGCCAAGACACCGTCAGGTTGGAATTTTTCGTAACCTGCAGAGGCTGCATTTTCAACCTCCGATTTCGGCTCTTCCTATCACTGCGGAGCATAATTGCCCAAGTGATTGATTTTGCAGACACTAATCGATAATGTGAGCTGACTTTAGACCTTAAAGAGAGATTTAGTTTTGATTTTATTTTGCTGGTGAAGCGTTGTTGCAGCAGTAATCATCATCTTGCTTAGTATTTAGTAGGGGAATCGCATACTTAGTTAGCTGGTATTGTGCTTGCCTGAAAAGGCAAGATTATCTTACCATCTGTTTCAAGGCCTCTGATAAAGTTAACATTATTATCTTCAGGAAACCTTAAGCGAACAGGCATAGAACACCGCGATCTTCATGCCTCTAACTGCTGTGAAAAGGGACAAAAACGCTCAAGGCACTGCCAATAGCACAATTAAAGGACGGCGAAGAAAAATTCTCGGCAGGCACCTTAAATAAAGACGGGCTATTATAGCTTTTAGTATACCCTTGTCGCTATCTTGTCGTTATCCCTTGGATACTTTGAAACACAGCCAAAGTACTGTATCAAAAAAAGAGTGACAAGAAGTTGAACTGAACCTTACTGCCTTATATAAAACAAGTGGAACCAATAAGTGGAAGCACAATCCATCAGCTTCAAAATCCAGATATATAATATAAATGCATTATCCAGTGAACACGAACGATTCTCTCCCTAATGATTCTATATGTGCGTCCCAGTCCCGACACGTTTCTTGTTTTGCCTTTCTCAATCCGTACATAAATTTTATTTTCAGCTCTCACATCGAATATAGTGAAAATCATTTGATTTACTTACCTTGGAATGGCAAAAGGCACAGCACCGAGTCATTCAATGCACAAATCGGGCCACTAGCTGTAAAACAAAAAAACTGAGAGATGCAAAGAAAAGATGAAGCATATTAAGTTGACCTCTATGTTCCAGCTCTTCAGCGCTATCAAAACGTATAGCAAATTTGTTGCATTAAAAAGTTAAAGAAGTCAGACATTCCTACGTACATATCAGTTTATATTACTAAACAAACGTTTAAAGCTTAGTTTAACTAAGAAAATAAAGTGTTCCATTTCAAACAAAGAACAACCTATATTCCCGCATGCCAGAATCGTCTAAAAGCTAACTTACGATACGTTTGTTTTTAATAATCAATAGACCTTCTCGGCTTGGGTACGAATCAAGTGTTTTCAAGGGAATTTACCTTCTGTTTTTTTCATAAACTATATATATATTATACACGTGGACAGGATGAAGTGCAAAAGAGACAGTTCTTTGCATGGGGTAACGTCACATGGTCTTCAGCTAGTTCACAACTATGCCTGCAGAATCGTAGCTGGATTAAGAAAGTACGATCATGTTTCATAAGCCCTAAAGTCCCTTAAATGGCTTAACGTAAGGCACAAACTGCTTTTTAACGACCTAGTGATGGTGTACAAATGCCTTTAAGCTGGTGTACAAATGCTTTCAAAAAGAACCTAACACATGGTTACCTTCACGGACGCTTTCAATATCGTGCAAAAACTCACCAAAGAGTCACTAGACGGAACAATGACCTTAAGTTGCCTCGATATAGGCTGAACTTTCACCTACCGCATGGGGCAAAACTGTACAATAGTATAGCTAAAGATATGAGACACGGGAAATCTTAACGCTTTTAAAAAGAGAATTTTTAAATATCTTTTTAATTCATAAATAGTTTCTAATATTATTGAGATGTAAATAGTCTTTAAAATTAGTGTTCTATTACTATCATTAATATTATTTATAGAAATTCGTTATTTTATCATCGAAATGTAAGTATGTATGGCGGAAGAGCCCTCAAGAGGGAGCTATGCAATAAAGTATGTATGTATGTATGTATGTATGTACGGTCCGAAGTGGGAAATCACTGAAAAACGAAAACAAGCAATAAAGGACCAAAGTTATTAATAATACTTTTAATTAATAAATTACCGTTAACTTCAAGAGGCGCACAGCCACATTTCTGGATAGTGTAGTCGTTGCGACATTTTCTCAGACAAGCTTCTTTAGTGTAGCTATAAAAGGGGTCAGTATCGCCATTGGTTTGATCAGTGCAGTTTGTCGCATATGGCCACTTTAAGTTACTTATCTACAAAAGTAGAAAAGCCCTTAGAAAATCATAGTACGAAAAGAGCTCGTCTTTCTGTGCTTCTCAGGGTTTACGTACAGACTATTGAGATGCGAGGGATTAATACCAGCACGCAATCAACGTGGTTTTGCTGGCTGAAGAAATTAAACAAATGCCGCTCAAATGCTGCAAAAGATAGAGCTACAGTTTCAATAAGTGAGTTGCGGGAAGGTGTTACCTGAGTGCTTCTTACATTTCTTTTTTTTAAATTTTTAAACTATTAGTATGAACTTGTTAGGCGTTTTATAGGTGAGGCTCCGAGGCAACCCTAGCCTACTCTATGACACAAATTGATTGATTGATTTGAAGACCCATCAAGTGCCACTGTTTGCCGGAGGTCTCTAATTCTTTCAATTTTTGTTATTAATACTAAGAACAACAGAGACAATAATAAAAGTTTTAAAATTATTCAATATTCTAACAACGCCGAGAAAAAAATCGAAATTTCAAATCTTTGTACGGAAAGATAACACGAACTATGAAAATTGGCGTTTATGCTACAGTATGGACACAAACCATTCCACCTGTAATTTTCCATGGCGCGCGAATATTAATCGCAAATTAAACAATTTTTAAGAAATCCTTGTTCTTGAGACATATATGGGAAAGACGAAACCCTGGGAAGAAGGATTTTGTTTGACATACAGCTGCTGCTGTCTCGTATTTGTAAATAACACTTACTTTGAACTAAAAATCGTCAAACCTAACGCAAAGATAATACTAAAAATACGTATCTCTCGCAGAACCTCGCAGAGCTCCGGAAAAGGGCGAACAGTAGAAATATAAGGAAACAGACGAAAACGAGCCCAGAGATGAAAGAAGAGGAATATGTAGCAAAATAAGAACTTGGTCGAATATTAACGAATAATTCCAAGTATAAAGCTAACCTTTCTTCTCTTAATGGCGCACACGGTTGACATTCCTGGTTGAATAATAACTCCGTACCCTTCCATAAAGGGAAACGCTTTTTGATCGTGTATCAGTAGTGTGATCCCCACTGATGCTACAGGATTTTTAAGGTAACTGTCTCTTTCTATATTTAATCGAAGCTTTAGGCCACTGTCCTTGCCTGCTAATGTAACATTTAGAAGTGGATGACCGTTTTTTCCCGAATTAAACGTGTAGCACTGGTCATAAGCAATGCTCGTTTTCTTGCTAAAATTCTTCGGACCACACGCCTCTCCATTTAAAGAGCACGATTCAAAGTTCGAGCCTCGTGGTAACAACATCTCTTCAATTTGATGACTGAAGAGCGCGTACATTTCGATTCCCTTTTTTACTTCTTCGGGGGAATTGGGTCGGTGAAAAAATTCAGGATTCCTTTCTTTAAATTCTTTCGTTAACACTTTTGGCGACCTTGCAAGCAAATGGGACAAATCCTCAATGCTCTGTTTGAGCTGCTCTTCGGTAGGAGTTACATGGAAGACAGGGCTGTATAGCTGTCGAAATCTTCGTGTGCTTGCGGGGTTGAGGTTACACAGCGTCACGGCAGGAAAGGGAGGCTCTCGGCCATCATGAGAGGCTGTCTGTCTTTTTACCGTCGTGTGGAATGGGTAGCTATAAAACGCTCTCACAGATAGAAACACTTGATAAGCACAGAACGCAAAACACGAGACCATAGCTATATTCCAAACTACTCGTCTAGAAACGTTACTGACGAACAAAAATCTTGCGCCGTATAAAGTCGTATCTTGGGCGAAAGACCGAAACCCTTCAGGGGAATGTTCATGTTCTCGTGTTTCTTCATGTTGGTTTCTTGAATCTTCTGCTCTTGAAAGGTAACTTTTCAAGCCTTGGTTTCCAGGGTCTTGCATTTTTAGAAATAATGTTTCGGTTTTTTTTTGTCTCTTTTGACTCTTGGTTGATTCCTGTCTCACTAAGTTGTCTTTCAATCAGGTCATGATTTATTTTACAGTTTTTATAAATAATTAATTCTGTTTTTCTTTGATTTAAGTTTATCTACAGTAGTTAAAATTTGGGAGTTTCCTGAACTGAACGAATTCTAAAGTACCCGCTTTGTCTTTTCAGAACCATCAATATATTAAGTACTAATTTTTTAGCCAAAATTGAGTCCGAAATCTCTCCTCTGGGTCTTCATTCACAACAGTCTGAATAATTCTCTGCTGAAGTCAATATCATTTGTAAACAAAAGTAAGATGTATTTAATTTATCCCCTGAAACGCTATTTGTTTTATGTCTTTTATACCTTGAAGCGGAACGTCGCAAATGAATATTGATGTTTAAAAAATAAACAATACGAACACTTGAGTACTGAATACTTGAATAGTACTTGTAAGGACTGTTTCATGCTCTCAAAGGATAAATTTGATGGCCACTGGTAATTCAACACGAAAGGTAACCGAAGAAGTGAGTTCAATTTTCCAAAAAAAAACAAATGACAAAATAGGAGGTATATACTTATTAATCACAATTTCTTAAATTCTAACATGCAAATGTAGAGTGCCGGATACTGCCAACTTTCAAAAGTTTTGGCTCTTACAGTGATAATGCACGGGATGTTTCGTCTTAACTTTTATGCGAAAAACTATTGTTCAGCCTGACAATGCGGAAAGAAAAACAGTTTGCAGAATACAGTTATTTCATTAATAACAATTTCTGCGAAAAATTAATTTCAGCTGTTGATCATTTTTAATGATTTATAGCTCTTGACTGCCTGCAGAGTATACGTTGACCGTAGCAGCTGTCAACGATGCCGGAAAATGTATTGTAAGTCATATTTATCAGGCCCTGGTTGTTCAAGCGCTGGAAAGCGCTATCCACCGGATAAATCACTATCCAGCGGATAAGTATTAAGGAAACCAATTGCGTTATCCATTGGATAGACTTTTATCCGGTGGATTATTTATTAGTGCTATATCCAGCGTTTGAAGAACCGGGACCAGGTCTTCACCGAGATCAGATAAAAAGCCCTCTGTTACAATCATTCCTGATTCCATGGTTAACTGCAGAATTAGAAACCCTTTCGTACTGAAATATGTATGATGCATTAATAAGCTTTTTCACCAAGCAACCTAACCAATAATGAACGGACTCAGGAGAAAGATCTTCCGCCTAACATGTGCTAACAAGTGTAACGAACCAGTCAAAGAAAAAAAAGAAAGAGGCCAAGAGATAAGGTTTGAGTTGGGCAAAATCCTCCAAAATTAGAATTGGGTTGAGTAGGTGTTCCTTTCCTCTCCCAAATTGAAAATGATGCCCTGGCATAAAATTCCAAATTTTCAAGGCAGGAGCTAAACCAACCTCTCCATCATTTTTTAACCAG
Organism: Porites divaricata; assembly: GCA_038088405.1. Taxonomy (NCBI): domain Eukaryota; kingdom Metazoa; phylum Cnidaria; class Anthozoa; order Scleractinia; family Poritidae; genus Porites; species Porites divaricata. The sequence continues at coordinate 42,046,683 of JBBMOI010000002.1, read as the reverse complement.
GGCTTGATTGTTCGCAAACCGCTAACACAGAAGCAACAATATCCGACAGTCCAGGTCCCTTTCCCTCTTGTTTGCCAATCCTAGCAGATTTTAATGAGATGTCTAGTCATGACGTCATTGCCTTTAGCATATTATTCCACCATAAAAAAGGAGTAAAACATTCCTACTAGACTACTTTCTTCTGAAAAAAGAAATAGCACCGTTCTTTAAAACGCAAATCTTTGGCAAAACGAGTCTAAAGGTATCCTGCCTTGAACCAATCCTACTTTGAAAAACCTACTCTGGTTCACGAAGCTTTGGAAATGCTTTTCAAGTACGCTTCAACTTTGCAAAAACCCTGGTAAACCAAACTGCTGCCTCGAGGTGGCGGCGTCCCAGGTTTAACTGTATAGCGTAAACCGGGTTTGACTCATGGTAACACCAGGTTCAATATACTTCTCCTTCTCTATAGCCCGGTTCCCCTGCATTACCAGGTTTCAGTTGGATTGCAAAACGAATGAAACGTTTGTGTACACCTAAAAATCATTTATTTAATTCCGAACTAGTTTTAAGATTTTCTTTTTAATACGCCTAGAACTTAATGCACTTTTGTTATAGCTGATTAAATGCATGTTGTAATTTCCCCGTCGTATGGGTCCCGCCCATTCTCATTATACTATCATGTTATAGCTAATTGAATCTATATTGCAATACACTCATCGTTTGGGCCCTGCCCCAAAATGTATTTTCGCACCCACAAGCATTTTTTAGAAAAATACGCTAATCTGCTGCTTATCAAAATACTTCACACCTAGTTGATTCTATGCTTAAATACTCTCATCCTTTTGACCAGGTCTCATTCTATTCTCTCGACCTATGAATCGAGTTCGGTTCTTTGGTAGTGGACGAGAAAGAAGCGGGCTAAGGAAAGACATTGGCCGCGTCTACATCACATATTCCTTTGTCGATCCACCGCCAGTCCAAATATATCCGATCAAATTCCATCATTTCTAAAACTTCCGGCCAATAGCCTGGTGTTTTTGACGAAGCAGAACGGAAAGCAAATTAGATATGTTTTCGATAACGTCGACGCTTGCAATACCCGATACCAGCCATGACGCCTATCAATTGCCTGGTGAACAAGTTAGCTTTGCATCGCGGTTCAGACTAGCTGGCGGAAAAAAGAGAAGAACTTCCTTTAGAGATATTTATTTTTCTACAGACTGTAACATCGTTTTTGACATTTAACAACCATTTACATGTTTTCAACTGATCCTTTACCAATCCCGAGGTTTATTGCACTGGCGAAAAGGAAACGGATATATGTGGACTGGCAGTTAAGTTAAATAAGGAAAGCTAACAGAATAACCTTCAATAACCGTGACTTGGAATATATCTTAAAATATCCTACTTACGGTAGACTAACAGTAAAACATCTGATAGCAACTACAACTAAAAGGATTATCGACCACCGTTAACACACGACAAAGTTTTTGCTTTTTGCACATCATCTACAAATGTTTGAGAACTTCAAAGTAATTATAATAAAATACAAATGTTTTTATGGCACATTTAAAGAATTGTATTATAAATTGTGTAACCCATATAATAAATATTGTGGACACAATTTAAAAAAACTTGTCATATAGAAAAGGTGATGCAATCTTAACTTTACACACTTCAGTTTTCAAAACGTTGACAGTAAAAAATTCCTTCATAAATAAGCGTAGAGAAACCACAAATAACACGTGCAAACCTAAGTGCAAGTTTGTAAGCACGTAAAGGCTACATGAAAATTACTCACACAAGCATGCGACATGGTTAAAATAGAATATGATCCCATTTAAGAATAACACGTTGGATTTAAAAGCCACTTAAAATAAAATTTCGGTGAAAGTTTTGAATTTTGTTTCAGAATATGTTCCAAAAATATTACCATCAAAATGCTACCTAAAGGCAACGACTGAAAAAATTGGTATGTGCATATACAAAAGACAAGAACAAAATAATACTTTTAAATTCAATAGAAACATATTTACCGGAAAAATACGCAAGCAGTTATTAAATATCTCATTCATAAATAACTTCCTTTTTCCCAACTGAATGGTAAATTTATCCGGTGTAATGTATGATCGGCACAGTACGCCTGCAAGACATGACTTAAAAGTTACGCAGTACACAGAGCCTTTTTATCTAACTTCGTAATAAACCTAAGCGCGGTCTTGGGTCAAGTTTTCTCCCAACATTCTGTCAAGGTCTTCCTGGAAAAATAATTCTGTCTGCTGCTACTAAGACTGTATACACCAGCTAAACTTCCAAACGGCCGGCGCTTATCCTGGTTTCTTTACCATGAAGCATGCCTAGGAGTATTGCTACTCCCCCCCTGGACGGGATGCTAGTCCATCGAAGGGGATACCCCCCATCAGTATGTAGCCGCTACCCATCTATACACCATTTATATTGTAAAGTTTCTCGTGTAAGGAAACAACGCGGCGGGCGAGGCTTGAACCCTAGACCTCCGGCCAGATCCGGAGTTCGAGGCGTTAACCGCTCGGCGACACACCTCCACAAGATTGTTTAATAAGGACCCGCAACTGACAAACGAAACAAAGGGTGGATTCGTTTGCAGCGAACGCTATTTGCCAATTGAAGAAAAAACGATTAGAAGATTAGGAATAATGCAAATGCCAACAAAAATACGAAGTCTGTTCGCCAATGCTCCCAAATGAACTCAACTGTCATGACGCAGCCCCTTGAAATTGTGTTTGGGCAAACAAACTGTAACAGTGGCCTGTGGACAGCGACATGAAAAAGAAACTATTCGTTACATCAATAGCTTGAGCAGCTGGAGGCTTTGTAAGAGAGAAGCAACGGAGGAGAGCGAGAGCGAGCAGCAATCTCCCGCCCTACCTAAGTTCGGAATACACTAAGCGACAGGTTGCAGCATTCCATCGCACTGGCAAATCATTTCGAGTGTACTGGAGATTTTTGTGAAGATCTGTCTCCATAACAGAATTTTGCGCGGTAATAAGTCGCTCAAAATCAAATTAGATTAAATTTGAGCGACTTATTACCGCGACAGACGTTCACAGACATTCTCCAGCATACACGAAGCGATTTGTCTCCGCATCGTGTCGTGCAAATCGTAGCCAAACCTGTACACAAGAACTGACTTGTCGCACCGACGTATTGCAGCGATATGTCGCCTAGTATGTTCCGAACTCAACGAAACCGCCACCTACGCAAGGTAATATCACCATACCCACAACCAAAATAAAACAAAAATGTAAGAACATTTGTTTAGACCATCTCTGCTGCTTGCTTGTCAGCCAGGAGGGATTGCGTGTCTGGTATTTGATGGTAAACGCCACTGTCGGACATGAAGGATGGAGGTTCTTCGTATATATGAGGTGTCTGAAAATGTAAATCGACAATAAAAGTGAATAGGTAGTGCTCCATGACATGGCTACTACGTCGGTCTTTAAGTAAGGACTAGCAAGGAGATTTCCGAACTTGATCGAGGGCTCCTGTACACGATCGGACATATTCCGATGTTGCTGAGGAAGAGAAAGTAACGAGGCTGGTATGGCGGCAGCATTGTCCTCGGTTTGCTTTGAACGAGAACGAGGCGCCGTTTGAAAAACCCACAGCAATAAAGAAACATTACCAACAAGGGCAACAATAAAAAAAGATTTCAGTTTTGTAAAAACTTTTTTGTTTTCTAAAAACTTTCATGGAAACCATTTTCGGTTGCGTTTGACCAAGGACAGAGAATGGGAAACGGATAACCACTTTAAAGGTAAGATTGGTATTAGTTTAGAAATCTCTTTGCAACTGTTAGAAAACGAATTTAACTTAAGACGTTTAAGCAACAAAACACTAATTTGTTAAAGCACTAAAAGTCTTGTAACAATAACTAACTCAAGCCCAAGGTAGACACATACCACATCTACTATCCGTTCTTCAAGAGGAGCGGGATTTTCTTGCTGTTGAGACCTCTTTTTCCTTTCTCTATACCACCACCACACAGCCGCAGCAAAAAGGAGCACTGATACCACAGAAATTACAACGCTTACAATCATCGCCTGATGGGACTCCGGACTCCCAGATGGCACCTGATGGTCTGCTGTGCCTACAAAAACATTCATTTATTTAAAAAAAAAAATGGGACGGTGTGAATTTTTTTAAAAAACAACAGACTGGTATAAATAGAAAAATATCACAGGGATGCGCCCTAGTATTAGGGAGCTTAAGCAACAGCGTTTTTGAGCGACGGACGTCAACCGGAAGTGGACGTTTTGCATCATTGGGTGGTGGTTTGGTTGAAACTCTCAGGTAAATCGTCCTTATGAGAGAAAAGAAACTTAGCAATACAAATTTCTTAGCCTCAAGGCATATAGTAAGGGAGAAGACCTCACTTCCGGTTGACGTGCGTCGCTCAAAAACGTCTTTGCTTAAGCTCTCTAATTGTGGCCAACGGCGAAATTAGGAGTTCCCTACAATGGTTCTCTGAGTACAACCTTGATATAATAATAACATGGATAAAAAAGCACAAGGACAAAGCACCATTTGTTTTAAACGGATAATTATATAAAGAACAAAAAAAGCAAATATGCCAATTTGAGTGCTTTTGAGGCAACTGAAAAACAAACAAAGAAACAATGATCCCTTTGAGGTATTCTATTACATTGTACCCACTGTAAAAAAGCATGCAGCACAGCTCAAAACAAATATTACGGATAACTTGATCGTGGTCACTTATGATAATCACAGTTTATCGTATTAAATTATTTTTCACCTTCACAATTTCGAACACACGTACAAATCTCACACAGTTACTTCGTTGTTGTTTTTTTAAACAAATAGCAAGTAACTTGACTACTAGAGAAGATTCAGTTATTATATCTTTTCTTTACTGGACTGCAACGAACAGGAGGCAACTTTTCCTTCCGAGTGACGCACATCGTAGTTAGACATTTTTGACGTCTGGGAAGACATTTTTTAGATAAAAAATTTAGCTCGTTTGTGATAGAAATTGCATTATTCAACTATTTATTTTCAGGTAGATTAAAATTTTAAGTGTTTTCTTATAACTATTTTCTCATGTTACAGTGGACCGTCTTTCCAGCGAGGTTTCACTTGAAATATTTGACATGAAACAGAAAACATTTTAATCTGTTTTTTTTTTATTATTACCTTTCAGCAACACTCAACTAGTCAAATGTTAGCGATTTTCATGGAGTCTTTCCATTGGTTGCTATATTTGATGGGTACAATAGACATAACAAAAAGAACAATAAATCACTGCAACTCGTCTTGAAATATTTTTAGGGAGCTTTAACAACGACGACGAAAAAAAAAGCAATATGTTTAGACTAGCAAAACAATTACTTAGCACGTGCATCACGCTTTTTTGTACATTTCCTTTCCATCGCTGCACGACGACAACGTGAAAGTGCCTAATTTCACGTTTTGCAGATCAGAGGACGTGAACGCAAGAAAACGACTTTCTTTTTTTTCCTGAACTTTGATACAATCTTTTAGAATTCAACTCCAGAAAAATTTGCCAACTTTTGACAAATTGAACGGGATGGAATAAGCGCGATAAAGTTTGACCCAACGCGAATTCAGTTTTTAATCAAATGATGTTTTCGCAGTCGCTGACGTCGTTGTTGTTTAAGCTCCCTAATTTATCAGCTACCTGGTTCACTTAACAATTCACATTTTTCACAACTCAAAGTCCTGGTTGCGTTAGGACCACATCCTGCCTGCGTACAATACTGCACCGTGGCGAGGTAACTTGAATGAATGCTGAGGTTGTGTACAGTGTAAGTCAGCAACGAAGCATTAGAATCCGCTGCCAGGGGAACAGAAAATGAAGCAACAGGCCGAGGAGCACCAAATTGATTTTCATCCTGATCTTGTGAACCAGTCCATATCGTGATCACGGACTTTGTTGGAATTCCATTCCACTCATGCTCTTCACTAGCCTACAAAATAACGTTCGAGATAATTGACCTTATTATTCCACTACTATGTCATTTTACCATATAAGGTTAAGAGAACGCGCAAAATACGAGGCCGTAATACACTGTAGTGTCCTGGTTTAACCGGTTTACAACAGGGCGAATACCGGCGGATGCAAAGGGAGCAACTATGGCTGAACTGGACAAACCGACGCATGAAAATAAAATAGAAAATAGAAGCCAAAATAACAGGTTTTTTTGATGTAGAATAATTAACCTCTCATTCAATGGTTTGGCATAATACGCGCGAACATTTTGCTCATCGTTAACGTCATTCTAACAGACGGAATCAGGATGTTTCTGAATACTCTTACCTAAAAAATAGAAGCCAATTGCAAAATAACCATTTTTTTTTGTAGTGGAATAATAAACCTCTTATTCGATGGTTTAGCATATAATACGTGCTGACATTTTGCTCATTGCTCGTATTTTTCCTCTCCCCTGCGGGGCTCGGAAAAATACTACGCAACTCGCAAAATATCCGCACGTATTATATGCTAAACCATCGAATAAGGTGTATCTATTTCTCCAGTGAGAGTAAATAATCTACGTTTTGTGTCTGAGCGGAACTTCAAGATGTGACCATTTGAATAAAACTTCCCCGTAGTAGTATTACATACAGCATGGTGCTTAAACCCATTATGCTTAGTCTGTTAACTGATTCTGACTTTGCCCGGAGCCTGAGGACCAGATCCTCTTGACGTGACTCGCCATTCGAATGACAACCACTCTTGACTTGCAGAACTTTTTGATGAGGCTATTTATCTTCCAGTATTTTTTGCTGATTTCCGGACTTATAACTCAAAAGTTCTTAGGAGACAATTTAATTGTGAACAATTTTTCAATATATATATTTTTACAATCAATGTAACTTGCTTCTCATTTACTTGAGGTATACGTTTAATTAGCTGAAATATTTACCTTCCACTTTAGAACGGCACTGAAGTATCTGTCTCCACACGAAGCCTCACAGGGCTGCAGCAGAGGCTGTTTTGAAGGAGCTGAAGTGAGAAAACAAAGAGGAGATAAAAAATATGTGTTTGGTTAAATGTTATGTTACGTTATTTTCATTCACACAAGACTGTCCCATAACTCATCTGCCACTTGCAGATTCACCATAATGCACTACGTTTGACCCCGAAATATTGCGTAGTACGTATATAATTCTCAAGGGGCGATTGCATTTTGCGGTTAGTCCGAAGGAAAATTGAAAACAAGGCTTACGGAAAAGTGTGGGCGGAGAGGGGATGAAACAAAGTGCATGATAACAAATGTAAGGGGACGAAAAGATTGGAATGGCAAAAGAAATAACTTTGCTTACGACGATGATCGTGGTTAAGGTAAGGGGTGATCATAGTGATAAAAGAAGGTGATTACGAGAACGACGACGACGACTCTAGTAACGATGCCAATGATGATGGCAGAGTTAGTGGCGGGGCGGTAACTACAACAGTGGTGACGATGGGGATGGTTAGTGATGATGACCATATTCGAGATTTATTTTTCTTTCAACTAAGAACTTCATGAGGGGACACAAATCGCCTGAACTGTAAGTATCCTGGAGAGTCTCATACAATTTACTGTAACGACGTTACAGTAAATTGTATGGGACTCTCCAGGATACTTACAGTTCAGGCGATTTGTGTCCCCTCATGGTATGTGGTAATGCTTACACTCGCATTACACCTTTCACATTTAAAAGATGCACATCTTCGGGTTTTACTCTGAATACTTCGTTAATGTCTTGGTGTGTCGTGACTGCATGAAGGCTGACGCGGAATCGTACGGCGGCGGAGCGAAGCTACTCTTGCGTTCGCTAAACCTGAGTGAACTTTAGGAATGTCGCGAGAGGGCCATAACAAGTATGCAACTGCCCCATAAGCATTAACATTTGCATCTGCAAATACGTACAGCTCAGACAAGCCTGTTGAGAAGGTGAAAAAGTCCACATACTTCAACGTTTCGATGACTGCGAAAAGTTCGATCCACTTATTTTTGACCTCCTCCTCCCCAGTCAAACTTCTTCATTTTCCAAATTTCTTTAGCGCAACTCTTGCCTTAATTGTGTCCTAGAGGGTGAACAATTTCAAACATATTTTTTGATAAGACTGTTCGCTTTGTGAACTAGCCAATCAGCCGAGGATTCTTTACTTCAAAACAGGGTTCCAGCCAACTCCAACTCTTCACCTAAATTGACTTTTTTTACTTGTAAGCCCTGTTGTTGATTGGATTGGGCGTTGCCCTACTTTGTTTTAGCGAGAGGAGGTTCGATCGCATTACTCGCATCTATCTTCCCGAAAGCGTAACAGGATGCCCATCAAATTTCTTGTGAGGCAAGGTCCTTTTGAATTGACGAAAGCACCTTGGTATTTACAGGCGGGATTGAAGACCACCAAGGGTGGTACACTTGGTTCACGGTGTGGAAGGCAAATTCGTAAATCGCACTACATTAAACCTGAACATCCATCCTCTGGACGAAGCTGACTATATCTGACGGTCACCATTGTTGCTTTTTTAGCGCCAATCTCTTGCCATCCAAGGTGTATATTAAATGAGGATTAAAAGGATTAAAAGTGACACCCCCACCCGCACCGTGGATGAACTCGGACGAGATACGCTAGCTGCAAGCGGTGCGAGATAAATTGCGTCACGAGGCTCATAAAGAGAATAGTGATAATGACTCCTGGGTTGCTTTTAGAGCTGTACGCAATAAGATTAAATCTGTGATTAATAAGTATTAACGAGTATTTGTTAATAATGCTATCTCATCCAAAGCGACCAAAGGATGTGTGGAGAGTAGTACACCGCACCCTCCATCCTAGTCCTTAACCTCTTCAAGCGGACCCAGATAGACTTAGCACGTTCTTCTTAACTGCAAACGAGAGAACACTAGATACCAAACCGGATAAAAGATCAGATCTAATATATCTCGTGAACTCTTTTTCGGAGTTTCCTCGGAGCTCGCATCCTTTTAACCTGCGCTGTGTGTCCCAATGGAAGTGGAGAAAGAGATCGACAAACTTCGCTCTGATACATAAACTGGTATAGATCAGAAAGGGTGAAATTTGTAAAACTGGCCAAGGAACATATATCGGGTCCTTTGACATATATAATCAACCGTTGTATTGCAACATCATGTTTTCCCAGTCTCTGGAAGATAGCATGAATCTCTCCTATTCCTAAAGTTGATGAACCCTTGCCTGACGCTGATTACCGTCCGGTCTCGATTCTACCGACACTATCTAAAGTGTTCGAGCGCTTGGTGCTCAACCAGCTCATTGTTTACATCAATGAGGAAGTGCTACTCGGTGCTACAGTATCAGGATTCTGGAAAGGTCATTCAACAACTACTGTTGACCTGGGGATCCGCGACACTCTAATACGGGCATCAGGCAGAGGAGAGGTAACACTGATGGTCTGCGCAAACTATAGCAAGGTTTTTGATACCGTCCAATATAGGTCGGTGGTCTCTAAGATGCACAGCTTAGGGTTCTCAAAATATTTCTCACAATGGATGATTGACTATTTAACTCACAGGAGACAGCTGGTGCAAATTGATGACAGGAAGTCAGATATGGCTACGGTGGAATTCGGCGTTCCTCAGGGCTCAGTTCTGGGTCCGGTTATTTTCAACCTCTATGCTGACGATACGAGGTTTTACATCCACTCGAAACAATGTGATCTCGATTCTTCAGCAGGTCACATAAATAAAGAAGTTACAAGCCAGAGGGACTATTCTAAGAGTTGCAAACTGGCCTTGAATTCTTCCAAGACAAACTGGTTGCTTATTTCCACCCCACAGATGGCGCGATATCACAGTTTAGAAGAACGAAAACGGAGTTCCTGCACAAAGCTGTTGGGTGTACACGTGGACCAGCACCTGACCTGGAAGACGCATATAGACCATGTGTTAAGTTCATCGTGCGGGACACTGTCAGTACTGCGCAGGCTTAAAAATTTAGCCCCTTTATATGTGACTGGCTGAGACCTCTTCTTCTGCATGGGAATGGCTGTACTGACTCCTAAGTTTAAATCAATTGGGCCTTTCTTGTGAGAGAACTGAACACCATGAAGGTGACGAAATGATTTAAGCAATTGTCTGTCTAATGCAGGAACATTCACTAGTGTGTTATCGATTTCAAGAGCTTCGATTTTAAATTAAGCCCTCGATCCTCCTTGTCTTTAGGGGACATCCAAAGTTTTAATCCTCTGCTCTGCTTTTGTTCAACCCTTTTGCCCTCAACTACCTCAAGGAAAGACATGATGCTACTGTTACCTCTGTCAGTTCTCTAACAAAATTTATGAAGAAAGGGTCTCTCCGGCTTGGAAGATCTTGAGGTAATGAAAATACGTCTGATGATCTTCGTTGTCCATGTGCTTATCGCAACTGAAAAACTAAACCTAAGAAACTATGAAAGGTTTGATCGTCCGGGTGAACTTAGTCCTGAATAGGACTATTGTTGTTGACAGTGACTGACGTTTCGACAGCCTGAGCGGTAGTCATCTTCAGAGTCAAAGTGAGTTGTATCACGTAAGTTGATGCTATTATACTCTGGTTGTTGATCTGATTGGTCAATTACATCGAGATGTTATTGGTCGTCTTTCAGTTAAGCAATGATGTTATTGGCTATGAAGACTCGTAATCAGTAATTGGTGCGTTTTGATCCGTCTATCGTCACAGTTAAACAGTCGTCTATTGTTAGTCAAATTGTCAGTTCTCCAGTCGTTCTCTCGTAGTTAGTTTTGCTTGGTCTCGTCAATAAGTCGTTTGTACGGCGCTGGTAACTGTTGGCTACGATTCAGTGGCGTTTGTTCCAAGTTAGTAAACCAGCTTTTTAAAGTAAGACGTTGATAGTAGTCTGTAGAATACGTTATACATGTCGCAGAGTCCCAGTCAATTCGATGTTTCGTCTGTAAATGGTGGTTAGCAACCTAAGAAAGTTCAGTTAAAGAGAGTGAAATATCTTTATAAACTTTCACTCAATGCCACAGATTTAACAGAATTCAATTTGAACTCTGTCATATCGACAAATCATTATACAAATCGCAATATATTTAGTGAGAAACCACGTAGGTTTACACCAGCAATAATAGATTAAACAACATTACCTTCGGGTAATGTGCGTTGAAAGACTGGCCATCCTTTTATATGCTTACGACCACCACAAGTACACGATGATGTATTCACATCTAAGTTCCGCCCAAACAACTCACAGCAAATAGTAACGGAGTAGTTAGCCCAAGGTTTCAGACCAGTAAAGGTATACGAGTAGTTATGTTCAGTTAAAGCTAAATCCTGCTAAAGGCAAAAGTACCGGAGTATTAGAAATATGGTTGTGAAACGTTTAATCAGAGGGCGCTGGGCAGGCCCAGTTTCATTTCCTTGGAGACAATTTTAATACTAATCATCTGCATGGTTTTTCTTCTGCCATTTGGAGATTTTAGTTTACTTTAGCTTTGCTTGCGAACACTGGTTTCTCCATGCCGGAGGCCACGCTATGAAGGGAGAGAAACCCCTGCGAGCAACCGTTTGCTTCTTTGATCGAGCCGTCGTCCAGCGCTAAGGTCGAATAAATTAACTTTGACCAATTAAAACCTCGCTTATAACTGCTGCCGTAATGCGAGTCTGCTGTAAATTTGCGCTCTCACGGTCTTTATCACGAATATTTCTACCCACTTACTTTGTCAAATGTTGTAGGCGAAAGGACCATATCCATGCTCAGGAAAAGAAATAAAATTTGGCCTTTGCTCGTTTACGTTCTCTGTAAAACTTGAAATTAGGCATTTTCACGACGTAGTCGTACAAAAAAGTGTGATGCACCTGTTAAGTTGTTGTTTTAATTACTAAGCATTATGTCTTTTGTTGTAATTTTGACATTCTCGTTGCCGTCACCTTGTTGGAACTTAAGGTCCCTGATGATTCTTGCGAAACAAGAGGAAGTAATGTCATTTAACTTGACGTTTTGACGTAGGCATCACGTGGACCCGAATGCTCGATGGAAAAGCCAACGTACGCGTTTGCTAGCAGTGGTTTCTCTCCTTTCGTAGCGTCCGGCCTTGTAGATACCATTGCTTGCAGGAGAGGTTTTGCTTGACTAGACTATTTCAGTGAAATACATATAGATAATAATTTTATCAACTCAAGTAGTTTAAGGCCTGGGACTAAGGAGTTTACCTGTGGAAAATGAATTATTGACTATAACTTCGGCATAGATGATAGCGTTGAATTAAAATTTGGCACACATGAAGAACTCATTGTCCTTAACATTTTAAAGTATAAATATTGTGTTAATAAGTCACGTGATATGTCACGTGACCATTTTGCTAAAAATCGTATATTATTGACCAATTGGTGGCCGGTTTAAGAAAAGAAATCGAGCAATAATATTTTTCTAATTCATATTAAATATTTCTAACACTTTGCGTTTGGAATGACCGTTCATTGCACTTTATCAATAATAAATTATGAGGGAAAACGTCATATTAAATACCTAAATTTAAACTTGAATTATTCAAAACTTCAATATTAAACTTCACGTACGTTCATTCCAAACGTAGAAAGTTAGGTATGTTTATCCTCTTTCAGAAATGCCAATTTGTTTATCCCAACAAAGTAAATTCGCCACCAGTTCGCCAATTTCTTCATTTTCAATTTTTGGTAACGTGAACATAATTAAAAGTTAAGGCACAAGAAAACCACAAGATTACTTTTGGGGAAAAATTCATATATTTGTTCTCGGTCTCCTAGTGAGAGATATTGCTGGTTTTCAGTGTCACGCCATTCAAAATAGGTCAAAATAAAAATCAAAACCATTCGACTGATAAAGTCCAGAATCTTGGAAATGAAAGGAGGTAAATATACAAAGACCCTCGCCAAGATTTGGGTCGAAGGAATAATTCGAATACGAGATATCCGGGGAAATGTTTTACCCAAATTTATAGAGTTTTGTATGGAGACGCCATGCTGGAGCTCATCCGGATGAGCTCCAACATGGCGGACGGAAACTAACAGAAACATCTGTTACCGAGTTTTGCTAGAAAAGCGTGAATTTACTCCTAGAGAAACTCATAAACATTACATTAATACTTTTTTCTAATACTTGAACTGCTTAGATAGCACAATTCCGTGAAAAAAGTCTCTTTTTTGACCTAAATGACAGCTCTCTCGGCCGTCATGTAAATGCTGCGTCACGCAAAAGCTTAGAAATTCAAGCGTACTCTATCACAAAACCAAGAACCCTTCTGAAGCGAAAATTTGTTTGAAAATTAGTTTTCAGCTGCTCTAATACACCATGAAAGTAAAATCTCAGTAGGATCGATAGTTTTGTAGTTTGAATTTTGGTGACGTCATGTGAAAACCAACAATTGCAAATCATTCATAGGCTCAGAACACAACTTTGACCCAGGCCTTAAACCCCTTGAGAAGCTGAGTTGATAAAAAAGACTGCTCTGACTAGAAATAAACGATTTCATCCTCCGGCTGACTGACGAGATCTGTTGGCAGCTTCAAAAATTTTTCAACTCGCTGGATTCGATACTAATTAACATGTAAGTTCTAAAATACTCACGAATCACGTCCTCGCAATTGCTTTAGTCCCAGGCGTAGTTAATCGATAATCGTTAAAGTCGATAGTTATCGATATCAATCGTCGATGAAAATCGATTTCAGATATCAAACGATAAAGAAAAAAGTCGTGACTTCGATTAATATCGATTTCCGAAAGAAATCGATTATGATTGATTTATCGATTGTTATCGACTACTCTTTCGGAAGAAGTTTAACATTAACTAGACTTTCAAAGAAGTCCTTCGTCGGACTTAATATGACTTCGTCGCACGTTCGGCCGCTTTGCGCCCTAAAATTGTCGCCCCGCTCGTTTAGAAACTTGTGAAGTCGACTTGTGGCAAGTCTAACACGATGTTGTCTGTACGGTATTATTGACCATTCCGTCGCGATATCATTCAGTTGTTTTAACTGATAAAATACCAAGCACGTTTGGTGATGCACATTTACATAACAGCTTTCGCCGAACCAAGTACGACCCCTTATGCCAAAAGATGGCAGCGATCTGGAAGTCTTCAATGCCCAAAGTATATACCGCAATGGATTCCATTGCGAGCGAAATTACAAGGATAGAAATGCAAGACGCAGTCGATGGCGCAGGATTGAATGGACATGTAACGATCTATTAAAACCAAAGAAACAAAAAAAAGGAAGGAAATTAGGTTTTGAACAGTCTGTGTATGCTTCATCAAACAAGCGATGTAAATGTGGCGAACATCGAGGCGACTTAAAAATCTCTCTTTTCCCAAAGATTAAATCCACAGACGTTTCCTGCTTATTTGTTTCTCGCGCATCGTGTTCGAAAATGCGTTGATAAAAATATTATAAATACGTTTGTTGAAGGTGTCTATAGACAAAAACGTTTGGTAAGTATGGTTACTACCCTTTATTGAAAAATAACCAAAAACCAAAGACATTTGAATACGTCCAGTTATTTCTATCTGGTTACAAGTTGCTTTCGTTATATCAAGTTTCAGTTATTAATGTACTGTACCTGTTCGATGCAGGGTGTTGATTGATCATCTTGCGGTTTCAGCAACAGTTTATAATCGATTTTTAAGATTCCCTTTATTTCAGGTGGGCGTTGCCAGTGGACAGTCAGCTCCTTTTTGTTTGTTGCAAGAAGTTGTACCGACTTTGGTGGAGGAGTGAAGACTAGGGAGTAAGGCAATTTCAAAACCTCAGCAACTCATAAACATGATACGCTAGATAAATGCGTTATGGTCCAAGCGGGAGGTCAAGGCGACTGGATATTCGCCAAGTTCAATACAACCAGCAATGTTGACCAAAAAAGGATTTAATACGTGGCCAACCACCGGGAAATCCATAGTGGTAAGATGGGCCCACTTTTTATTCTTCCTCTTTTTTTCAGTTTCTTTATTTGCTTTTATTTCTGCTTTTGATGCTATGCAAGTTTAGAATAAACAGAAAATTATCTGTTTATTGTAACCAATATATGTGTGGTCACTTGTTGACCATACGAAACAAGCCTGTAGCAATAAAACGATGAATCACTCCTGAAGTCCTGAACTACATTTAATGAATATACTATGCTCCTCTAAGAGTTGAGCGCTTTTTGAAATCCATTCACCGCAAGGATATAGAATTTACATATATATAAATATATAATCCATAAAGTAAAATCACTCAACTCTGATGACCATAAGTTTAATACAAACTTGTTTCGTAGGTGTTACCACCCACTCCTCAGTTAAACTTACAATGGTTGGTCCTTTGTTTGGCTACGTTATATGTATGACTTCGTAAGACGCACAAAACTATCTAACCGTCAAAATTGTGCGCGCGCGCCTAAAAAACATTTGCGCGCGCTACTTGTTTCGAAAGAACTTATTTTAGGCTATATCTTAAAATATATTTACGTCTGTGCCTACATGTCGAAATGAGTTCATTTCTTCTATTAAGCGAAGCCATTTGCGGTTTAGTTAATATGAAATATTTTTCTGTAATACACAGGTTGCACCGTTTCGTTTGATTCGAATACGCCTTAGCTTTAGCTAGAATTTTCCAGGTGATGTCGTATTCCTGTTTGCGATCCTTTAACTGCCATATGTGCTTGCTCAATTCTGTCTCGTTCTTTCTACTTTCCTTATTGAATGATATCTTATGGTTACGCCATCTAGTTTTAAATTCATTGGATGTTAAACCTACATATGTCTCTGTGCTTTCTTGTGACTTAACAGTGGCTTGATAAACTATTTCCTTAGTTAGACATTCTCTGTTTAATGGACACTCCTCTTTTTTTCTGCAATTACACGTTCTATCTAAATTATCTTGGTCTTGCTGCTCTGCTTTTTTCAGGATGGTTTTGTTGTGTCCATCTATGATTTGCTTAACGTTAGGCATACAACTATAGCTAAGTTTGAGCGTGTTCCTGTTACGTGTAATTGCAGAAAAAAAGAGGAGTGTCCATTAAACAGAGAATGTCTAACTAAGGAAATAGTTTATCAAGCCACTGTTAAGTCACAAGAAAGCACAGAGACATATGTAGGTTTAACATCCAATGAATTTAAAACTAGATGGCGTAACCATAAGATATTATTCAATAAGGAAAGCAGAAAGAACGAGACAGAATTGAGCAAGCACATATGGCAGTTAAAGGATCGCAAACAGGAATACGACATCACCTGGAAAATTCTAGCTAAAGCTAAGGCATATTCGAATCAAACGAAACGGTGCAACCTGTGTATTGCAGAAAAATATTTCATATTAACTAAACCGCAAATGGCTTCGCTTAATAGAAGAAATGAACTCATTTCGACATGTAGGCACAGACGTAAATATATTTTAAGATATAGCCTAAAATAAGTTCTTTCGAAACAAGTAGCGCGCGCAAATGTTTTTTAGGCGCGCGCGCACAATTTTGACGGTTAGATAGTTTTGTGCGTCTTACGAAGTCATACATATAACGTAGCCAAACAAAGGACCAACCATTGTAAGTTTAACTGAGGAGTGGGTGGTAACACCTACGAAACAAGTTTGTATTAAACTTATGGTCATCAGAGTTGAGTGATTTTACTTTATGGATTATATATATATATATATATATATATATCTGACTGGATTTGATAAAAGGTGCCTCCAGAAATTTTTAGCTACTGTCTCATTTGAGGCTTATTCAGTACTTGACCATTCTTCTTTTTTTTGCTTTTAATGATCTTTTCAGTAGAAAACTATCCTTACAAGCTGCATTAGATCAAAAAACATGTGTTTAATAATTATGCTGTTTACATCTTCCTCATCCCCCCCCCCCCCCCCCCGCCCCCTTGTCACATTTGAAATCATTGCGCGCGGTAGAAGTTGTTTTCCGTGGTCGGTTAATTTTCTAGTTTTCTTTTTGGCCTCCTGCAGCAAAGTTTTCCGGAAGGCATCATTAAGCCTTATGAAGAAACAAGTCTCACGATTGGCAAAGTCTGCTGTCGTCCAATATGTTACCGTATTTCGTCTCATTTTGGCTAAACGGGTGAAACACTGATCTCGGGCTTGAGACGGAAAGGCATCATATTGCGAGCTTTGATGTGGGCGGTGACGAGTCTCTGGCCTCAAAAAAGTAGCTTTTAGGAGTCAAAACTATTCGGCGAGAGCAAAATTGATGCTGATTTCTGACCAGGCCAGAGACTTAGTAAAAAATCGTTTTGAAGGCCGGCGTCCATGTGTCCTTTTCAAAACGGCTCGTCTACATCCGGGATCTTCAATAAATCGACTGTGTCAGCAAAGTTTTTATGTGATGATTTATGTGGAGAAAGCGAGAGTTATTGAGAGAGAGTAATTTGATGATATTTCGCCCGTATTAAGTGTGGAAACATTGTTTCTGGTTGGTTGTGGATAGTTTTATCAGTGCCGCGAACGTGGTTAATTGTGTGATTTCCTGAAGTTGTTGACAGACAGATTTCAGGTATGTAGTGGCGCTCGTGTTATACGAATATTGTGGACAAGTATGAAAACGCTTTGTAAGTGTTTAGTTGAAGTGATTTTGTCTTAGACAACCGATTTTGGGGTCAAGAAAGGTGGATTCTAGGTCTGTTTTAGTCGGGCATCTTGCTATGAGCCTTTCTAGTTTAAGAGACTGAAAGGTCATTATTTCTGTGCTTTTAAATGTTGTTCATTTCGTTACAAATCTGTCGCTTTTGCCAAGAGCAACTTTTCGTGTGTTGCCAGCGATTAATTGTCCGTTTTAAGCCCTAACTAGCGACTTTCAACTGGTTTTTATTGACCTCAAGGGTCAGATTGTTAAAACGCAATTGAAATTTCTGGAGGCACCTTTTATCAAATCCAGTCAGATATAAATATATATATATAAGTAAGTTGTAAGTTTAACTGAGGAGTGGGTGGTAACACCTACGAACCAAGTTTGTATTAAACTTATGGTCATCAGAGTTGAGTGATTTTGCTTTATGGATTATATATATATATATATATATATATTCATTAAATGTAGTTCAGGACTTCAGGAGTGATTCATCGTTTTATTGCTACAGGCTTGTTTCGTATGGTCAACAAGTGACCACACTCATCAGGCAACATCAACGAACATCAATATATATATATATTTATTAAAAACTGAATCATTGGATAATGCATAATGCAATTCTAGAGCTCTGATTGGCTTAGCCATCACGCTATACGAGCCATTAGTAAAATCCATGCAACTAGTGGTCTATTATCAATGCTGCGTTCTGATTGGTTGAGCTACTACTAGGCTATTTATTAGGCTGCGTGCGCAACAAACGGGCGAAACAACTCCCGACATTGTTGGCGCAACAATGTCAGTTGCGTGCGTGTTGGCAGTGGTGTGCAAACGGATGCAACAACTCCCAACAAGTTTGGGACCTGCACTGCATCGTGGGAAGAATACAACCTATAAGTCTTTGTAATCCATACGTAATGAGCGTGCGTGGCCCCAACAATGTTGGAAGAGCTGTGCAAACGGATTTAACATTGTTGCGCTACGCTTCGGAAATGTTGGGGTTCGTTGGCTGAAAAGTTTGACCGGTTTCAAACTTTGCGCAACAACATGCAACAGGGTGTGCAAACGGACGCAAAACGTAACATCCAACAATTTTGTGAGTTGTTGGGCAACAGTGTTGCGTCCGTTTGCACGGGGCTTTATACCCCACTAGTAACGAAAAGCGCCGGCTTTTTGGTGGCAAAAAAGGATTAAAGTCTTACTTTAACTAGCTAAAGTTGTTTGGTCTCGATATTTTGACCAACTAGTTGGATTTTACTAAAACAATTATTTCTCTCGTCCTCATGGCCTCTGAATCAATAGCTCATTCGGGCTCGAGGAATATTTGTTAATTATACCACGCTCTCCAAATATGGTTACCGTAGCGTTTGCTCAAAATTGAAAACAAGCTGAAAATCGGCTGTTTTTACAAATAAAGTTGGGAAGCAATCTCGATATTTTGTGGGTGTTTTTAATAAAACAATTATTCCACTCGCGCCTGTTGGATATCAGATGATTATAGCCAACTTGGCGCTACGCGCCCCGGGGGGGGGGGGGTATTCCTGGGAATTCTTGGTGGGGGCGTGCCGCCCGGGTTCTTCAAATCCGAACCCTATTTCAGACCAAAAAATGTCATTTTCTACACCCCGTTTTCAGACCAGACCCCTAAAATCCATACCCGTTTTCACACCTGGCCTTTAGGCAGAAATTATGTCGTCATTATTTAGATTGAAGCGCAAATAAAAAAGATGAGATGAGAATTCGCATATTTCTAGTTCTTTCTTACTCATTTGGAATTGCAACGATAAATACGTTCATACACTCCCGTAGTTCCCTCGAAAACCATACCCGATTCCAGACCAAAATGGGCAAAATCTATACCCATTTTCAGACCAAAGAGGCGCAAAAACTATATTTCAGTGTCACTGAAGAAAATTGTAGAGCTGAGCTTACACGACAACTACAGTAGAAAACGAAAAAAATTCACTTTAGCTTGAGCCAGTTTGTTTTCAGTGTTTTCTGCTGCCTTCGGTGATCTTTGGTTATTAAAACCAGACATTTCCCTCAAATTCACAAATTTTCAGCCAGCTATTGTGGATGCGAACCACAAGTTAAGATTAATTATAATTCCCCCTAACGCACTACGAGCTGCACTACCTCACATCGATCCTCATAACTGATAAGCGACGTCGTGTTTTTTTATGACTGTCATTTCACGATGTGCAAATTTTAACATTCTAGCAGTTTGGAAAGAAAGGCTGGCAGAATGATGAATGTCTCAGCATATGTACAATAAAAAAACAAAAGCGAAAGTGCTTTGTGCGGTATTTACGAACTCGGTTTTTTAAGTTCAAATCTCACTCCTTCGTTAAGTTCACTCAACGTCTTGACTCGAGGGTACGCCCCCTTCCACACGTCTCCGTTTTTGTTTGAAAACGGATATTTTTTTCTCCGGTTCGGCCTGCCTTCCAAACGTATCCGGTGAAAACAGTCATGGAAAACCCGTCTTTCCAAAAACGCTCTCCCAGACCTTCCAACCCCTAAACTATGCAAGTCTGGAATGTTTGAAAAAATGCCCCCAAAAATCTGGAGATTGGGACCTCGATCCTTTCCAAACTATGTGTCAAATAGAACCAATAAAGGA
Organism: Porites divaricata; assembly: GCA_038088405.1. Lineage (NCBI taxonomy): Eukaryota > Metazoa > Cnidaria > Anthozoa > Scleractinia > Poritidae > Porites > Porites divaricata. The sequence goes on along the minus strand of JBBMOI010000002.1, from coordinate 42,026,506 downwards.
GATTATTCTTGTCATGGCACTGTCCTATTACTCTTTTGGCAGTAATGAGAAGATTCTGTCATCCCTTCCAGGTCGATAGGACGGCGAGTTAAAGGGACAGTGTCCCGATTGTGCGCACGCGCGAGCGTCATCAGTTTTTTCTTCAAAAGACAATAGAACTGTCATATTGACTCGACAGGAACAGTTTTTCAATACATCACGATTCGCGGACACCAAATATGGTCGATCACGGCGTCGCGAAATAAGCTTGCCCCCGGCCCCCTCGACGATAAAAAAGACATCTTTAAAAATACATCATAGCATGACGCATGCTAAATTAAAGAGATTGCTATCGTATTTCCATGGTTTTAGCGTTTTCGTGTGGACAGGCAAAACGATTCGAATACGCTACGCGTGGATGGCTATTTTTTTGAAAACGGAGAAAAAAATCTATGTTTTCAAAAATATGCGCATACGTGTAGACGGGGCCCAAAATACCGTACGCTCCCACTTTTTACTTTAATTAAGCTTATTATAAAGTGTTTTTCATGTATTTAAAAAAATCTGACCAATTCCCCTGCTAGTATAAATCACTTTTAAGGCGATTGAAAAATATCGGTATCGCTTCCCAAAAACTGTATAGAGAAGGAAGTCGTTACGTCACGTTGCCATGGTAGCAACATACAAACCGAAAACGTCACTTAAAAAAAGTGAAATCGCCTGTTTCAAACTTCGTCGATCTTATTTATTTTCAATTTATTTGTGAAATTTTGGTGAAATTTTCTGGGGTTGAATCCGAGAAGACAGTATCTAAGTTTAGAAAAAGGAAAAGAAAACTTTTGTGTCGTGTTCAACTACCGTAAAATTCCGAAAATAAGCCCCGGGGTTTATATTTTTCAAAGGCCCTTTTTGAGGGGCTTATTTTTGGAGGGGCTCATATTCGGAGGAAAATTTGCGTTTCAAAATCGGCTAGGCTTAATATACAGCTATTTCAAAAAAGGTTGTCAGAGAGTCCAACGGAGATTGTAAGACCGAAAGGAACTGTGGGTTTTGAATATTGAATCAACTATCTAAGCTAGTCAATGATGCCGGCTCCATTTAGTGAATACCCTCAATGGCGGGTTATCTCGTTTGTCCATGTTCTTCAGCATTCCTTTGCAGAGGCTTCATTTTTCTTGGGCGTTTCTGAGTGCTATATTTCTAAATTTCTTGTGACTGGCGATGTAAAGTCGGAGACAATAGGCCGTTGATACGAAACGAGGAACGTCTTTCAACTAAAAAAAGCGTGAGTTTCGCCTGTCTTCGGAGCCAAGAACCTCAGACGAACGTTGATAGTTGGTGTATTTATTTTCACGCAAGGTGAACGCAACTGCCAACGCAACTTATGAAGGGCGCTTTCCATTCAACCCAAAATTCCGGTAATTTCGGTTGGTACATCAAATGGAACGGACCATTTCGGTTTGGTCCGACCGGAATATTCGGGACCAGCTTTGAAGGTGGTCCTCTTTGACCGGTCTGGTCATTTCGGTCGGTTGGACCGAAATGTTCCTTTCCATTTGACAAAATTGTTGTCCCCAGTACCGCTCTTTTGTATCCTGCTTGCAAGAACAATAACCAAGCGCGCGGTGGCGCGTGGTGGAACCGGAATGTACCGTTCCATTGAAAACGGAAAATTTCGGGAATTTCAAACCGGAATTTTTGTTGAATGGAAAGCGCCCGAAATTGTGCCTATCAAATACCGTAACCACAGTTCCTTTCGGTCGTGCACCCTCCTTTCGACATTTGCCGTTCGCTATTCTCTCCATGCCAACAACCTGTTTTGAAGTAGCTGTATAACTTGGAGAGAAATTTGCGTCTCAAAATCGATTGGGCTAGCTTATAGTTGGAAGGAAATTTAGTCAGTAATTTGCAGAAAGTTTACTGAAACTCGCCTTGAGGACGCAGACCTTTCTAAAACGCAGCCGTGCAAGTACTTTGTCATGGACCTCGGAAATTCAGCGATAAACGTACAGTGACACTTTCTGACTGCAATCATTTGCCACACGCAATAGTTATTTGGCAAGTACAAAAATTTTTAAGTTACTGTACCGTTATTGCTTTGTTTTTCTTTGTATTTGAGGGCAATTTTTCAAGTACAAGCCCCCGGAGGGGCGATTTAACGCAGGGTTTTTTTGCTCTACGAGTTTGGGGGGATTACATTTGAAGGGGCTTATACATGGAGGGGCTTATTTTCGGAATTTTACGGCAATTCATATCAAAGGCGGGCGCGTGACATTAGGAAGCTTCATGTAGCAGTCATGCAACGACGGCTACGATGTACAAAAAGCGTGATGCACGTGCACAGTTGTTTTTTTTTGCCAATCGTATTGCTTTTTTTCCCGTTTTCATTGCCGTAGAAGTCGTTGTTGCCTAAGCTCCCTATTGTTGTCATCCAGAAATCTTGCTACCATGGTAACGTGACGTCACACTTCGCTCTATTGTGAGAGCAAATAAAATCACACAGTGTTGCTCTTCTGGAGATTATGGGGTTATCACAGAGTATTAATTAACCATAATTATATATTAATGAATGAGGCTGAGTATCTTATGAAGAATTATGGAGATTGAGGAGGGTGTTACGGCCTCAATGGATAACACCCCCTGAGATCTCCATAATTCTTCATACGATACGAAAGCCAAATTCAATAATTGTTTTATTATTCATTCACAATAATTCCTAGTTTAAAAACATGGCTAAAGCATGCTTACGTCCATCGATCCATTGATGCTAACATCTGTAAGTTCATCTTCGATAGCGCACGTTTAGGGTTGTTCAGCTCGGCAAATATTCTCCAAATAGCAGATGTCACCCTTCGAGTTGTCTTCTTGCTGTTCTTGCCATGTTTTTAGCTATTTTTTCACCTAGTTCTTACTCTTGAAACGAGTGAAATGTCCACCATTTTTTAAGTTCACAACCAAAACAACTCAACCTCATCACCAGGTCTTCTTGGTTAATGCTGCATTAACTTGCAAGAACACTGCATTTTTGATGTCATTTCCTTGCTAAACACAAAATTCTTGCAAATTTGGTCATCAGTAACTGGTTATGGTGAATTAAACGTGTGCTTTTAGCCAATCAGAATCAGCGAAATATTTTGAATGAATAGTAATAACTGTTATTAATGTTACTACATGAATATCAAATGCCATAATATATATAACCAGGGTGTATAGAAATTGCCTATTTCTAGGGGTAATTAAGTTGAACAAACTGTACATGTACATATGTATCCCCCTCAAACGTGATGTTGCAGTTACATGTAGAGATCGGCTTTAGATTCAAGAATGTTGGACGACTGCGAGGACTTTATAATCTATTATCTAAAAATAGACACACTGGAAAAGTTCAAATGAATGTACTTTTTTTCACCACAAAAATATGATTATTTCCATTGAGAAAGATAATTAAAATAAAGCCCTCTCCCGACCGCTGAATTGATAAAATTCCTAACATTTGATGACTTGTTTTCGTCACTACAACATTCTCGCAAAAAATCGTAGTAGAATGATGATGGCTGATTGGCTACCACATTTTCCCACCAAAATGACATTGGTTTGCATGCGCACACTACTTAGTTTTGAGAAAATCTCATTCTTGTATTAGTTGTCCTTATCTTTGAATCTAAAGCTCTCTAATATAAATAAAAAGCAATCGGAGTACTCACATATACTTAAGTAGTCACGTTGCATACAGGTGTGTCTGCTGGAAACTACAGGGGTTGTCACATTCACCTTGAAGTACAAACACAAATCGCAGTCTTTTGAAATGCCCATAGTCCTACACTTCTCCGTGCTGTTGCAAATGACACAACTAAAACGCTTGATATGTGTGCTATTCTGTTTTTCTACTCGGTGGCAGCTAGCAACTGGGGTTAGATTTCTTGTATCGTCAGAACATTCAATGTCAGATAGCCATGGGCAAGTTCTATTATACAGCAAATCATATTGTACAGTTCCTTGAAAGGGTATAGCGAAAAATGAAACATTAACAAGTACAGGTGGCCAACCAAAAGCAAACACTGAAGGTTTTAGAGGTACTGGTATAGTAAAGTTTCCTGAAAGGTAAAAAAATAAATTTATAAAATTAATATATAAAAATAGCAGATATGTCAATATCATTTCTTCTTAGCTAGATGCATAAATAATGATGGGTACATGCATCTAACGTCTGTTGAAGGGACTAGAAATCAGCTCGGACCAGATAAATTTTGAATTTTTGAATTTGTATACTTTGTTCAGAGGGTTATATCCAAGGGGGCTAATATAACCAGAATAGAAAAGGGGCTTCGATCGAAACAACCTATAATAGCCGTGCTCACATCAAAATTTATAAATTTACTGGTTTTAAATTTAAGTTTGAAAATGTCATAATAAATCAAATTCATTTCAATACATTGAATTTGAAGAGGCCTAATCCCAGGGGGTTTATAATCAGATGTATTTTTGTAGAGGTCTATTGCTCCTATAACTGGATTGGCTTATAAGTGAGGGAGCTTTTTAAGCGGCAATTTACAGTATCCCCAACTTCTGGCATGCCATTGGGAATTTGTTTTTATCATTTCTTGCACCTGGGCCCAAGGGGTACTTTACCCCAGAATACCTATGCCTTGATTCAGACAGGAGTATATGTATTCATGAATATGTATTTAAGATTTTCTAGAATTGTACCTAAATGCACGAAAACTTAACAAAAATCAGAATGCAAAATCTTTCTTGAGCAGGTTAAAAAGCATCTGACCTAATCATAAAACAAATAACCTACATGTAAGACCATTACCCATCACCCCACCCTGCAAATGTGTAAATTACGGTAACCCACCAAATTTCAAACGTTCCCTCCTGGATCCAGTCCCTAAAGCAGCCAAAACTATTTTCATTTATTATTTTATTCAAGGAGGGCTGCTGAAAAAGATTTTCAGGGTTACACCTAAACAAGATATTTTTCCAACCATGAAAAAGATAATCAGTTGACTCCCAATAACTCAAATAGTCGCTGACTCAAACCTCGCGTTAATTAACTTGAACCAAAATCATGTAATTTCCCCTGGATTTCCGTCATACATTTACCGTAATTTTACCCTGGGTAACTCAAACCCTCAGTAACTCGAACTTCCTGCTAACTTGAAGTAGTTTTTGTTTCCCCTCAGATCATTTCTATATAATAATTTTACCCTTGATAACTCAAGCCATGTTTTGAGTCCTTTTTTTTAATTAAAAGTCTGAGGAAAAAAAACAGTCTATACTGGTGTCCCAAACATTGAATTTTAAATTTCCCATTGACGTGTTGTAGGCATATAGTTTACTATTGGAGGCTGATGTTGTTTGTCACAAATTTAAAGTGAAACAGCTTTACTTCTAAAAACAATACAACGCATGCTCTATTTAGGCAATGTTTTGCTAAGTTGCGTTCTGATTTATAATCTAAAAGTATCTTTTAATTTACACTTGACATTTCTACAATTATTTGTAATTAAAATGTTCACTATGCAGTAAAAACTTTTTTTTTTCTTACTCCCGGCTATTTTCTTCGAGCTCCTGATAACTCGAACTCCCGATAACTCAAACCTTTTTCAATTTCCTTTGAAGGTTCGAGTTATCGGGAGTCAACTGTATTTGCTCCTTTTCATTTGGTAATTAACCACCCACTGACATTGGGGCTGTGCTTTAGCAGTGCAAGCCCAGTGGCCCCTGGCACCTAACCTATGCTCTTGGGGACTAGCAAAATTTAGTTTTTCATAAAAAATCACATGCTGGGTACCCTGGATTTCACAGGTTCAGAGCACAGGGCTCCTTTCCATTCTTAAAGCCCAGCCTTGCTTCAAGTACAGTGCATCTCCAGTCCAAATCCCCAGACAACAATGCGACGTGTAAGGTTACTTTTCAAGCAATAAAGTTTTTCTTTTTCCTGCTTGTTAAAGCCTGTTAGAACGTGCCCCCTCCCCCTTTTTCTCTCACCCATCCCACCCCGATCCCCCTGGGGGGTACTACCATAATTTATATGGGCTATATAGGTATGTGCAGCTGTTAGGCATATGGTTTTTAATTACTCTGGGATAAGGTATATAAATCAGAGAGTTAAGGTCTAGAATAGGGTATCATTTTCCAGGAAACTGATCAGTTGGTTGCAGACTTTAGTCTAGACTAGGGAAAGTGGGAATTGCCACTCAAAAATGTAAAAAAAAAATCAAATCGCTTTTCTTTTGGATGGACTGTTTTGGTGACTTCAGTAGTTTCTGAAAACCAGCTTCTCTAGGATAGGGGAGGATTTGCGGAGTTTAATCTAGTATAGGTTAGCAAAATTAACTTGGAACCCTTAGCCTATACCAGAGCTAGTTCAGGGTCCCAGCGGCACAGCCCCACCCAAAAATTGCTAAAGTCCCCAACCCCCCCCCCCCCCCCCCCCCTCCTGCGCGGGCTCGATCCCCGCAGCTTCACTATCTGTTCACTGTAAACTTCGATACACGTACAATATGTACCTTTGGTTGTTCAACAGGCCGAGAAAATCACATTATAAGCCTTCAGATACAATAAAGGCTTTTAGCATTCATACAAGCGGGCGATTGCAAAGTTTGCAAATATTTATACGCTCAAATCGAGAAAACGAAACCAGCTGAGTGCATTAAGATGTTAACCGTGAGTTAAAAAGCTTACACTTAAATATATCCGACATGCCATGGCAAGTACAGTGTATAACGAAATGGGCGCAAAAATGCCCTCAGAGATCGCAAGATCTTGACCCTTTGGCTGAAAGTGATATTATAGTAGTAATATGGGATTTCACAGATTTCATCTGATCAGGTTCGGCTTGACTTGATTGACAAGATCATGATGTCGATGAAATATCGCAGGTATCTTTGTATATCTAACAAATATTGATGTATCTGTGCAATACATACCTGAAATTAGATTAATGGTAAACAACAAAACAAGCAGATTCAGTGAATTGAAGCACGATTTTTGTGCTGGAAAACTCACGCAAAGCATCTTGTGGTTGAAAAGCTTCCGTGAAAACCGGAAGTCCTTCCTAGAAATTCTTTCCTTCTGATTGGTTCTTAGTTTACAAACATGGCGTCGTTCTCGTGAGAACGCAGGATGAAAGCGTCTCTTGGTTTAGCTATTGTAAGCAAATTATGCTAATGAATTTTTTCGCAGGTATCTTATTGTTGTCAATTGTTGAAGCGTTTCACGATGTAAGCAGTCAGGAGACAAAGCCAAAGCGAGGAGGTAAGGAAGTTTTGCTTATGAAGTGAACTTTGGCTACAACTCTATCTTAGTATGCACGAGGAACTTGAAGAGAAAGCGAGCAGATTTCATTCTTAATCTTGCGACTCTATTTCCTCCTTTAAATTTTTATCTTACTGCTGCCTAATTGATCTTCTAAATACACAAGTTTATAGAATTTTGCGAAAAGGTTGCTTTACATGTAATCAAAAAGCTTCCAGTTTTACTTTGGTTGTTGCTTGGTTAACGTCGATCAAATTAACGTGGTTGAGGCTCTTACCTTTCCTTGTTATATTGTGCGCAACGACAGAAGCAAATTTATTTTAACTATACGCCGTGCACATCGTCATTATTGAACTGTAATGTGCCGTTGATAACGAATTTGTGCGTTCCCACAAAGAGTCCAAAGTCTTTAACTTTAATTTACCGCCCGTTTATTAAACGAGACAACAAATAAGCTTTAAACCACTTGTACCCCCTCATGTTTGCGAACATTTTGTTTATTAAACATGTTGTATGTTTCTCTTCACTATACTGATCTTCGGTGTGATTGGCTGTCAATAGTTATTATATGGCTAATTTCTTCAGTGCACCTTCAGGCTACAGTATTATACATCATGTGATGTTGCCATTGCAGGTTCATGAATATGGAATGCTCTTTCGGGTGGTCGTTTAATACAGCCCTGTAGCCGTGTTTTCCCCTTGCAAGTTTGGCTGAGTTGGAACCCTCCCTGGTTCTAATATACATTGTCCGTTTTAAAGTTCCTTTTTGACGGGCTTATATTCGAAGGGTTTTATCTACGGAGGGAAATCGATTGGGTTAGCCTTAGTTTTGGAAGTAAATTTACTTTTTTTGCTTTGTTTTACTTTGTATTTGAGGGCAATTTCCAAGTACAAGCCCGCAGGGGGCTTATGTTTGGAGGGGCTTATACATGGAGGGGTAGCCTGTGTACAGCCGCCCCTGTCCTCAAAAAAATCGGAAAGGAGCATCTGTGATTTACCGTTGATAATCGTGTTCAGGAATAATTTTGCATAAATTATTAAAAGTGATTTACGCTGACCAAAACTTCCGAGGCTCACATTTCTGCGGAGGTAGATTCCAATACGGCGGTCAATGCGGGAGAGTTCCGTCGTGCATTAGAGACTGTTTGCGACATTTTTAAAATTCCTTCGCTTTACAGTGAGCAAGAAAAATGCTTAGAAGCACTTTTTAAAGGAAAAGACGTATATGCAAGTCTTCCAACCGGGTAAGGAAAGTCCTTGATCTTCTATGCAGCTCCGATCGTTGCCGATGAGCTGTTCTCGCGACCACGTGGAAGCAGCAAAATAATTGTTCTTTCACCTCTAAGAACGCTAATGGAAGACCAGGTAGCATATTTGCGGTCTTTAGGATTATCAGCAATTGCTCTTCACGATGAGCAATCGGAAGAACGACTGAAGGAAGTGGAAAAAGGAGCGTTCACTTACTTGTTTGCATCACCCGAGAAAATGTTGAGCGGGGAACGATGGCGCAAGCTTCTTTTAACTGAACACTATCGGAAGTTTCTGGTGGTGATAACTGTCGATGAAGCCCATTGTATAAGCCAGTGGGGTCTTCCTGGATCTTCCTCAAAGCGCACGGCTGTCCCTTTCGTGAGAGTTATTGGCCATTGATCTACCGATGTTCTATTTGGCAACGTGCTGTTATCTTCTTCGATATCCATAGACGTCACAGACGCTCCAAAATCCTCTAAGGCAACACGCTTTGTAGCTTGCTCTTGGGAGTCGCTGATCTGGTTTGAGGGAGGCGTTGGGACTGGTAATGGAACGGCGGAACACTTCTTCGACTGGACAATTTTCTGAATTGAGCTATTCACTTTGTGAAGATTGTTCAAGAGCGCCCTTCGTTTTTTCAGCGCGCAAAGACAATTCCTACAAATGTACGTGGAATTGATTTGGACTTTACACTCCAAAGACAGCAGTTCCTCTCGAACTTTAAAAGAATTGCCCCTTCGACCATCAACAAGATTTTTATCCGTGTTTTTTACGATGTCTACGCCACAAAGAACACACGAACTCATCATCAAAATCTCACATCATGTTATTGTCGCGAACGAAAGTGAAAGATTCTGTACAGAAGGCTCTGATTGCAAAGCCCGCGAAAATGAAAGCCAATCAAATCTCGCTATTTCAGTGATGTAATGATGTATGGGAAATAACCAATCAAATCATTTTCCACACATTCCTGAAAAAGTCCCGTGGTCTTTGAACATGATTATCAACGGTAAATCACAGACGCTCCTTTCCGATTTTTTTGAGGACAGGGGCGGCTGTACACAGGCTAATGGAGGGGCTGATTTTCGGAATTTTATGGCAGCTATCTGACTAATCGGTAGGTCGCTAGGGCAAAATTCCTAGAGCAATGTCAAACTGTGTTCGGCACAACAATGTGTTTGTCAGTCATTATTTTTTTCAAACAATTTTTTAATAAAATAATAATTATTAGATTTGGTTTTTGGGATCTCTGGAACAGTCAAGATCTAGGCAACTGTTCCCAGCTGAGGCTGAACTTATCTCTATTAACCTTGACTTTATTTTAGAGATCACAAAAACAGAATGTAATTGTTTAATACAGTCAAACTTCCATGTGTGACCACTCCTCAAAAGCAACCACCTCCTATAAGCGACTACCAATCCAAAATGCCAAAATTTTCCCACCCAAAGCCTCACAAGTACAGTTGGAAAATTAGTAAACGACCACCTCCTGTAAGCAACCATGACCACTTTTTGGGCCTGACGGTTAATGATTTTCCATTGTGTTTATAAACTCTTGTAAGCGACCACTTGACGCATTCTCTGATCTGTTTGTTTGCTGAGTGCACTATGCTACTTAGAATATATGAAGAACTTTAGTATCTTGGAAGAGGCGCCCTGTGGTTCAGTTCTTGTAAACGACCCCCTACCGTAAACAACCAGTCTTTGCATTTTTGGCGGTTGCTTATGGGAGGTTCAAATGTATGTTTAATTTTATATTGTTTTGAAAAAAAAAAAAAAGAAACGGCAACAAATACACCATCACATTTTGTTTAAAAGTGATGTTGTTCCCCTGCCTTTTACATTTTGTTTTATTTGCTACTCCCCACTTCTTTGGTTTTCTGCTTTGCTTTTTTTTTCCCTTTTGCTGGACATGCATTTACTAGGTGCTTCATTACAATAGGAAAAAAGTAAGATTCAAAAACCCATGTAGTTACAAACAACAGTGAAAACTGCTGTCGCATTAGTCAAAATAGCCTCAGTTTATGAAACAAGGCATTGTTTTAGGAACTTAGTTCCAGTTGTTCAAAAGGCTGGGTAACATTTATCCACTGGATAAGTCATCAATTAGATAGTTGTAACCAGTGCTGCAGGCTCCAACCTTAAACAATCGGGGCCTGAGGTTGAGGGTTATAGAGGCTATTATACAGGTGACTTTCTTCTAACATCTGGACATCTGTATAAGATGGAGAACTAGAGTTAATCCCTGTCTTTTTTTTCTCCCTTTTTATTTAATTGACTCTTTATAAGACAGACATCTCTGTAAGGGTGGATACTGAGTGCCATGTGTGAGTGTCCCAAAGGTGTCGATCTTAGAAAGAGCCGACTGTAGTATGACACCTGCATCAGCAACTTAATCATCATGAGGAGTTGCTGTATCAGATGCAGCTGCAATAACATCGTACTTTCAACAAAATTCAAGACTATGGTCACCTGGCCGACCATTTAACCTTTTACATTTTTGTATAAACAGCATCCTATTTTCAACTCGTACGTACATGTAGCTGTACCTACACTTATTCAGTTACTAAATTTTTCTTAACTTCTATTTCAGCTTCAGTCACACTTGAACTAAAATCGCCGCAAAATGTACATATTGGTGTTAATGAAAAGCTTGAGTTGAACTGTACCAGTAACAGGCCTATCCTTGATCTACGTCCTGCAAAGCTGTTATGGCAACATAATAATGTGTGGATACCTAATAATACTTATGTTGTTGATGCTTACACTGTCCAGCTGAAGATAATCAAAACTAGTTATGGGGATGCTGGATGCTATAGCTGTGGATTATTTAACATCTCATCAAATTCACATAGCACTAATTCAGGTTACTCACAAAATGTGACTGTCATTGTAGGAGGTATGTTATTCCTAGTATAATGGTGCATGCTGGGTAGCCTAACTATTGCTTGCCAAAAGCCTTTACATATACTGTTTAGCAGTTATTGTGACACTGCCATGTAACATTAATTTCTAAAGTAATATAATCTTATTATTATAATAGCAAATGGGCAATTCCAGAAAAATCCATACCATACCAAAGACAGCTTTTCAGAATTCTGAAGACGGGGGGGGGGGGGGGGGGGGGGGGTCTTTGAACTGGAAATCTGAAGGCATGGGGGGAAACTTATGATTGGAATTCTGATTGCGTGGGGGGTCTTATATCTGGAATTTCCTCAGGGGACGGACATGAGTGTATTCCTTGAAAATGCTTTTTTCATGAACTTAATCAGTTCTCAAATAAAGCATGAACTGACGACACTGCTGACAACTGCGGAAGCTGGATGCAAGACAAGCATCTGTCGATCAGTGATCGATGTTTTCTTGTTCATTTGTAGAAAAAAGGTGGCTGAACATGGGTTGTACATCAAGCTCCAGGGACATTAATGCTGCAAAACATTTTTCTGTTGTGATAGCAGCCTCATAAATATTTTGTGATTCAAGGCCCGTTTACACGTTAAAAGAGAAGGAACGGCTCGGTTAGAAACAAGTACCGGTACCAGACGAAATCTCCTGTTTACATGTACAAATTCTGTAATGAGCCCGACCAAAAAAGGCATGGTACTTGAGAGCCCCTTGGAACAGGTACTAGACTGTTTACACGTTGTTTTCTTCGAGACCGGTAACGATAGAGCCCACGATAATTAAATAAAACTGCTTCGATTCGCTGTTCATATGCGCTTACACTTACAGTAGACTGTGCGTATCTCCAACAATCATGGATGCAGGTTTACAAGCACTTTTCTGGTTTGTTCTAAAGGAGAGAACACGAAATTCACGTTTGACAGCGCGTGCGATTCTTCAAAGAAGTGCTTCTGAGATAATGTACCAAATTAGGAGAAAAACTAGGCTTACGGTTCTCCTATTAACAGCCCTTGTATTGCACTTCACAGTCAAAAGGCTGCTTCGCCTCGTCATGGGTATTGCGATGCGTTTTTTTTCGTTTTTTTTTTTTGGCGTTTTTTTTTCAGAAAAAACGTAACAGAACGGTACCGAAAAAGGGGCGAGCATTTACACATTGAAAGGAAAACAAAAATGTGGGTACAGAACCGTTTTTTATTGGTTCCATTCCGAAAGGGGGTCCATAGCCGCCTATGGACCTTTTTAGGAACGGAACGGATAAAACTGGAACGGGTCAAGTACCGTTTACACGTCAAATTTTGTCGGAGCCGTTCGTCTTTTTATCCGAGCCGTTCCAATTTTTTCGGTCGTGTAAACGGGCCTTCAACGCAAAACATGGCCTTTTGACTGGAGATGCCATTTTAGTTTTTGAAGCTAGTGGGATTAGGAGCAACTGCTGACCCCGAACGCTTAAATTTAAGGTGACGGTAATATTAATACTCTCTATATCTTCTGTGTTTACGCACATTCGTCACAAGATAATTATTCTTATTTTAATGTTCTGTTCGAGTTTTAGGGAAATGTAAAGTTAGTGTAAGTTGTACCAGTTGAACAGAAGCAAGGATAAAACCTCTCTTTTTTTTTTTAATTTTCATTCTAGAATTTCCCGGAGTCATAATGATTCCTTCTGCTGTTTTGAAGATGTACAGAATTAGGTTAATTTTGAAATATTTTTGCCATAGCCAAACTGGGCATACTTGAGAACCCCTGTCAGTAATTCAGAAGGGTTTGACTGAAAAATGGAAAATCTGAACAGGAGGGGGGTAAACTTTATGGAATTCCAAGGGCATGGGGAAAAACGTATTTTGGAAATTCTGAAGGCAAGGCCGGGGGTCCAGTTAAAATATCAAAGCCATCCATGGTATGGTATGGATATTTTGTTGAACTGCCAAATTCTCGAATCTGATTTTCCATTAGCAGTCCTGATTTCAGCATTAACACTGAGGACAGTGTGAATAGGACAGTATTCATCATACCTAAGTACATTAGTAATTGCACAGTATCTGCCATCACTTACATGACAGTGCTTGAATGGGTTTTTCACTTCCTTTTGAAAACTCAGAATATCTCGTGTTTTAATTTAGAAATAGCTGAAATTATTACAAATTTTGCTATATATAGCTATGATTAATAGATAACAGTACTTCATGTTGTCCAATTTGCTCTGTAAATCATACTTGTGATTTAAATCAAATTGGACCTCTGGTATAATTATAAGGTGCTGAGCAAAGTACAGGTGACAAACGGGCAGATGGGTTGATGGAGGACTATAAGGCAGGCAGCCTTCTTTTATTTGTTAACATATAAACTATAGCTTTTTTGTGGAGTTTGTCCTTCCTTTTCTTTTTGTTTCTTTTTGTAAACGATAACAGTTACCTGTAACGAATTGTAAATGTAATGTATTGTAATTGTTTGTGTGTGCGAAATAAAAAGAATTATAATAATAATTTTAAAAAAAATTAATAAGGTGATGAGCTTTAAATTATGTGAAACTATAAATTTATTGATTAGGATAGACTCTGTACACCCAAGTACACACTCCCTCAGTGTCTTGTTTGTTTAATGATAGCCACTTCATTAACATTATTGCACTGATCTTCACCAGCCAATATAATAATGGTGTAAACTGATGAGTGCAGAACTGTTTGTAAGCAGTTAGCACCATCATTGGTTGTTAGTGACTGATGCATTTTGCATGTCTCTCACAACAGGTGGGTTTTGGTAATAATAAATTATTAATTGCCCTCGATCATATTCTTAATCTTTAATATTTGCAGAGAAGCCTACCAAACCAAATTTGACTCTTGTGAGTGTTTTTGGAAGGCCAGTCCAGGAGCTGACTCTACAGTGGTGGGCAAAAGTCAGTACTTCTTATGAACTGCTACTTGGTCGAGTCAAAAATGGCTCTGTCCCTTGTACCTTTGACAGCATGACGGCCATTTCCATAAAGAATTTTCAGGAAAGCAAATGTGATGGATTCCTGTCCTACCATGTTACAAGAGAGATCCTTGGAAAACTTTTTACTTGGGATGAGTTATACAAAATTGGAAAAGGAAATTGTTTTTTTCAATTTGAGACATATAAAAGTTTTAACTCAAGGTGTGATCAATTCTGTGCATATGTTGTAGCAAAGAATGGCTTTGGAAAAAGTCAATCAGAAGAACAAAAGTGGAATTTAATTGATCATGGTAAGACTCAGAAATAACTTAGGTATTCCAACATGCATTGACAACATGATAATTATTGTAAAAAACCTTCACATTACAGTCTAGCCAGGTCAAGCGTACCCCCCAAGATTCTATTAATGAATTGATTATTTGAAAAATGAATCCGTTAGTCGTTCCCGTAACTGGTGTCAAATTCAAAGCAGCATTTCTGCATGCGTAATGAGCAGTGAATATTTTACGAGAACTTCTCTGTATTTGGTCAGATTGAAAATCTTTGAATGGATTAAGATTCTTAGAAGACATTTACATCAAATTCAGGAAAACGGAGCTGGTAGAAATTTCATAACTGCCTCACGTGTGAATTCACGGCTCATTACACATGCAAAAATGCAGAGATCAATCTGAAATCTACAACTAGCAACGGATTCAACTTTTGAATAATAAATTCATTAATGGTTTCTTGGGGGTACGCTTGACCTGGTTTGACTGTAAATAGTGTGTAATTTTTTTTATGACAGGTTTTTCACAATTTATGAATAATTATTGTCGTCATTGTAGGTCAGTGGATAGATCCGCATGGTATAATTTACTCATTTAAATCTAAAATTGTGCCAGTGACGTACAGGACATCACCTTGGTTTGAAATAACAGTTAGTTGATATTAGCAGCCAATGATTTATTGGCATCTAAGATAAAATGATAGTTTTCACAGAATTAAAGCCATTAGGTATGATTTTTGGTAATAATATTATAATATTTATCTGGGACATGATGGCACAACTTCTTTAAGATGGTAGATGGAAGCAGCATAGCCTGAAGTGGTTAGAGCTGAGCTGGAATTGCAATCCTGAACTCCAGAGTTCAATTGCCCCCCTAACCTTATTTTACTGTGTTACCCCTACAAAGTATTTTTTTAAAAAGCTGTAACATTTTCTTTTCCTAATGTTTTTGTTTGGGGCAAAAGAGAACAATGAATGGTTTTATTCAACTTATAAATAAAGTACCTCTTACCAATATATGCCTCACTCACCCTTAATAGAGGCTGATTGCGGTCAGTATAAAACACGGACTGCGGACTGCGGACTGGGTATAAAATACGGACTAAGTATAAAACGTGGACTGGAAAATACGGACTGGGTATAAAACACGGACTAGGTATAAAATGCGGACTGCAGGCTGCGGACTGGGTATAAGATAGGGATTCTTGGCGGAGGTTTCTGAATCAAGAGTCTGACAAAAATTTATCGTTTTCAGTTCTAAATGAATAAGAACGAAATAGAAATATGCGATCGAATTTGAAATGCATTTGAAGAATTTTTTGTTTGCGCTCAAAAGAGAATGATCTACTCTTGTGCTCTAATCTGTAATATTTAATGACAACATAATTTCTGGCTAATCAGGCCTAGGCTGTTCCAGGGTCTGAGATAGTTGGGTCCGCTGAAGGGTGCTGAAGAGTTGAGAAAGCGCGAAAATATAACGGGAGGAAACTGGATAGTCTCCTCTATATCTGAGAGCCTGGAACAGGCTAAATTAGGCCTGCAAATGAGTATGGATTTTAGAAATCAGGTCTGAAAATGGGTGTGGAAAATGACATTTTTGTATTCTGAAATAGGGTAGGGATTTAGAGAACCATGAAGCAGAACCCCACCAAAAAATTCCTGGGAGTACCCCCTTCCGGAGTCCAGGAGGAGGGTATAAATCATGTCATCATAATCATCGCGTAGAATATAACGTTGGGTTGGATGATTCAAATTTCGGTTATTATTCAAGTATAGTTGAGTAATCCCTCCCCCCTAAATACTGCTTTTTTACTTCACGGAATGCCCCTATAGTGACCTTCTCGTCTGAGTTCTTTATTTTCTCATATTCCCAAGGCTTTATTTGAATCGGAATAGAGGCATCTTTAAGAATTTTACTCAGACTCGGCTAACACCAATACTATTGATTCTTTTTATTCGGTTCTTCTTTAATCGGTTCTCTTCTAATTCCTTCTTTTAATAAAATTCAGGTTTAATTTCAGTTGCCTTGAGTAGCAGCATAACATTCCTTGTCAGTGCAGTTTGCTTTCCTTCTCCACATGAGGAGAATATAGACTGCGCATGACTGGCTTACGGAATGTTTTTGTGTGACGCAAGGAGCTGGAACTACTGTTTTATGCAAGCTGCTTTCCGTTTCTCTCAGTTTTAACTTTTTACATAGTTCGTAGTCCGTGTTTTATACTCAGTCCGTAGTCCTCATTTCATACCTAGTCCGTGTTTTATACTCAGTCCGCAGTCCACATTTTATACCTAGTCCATGTTTTATACCCAGTCTGCAGTCCGTGGTCTGCAGTCCGCAGTCCATGTTTTATACTGACTGAGGCTGATTGTACATGCATTTCACTTTGCAAGTAAAATTTAGATCATGAGTTCATGAATCAGTTTGTTTTCTTTTTTTGTAGCAAGGTGTCCTTCCCCAGCCAATCTGAGTGTGGTTGTCAATAAAGACAGTATGAATTTGAGATGGCAGCATCCCTCTCTAGTTTCAGGACCGGTATACTACAAATTCGTTGCCGTTACCATAACATCAGTTCTAACTGGAAAGGTAAGTAATCATTAATTTGTAGTTTGAATCGTTTCTCTAAACTACAGTTGACTCCCGATAACTTGAACCCTCGTTAACTCAAACCTCTCACTAACTCGAACCAAAATCCATTTCCTCTGGCTTTCTGTCATACATTTACTGCAATTTTACCCTCGGTAACTCAAACCCTAGATAACTCGAACCACCCACTAACTCAAAGTAGTTTTTGTTTCCCCTTAGATCATTTCTATTATAATTATACCCTCGATAACTCGAATCATGTTTTGAGCCCTTAAAAGTCAGGAGGAAACAGTCTACTGACATCCCAAATATTGAATTTTTAGTTTCCCATTGACATGTTGTATGATTTCTGTAATACATTGTGTAGGAATATAGTTTCCTGTTGAAGGTTGATGTTGTTTGTCACAAATCTAACGTGAAACAGCTTTACTTCTCAAAACAGTAAAGCGCATGCCCTATTATATTTAGGCAATGTTTTGTTATGTTACATTCTGATTTGTAATCTAGAAGTATGTTTTAATTTTCACTTGACATTTCTACAATAATATTATAAATGTGATTAAAATGTTCACTTTATGCAGTAAAAACTGTTTTTTCCTTACTCCAGGCTATTTTCTTCGAGCTCCTGATGACTTGAACTCCCGATAACTCGGACTTTTTTCAATTTCCCTTGAAGGTTCAAGTTATCGGGAGTTGACTGTAGTTGTTATTACAAGGTTTTTTCTTGTTAAAATCAAGTTTAATGTAGTTTGTAAACCACGGAACCCAACCATACACCTTTTTTGCTTTCTGCCATCCTGAACAAATTAATATTCAAGTCTTTTACTTATTCTACAACCTCATCATTATGCCACCCCAGTACTACTATACCACAGAGGACTGTCACTAAGATCATACATGTAAGGAAGAGAATTATAAATCTAGAAAGTTCTTTTGACTCAGTTTTTCTTTTTTTTTATGAAAATAGCTAGGGAAATCCCTGGTTCTTTATCTTTGATTGCTCCTAGACTATTTTAGAGAATCTGGAGAAGGGGGGATACACTCCGCCGTTGCTGTTCGAGTAATAGGCTATTTCTTTCTTCCATTTGGCGCGGATAAACTGCGGCAACTTCGCGGTTATTGGCTGCATGGCATTAGGATAGTTGAGGCACACAAGTCCGGGAAGATAAGTCACTTGACTTTCGATATCTGCACAAAGATCTGCGAACTGTAACAGTTGCAGATTATCGTTTTCTCGCTCATCAAAGGTCGCGGTGTCCCGTAAACGCTCCAATAATGTATTACTAATCATGGCGATGCTCCTGAAACACCTTTCTAGTTCTTCCCACAACTCCTTTAGTAACGCAACGGGGTCGCGCATTTTCCACTTCCGGTAGTTATCAATGAGGCGTTGTGGCCTTCCGCTAGTAAAGCTTCTTAAATAGTTTATCTCCTGAGTTGGGGATACATCAACGTCCAACAGCATAGCTTTGAAGGCGGTTTTCCGGGGATGGAAGAGGGTAGGGTTCCCAGAGAATATGTCAGGTTGGCATTTTGGGAGATTTTATCTCGCTAGGCCCCCAACTATCTGTTGATTTGCGACTGTAAGTGAATCTATCAGCTGATTTCCGGTGATATCTTTCAAAGGGGTCAAAGATATAAGTCTTTGCCAATTGAAAATGGTATTTTGTGGCACTACACGATCCTCATCTGTGGATTGCTGCCGAGGTAGATCTGGGTTTAGGACTTGAAGTTCAGGGAGAAGGTCCGTTTTCTCCGATTTTCTTTCTTTGGGGGTGGGGTGCAATGGAAGCTTTATTTGTTGGGGCGTGCTTAACGGCTCGTGATTTCGCTCGGAACGTGATACCTTTCTTGTGTGTAGGGGGTTGGAATGTACCCACTGGGAAGTCCTCTCCTCTGCTTTAATTTTGGGAACTTCTAACTCTGGTAATTCAAAATCTTTTTCAAGTTCTTCTTCTAGAAGAGCCTCCTTGAAAACTTTAAGTTTAGCGTTCGCCATCGCGGCGTTTTTGTCTGCTCCCAGAATCGCGATCTCCTTTTCGAACTGCGCTATCTCCTGTCATCGAATTTTCTGCGCTTCTGCTTCGCGTGTCCTGCGCTCAAGTTCTTTTTGTGCTGTTAGCTGCGTGTACAGAGCTTCTTCTCTTACCACTTTAGCTTCAGCTAGCGCTTGCAATCTAGTGGTAGTGCTGCTAGTTTTGGAGGCTGATGAATGGCGCGAGGAATGACGAGAACACACAGATCTTGTCTCCAACAATTTGTTGGATTGTCTAGTAATTCGATTCTTTAGACTGTCTAAAAGTAAGAGGGCTCAGTTAAGGGTCTCATCCTCTTTACTAAGTTGAGCCTCTTCTAAGTAATTGCCGTGTGAATCTTGTTCGTACAATCCAATTAGCTCCTGCAGCAGTCTTGCAAACTCCTCCGAGGTGAGTGTAAGGTTACGCGCTACAGTATCAATATGGCTGTCATCAGTTAGCCCTTCTACTGATTGCATAACACTAAGGAGCCTTTTACGCGATCTAAGAATTTGCCTCCGTTTAAGTTCTACGGCGCTTTGTAGAGCCTTTTGTGTGGGTCTCATCTGCCTTTTGCTCCTGGCTCCACTCTCGTTTGCTCCTTCTACGTTCAGCCATTCTTTTCCTGGGCTCGTCATTCCCGATGGCTCCGGGTTTAATGTATGATACCGCTCACCTCCATTCGTTGATTTTAGCCACAGACTTTTCACTGTCGCGTACCCAGTGCTGTGGACACGGGATGTTGTACGTGCACTGGAGATCGGGAAGTGTCAACCACAGTATAGAATTCAACAGTACAAGTTGACCCAACAGCATGTAATATGATCACCAATTCGTCTGAATTATTGTACACATGCGGTGAAAACTAAAAGGGGAAATTACAATGTACAAGATCAAAAAGGGGGCTAAGACTAATTACAAAAGAAGCAAAATTGAAAGGGAAGCGTAAACTAAATACAATAAGCTGATCCTGTCTAAAGGGCAAGAAACTCCAACGTTACGTAACTCCGAAAAGATAAAACTGCTCTGAAAAACTCCAATGTTGCTCCGTAGATCTCCTAACTCCAACTCGCCAAAAACTTAAGGGGTGTTCTCTGATAAGCATACAATTCACTTGTTCAGGTTGTAAAACCGGTTAGAAAACAGGAATGGCTAGCTACGTAGTTGATTCAAACTGTGAACAATAGTACATGAAAATAGGGGCGTAAAAACTCGATAAATGAAACAGAACAGAAATGTATCTTATTTAAACAAAACTAAGCTTAATTACGTAATCAAGTTCTCTTTGATTAAATGTTCATTGTTCATCACATTCACCATAACCAGTTACTGATGACCAAATTTGGGAGAATGTTTTGTTTAACGAGGAAATGACGTCAAAAATGCAGTCTGCTATAGGTTAATGCACCTTTAACCTTCTTCAAGAGTAAGAACTACAGCTGGAACTAGGTGAAATAATAGCTAAAAACATGGCAAAAACAGCAAGAAGACAACTCAAAGGGTGACATCTGTTATTTGGAAAATATTTGCAGAGCTGGATAAACCTAAACGTACACTTTTGAAGATGAACTTAACATCGATGCAGGTATAGGCTGGTTTTAGCTATGTTCTTAAACTAGGAATTATTTTGAATGAATAATAAAGCAATCAATGATTTAGGCTTTCATAGGATATGAAGATTTCATAGGATATGAAGAATTAAGCAGATCTCGGAGGGTGTTATCCACCTTGGCCTTCGTCCTCATTCGATAAAACCCTCCTCGATCTGCTTAATTCTTCATATCCCACTCCGCCTCATTCATTAATTGCTAATAATTTTTTTTGTGTGGCAATGTTATTTGGAATCACTGCAGTCCCACACTCTTAACTTTGAATTCATAGTCTGCCATGATGTATGGCACTAAGTAGATTATTAGATTAATTAATTTAACATGTGTGTGTGTGTATGTATTTGTGTGTGTGTGTAAGTTCGCGGTCAAAGTTAGCCATCATAAGCCCATATTTAACAATTAGTCGCCGAAGGCAACGTGAATATCAGCGAATAGTCACCGAGACGAAGTCGAGGTGACTATTCGCCAATATTCACGTCGCCTGAGGCGACTAATTGTTTTAGTATAATTACATTGATGATTATTCGAGAAAATAAAATTATTGATCAATTTCCGACCCCGAAACATCAAAAAATCTGGCTGCCATTAATTTTTGAAAACTGCTAGTCTTCAATGCTATAATCACCACGTGGTGAATATAGCGGGATAGAGCGAAGCTCCTAGCCAATCACAGTGCTCTATTTTTGATAGTCATCGATGTAATTATACTAATGTAATTATATCATCACGACTAGTTTATCGTAAGTTGTGGAGACCTGACTCATTATAAGCCTCATGGTTTCTTTCAGGTCTCCTTGCCAATTACTTTTTCTTTAATCTCATTATTTTAGCCTTAATTAAATTGTAAAATTTTGTTTTTATTGCAAATAAAAAATGAATGTCAATGTGGACCTTGCTACCACTGTGCAAAGGAAGCACAGTACTGTTCCATATTGTAGACAAAGGTGGTGGACAATTTGGTTGACCCCTTACAATATACTGCCTTTAGTTAAAAATCGCTTCAAAAAAAGCTCCACAATTTTTCTTTGAAAGCTTCAAGCACTCTTTCCCTGTTTTGGAGATTTTTCCCAACCCATTATATTTGTCACTTCATCATTCTGTTTTTGTCAAGGAAGAGCTGGAGCTTATAGGAATGGAGTTAATCTTTCTATAGTGAATTCGTTTGAGTCCGTCAACAACAAGAATGTTTGGCCATCTTTGTCTGTAAATGTAACCACCCGAGTTTTCAGTCTGGCCAAAATATGTTCTCTTGGCCCAGCTGTAATTATTTGTTAACAAAATCCTCCATATTCTTTTCCTTTTATTCTTACACTGTCATGTTTTTGTTCCTCTTAGAATCACATTTCCTTTATCCTTGTAGACTTTTCCACCTCCTCACTTGCCCCTCCGTACATTTGAGGCTACAAGTCATACCATTGAAGGTCCATTTGAGCCTTATGCCACATATAGATTCTGGGTATCCTGCTGCTTCGATCCTGGTTGTATGGATAAAGGACCATCTGCTTATACAGAAGTTGTATCCCAAGAAAAAGGTAAGTTTAAAGTCATAAAACATAAAAAAAAGTTTCATTAACCAACAAATATTGTCAGTGGAATTAATGTATTTAAAACGTTGAAATAAAAATCGGAATCGATCGTATCATTATTTTTGTGGTAATAGTGTTTATCTGAGAAAACATACTTTAGTGTGAATGACGAGGGTGAATTTTCCTTGAGTTGATGTTTATTTGTGCCTATAGAATATTAATAAAAATAATTTTGAGGTATGCTTGAATTCAGGAACGAAATCACGTCACAGTAAAAAAAGTCGGTACTGTAGAAATTCTACATTGTTATAATTGGTATTGATCAGTGTGCACAAACAAACATGCAGTGAGTATGATGTACAGTACCTTTGTTTGGGGTGCAGGGAGAAGAAAATGTATGAACACAATATTATAGCGAATAGTCCCTCGGTTCCAACTCGTGTTTTATTACTGTTGCATCGAAATTACAATTATGGTTGCTAAAAGCAAAACAGAAGTAACAAATCATTAAGGAATACATATGACAGTTATGAAATGACAAAAATACAGGAAAGGGAAACGAACTAAGCGAAAATACTTACAAACGTTGTGTAACTTGAAAGTTGAATGGAAAAAGGTATGATTGCTAACGAAAACTGCAATGATGTTGCCATGGAAGCTATTAAGCGAAATGCCCCTAGAATCAGCGGCGAAACTTACAAAATGATCTAAAAACAAAGGAAATTATGCAGAGAAATCTAACAGAATATGAAATGCGATACCTGAAAAGATTATGAAAAGAATTTGCAAAACTAAACAATGAACTAAGCACTATACATAATTATTTGACGTGGGTATGCGGCTCTAACACACAATGACTACAAGAAATTCTTCCCAGTTGTTTGCAATAGGTTCACTTAATAGGAAGCCACAATCAATGTAGAAATGATGAGCATAATTATTCATTTGTAGAATGCAACCTGAGCTTTTAGTCAGCCTTACCCCTGTTAATGCCTCAGGGATCAATCATATCACACAGATGCATTCTATGCATATGTTTATAATAATTATTATGCATCATGTTTTCTTGTTACTGCCAAGACTGAAATTCCTGTACAGGTCAGTATGGCAATAGATATGTCCTCGGTTCCCTTCAAATTTTGAGAAAGACCAGTAAGTAAACATACTGGTCAAGTTTAAAGGCGATAAGTCCAACAACAACATAACATAAACTTTATTTATACTTGAATTTTAGAGTAGCTAACTAGCTAATATCTTTGAGCTAACACTACATGAAAATAATATAGAAATACATATATAAATTCGTTTCATTAAATGCATTCATCTAAGTAATAATAATAAAATGATATTAATAATAATATGTACATAAAAGAAAATAAAATAAAATATTATTTAACAATTTACAATTTACAAAGAACTAGATTGCACAGATGTTTGTGCAGTAGGGTGGCACAAACTTGACCCCCACCATACAAATTTCATGACTATATCCTTTATTATGTCTGTAAAAAAACACTCTTAAACTTGGCAACTGTACTTGTTCAGTGGCAGATCCAGACCTTCAGATAAGGGGGGGGGGGGGGGGGGGGGGCAGTCATCCAGATCCTGAGATAAGGGGGAGGCCTGGTCTCCCAAAAAAATTTTTTTGGGCCTTTGGGTGTCAGTTTGGTCTAAGAATAAGGGGGCATGGGCCCCCCAGGCCCCTCCCCTCGTTCTGCCACTGTTGTTTTAAGGCATTCTTCCCAGCAGTGTCAACGGATTTTAGCCAACTGGTCCCAGTCAAAAGTTGGAAAAAAAGCTCGGGTCTATTTAATGTTTGTTAGTATCATTGGCCCAATATAACTCTTGGACCATTTAATCTTCATTGCAGCCCCATCCCGTCCTCCCTAGGTGTTAATTCCCTTGTTTTTCCTCTTATTACTTGCCCATTCAACTCCCAAATCCTTCTTTTGGCTTTAAGAGCTGATACTGTTGTTACAATACATTTGGTTTTTAACTTGAAACTTGAACTGCCAAAGTCGTTCCTTTAAAGACGTTCAATTTGTTTGGTTTTAGCACCATCTGCCAAACCAGTATGTGAAGTGAGAAACAGGACATCGAATGGTCAAGCCTATGTTATGGTGAAGGTGAGAAATCATTTTGCTCTGACTTACTTTAAGTCTTAATCCAGACTGCATGGTTTGTTATTTTCTCGCTAGGGTGAAGTCCTAGCTGTACAAGTTATATTTTTTACAAACCCATTCTCTGGTCACCTTTTTAAGGAAATTAATGTTGTTAGTGCATTTATATTACTATTTATTACCAATAGCTAAATCTGGTAGAGGCAAACTAAATATGACTTTTCTTTGTGCCACTCGTGGCCTGATAAAATAGTGTAATCTTTCTTAGGGCGCATTCCATTTATCAGAAGTGACCGGCCGGACCCTTTCCGTCGTAATGAGAATTTCGCTATTGATCGAAACTATCCAGCCAGATCAGTCAAATCCTAAATAGTGTGCAAAAAGGAGATGGGTTTTGAGCAAAAGCCCTAAGAAAAAGCCGATTTCATGGTCAAAATGACTAGTTCGGCAATGATCCGGCCAGCCAGTTCTGACAAATGGAAAGCGCCCTTAATGTTAGCCATCCGTTACTGGTGCACAGCTGCTGGTTCCTTAGAGAACTAGAAATACGTGTATCTCAGAACCTTGCAAACCTGGTGATTATTATTGCTTAATGAATCAATGTTATTGGATTTTATTTGTCCAGCTTTCATCAAAGAAAACGTGGAATGGGATACCCAAGAGAGTAGCTCTCCACTATGGGAATCATCAAAAGATCATCAATGTATCCCATGAGGAATTACACCTCGACAGATCATTAGAAATCGGGATAAATGGTCTTGATGTGCACTCCAATTACTCAGTGACTGCGGCCTTTTGCACTGTTGGTGGATGTGGAAATTACTCCAGCCCGTGCTTTATATATGCGGTCAGCGAGGACTCTATTGTGAACGGTTAGTCAAACTATTTAACAATTATTAGTCGCCATTTTGAAAACTGCTAACCTTTAATGCTATAATCACCGCATGGTGATTATAGCGGGATACAGCGAAGCTCCTAGCCAATCACAGCGCTCTATTTTCGATAGTCATCAATGTAATTATACTAAAGAGAGTGAGCCTATAGTCAACTTCAGGGCTGTGCTCTAGCAGAGCCCGGTAGCCCCTGGCACCTAACTTTTGTTCTCGGGCAACTAGAAAATCTTAGTTTTTTCGTACAAATCATATGCTGGGCACCCTGATTTCACAGGTTCAGAGCTCTGGGCTCCCTTTAATGTTTGTTAGAGCACAGCCTTGAACTCTCCGATTATGGTCACTGTTATAAGGAAGACAAGTCCCTAAAATGTACAGCTATAGTTTTCTGCTGTTTATGAGTCAATTTCCTTGTTACTCTACAGGCTTGATGCCTCTTTAAGTGAGAGATGTGATGTTGGACAGTCTATGTTGACTGTGTTCAGATACGAAAAGAAGTGAATTGTACATGTTCTGGCTTAAAATAAATTTTAAAAAACTGACATATTTCAGCTTTTAATTTAACTTACAAAAATATGTATTGTGAAGGACTGAAAGGTAAATGAGGAAAGTGCTCTCAGGATTTCATGTTGCTCAGTAAACTACCTCTGGGATGGACCCCGCCTTGAGACCAACACAAACAAACAATGAACATTTATAGAGTTTTTTGGTGTTAAAGAGGGTCAAAGAAAACGACCGAAGGAGGTCTTGTTTTAGGGAGGAGTCAATCTTATTTGTAAAAACCTGTGCCTAAGAACCTGCATTTTCCTAAGTTAGCCTGAACAGGTTCTTACATAAATGGTAATTTGCACAAATTTTGGCTATTTACGTTCTTAAATAGGTTCTTATTTTCTGAAGAAGAAAAAAATGTTGCAGCTTAGAGCATTTCATGGTATTCAGCTTATTCCTATATAAAATTTGTAAACTAAATTAGTATTGCAGTTGGAGTGATAAGGCACCTATGTCTCCAAAGGGGATCCTGACTGTTGACTCATCTTTTTTGCCCGAGTCTACAGAATTTTTTTTAGATTTGAAAAAAAAAAAAACTTTTTCAAATTTTAGGCTTGACAGGTTCTTGTATAGAGGGCAACAAAATGGCAGATTTTAGCCTAACAGGTTCTAAAAACTAGGTTCTTAGTCGCGGTTTTTGCTGTAGGGGCGCCTGTTAACCCTTTAAGCCCCAATGGTTACACCCCTAGACTCACTATTGTATAATTCACTGCGCAAACCACTCACAGCAGAAAAACCATCCCCGATTAAGTTTGGATTGTGGTGCCCAGCTCAAAGATTCAGCGAGTAAGAAGGACGTGATAGAAACCTACTCCGTAAGACCAGTGCGTACTGGAGCCTTTAAGGTTAAAAGTGACCTTCCATTGCTATATTGCGGTGCTGTGAATTATGCGTGATCTTTTTGAAATGCAGCGGTGGAAGGCGTGAAGAAGAAAAAGTGGGAAACATGGAAGTTCGCCGTTTCTGTTGGAGTTGGAGTGTTTGTTGGAATTGTTCTTGTCCTGATTGTTTACTTGTGGTGGAGAAAGCAACAAAGGTAATTATTGCCCAGTGACTTTTACATGTGATTAGCTGAGAAATATCACAGACTTATTTCTCAGGCTTAAGTGTGTTCACGCTTTCACTAACCATAAGTCTAACAGGGCTCGAAATTGCGCCTGTATCGGGCGCATTTGCGAATGAAGATTACGATTTTCCGACCGTTTTACAGCCTAGCTTATAAATAAATTATATTTAACAGCCTTGTGTCTTACGTTGTTACTGGTTGCTGTAGTTTTATCCGAAATATCCTGCGAAATTCAAGTTAAATGTTGCGTGACTTCTATCGTTGATTTCTTGCTGAGAAACGTATCGAGGGCGCACTTTTTTAGAAACTACGTCGTGAAACTCTCGTGAAATTTCTAGGAAATCTTCGTTTCTAATTTCCGGTTCCGGTAGAAGTAGGTTCGCAATATTCCATTCTTGTTTGCAATGTCTACTTTGCTTCACAGTGGATGCAACTGACCAGGAATTATCCGCTTTTAAGGTTTTTTAAGAAGAGGCAAAGAGAATCGTATTCTGAAACGAGATTAGAACTGAAAGTGACCTTATTCTTCAAAATCTGACATGCCGGTTTCACCGGATGGCGAATACGACATTTGCGCCCGATACCCTAAATTGCACTTGATCGCATTTATACTCGTTGCATTGTTTTTTATCAGTTAATACATACACCTTATTCGATGGTTTAGCATATAATACGTGCGGATATTTTGCGAGTTGCGTAGTATTTTTCCGAGCCCCGCAGGGGCGAGGAAAAATACGAGCAATGAGCAAAATGTCCGCACGTATTATATGCTAAACCATCGAATAAGAGGTTTATTATTCCACTACAAAAAAATTGCTGTTTGGCAATTGGTTTCTATTTTTTGGTAAGAGTATTCAGAAACATCTGATCCGTCTGGGAGAATGACGTTAACAATGAGCAAACTGTTCGCGCGTGTTATTCCAAATCATTGAATGAGAGGTTAATTATGTACTGCAAAAGAAAAATGTTATTTTGGCTTCTATTTTCTAGTGAGAGTATCCAAAACATCCTGATTCTGTTATCCATAGTTGCTCCTTCTCCATCCGCCAGTATTCGCCCTGTTGTAAACCGATTAAACCAGGACACTACAGTGTATTGCGGCCTCGTATTTTGCTTGTTCTCTTGACCTTATATGGTAAATGACATAATAGTGGAATAATAAAGTGTATGTAATCTCTTTTTAGAGTAGTTTTCACACTGCCGCGGCACCGTATTTTGAAATACTTGAACAACAACAAGTATTGAAAGTTTCACTCAGTAAGGGAAATTTTTATAGCTTGCAGTTCGGTTTTTCTCCTGTTTCCGTTATAAAAATTCAATTCCGTAGCGTTGTAAATGCTGTCACGCAGCATTGATGATAGACCACTAGTTGGATTTTACTAAATACTGTTATTTTAATCATATTTGAACTTTTGAATTACGAACCCACTGTAGCTTGAGACATGCTAGCCTATGAACGTCTCTGATGGTTGGCAGTTTCGCATCGGTCTTTGCATTTGCGTTTGCACGAGGATCTCTTCTCCTGCCTTGACCTTGCCGCTCGATTACCAACAAGCAAGCCTCTCCTCCTACTTTGGAGCTTTTGTTGTTAGCCCTTATTGTTTTATCCATTTATATCTGAATCACCAAATGAAAATGTACTTTTCAACACTAATGTTCACCACTGCCGCGTACTGTCCTGTTACTTTTGTGGACTTGACCTTACTGTGTACGGTTTTTTACTGTTAATTTTAAACTGAAAACAGGGTTGGTAGTTAGCAAGGCAGGCAGGCAGGCAGACAGACAGTTCAGAAAGTGTTGTTTGCAAGAGGTCTCCACCAGGTAGGGTAGTGTAGTGTGTCTATTAGAAGGCTTACACTTAGCTAAGCGAAAGAACGTTAGAATCTCCCTCGTTTTACAGTGATTTTGTTACCTCTACGTCCTGCGTCCCTGATGCCGCGTAAAAATCCCCATCGTTCGATTGATTTGAGGATTTTCGGTAGAATATCCTCAGGGTTCGCACGCACCTTGAAAGTCCTTAAAAATCCTTGAATTTTAAAATAAAAATTCAAGGCCTTGAAAGTCCTTGAAAATTGCGGTCAGTGCTGGAGAGTCCTTGAATTTCGGTGCTAACTTTATAATTTAAGTAGGACTCCAAAGGAAAAGGAGCAAACGCAGAACGACTTCGAGATAAAATTACCTATGTTGTGGAAGAACTAAAAAAAGACATAGAATTAAGGCTCTTTTTGAATTGAATAGAGTCCTTGAAATATGGGAAATATGTCCTTGAAAGTCCTTGAAAAGTCCTTGAATTTTTTGTTCAAAAACGGGTACGAACCCTGTATCCTGTTCGTGTGATTTCTGTGGCTGTTGTTTAATGAGGCATATTACGCTTAGTTCTTTCTGTGCTTTAAATATGTAGAAGGACTATATTTTAATTTCAGTAAACTGTAATAAAGATTTTTTGGCGTCTGTCTCCAGATTAACTATCTGGTTACATAAAGGCCCAAGCATGGTTCCTTGTTGCTTTGGGACTCATTGGTTATGGACTGGGACTCATGATTTGTCACAAGATGAGTCCCAGGATGCATCATGATTATTTGCAACAAAATCACTGCGTGTAGCACACAGTCATCCTAGAATGTATGTAGATGGGCAGAACTCCCACAATACTGACGCAACCACAACATTCATCCTGTATACGTTTCTTTCCTTTCTGACGGCCACACTGTTTTCACATTTTTCCCGTTTTGTTAAACCTTTCTTTTTTTCCTTAACCCTTTAAACCCTAAGAGTGATCAGCATCAATTTTCTCCTTGTAATATCAATGCTTTGTAAAACAGAGTGCTCATGAGAATTACGGACATAATCACACAAGATGAAGTTGCTTTATATTTTATCAACCTCTCCCCACTACTTCTGTAGAAAATGAACGGGGCAACAAACGAGAATTCAAATTTTGATCTTAGGATTTAAAGGGTTAACGCTTTCACTCCAAGAGCGAGTGATGGAGTCTTGCAATGTTCCAACTTGTAAGCCTGTGGACAAAATCCTGCGGCGTGACCATTCATTTGATACCTCAACGGCAGTACTTTCACATGGTTTAATTTTTCTTTAAACATTTTAGAAAAAGGATTATGGAAATGTTGCGAAATTTTGATATTGGCCTCTTCTGCGAGTGAAAGGGTTTAAAAAAGAAAACAAGTTAAGTAGTTTCATTGCCCAAAAACGTAGAGTATATGCAGTAACTCCGTCTCTCCCCTTTGTCTCAGAAAATGAAAATTAAGCGTAATGACGAGTTTTATCCGTTATTTCTACACCAACCTCCGTTTTATTTTAGTTTGATGTTTGAAAATTTCATTTCTCAGGTCGAGAAGAATCAAGAATATCCAACCGCTGGGGACGGTTTTTGAAAGGTCTTCGATAAATGTAAATATGAAAACTTTCACTCTTAAGACTTTTCATAATCGTATTTCTTTCTCTCACTTTAAAGCCGCACGCGAGAAAAAAACTTTTGTTGCCCAGGGTAAACTATGGGGCTGCCTCGGGTGACTAATACGCCTGTTTGGAATTTACTAAAATTTAGTCTTGGCACGGAGGCTAAGGGGTTTTAAACGAAAATTAATGTTCTCAAACTCATTAATTATTCATGCAGTCATGGGTCAAGTGGATGAATCTTGATACCTAAATGAAACACCAGATTAAAAAACACCAGGTTTTCATCTCAGATGAAACATGTTTTTCGTCTGAGATAAAACACGTGCAATTTAATTTGCTGGCACAAATTTAATTTTTTCCTTTGTTACCTCAGAGCGTTCACGCTTATGAGAATCACCTGGATGATGGACCAAAGATGTGCGAAGAATCTTCAAATTACGACAGATTACGAACTGGTTCGTCATTGTTGAAGGAAGAGGACTGCAGTTTAGGAAACATCTCTGTGTCAAAGATATGAAATTGACATGCTTGTATTATTTAGAAACTAAAGGCGCTTTTCAAAAGTCAGAACTGGCCGGACGGACCATGGCCGGGCCAGTCATTTTGAAAATGAAATAGGCTTTTTCCAAGAGTTTTTGCTAAAAAACTATCTCCCTCAAACATGCTTTTTAGGTTTTGACTGATCTGGCGGGATAGTTTTGATTAAAAGTGAAATACTTTGTTGACTGATGGCTAAACATATGACGTTACTCAGTGGAATGTTCACCAATGTTGTCTTTTAAAATGGGACTTCATGCTGGTATGTGATCTTAAATTCAACAAGACAAAAGAAAAAATCTCCTGAGAGTATCTTTTGATCTACTATAGGTATTTAGCGTATAGAGCAGGTGAGGTCTTTTTTTCTGTTTTTGTTTGAAATTTTGGTGATCTAACCATTTTGTTGGTCTTAATAGACAAGAAACGTCGCCAGCCGTCGTTAACGGTCATTCAAGAGGGTGGTAAAGGGGGTAGGGGGGCGGGGGTCTAGATCACGTTTCACGGAAAATAAAACGGTCCTTTCACAATTCACGAAAAACAAAGACGTAATGAAAATCATGGTTCACGGGGAATTAAACATTTATTTCTCGTTTCACGGAAAATAATTTTGCAAAATCACGCTTCACGGCTACTATGGAAATCTCGATTCACGAGGAAAAAAATAGCCATTTCACATTTCACGGGAAAAAAAGGACCGATCACGAGTCACGAAAATACCCTTTACCACCCTCATTCAAGACGTCTGTCGAAAAGGCCTTTTTTAAATTGTACTTCCGCAAGTTAAAAATAGTTGGTAACAACTCTAAAGCTTTTTGTATTTTTTTTTTACCTTTTGTCACTCACACGTATTAGTGACAATTATTGTTGCTTTTAGAATTTTTAATGAAGGCTAGTTGCGCAATAAGACCGCTAAAGATTTCTGCC
This sequence comes from Porites divaricata, assembly GCA_038088405.1. Lineage (NCBI taxonomy): Eukaryota > Metazoa > Cnidaria > Anthozoa > Scleractinia > Poritidae > Porites > Porites divaricata. The sequence continues at coordinate 41,994,669 of JBBMOI010000002.1, read as the reverse complement.
TTTTGCCTTTTTTAGTGAAATTTCTTAGCCGTTTTTCCATTCGTTTTTAACTTTTATACGCGGGCCCATTTTCGTAGTAATTTTGTGAAGCGTTTGTTGTAAAGAAGACTATAGAATCGCAGAATGTAAACGCACTTTAGGCAGCATTTTGCAATTTATTTCTCATTGCATACAGTAGATAGAAACTCCTTTTGGCAGCTGGTACGCCGGAAGGTGAGGAACCGTGAGGGAGAGAGATTCCGTCTACTCCCGCAAAAACAACGTTTTTTCCAAGGACCGGACATTAATTAAGAGACATTTGGTCTAGGTCACGCGATTATTAATTAGCCAATGACTCTGCAGGGGTAAAGCCAGACGAAAAATTTAACAGGGTAAAATTTTAAAGAGTAATATATAGCCGTCTTCAGCGCCAAATATTAGGCTGACTTAGCAACAGGATGGGGACGTCAGTTGACGACGGCGCGCGCAAATCAAACAACTGGTTTGACCAATGGGAGAGCGACAAATTGGGCACCGAAGTCGCGTTAAGTCCTTTACGCGCGCTTTCCGGTCGTCAATTGACGTTCCCGTTCTGTTGCTAAATCAGCCATTTGTGAGTTTGCGCAACAGGACGGCAGAAAGAAGAGGACGGCAAAACGCTTGAGTGTGACAAACGTGACGGGGCTATTACTTGCTTGTTTTGTCGAGAATTCACTCAACATCGTTGTTTTTAGCTCGTCTACAAAAAGATCTGTTTAAAGGAATGTGAAGTTTGGCGGAAGGTTTCTTTAAAGAAAATTATTGTCACGGTTGTCACACAAGGTTTGCCCTCGTCTTTCCTCTCCCGTCCTGTTGCGCAAGTTCACTATTAGGGACTTTATGATCCGACAACGGCAACGTCCATGAAAACGTTGCTGAAAAATTGGCTTCACATCCTTTCAAACCATTTAGCGATTATCCTAAGTTGCACAGTTAATTAGAAGAAGGGAATTTATGTTGGAGCTGAAGAAAGGGGGTCCGCACCTAAGTTCAGACAGAGATGGTGGAATTTAACGCCTTGCCGTTCCCGTTGTAAAACAAAACTTAAAATTTGGTCATTTCGCGTGGTAGTAGTGCAGGGACGTTAAAGAAATGTGCGAAAAAGCTTGATACAAGTGCAGAGCTGTTGTTTTGCTAACTAAACCCATTGCTTTTTGACGTTGCCGCCGCCGTCGTAGTTTCGTAAGGTCCCTATTAGCAACAGAAGGGGAACATCTTTTGACGACGGCGCGCGAAAATTAAACAACTGGCTTGACCAATGGCAGAGCGCCAAATTGGGCGCCGGAAGTCGTGTTTAGTCCTTTCTGCGCGCTTTCCGGTCGTCAACTGACATTCCTGTCCTGTTGCTAAAGCAGCGTTTTGTGTTTTTAAGATGCGAACAAGAAACTTCAAAGTGCTTATCGAGGCGACTGCTTCGGTTGCCTGTGCTCGGTGGTGGGCAAGCCCGACGGGGGGGGGGGGATAAATTTAGAGAAATTCCAACCGTGTAACAATAGAAAACATTAATTTGTGGTACAGTAAAAGCCCACGAATAAAAACCTAGAATTTTCGAGGTCAGGTTGAACAGGTTCTTGTTATTTATAGGGTAGTTTTTCACAATTCAGGCTGATTAGGTTGTTAATGAGTTCAATATTTTTTAGAGGTTTCGTAGTGTAACCATTGGCAGGAGTGTTGTACTACTTGTACATAACGGTTTATAGAAAACAGATTTCTAGTGAAAATCCAAACAAAAGTAAATCAAAGAAAACATATGCACAATAACTTTTTGTCAGAAGTTTCTCACACAATTAAAATCCGGAATTTTAACCATCGTGATCGGAGTGATTTGTTTCTATAAGAATCTATTTTTCTTTTTGAGGCTGAACAGGTTCTTATATTTTTGGGTATGTAAATGCCAAATTTCAGCTTGTAGGTTCTTTATTCCCTAGGTTCTTACATGTGGGCTTTTACTGTATTAGAAAAATGAATATGTTGTTTGTATTCTTCAGTGTTGTACATATAATTATTTTGTTTTATTCCAAAAGAAATCAAGATTTATATATTTGTTTAATAAATGATTATTAGATAGTTCGGCGGGGCTTTATCAGTTTAAAGCGACCAAACAGATCAAGAGTTAGAAACGTTATTTTTGTCAAGTCCTTATAAAGCTCTGAACTGTATTAAATACGTTTTATATTGTGGTGTACTTTTTGTATAACGGGGGAACCATTGTAAACAAAGTCTACAAATTCTGATACAGTGTAATCTCGTTAACTCGAACTCAGTTAAATCGAAATTCCCGCAATTCTATTTCATTTTTAACCTGTCAGCTCTAGCCGGTAATTTAATAGGCCACTTGCACTAAGACGTCACGTGACCAATGCTTCCTTTAAACAATGAGTTGGAATCTTGCTGATGCCAAAAATTGTTAGAGCACACAAAAATTATCTTACACCCGAAATTTGAGAGGAAACGCATTTAAGGGGGATATTTTATGGCACTTGGATTTTTCAGCAAAGTAGTATGGTTTGTATTAGCCGCCATGTTGGAGGGCATGCTCTTGCCCCCCAACATGGCGGCCAAAATTACTTCTTGCTCATATCTTGTTCAACGTTTCGTAGTTACGCTCAGATGTGCTGTAAACGTTATCACATCATCTTTTCAACATTTTCCTTGAATTTTAAGTGCAAAATTTGTGTTCAGAGAGAGGTAGTTCATAATTTCAAAAATCACATTTTGGTCACGTGACCATTTACGAACTTATTCATTTTAAGAAAATGGTGCGGGTTTGAAAAACCAAATCACCATTATTTTGTTGAAGATATGACCCACTAATCGTTTTTCGAAGGCAAAATCATATAACTTTCATTTTCATAAAAACGATGTCACATGCCTCTTATTGCAAATGGCCTATTCCGTAGACACATTTTAGTGAAATTTGATGGTTGTCGGTTTCTATGGTTTCAACGTTTGATCGTAAAACCCCATAATGGCCTTGAACTGTAAAGGGTTTGTATGGGAATCCCGGACGGTGTAGTTATCTCCCCGATCCGATGAGATTTTACCGATTCTTTTCGCCCCCGCGTTTGCTTTCCTTTGCAATGATAGGAAGAGCCTATTTCGAAAGGACAAAAAGCAACGTCACTATGTACGACGCTTAGTTGTCACAAGCCATACCTCTGGGGTAACTTTTCTGACAGCTCTAGCTTAAAACTCCTGACTCGTAAGGGATCGAACGGCCATGCCTGTAAAGTCCTCTTCATTACAAGTGAAACCTGGGTTTTTTTTTTTGGGGGGGGGGGGGGGGAGGGGGTTGAAGGAGATACTAAGAAAACCAAGTAAATAACTTAAAGCATTTCACAAGTGATATGAGGCTCTCGGGATGAGGCTAAACCATTTTTAGCAAAATGACGAGTTTTCGCTGCTCTTTTTTTCTGCAAAGAACTTACAGTGTCAAAAACAGCTAAACTTTGAATTTTTAGATTTTTAAAGCGCAAGCCTGAGAAATGCTAAGTTCCTTACTTACCGTTTACAATCTGAATTTTTAGAAAACGATTTTGAGCGACTAGCCTACGAAAAAAATCCGTTTCTTCCCGCTCTTCGCCGCTGGGTACGTTTCGCACGGAAAACGTCCCCAGCGGCGAAGAGCGAGGAGAAGAGGATGTTTTCGCAGGATATTGAACGACGTGACATGTTCCCCGCAGCACCTTATTATGTATCACTTATATCATGTAGATTGCTGGTCACGCAACTGAACTGTCTTTCATCTGTATATATTATGCATTTAACAATCAAATCGGCCCTCCTCTAAGTAATCCAGGATTACCAGGGCCTGTGTACATGGAGGTGGGGGACCTCAGGTAGGTGAGGTAACCTTCTCAGGTGGGGTAACCCGCCTGTCCATATAATCTCCCTTTTTAAATTTGGTTACGTTTACATGATAGGTGGGGCGACCATATGAGAGATTCAGGCAGGTTACCCCACCTAAGCGGGTTACCTCACCGACCTGGGGTCCCCCACCTCCATGTAAACAGGCCCTACTCAGTATCCAGAATCCGTGTACATTGGCCTTGACACTGAATAAGCATAATCACTTTCTTTCTATGTGTCTTCCGGTCCTCATTTTGAAGCCTTAAGAATACGGTCGAACCTCCACAAACTGCCACCTCTCCACAACGGACACTGTTTTGTCCCGAAGGGCAGTCGATACGCCCTCTTCTCCACAATACTCAACAGCCAGTAACGTTACAGTCCCCAGCCGTTCTTTGTGTCAAGCGCGTTGACAAGAGAAAAAAGCGGATGCGTTGGACTAGTCCAGTCCCTTTCAATTGTCAAAATACCCTCCGGCCAGGGAAAGGGGTAGCTTATAATTTAGGGCTCTGAAACCTTTTGAAGTTCTTGGTGTGATAAAGATGGCTGGCTTTCAACTTCCGAATGACTTTTTGGCTATGCTTGAAGCACCAATATAGTAGTCATACAGGGTCAGAATTAAGCCTCGTTGGTGGATAGTTAAGGATACTTAAGGGATAGCCGCTTTTGGGATAGTCTTTAACCCAAGCGCATAACCCAAGAGCTTCCAGGGTAAATAAGGCTAGGTGTAATCGCTTGGGAGAGTGCGTTCGATATGTTTGTTAGGCGTATAGGTAGCAGTTGAGGTGGAAGAGTGGATGGTTCTTGCGATAGATAAATATGATATGACATATTTTAACTCATTATGAAAAAAGGCCTGGGTTTTGAAGGCTTGTGATATCGTATGGTTTGCCAAGTGCTTGTAATCTGAGGAGACACTGGGAAGAGTGCGTCGACCACATCTTTTGTGGTTAACGCTGGAGCACAATGAATTGTGTTACACCGACACCCGAGCTACACAACTCGGTAGATTTACTTTGTGGCACAACGACCGCCGAGCTACACAACCCAGTTTCATTGATAAATGCACCAGTTGTCCCACACTTTTCCAAAGACAGTGACGAACGGGCATGCTGAAAAATGTGAAGGCTTAATCTAAAGTAAAATTTTACCCAGGGTATTGAACGCAGAAATTTTAGACCATCTGCGACGCAGGCAAGAAAAAACCTCCCTTATTGATTGCTCGCGACACCCAATAATGTACAGAACACCCAACACAAATTAGGGGTTGCGTTCTCGTACCTCGAACGCAATCATTAGAGACCTTTAGATTCTAAGACGAGGAGGACAACGAGTACGAGATTTTCTCAACACTGAGTAGTATTCGCGGGCGAACCAGCGTCAATTAGAGACCTTTAGCATCAGGTAAACCGCAAACCGCTGTTACGCGTTTGCATTTTCGCGTTGCCGAGATTTCAAACTTTAGCAAGGCGTTCAGTTCAGTTCAGTTCAGTTCATTTTTATTTAGCCAAAATACAATACGATACAAGAATACACATAGGAATTGTAAGGTTGCAAGGGAGCCCAGAAGAAGCCAGAAGGCTTTATGAAGCCTGGGCTCCCCAGTCTAAAAGAAATAAGCAAAATAAATAAAATGATATTTGCGGAGTGATACGTTAAAAATAGGAACCAAACAGAGACTGAGTTAAGTTATGAATTCAGTAACAAGATAGAAAAAAAATTAACTCTGGATTGGAACAGAATACTTTCCTTTGTTAGTACGGCAGAAAGGAATCTAAAATTGATTTGAACTACGCGTTCATTGTTTAGGGCCGCCATGTTGTTTTCATCAAGTCGAAGTGCATCACTTTAATCGCCCAAAAATCAGCAATAATTCATTGATTCGAGATCAAAAATCCAACAAACACATGGCAAACGGAGATAAAAAGCTAGTTCATACCTTTAAACGTGAGGCTGTACAATTTTTTTGTGGCAAAAAACCTTGCCGTAAATCACTTTTCCTGCGGTTCAAACGTGAACTGCAAAACTGCAAACGTGACCGCAAGGCCGTGGTCACGTGACATTTTGCGGTTTGCGGTTTGCCGTTTCCCATGAAAAACCTGATGCTTAATAAGGCCCGTTTACACGTTAAAAGAGAAGGAACGGCTCGGTTAGAAACAAGTACCGGTTCCAGACGAAATCTCCTGTTTACACGTACAAATTCTGTAATGTGCCCGACCGAAAAAGGCACGGTACTTGAGAGCCCCTTGGAACGGATACTAGACTGTTTACACGTTGTTTTCTTCGAGACCGGTAACGACAGAGCCCGGGATAGTTAAATAAAACTGCTTCGATTCGTTGTTCATATGCGCTTACACATACAGTAGACTATGCGTATCTCCGACAATCGTGGATGCAGGTTTACAAGCACTTTATGGGTTTGTTCTAAAGGAGAGAACACGAAATTCACGTTTGACAGCGCGTGCGATTCTTCAAAGAAGTGCTTCTGAGATAATGTACCAAATTAGGAGAAAAACAAGGCTTACGGTTCTCCTATTAACAGCCCTTGTATTGCACTTCACAGTCGAAAGGCTGCTTCTCCTCTTCATGGGTATTGTGATGCGTATATTTTTTTTTTTTTTTTTCTTTTTTTCAGAAAAAACGTAACAGAACGGTACCGAAAAAAGGGCGACCGTTACACGTTGAAAAGAAAACAAAAATGTGGGTACGGAACCGTTTTTTATCAGTTCCGTTCCGAAAGGGGTCCATAGCCGCCTATGGACCTTTTTAGGAACGGAACGGATAAAACTGGAACGGGTCAAGTACCGTTTACACGTCAAATTTTGTCGGAACCGTTCGTCTTTTTATCCGAGCCGTTTCAATTTTTTCGGTCGTGTAAACGGGCCTTAAAGGTCCCTTTTGGCGAGAAAACGGGCCGTCGATAAAACCTGGAACATCCCGGAACATGAAAAAAGAAAAAAAAAATTCATAAAAAAAAAAATAATAAAATAATTTTTTTAAAAATTAATAATGACATAAAATAATAACAACAACAACAAAAAGAAAAATAAAAAAAAGAAAGAAAAAGAAACTGGTGTCATCTCCGAGGATGAGAAAACAATATTTTGTCGCAATTAATTTGTTGGGCGATTGAGGGTCCATGCAAATGACAGTAATGAGTGAAGGTTTGCTTCTAAATTCAAACTATATTAAAATGGGTCGCGAGAAGGGTAGTCTCCTTCGCAGACGTTTTTAGGTTCGTCACGCAACGCTCCTCCCCACAAAGGAGCCAAGTCAAGCCAAGTCCGTAAGCAACTCATTTCAAGCCAACATATAGTTTCCTTATATGTATAACCGACATTTGCTTGAGGTTGACATGAATTGCTAACAGACTAGACTCTGTCAATTTAAGAAGAGCTTAGGAGCTTCTGTCTTTGGATTTTAGTGGACAATACTCACATTGTTAATGATATATGAAATGAATCATATGTGAACTGCGGAAATGAAATGAAATGAAGAAATGATCGTCGCAGTTAACGCAATTTATGCAATTGCGTAGAGAAATTCGTAGTAGTTTCTATACTGTTTAAAGTCAGCCTAATATTTTAGACGTCTCCTCGGGTCGCAAGAGGAGTTTGCGACTCGTGGAGACGGCTGAAATTCAAGTGAAACGCTGTTCCCCCCTATATTTTGAGCCCATGCCTAATTTATCGAAGACACTTGAAGGTTTGCTTACGCCACATGTCATTTTTGTAAAAACTATTTTTCAGCTAAATTTACTGAATATTACAGTATCCGTTTGTTACATGTCCGGGTCAAAGGTGAATAGAAAGGAAAGGCGAGCCGTCCGTCTTTGTTTGTTTGTTTTTGTGTTCCACCTTGCTAAATATATCAGTTTCGGAGCATTTGGTTCCGTCGTGAAGTCTTGTCGCCGAGAATAGCTACGCATTATACTGTTTCCAAAATGAAATCTTGTTCACTAAAATCCAGGGAACGTCACAAAATTCAAAGAAACAAACACGTTAGCAAAGCATTCGAATTAGCAGATAAATATAAATACCCTGCAAAAGTATCTCTCAAATAACTTCGCTCTCACCAGTTTTGTCGTCAGAGGACACCCAAATCACTTTGACAGCGTCGATCTCCAGTCTCGGGAGACAGCTAAAATTCAGGCTAACTGATGGCATGATAACAGTTAGAAACTACACTGCGCTACCACTGCCACTACAACTATTTACGGCGAATGTGGATCTTAAGCTATTCTTATTTTAATATAGTTTGAATTCTCAATCGCCAAACAAATTTATTGCGACAAAATATTGTTTTCTCATTCTCGGAGATGATACCAGTTTCTTTTTCTTTATTTCCATATTTTTCGTTGTTTTTTTTTTTGTTGTTGTTGTTGTTATTTTATGTTATTATTTATTTTTACAAAAATTTTATTATTATTATTATTTTATTTTGTTTATTTATTTTTTTTCTTAAAAATTATTTTATTTTTTCATGTTCCAGGATGTTCTGGTATGTTCCGGAATGTTCCGAGATGTTCCGGAATGTTCCTTGTTCCTTGTTCCTGATTTTATCGATGCCCGAGAGAAAACGTGGTTTTAGCCCGAATGTCGTGGTGGCGAAAACAAGTTATCAAATGTTAGAAGTTTTATCATTTTGCGGTCGGGAGAGCGCGTATCTTCCTTCACTTAAGATAACAATGCTAACTTTTCCCTGGGGGGTACACTTGGGTGGGGGTGTGCCGCCCAGTTCCCCAAAGGCCTAGCCTCCCACGCAGACGTTCCTGCAGGAACGCGTGACGAACCCCTAAGAACGTCTGCGTAACCCGATCTCTGACCAAAAAATGTAATTTTCCCCACCCGTTTTCAGACTAGACCTCTAAAATCCATACACGTTTTCAAAAATTATTCAAATCCATTTCGAATTCACATAGTTCTCTTTCTTGCTTTCTCATTCATACAATGCTTAGTTCCCTCGAAATCGAGACCCGACTCCAGACCAAAATGGGCAAAGTGTACTGTTGTAGCGTTGCAGTTGTGTCCTCCGTTGCAGTTTGGTCCTCTCACCTATCAACCAATAGAATGGGTTTTTGTTTCTTCCAATCAAAGTGCGTTGTGATCGTGTCTTCGCCATTTGACTTCCCAACTAGGGGAGGGTTGTAGGATGAGTTCTGTTCGTTTCGTTTTCCTGATCCAGCGTTTTGGCTGATGGGTTTTTGGACAGAAGTGCGAATTATGTTCGAAACTTTCCTCGGTCAACGCATATGTTCATATGTTGGAGAGCTAGAACTCGTGCCCAAATAAAGAGTTGGAAGAGGGACAGTAGCAAGAATCTGGATGATCCAGTAAGAAGAAGAAGAAGAGATCCCCTGGATGCAATGATTTTCGAGCTTCTGAGGTAAGGTGTTATTTGCAGTTCTTTCAAAAGGCTTTTTTATATATATATATATATATATATATATAAGGATTAGAGTCATGGTGCAGATAAGCTCAAGCTAGGCTAGCTCTTGTTTTTATAGATCGTGAAGTTGTGAGCTTTTTTGATTTTGCTGCAAATTGTAACTTAAGTTACTGCTTGAGCTTATTTACCGAACCGGGCATGTAAAAACTGACCATAACAAGAAAAACTGAAGCATTGTTCATGGGGATTTTGAAGTCTTCCTTCAGAAAATAAAATATTAACACTTGATTTTAGAAATTGAGAACCTATTTCAAAGTTAAGTTTAAAGAGTTTCCTGTATATATGAGGGCCCTCCAAATAGCAAGTTTGGGATTAGTGCAGTCATTTATTTCAGTCAGCCGACTGCATGACTCTCTGAAAGTGGCTAAGAATAATAATGTGGAAATTCAATGTGGATGTGTTTTGCTTTTGATTTGGAAGATGACGCTGTTAGACTTTTTTGGATCAAAATTCTGCAAGAAATGTGAGTGCGGTTTAGCCTCAACTCTTTAAGATGGACACCTCTGGGATCAGAAAAAAGCGTCTGTCTTAAAGAGATGTTGGTCTTTTAGAGAATCTTAATTATAAAGTGAGTAAAGTAAAGCAGGGACCAGCTCTAGTTGTCCAATATGCAGTGTAGCAGGATGTCCGTTAAGGGATTTTGTATTTTGAAATTCAGCATAAGAGCTACAGTAGTCCTGGACTCACTATCATGCTGAATTTCACATATCAACAACAACAACAACAACAACAGTTTATTCCTACTACTGTAAACAACTAAAAGAATTTACAAGATTATAATTATAATTACATAGTAGCGGGACACTCAAAATAACTAAAAAGCTATTTCTAGTTGGGTGACCATAATTATTATGATTATATAATTAAAAATGTGAGAGTCAGGAAAGAGGCACAACAAATACAATGGTACATATAAATATCATAAACTTGGTACCAAAGTAAACATACAGAACAAAACAAAACAAATAGATAGATACATGTGTATAAACCATCAAAATATCAGTAAAGATTAATAGAGACTAATGAAATGCGAAGTTAGTTCTTTTTTAAATTGATTAGAAGTACAACACTTGAATCTTTCATCAAGTTCATTCCAGATTAGCACTTTCAGCTTCTAAGCTCGCATTCCTTGCCTCAAGTGAATCAAGTCTTGCTTGTAGAGCCTTGTAGTTGTCATCAACTTTTTTGAATAGGTCGTCTAGCCTGGAATGAATCGGCTTGAGTTTGCTATTGAACAGTAACTCAAGGTCCTTTAGAGAAGGCTTGTCGTTTGATGGCTTTTTGCTTGTTACATAAACGGACGCATGGAGACACCAAAAAATAAAGAAAAACGCTGTAAAAATCTGCATTAAGCAGTGAATGGAAGATGTATCACACACAGTAAACAAAACACGTCTGGCATCTTTGCTGACCGCTTCTACGTGTAAAATCTGTGGAAAAAATTCTGTACACCTAGGTAAATATCAGGTAAGTCAACATTCAGAATTCTCTTTGGAGACATAGGTGCCTTGTCAGTCCAACTGAAATTTATATGCCAGTGAGGTCAATGCTTTAGTTCCTCTTTTTAATTTATGGTCATTTTTACATAACTTCTAATTTGGTATGCAGATTTTTTTCCCTGGGAGAGGGTGTCATTGCAAACTGTCAAGGCCACCACATTGTCACTGACCATTTAATGACATAGCATCTCAGGTGAGAGTTAAACATAAACTCATCTGAACTTTGTACCCTTTCGAAAGACTTTTGTAACAAGAAAAATGAGTACCATTTTTAAATCAGGGCTGTGACTTTTCACATAATTCCAACATAATTTTAGGAAAAAAGTAAGCAAGTTAGACATTCCAAGCAAAAAACAAAAAGCATTATTAATTTTTCATGCACCCCTCTGCCCCCCAAAATAAAGTGTGACAGCATAACTTGACTGATTTGACCTAACCAGAAATTCCAAAAATTCTTGTCGTTCTACTGGTCATAAACCGCTGTTAACAAGCAGTACATTTTTGTCTGATATTGCATTTAAAGCCTTTCTAACTCTCCTAGTGAATATATACCCATATTGTTTTTTACATGTTGATCTACAATGAGCACATTTTCTGGAACATTCCTTTCCTGTAAGGAATGGCATTTGACAAGCAGAGGAAGAACAATAAGATAAAAAGAGACATTGGCTGTCACATTCTACTTCAACATAAGGCAATGACAGACCTCAAAGTGACCCATCCTACTATCTTTTGTAAAATGCACTGAAAAAAGTGCCAATGATAGGTTGAGCGATGTCTTTATTCAATGGATGTACTTACACACACACAGAGATTTGCAATCACGTTTTGAAAGGGAAAAAACTCATCAAAAGGTTTAAACTTTAACAAAAGTGAAGAAAAATCACAAAAGGTACTCATCGTAGCAACTTTTGAAGGAGGCAATGAAAAAGCATAGTACTCTAGCTTCAAACACATCTTCATTTATCGCAGGATTTGGAGAGCAAGACAACACGCCTTCCCCCACCATGAATTCCCAGGAATACCCCCCCCCCCCCGCCCCCGATTTGCCAGTTAATAATTATTGATAGCATTCGTTCTGTGTTCGTTCTGTGCCTAATAGGTATTGGTCTGAAATAAGTCTAGGGTCAGGAATTGAAGTGTAGGATGGCACACCCCCACCAGTAATTGCTAGAAATACGCACCGGAGAAAAAATTGAAGGCATTTTACGAACTCAGGGCCCACTTTTCAGCAAGCTAAATAATAATAAGTTGAATCACTTTTAAATACTCTTAGCTGTACATGTATTTCTTTTTTTTCTTCTTCAGAAATAATAACCTTTTTAAGAACCTAAATAGCCTTAACTAATGTGCTAACTACCATTTCTGTAAGAACCTGTTAAGACTAACTTGGAAAAATGCAGGTTCTTTTGTCGTGGGGGCCGTATACAATTCCTGTTCTTAAAGTTACCATTGTGAACTGTCATGCTGTTCAGCCACCTAGCTCCTATATTCCTCCAAGACATGTGATACTTGAGTCACTGTGTATCAGATAAACAAGGGTAAACAAGGTGTATTATGGGCAGTTTGAAAGAGGCAAATAAAAAGGTCTGCTATGTAGTTTCAGGTTGATATCAAACAATTGTTATTAAATAATGTACCAACTGTGCATGCTGAAGACCTTACACAACAAAGCAGACTTTCTAGACACACGGGCTTCTTATACTTTTTAATATACATGTACTTCTGAAGTTCAGAATAATTAAATACAGACTTCTGCCAATTGCTGCTTTGTCCTGATAGCACAAACTCACATCCTGTCATAATTTTATTCTGAGGTTATATCTTTTCTTTATTACTGTAGACACTCTCTGTAGCTGTATAGAGACATGTAATAAAAGTTCTCTTGTCCATGAATTTTAGAATGTTAATGAAAAAAAAAAACAATTCTTGAGTTATATTTTCTTTTCATTTTCAATTTTTTTTACAGGCATTACAGAAAACCAGGGATGAAAAGAAGCAAACAAAGGCTTGGATTGGCTGATAAGCTTCATTGATACAATGTATGTATATATTTTCCCTGAAATGCACTAGTGGTTAAATATTGTCCTTTGCATAAATGTTGTCTTTTTTATGGTGTGCATGAAAGTGCATTAGCTAATAACATTCACTACTCGATAAAGGTATGGTAAGATGATTTATCACTCAAAATCTTCTACCAGCCTAATGAAACATCTTCGTGGCTGTTGATTGTGCACAAGAAGTATTTGGAAATTGTGCAGAATTTCTAGGTGGTCACATGCAACAATTAAAGAGGGTCTACCAGGAAGAAAATTATGCATTTTTTCTGAGACTGACTTTTCACCGAAGAAACTTGCTGTCATTAAATTCTCAACAACATCAAAGCTCTCAGAGACTCTGCACAATTTTATGCTTAGTGTAACGATAGCAGTCTCAAATGCTCAATAAAGACAAATTCAATCTTTAATGACCGCCTCAAAGCTACTACAAAAGCACCTGTGTTTTAGGTCATGTGGGTTACAACGTACCACCACAGGCTTACCATGACACCTTTCCTTCTTTCTTTTTTTTAACAAATAAAATGAAAATAGAAAAAAACTTCATTGCACAGTGGGCACTTAATACACTGTAACTAGTGAACAAAGTCAACAGTTTCAAAAGTGCTCAATGTCTAAGCAAGAAAAAGAATGAGAAAAAAAACCTATTTTTTAACTGTCTCCTACAATCATCAGGTGTAGTCAAGCATTAAGTTTTTTTAAATAGCCAGGTGGCTTTGACAACCAACCAGCTCTTGTGAGACTTGTTACTTGTCGTGCACAGAGGTTGGGCCTTGCTAGGTATTGCAACAGGGGTTTTGGTTGGCTGTTTAGACTGGTCCCCCCAAGATGGCACTGTTGGGAATGACTGACCCTTTGTTGGGTGAGGTCTTTGGACTTTCTCTAGATAGGCGACCATATCCGGGGGTTGCAGGGCTACAGGAGCCTCACTAGGTTGTGAGCTGTAGAATGGCTCTCTGCTCCTGCAGAGATGTCTGCAGTTTCTGCAGAGGATTCTCCCATCTTCTATCAGATTCATGTTATAGGATCGCACATCTGCTAGTTCTTCTATTTCTGCTTTGAACCATGTCTGGCTCTTGTCACAGAGAAGTGGCATTACTTTGACTGTCTCACCTTTCACCAATGGCCAGATCTCCTTCAAGGTGGGTTCGCGTACGTCACCCAAACATATGCTGAGCTGGCGAGGTGCTCAGCCCCTCTGTTGGGGTGTTTCTCCAGGTTAGTAGAGAAAGAAAATAATCAGCTCCTGATGCTTTGGCTTACTTGATTAAGCTCTTTGCAGTCTTGACTGTGTTTTCTACTCGTTCATTGTTTTGGCGGTAGCCCAGGGAGCTGGTTACATGTTCAGTCCCAGGTGATTGCAAAAATTCCTCAAATTCTGCAGAGTTAAAGGGTGGTTCATTGCCACTTAGCAATTCATTAGATGTTCCTTATGTGACAAAATGTCTCTCAAGTTTCTTTATGATGACAGTTCCTGTTTTGCTGTGTAACTGATCCACTTCAAAGTACCCAGAGTAGTAATCTACTGTGCAGAGATAATTCTTGTCATCAAGTGTGAAGATGTCAGTGGCAACTTTCTCCCATGGCCTTGATGTGGGCTCATGACAGATAAGTGGTCCTTTAGTCTAGTTACTCTGAAGTGACATTCAGACGTCGCATTTCTGGATGTAGTCAGTGATTTCAGCATTTGTGCTTGGCCAGTATACTGTCTCCCATGCTCTATATAAACAACCTTGGACCCAATAAGGGAGTAGTGTAGCTTCTGCTTGATCTTTTGTTTTAGGGTCTGCGGTATGATGCATCGCTGGCCCTTGAATATTACACCATCATGTACTGAGAGCTCATCTCGGATTTCAAAGTACTGGTGAATGGCTTCTGGTTGTTCACTACTGGCCCAATGATGAGTAAAAGCACCTAATGAAATTAATGTGTGGACAACAAGTTCTACTTCGTTTGCGAATCCAAGCTTGGTAAGATCTCGCAAACAGCAAGTTGTCTTCTGCTCTGATTAGGCTGATTCAGTAAACCTCACTTATCTATGCTGTCAAGGAACAGATGCAGAAAGTAGTTGAGCACAATAATGAAATAACAGGAGCAAGGTTGTAACCTTAGTACCCCGCTGTATCATCAAAGAATGTGGTTTATTCTCAGGACCAATTGAGTAGTCTCAGTTTCCTCATAATTATAGTGACTTTAACTCAGCAGCAATTGGTTAAAGTTGAAATGGAAGTGTGTCAGACATTGCTTACCTGCTTACGTGTTCAAGACGTTCCTGCCTATGCTTTCTTCCTCACCTTACGAATGATCCCCTTTAGTGATCTTTAGTATAGACTCGATCTTATTTTGCAAGAAAACATATTCCAGTTTAGCAAACAATTTAACCCTTGGCAGGCCTAAATGGTAGAAGGATGACCATTGCTTTTTTTATCTTGTGTTCTGTTAATGGAACTCAAGTTCAGATGAATTTGAGAGGTTTCTTGAATTCACAGCTGCTATATTAGAAAAGCACTGTACATACTGTAAGAGTAGTGTAGGATATTACAAGAGTCTTTGATTGTAAAAAGTTTGATGTTTTTGGATCCCTAATCGATTATGGGAGGTGGTCACTTACAATGTGCAAGAGTTGGTTTCACATGGAAGTTATCATTAACAGTTATGTTATGGGGAAGGGAGGTAAAAGGCTGGGTATTTTGATTTTATCGAACACAAAATGCAGGTTCCACATTTACTATTACATAGAGGTTAGAATTTTCAGCCACGGATGGATAAGTCACTTTTGTACCCCATTCTCAAATGCTTCAGCCCACCAACCCCATACTTAAATACCTGCCAAATAAAGTATCAACAGGTCCTAATGTTGATCCATTATCTTTGCAGATTTTGTACCTAAAGATGCTCTGTTCAGAAGGGAGGTCAGGTTTTCCATGGACAGAACCCTGTCACAGAACAATATTTTCACAAACTAGAAAAGGAAAACAATAATTGAGTCATGATATTTGGTTCAGTAAATCAACGTTTTGTAGTATTGATATTAACATTAGGAAAGAGAGAATAATGGTAGGGATCAAATCATAAAGATCTGTAAATATTTAGTACTTGTATACGATGGTAGGCAGTCAAAAGGAAAATTTTATCGATCTAATTAAATGCTGGGTTCCTCATAAGAGTCAGGTAATTTTCAAACATACACCTTAACTTTTTAACCTGCTTTTATTAAATTGCTCCAAATTCAAGATGGCATTTTTCCTGAAAAATAAATTTATGGGCATGATTCCTCAAATTTCTGTCATTCATCGTTCATTATTAAATCAAGTGTCAATAAATTGACAAACTTAAGGCAATAATTTATACGGCTGGGATATTTGCTCTCATAACCTTTAATCCTGGGAGAAATTTTACATGAAGTGGTACCAACTGGGAAGTCCAGTGCTAGGTGCTTTCCTTTTTTATTTGCTAGCAATTTTGACTTTTTTAGACATTTTCCTGATATTTCGCTCTAAAATTTGACCGTACACATAAATGTCAACCATAAAAAAATTTCCTATTATGGTTTATCATAGCGTCTGGGATATAAAGGATATTGGAGGGCTATAGAATGATTTATGATAGTGCCTACATGGAAACCTGGACTTAAGTGAGTTTTTAAGTTCTTACCTTAATTGCATTCAATAGGAATGTTACCCAAACCCAAGTAAAATAAATCACTAGGTTTAAGGTTACCTAATAGTTCCACTGTTGTCGCCGAGATTTCAAGTTGCCGGTTAAATATCACAAGTAGGCGTTGATCAAATGGCTAGGGATTTCTTTAGATTCTATTTTTCTGCTATTTTCGTATGAAAGTAGCTGGGGACCACGTTCATAGTAGCCAGAGGAGTTCCCAGCCCCCTGCCTCTTAATGACAGCCCAGTCAATACACTGTAAGCATTAACTATTATCATCATGTACTTGGGATGGATTCCTTCAATTTAGATCTTAGGCGGGGTTCTCCCTCGTCTTCAGTGCATGATATAAAGCAACTGAAATAAATGTGCAAAATTAAGTGCTCATTAGTATTGTCCGATTGTATTTTATAAATTGCTATTTTTTGTATAACGTCTCTTCAGCAGTTGTGCGTGTGTTGCTATTATTTCTACGTATCTCCATCACAAAGGCTGGTGAAATCATTTATCAAATATAATGTATTAACTTACTGGGAAAGTGGCATATCACTTGAATATTTTTTTTTTTTCAGCTATACACTGAAAATTTCAAAGAGAATACCATTCTTTGAATGAACAGATCATAACCTTTTCCTGAATCAATTTTCCTCCTCTCATACTTACAGTATCTGAATGTTTGCTTATAGATGCTAACCTGTGGGGAATGTTATCTCTGTTGCACTTCCTTTTCTGTCAGGGTACAGGGGTATCAAGACATGCATGAGAAAGGAACGATTTTATATTAAGCTTATGGAAGGGTTAATAGCATGCAGTTTTTTGCCTGATGTATAGACTGACCCAGAGCTAGTTTTGTAAGGGTTAACTAGTTGCTTTTATATTCATCTATAACTGAAGGTTTGACAGTGCCTGTAGGGATGGCTATTGTATTATAGCGAGTTCATCCACCAGTAAATAAGTCCCCCTGCGTGCCCTCGAACCCTGCTTGACCACTGGCTGTAGGTTGGTGGGGAAGCCAAGGTAGCACTGACTTTATAGGCCCCATTTATATGAAGAAAAATTATCCCGGGAAAAGGGTGTCTCTTCCTTTAACGATCAATTTTATGAGAATAAAACTGACCCCTTTGCCCAAGCTAACAGCGCGCGCACGCTCTGATTGTCTAAAACAGCGAGCGCGCATGCTTTCAAAGTGTTTGTGTGGAGAAACGGTGGCCCCCTACCAATTATATTATTATAAAGGGTGATCGGGCTAGGCGCGGCATCCTTCTAGCCGAGCGTAAATGCGCGAAACGTTGTCACCCAGGACGGCTAAACCCTTATACCCTGGACAACGTTTCTACATATAAAGGAGGCCTTAAATGGCTTACCGGTAATTGGTATCGTGACGTGACCTGGCCTAAATATTGAATTTCCCAGTTTATACCAGGAATAAACGGCCCTAGCAGTTGAATAATTGGGGTAATCCGTTGTTCATGTACAAAGTGCATCAAAAGCTGTGCCTCCTTATTTAAGTAGTATAGTAAGGACCGAATTGACCTCTCTTTGGGAAGAATCTCATAAAGAAGAAAAGGCATACATTATGGGAATCGTGCATAGTCATCAAGACGAAAGCAAACTAGCTTTTTTTTTGAAAATGTAATATACGCCACTTCCGAATTTCCCATAATGCACCTTATTTGCCCCTTATTTGTACCTTATTTTCTCCTGGGTATTATAGCCGTCCCAAGAGAAATTGAAAACATTGCTTATGCAAAATGTTTGGGGGAAAATAAGGCGCATTATGGGAAATGTGGAAGTGGCGTATACAAAGAAAGGCGATTTTTTGCCCTTCATCCGCCATTTTCACATCTCCCATAACACGCCTTCTTTGCCCCCCCCCCCCCCCCCCAAATTTTTCCATGACCCTTGCACTTTATTTCCCCTGGGTATTACAGTCGTTCCAAGAGAAATTAAAGACTGCTTATGCAAAACAAGGCCTATTATGGAAGATGTGAAAATGGCGAATTATCCCTGTTAGCTTTTTCACTTTTCTATTATTCACGAAAAGGGCAAATTTGACAAGAATTTATAAAATATTTATAACCCTAACCCTAATTAAAACAGGATGAAAAAAGAGGCATGTCGATGATCGTGGGTCTTACAAAAATGACATTTTGCGAAATTGGTGAATTTGGCAAGGATTCATCAAGGGTCTGGGAAAAAATTTAAATAGGACAACAAAAGAGGCTTACTGGCAGCTGGCAATTTTCACGAAAATGGCAAATTAGAGAAACTGGGAAGAATCCATCAAAGGTTTTGCAAAAACTCAAATAAGGTGACAAAGAGGGAAATCTTGACAATTGGCGATTATCAGAAAATGGCAAATTTTGGGCGAAAAAGGGAAATTTGGGCAAAAATGGCGAGTATGCGAAAAACTCATCAAGAGTTTGGCCAAATATTCCAATGAGATGACAAAAAGGGGCATCTTAACAAATGGCGATTTTACGAAAATTACAAATTTGGCAAGAATTTATAGGTTTGGCAAAAATTAAAACTGGAGGCATGTCAATAATTGTGGGTTTCACGAAAATGACAAATTTTGCGAAATTGGCGAATTTGGATTTACCAAAGTTCTGGCATAATTTTAAATAAGACCACAAAAGAGGCAATCTTGGTTTGCAACCACGAGACAAGGCGGCCATGCTGGGGGTCAATACATATAATTTTTCTTGAAGAATTAACATGAAAATAGAGTTTGGTTCCCAGAGGAGAGAAATGCTTTTGTTCTTGACCACCAACATGGCTGCCGTGACGTCAAGTACAAACCAGCAATATTGACAGTTGGCGATTTCACGAAATAGGCAACTTGAGAAAATGGGGAATTGAGCAAGAATCCATCGAAAATTTGGCAAAAACTCAAATGAGGTGACAAAGAGGGCAATCTTGCCAAATGGCGATTATAAGAAAATGGCAAATTTAGGCGAAAAGGCAAATTTAATTTCGGCAAAAAAATGGAGAGTTCAAGGCTTCGGCCAAATACAAGTGAGATGACGAAAAGGGGCATCTTGACAAATAACAATTTTATAAAAATAACAAATTTGGCAAAAATTTATAAAAGTTTGGCAAAAATGTAAGCAGGATGATAAAAGAGGGATGTCGATAATTGTGGGTTTTACGGAAATGACATATTTTGCGAAATTGGCGAATTTGGCAGAGGATTCATTACATGTAAAGGTCTGGCAAAAAATTTAAATGAGACAATGAAAGAGGCGTATTGACAGTTGGCGATTTTCGCGAAATTGGCAAATTAAAGAAAACGGGCAATGGACAAGAATCCATGAAAGGTTTGGCAAAACCTCAATTGAGGTGACAAAGAGGGGAATCTTGACAAATGACAATTTTATGAAAATGACAAATTTGGCAAAAATTTATTAAAGTTTGACACAAATGTAAGCAGTATGACAAGGGAGGCATGTCGATAATTGTGGGTTTTACGAAAATGACATTTTTGGCGCAATTGGCGAATTTGGCAAAGGATTCATTAAAGGTCTGTCTGGCAAAAAATTTAAATGAGACGACAAGAGGCATATTGACAGTTGACGATTTTCGCGAAAATGGCAAGTTTGAGAAAACGGGGAATTAGGCAAGAATCCATCAAAGGTTTGGAAAAACCTCGATTGAGGTGACAAAGAGGCGATTCTTGACAAATGGCGATTATAATAAGAAAATGGCAACTTTAGGCGAAAAAGGCAAATTCGGCAAAAATGGCGAGTGTGCCAAAAATTCATCAAGGGTTTGGCCAAATATTCTAATGAGATGACAAAAAGGAGCATCTTGACAAATAGCGATTTTACGAAAATGACAAATTTGAAAAAACTTATTTAGGTTTGGCAAATATTAAAACAAGATGACAAAAGGGGTATGTCGATAATTGTGGGCTTTACGAAAATTACATATTTTGCGAAACCGGCGAATTTGGCAAGGATTGAGATAATGACACAACAAAACAGGCTATTGTCAGTTGGCGATTTTCACAAAAATGGGAAATTTGGGAAAAGGGGGAATTGAGCAAAAATTCATCCATGATCTGACAAAACCTTAAATGAGGTGGCAAAAAGGCAATATTGACAAAAGGCAAATTTCCACAAATATAGCGAGTGTGCCAAAAAATTCATCAAGGGTTTGGCCAAATACTCAGATGAGATGACAAAAAGGTGCATGTTGATAGTTGGCGATTTTTAGGACTGACAAATTTTGCGAAGATGGCAAATTTGGCAAAGAGTTATCAAAGGTTTGACAAAGAGATGACACAAAGGGGCATCTTGACAAATGGCGATAATAACAAACATGGCAAATTGGGCAACAGTTCATTTAAGGTTTGTCAAAATTCAAACGAGGCATGTCGATAATTGTGAGTTTTACGAAAATGCTAAATTTGGGAAGAATTTATAAAAGGTTTGATAAAAATTAAAACAAGATGACGAAACAGGCATGTCGATAATTGTGGGTTTCAACGAAAATGACAAATGTTGCAAAATTCGCGAATTTGGCAAGGATTCATCAAAGGTCTGGGAAAATTGCCTGTCGATAATTAGCGAGAATAGCAACTTTGGAGAAAATGGCTAATTTGGCAAGATATTTATCAAAGGTTTGGCAAAAATTAACACAAGATGACAAAAGAAGGATCTCGTTAATTGTGGGTTTTTACGAAAGTGCCATTTTTTACGAAATCAACGAATTTCTGGAAAAATCTATCAAAGGTTTGGCAAAATTTAAGTGAGACGACAAAAACGGGCATCTTGTACAAATAGTGATTTTAAGAATATGGCAAATTTAGGTGATAAAGGCAAATTCCGGCAAAAATGGCGTGTATGCCAAAAATTCATCAAGAGTTTGGCCAAATATTCAAATGAGATGACAAAAAGTGGCATGTTGCATGTTGACAGTTTTCGATTTTTACAAAAATGACAAATTTGGCGAAAATAGCGACTTTAGCAAGAGGAAATGAGTGGCTTGCCAAATGACATGGCGAAAAATGGTCAATTGCTGATTAGAGATTTTTACGAGGATAGCAAATTTTGGCGAAAATGGCAAATTTGGGAAGAATACATGAAAGGCTTGATCAAAATTCAAATGAGATGCCAAAAAAGGCTACCTTGACAATGACTTATTTTTCGAAGAAGGCAGATTTTTGCCAAAAATGGTGAATTCGACGAAGGCTAATCAAATGCTTGGCAAAAACTCATAAATGAGTTGACAAAAAGAAAGCATGTGAAAATTTGGGTACCAGTTGAGATTGAACCTCTGTGGTACCCCTCTGTTGATGAAATGACAGAGAAATATCTGACAATTGACTTGACATAGTTATCAAGAAAAAACAAAGCATTTTCATTGTCGTTGACGAAGATATATCCTCTGACTGAAATACTTCCATCAATGCATCGAGATGGAATTAACTAATTCAGAAAACGGTACTAAATTAAGCTCGATCAAATGTGGCCATAGAAACGCAAGTAATTCCTGTAGTCATAGGTGCATCAGAAGTTAAATCAAGAAAACAACGTCTTTTTAACTGTTTTTGGCAGTAACCTATGTACAGCCACCCTCTACCCCCAACAGAAAAACTCAGTGAGGGAAAAGATCAGTTTTTTTAGTATCATTTTCGATTATGTTTCCCGCGAATTGAAACATCACATATATGTATATAGTATTTTGTTGTTTTCTTTTCATCCTGATGGGGATGTGCTGCTGGACGAGGTCGCATTTTCACGTCTAGATGAGCTATAATGAGGTTGAACATTATAATGGTGTCAACAGAAGAGTCGCGGTTGCAAAGTTGACTTTATAAGGTACATGCATAGTAAGAAAGGACTACATATATTGTGATCGCGAAAATTATATTTGTCAAAAAGTGGATAAGATGGCTTCTATAGGGTCCGTAGAATAGGCAGTATACATGTAATAATGGGGTAGGGGTTCTGAAAGGCCAGCTGCATAGACCAAGCAAAAATTTCAGTTTGGCAGTAAGGATTCAGAGAATGACACTAGCCAAAAAAGTAGAGACTTCCAAGTTATGATTGACAGGACATTCATCCACCTAGCTAGTTACTTTAGAACATGAATGGCATGGCAGTGCAAATTAAACCTTAAAACAGGGAGATTTGCCGATCAACCTCATCTACACTCAATGAAAGTACTTCTCCCATAGTACAACCACCCTTTTCGGTTCGACCAACTGCCGGCAAGGACCAATAAGAACTGTCCTTCTTTTAAAGATAAAGACATATTTTGAAATAACATATGCGTTTCAAACTATGGCCCTTGTTGCAGGAGTCTTAGTTTGCGACATTTCAAACTATGGCGATGTTTCGATACCACCCTTTGCGTTATTGTAAAATACAGCATTTAACTCTTCTGTTCTTAGCTCACAAATCGCGTCCACTCAACTTACCTGACCGGCGTCAGAGATCATTCTTGGCAAAAATAGGTGCACTTTACTGGGGCCAAGGTTTGCGCTAATGCATAATGTGGTATGACAGTTGTGACTTATTTTGCGTTAACTCAATCTGTGTTCTATGTTTTAAAACCAAGGTTTGCGCCAAAAAAATATCGCAAACCATGGCGAACTTTGAGATAAGTCATTCCATGTTCTTCCAATAACCAGGGGAAACCAACGACTGCGTCCTTCTAAATACATTGAAAACACTTTTTAGGCTACCCAGAGAACTTTTAGACCTTCAAGGGCTTCACTATTATTTTCCCGAAAATTTTAGATGCAATTTAACGTATTACGAAAGTGAGAATGTTTCTGATTCCTCTCTAAATCACATTTCCAAATCCGAAAATTTTAGGTTTCCTTTTTTGTAAGAAAAATAGCCTAACCTGGGCAGTAAAATGGAAAAATTAAACTTCAGAAAATCGTAGGAAATTTGTGAGATAAGCGTCGAAAATTTTACATAAGTGGAACGGTCATCTAGAAATTTTTAGTCGTCCTCAAGTGATAGAAAATTCTAGGAAATATTTGCTTCTCCGAACAGATATTTTACAGAAAACGCTCGTTGGGTGCCCCTGAATAAATTCCGTATTTTGCGACAGCGCGAAATGTGGTTCCCAGATCGTGGACCTTATACAGGCCTCGCTCTTCAGGCCAGGATTTGAGTTATCGCAAACTGTGGACTTTACGAAAGGAGTCACATTTTGCGATAACTCAAACTGTGTCCTACCAATGAATCACCGAAAGTCACAGACACCTTTCTAGAACAACTAGTGATTTTACAACCGTTCCACAGTCAGCCGTCATCGGTCATATTAGAAAAACACTAACTTTTTCCTGCGCTAATGAAGAATACAACACAAACAGCGAACTTACGCGTTTTATGCTTAAAAGATCGGTCTATGATCGCTAGCTTTGCATATCAGAAACGGAAACGATCAGTCATAGCCGGCGGCATATTTTCGTAAGCGTTCGCGTTTTATCCAAGTCCAAGTTCGCAATATTCATAGGATGCAGATTTGATTATGATCTGTACAGGGACGTAGATGGTGAAAAGATTATAAACAAAGCGATTTGCCTTGCCCTCTTCGACAAGTATTAGCTAACTTACCTGAATATGGGATAAAATTAATTAAGCTGATCGATACGTAAATAAGAGCCGGAGAAAAATTGCTCAATGCGCTCTTCATATTTTTAGAATATGTAAAAACGTGAAATTTAACTTTAACGACGCACAGCCGGTCTTGTTTTTTCGAAGTTCTTGTTGTACAATGCCAATACAGTATTAAATATATTCTCCTTCGCAGCCTTTCGGCCGCCATGTTTACTTAACCTTGCAAGACAAATTTTACTATCGTCCCCGACCCGCTAGAATTGCAAATTTTGCTCGAAGACCAAACTGCAACGGAGATTCTTTTCCAGTCCTATGCCGCGACTACCACGATAGATCGCATGACCTGATTGGCTTGCATATGACATTACGTCAGAGGACATGTTCACAAGACAGGACATAACTACAACGGTACATACTGTAGTCGTCCTCATCCTCGAAAAGGTGGGGAAGAGTCAGCTTCTCGCTTAGACCACCCTTGGCTTTTCAGCAAAGTGTTTCCTTTTTCGTTTTTGGGCTTATGTTGTTTTCCCTTCGTGTTCGTGTACAAACAACTCAATCACACCAAATTGCAAAGTTTGTGAGGAGTGGACTTCTGAAGGAGTGGACTAGCCGGGGCTTGGATGGGATTGGATGCCTCATCAATCTCATCGAGGCCAAAAAAAATCGTGAGGCTCTGGGAGCGAGGATCCCAAGTAATTTCCGGTTCATGGCGCACTTTTTGAGGTGGCTGTGCTTAGCACTCCTGATTTCACACTCTCCGATTTCGCTTATTCGGCATGTCTCTGGGAAAGAGGAAAGTCTTCTTTCAGGTGAGGATCACTGTTTAATTGTTTATCACTCAAAGCTTACGAAGTGCCTTCCGTTGAGAGGAATGTAGATTAAGCTCAAAGTTTGTGGAGACTATTCCTATTCTATCGATGTTAGTGCGTTGGTCCAGATCTGACATGCCAGTGATAATTTTTTCTTTAATTTTATTTCCCTTGTTTGCTTTCGTTAACTTTTCTGT
This sequence comes from Porites divaricata, assembly GCA_038088405.1. NCBI lineage: Eukaryota > Metazoa > Cnidaria > Anthozoa > Scleractinia > Poritidae > Porites > Porites divaricata. The sequence goes on along the minus strand of JBBMOI010000002.1, from coordinate 41,969,550 downwards.
GTTTGTTAAAGTGAAAACTCTTACAATAAATGAAGCAGTGCAGACAGGCCTCATTTAGGCGTACACTGTATTATAATAAATTATATAAGGTCAAGAATTTAATATTAAATTTAGCTAATGCTCGTGTGTCGTATTTGATCCTTTCTAAATATCTCGAACAAATATTTACATTTTCTCATATTCTAATCTGTTTAATGTTATTTTATTGACAGTGCAAACTCCATACGTATATCTGGTATCTGGGAAAGATCTATCCTTGGATTGTATAGTGAACGGCTCATCCCTTTCCGTCGATCGAGTTTCTTGGAAACACGACGGGAAGTGGCTTCACAATCAGACCCATCAGTCTACCTCAAGGGTGCGCTTGATTATCAGAAAGATTTCACGTCAACAAGATGGTCTTTATCAATGCGGTGTGTTTAAACCTTCGGGCCAAAGTTCGCTTGAAGTTATTCCCAAGGAAGGAAATGTTACTGTCTTTATTGGAGGTATGAAACGTATTATTTTAAGTAACTAAATAATTCGTCAAGGCAATGGCAGTGTATCTACATCAGGGGCGTAGCCAGCCCCAGCCCCGGCCTTACACGCACGTAGGCCTGTAGGCCCGGCGGGACTACAAATTTTTGGTTTGATCAATCTACCACTTGTAATAAATTATGCATTGTTGAGGTGAGCTAAAAAACTTAATGATGTCAGTGCATACTAGTCAGCCATACAATTTTCAGGATATGTAGAAATGAAAGTCAGCCAGGCCTACAACTAGTCGAAAAGCTGGCTAGTACACCTCTGTACATTAGAGTACATGTACCTGTCACCTACATCTCCGGTGGTTGGGGTGGTGGGAAGGGAACATTGAGACTCAATGAAAGGAGGAACAGTTCTTGCATTTATTTGTTACATAGCCCAACAAAGTTGTTAGTGTATTTGAGATCCAAACATTTAAGCCCAATGTACAAGTGGTAGGAGCGTACACTGTAGGCTGAAAAACAGTCAGCTCTTTCTCTTTTGTTATATACAGCTACTGCTGTTCATTGGGTGCATGATCATGATACCTTTAGCTCTTAATTGTGAGCTTTGCATGTGAAACCTCTTGAGAAAAGACAACTGTCAGGTACCCAGCTCAGTGGGTGAGGTATATGGTGCTTGTTGCTCACAGACTTGTCATGGTTACCCCTATGTGCTTGTGGCCCTACTGTCTTCCCAGGTACCTTCCCCAAACCTCATGTACAGTAGAACCTCAATTTTACAAACCTCTAGATATGAATGATTTTCATCAGCCCAGCCATAATTACAATAAAATGTATTAAACAGAACCTCGATTTAACAAAATCCTTGCTATAACGAGCACAATCCAGAAATGCAAATGTAAAAATTATGTACCTCTAAAAGTATATAACAAATAAATGTCAATGTGTGACCAAAAGGTAGCTGAAGATGAATGCGAAACTGACCAACGAGGGTAAAATTTATGTGTTCAGTACTAGTGTTAAGCAGTTTTGTTTGCCCGTTCCTGTATTTCTAGTGCCATAGCTAAAAAATTAATGTACAGCTCTGAACTGGGACAATAGCTTCACATACAAATTAATGTTTTTGTACAGAAATTTGTCCAGATCAGGAAATGCTGGGTGTTGGAAATTAATCATTAACTCGATACCTTGATATATATGTTGTGGTTCAATTTTATCCTTGGTTTAAATTTTATTTTCCTTTGTTTTGTGGTATGGTAATGTACGATAATGAGTTTAAAACAAAGGAAAATAAAATTCAAACCAAGGAAAAAATTGAACCACAACATATAAATAATAATATTTTGCTTGTTTTGCCAAGAATTTGTTAAATTGAGGTTTTCAAGATGCAGACCATCTGATAGGGTGTAATAAAAAATCAGAAATTGTGCGATATTTTCCGGGTAGATTGTGCCGCAAAAGAAAGAGGACACTTGCTTAATATTACATGATGCCCTTACACCACTGACCACTACCGTACCACGATCGAAGGTTTAAGACGTCTTGCAAGGCTTTCTTTAGTGGTAAATTGCATTAAATAACATTAAGATTGGTAAAATGTTAGCATTTTTTTACGAATTATGTGATTTTCCTCAAATTGTGCGATCGGATGCGATTTGAGGTCAATTGTGCAAAATCTCGCCATTGCATAATATCAGATGGCGTGAAGATAACAAATTTAAACCCTCCTACAATGTGTATTAATTTCCTTTTTATAGGAAGGTATTACTCCATTAATTTAACCCTTTCACTACTATAGGCTAATGACCCCCCAACCCCCAGCTTCCTGAACAATTATCAAGGATCAAAGATGGCTGTGATACTCGATCAAAACATGCATGCTCAGTAGATTTCAGAGCCTTATTTCACACAATAAACTACACAATCATGAAGCCAAGGAGTCAATTTATTTGTCTGAAGAATTAATAAAGACGACTCTACCTGCATTCAGAAGATATCTAAGATAAAATATCAAGTAATAAAAAAATTCAAATTTGCCGCCATTTCCAGCGCCTATTGTTAAACGTTGAATGAGAATTTATTTCTAAATCTATCACAATATAGCTTACTTTTTTACAGAGAAACAAGAGAAATTGTCAGAATATATAAAAAATATAATAGAACAGCTCATTCCGCCAGATTTGTGTTCATAAATAAGAAAGTTTTATGACCTTGAGTGGAACTCATTGTGACAGCCGGTTCGACACAGTGCCACTTTGCAAATGCTACACTCGTATCTCGTTTCCACTTTGTAGCCCTTGGGTGTTCTTCGCCCACTCTCTATGCATTGGACACATTTTCTTTTTCTGCCCTCAATACGAACTGAAACATGCTGATCTTGAGGGACAGCATGGTTTGGTGGAACCTCATTCGACCTACGCTTTCGTTTTCGTTGCGAAAAACCATCGATAAGTTGTTGTGGGGGGTCAAGTTTGAAATATACCGATTCACGCTTCGATCCAACGTGTTCTGATTCAAGAACAAAAGCATTACAAACAGATACATTAAAAAGAAACCAAAATATGTATTTATACCACTTTTTTGACTGCCACCCAGAGCAATAAAAAGAACGAAGCTGGTCAGCACGATCCACACCGCCCATGTGAGCGGTGTAAACATCTGAAACTCTCGGCTTTTCAATATTCACATTTTGCCTATTATGAATGCGGGGAACCGGTCGGGAGGGCTCATCAGGAGAAACATTAGTTGAAAGAAAGGCAACATCTCGCTTGTCGTGCCACTTAGTAAAAACAAGTTGACCGCGTTGAGCCCTAGCCATTTCTCCGAACCTTAGCTTGTGTTTCGCGCAAGGTGGCAAGTCCTTACGATTACAACGCACCGTTCCACATGCATATGTGTTTTGGGCAAAGAGGTGATCAAGAAGCCTCGTACCTGTGAAAAAATTGTCAAAAAAAATGTGCCTGTAATTATTTAAAAAAGGTTCTGTCATTTTCATGACAACATCGTAGCCAAGACCGTGAATTCTACGGCGGTTATTTTCTGCTTGGCCGAGGTAAACAGCAAAATTAGAGACGTAACCATTTTTTGCATCGGCTGCCATCCAAACTTTTATGCCGTATTTAGTCGGCTTAGCTGGCATGAACTGTCGAAAGGAAAGGCGGCCTTTATATGCAATCATTCCTTCATCGATTGACATATTTTTTGAAGGATCGTAAATTCGCTGGAAATTACTCAAAACCATGTTCATAATTCGGCGAACTTTGAACAAGCGATCGTAATCATCATCTCCGCGTTGCGATTCTTGAGTTGAATCGCTAAAATGCATATATTGGCTGATTTCCTCAAAGCGATTCTTTGTCATAGTCTCCTGAACTCCTATATTGCCAATATAGCGATTGGAAGACCAGTTCATGGCGATTCGTGGCAAGGTATTGATTCCCATGATAATACAAAGGCCAAAATAAGCCTTCAATTCTCGTTTGTTTACGTCTGTCCACTTTGCGAGCCTTGCTGCTGATCGAGCCAACTTTTGTCTTGCATAACGGTTTGTTTCTTCCACAATGAGATCAAAAACTGGTTCTCCGAACAGCAATCCGAAGAAATCAACAGCTTTTGCTTCGACAGGTACTGGAACCTTTAAACCATGAGAGCCTGAAAAGGGTTCGATGTCGAAAGCGTGCAGGTCTCTTGACCATTCGGGTTCATCACTTGCGGTCGACTCGTCACTTTCGCTTTCACTGTCTTCAGACTCACTTTCACCGCTTTCCTCCTCGGAAAATTCTTGCACTTCGATGTCAGATAAGTCAACATCAACATTCACATCGCTAAAACTTAAATTACTATCACTATCATCGTCAGAAGCAAAAATCGCATCGTATTCTTCTCGTGTTATTTCAATTTGAGCGTAGCGCCGGGCAGCCATACTAATAAACAAATGCAAATACAAGTCTAAAACAGGTTCAAAACTACTGAATATTTATATATTATAAGTAGCTAACTAAACCTCTTTTATAAGCAAATAGACAAAAGAAGGAAGTTCTCAACCCTCTGGATTTAGGTGTGTTTTGTGGCGTAAGAGAAATCCTGTATGCAAATCCGTTGGTGCGTAGGTTCACGCACGTACATCTTCATAGCGAAGCTAAACTTCGGACCTTTACTACTCGACCCAGGCAATATTTTTGCATGTGCAGTTGGTGTGATTTGATTGGTTTATACCTACCCTTAACAATGGAACAATCAGTATTGACAAAGAAGGCCTTACCGGGAGTATACAGAGCATTTTTTGGTACCCTATTCTATTGGCCGCTTTTGGCCGCTCTAGGAAAAAATTGGCCATTTCCGGTTGACCGCTTTTGGCCGCTTTAGTAGTGAAAGGGTTAAAATTAAGGTATGAGAAATTTGATAATTCGACTAAAATTAATTAACAGTTAAAAAATGAGGCTGAGTATCTTATGAATAATTATCATGAGTAAGTGGGGCAATAAGAATAAGGAAACACAACTTTCTTAGTAATGAATATTCTGGGTTCAACAAGTCATCAACAAAGATGGGCTTGGGAGAGGTGCCCAAAAGTCTGGTGGAGCCAAGAACTGCAGCCAAGGGCAATTAATGTACATGCATGATAGTTATTATCCTGTGAGTGGTATCCACCCGACCACCTGAATGCACTAATGCACTAGTAGAGAAAAGTGCCGGCTTTGAAAACCAAAACAGTGGCTTTTAGTCTAGCAAGCTTTAACTACCTAAAGTTGTTTTGTCTCGATATTTTTGTCCAACTAGTTGTATTTTACTAAAACAATAATCATTATTCCCCTCGCCCTCATGGCCTCTGAGTTAATAGCCCATTCAGCCTTTTGCCTTATGGGCTATATGGCTTAGAGCTCATTTGGGCTTGAGGAATAATTATTATATAACTACCAAAGGAATGGAAGGTCTGGAAGCAAAATCTCAGTAACACGCTTGAACAACAAGAGGCAATACAAAATTTATGGCCTGACCTTTGGAAAAAAGCTGGTAAAACCAACGGGTCGGGTCCTGCAGAGCCATAGTGTGACCCCAAAAGTTAAACACATTCAAGAGACTGTTGGCTGGTGCTTATCTCCAGTTTAACTTTTTTAGCTACATTGAAATGCATACTGCATAGATTATAATTATAGGTTTTATAATTTTGTCTTAATTTTTGAATATAAGTTGGTTCAGGATTATTCGTCACTTTTGCTTTTTGCTTCCGATCCATGATTCTTTTTTGACAGATTATATCAGCAAGCCAATGTGTACATCAAGTGGCGAAACATCTGAACCCAGAGTTATATTGTTTGGGAAAACCATAGATGACTACCACAGTGTTCTGGAATTTACCTACAGTGTTTGGTACTGTCACAAACCCACTTTTGCAAACAAATTTTGCGATAGACCTCCATATGGCTTCAGCATCTACCAAAATTGTTCTGATATGAAAGGAAACTCAACCACAGGAAGTGAAGTTGTGGGCTGTAATGTTACATCTCTTTTCAAGAGGTTATTTCCAAATCTATATGATGTCCATGCACAGACATCTGGAAGATTTTCACTCTTTTTCACCATGGCCTTAGGAAATGTGCATATGCCAATTAGTTTTAGCAAATCAGTAGAATGCACTCCATTGAGAAAAGGTATGATTAATATTAATTAATTAATATTCAATAAATATGTAAACCTGTGAAACCCTGAATTAATGGGACTTACACATTACGGCTGGCTCCGAATGTTCAGCAAGTTAATTTATAATGCTTCTTCCATGTCATTACTCCCTTTGCAACTTGAGAAATTACTTACTGTATGAATGACAAAATCACAGCTTCCTGTCAGGCACATATGTTTCTCAAGCATTTTATCAAATGTTAACAATCAGCTAAAATAGCCTTTAAAAAACTGTTGGTCTAACAGGTTTTCAGAACCCACAATAACTGCATTAATCCATTTTAGTCTTCAAGTTTGTCTGTCTGTGCCTCCTTTTGTATTAAATTGCTGAGTAAAGCAGCTACACAGGGCTTTACATAAGACTTTCAAAAAAGTCGTTTGTCAGATTTAATATGCTCAGTTGGCTGCTTCGCGGCCTAAAAAGGCTCGCTCTGCTTGCCAAAAGGTTGACTTGTAGCAAGTCTAGGCTTTACATGTATTTTCATTGTTTCTTTAAATTTGTTGGCAGTTCCCACTACTTGAATTATGGCAAATTTTGTGACAAAATTGATAATAAATGCCTCAGTCTGTAAGTCTTTTTGCAAAATTTATCATCATGACAAGTGGTCAGGAACAGTACCCCCAATAATTTTCCCCCAGACATTTGTAATTGTACCAAAATTCCTGTGGCACTTAATGTTATATTGATCAAGTATTGTGATAATACCATAAACTGCCACTTATTTCTATTCATTGGGAAAATAAAAATGAAAATATTTTTAATTTTGTGACTGGAAGTGCATGAACTCTGATATCTATTTCAATGCGCAAATTGTAGACAATGGTTCTAAAAATGCATTCCACCCAGGATTTCTTATTTAAGGTTCCCAATACACAGTGACTTGCTACATACAGTGATACTGATAACAACTGAACAGCATGGAAATTTTAATTTATTTCATTTTCAATACAATCGAATGTAACCAGTGTCAACATGACTGGCAAGACAAAAGGTCGACTGGTCAACTCCCAAATCAGTCCGGACTTTGTCCTTTGACTGGCCATTATATATTTTGAGCCCTGACATCTGTAGTAATCTCCGGCACATGCTTGGAATTTAAGACCCAAGATATAGTATACGTCCTGTTGTAACAGGTCGTTTAATGGGTCTAGAATATCATTACTGTTATCTGTAGTCAGTGTAAGGCGAATTTAATTTCAGACATTGACATATGATTTAGTAATTATCAGCTTGAGTTTCTGCAGTTACCTTCTAAAACTGGGTTATGATAATTACCTATTGCAAAATGCACCTCAGCATGGTCTAGTACAGGATAAACAGCTTTCAATGCCCCAACAGCGCACACCCACTCCAAGTTTTTAATTGCTTTTGACCTACCTGCATGTACTTGGTTTTTTAGTGTGGTAATGTGGTCCTCATTCTTTGTACCGTCATGTCTACCTGGGGAGTGGGAGTGAAGAAGTTGTATTGATTCTAAATTTAATCAACTTCCTTGTTGTATTCCCATTAACTAGCAAGCCTGAGATGCACAAAACCTGAAAACATATATGTAAGAAGTTTAAAGAGAAAGACATTATCACTGGTTTGGGATGCCCCAAATGCTGAGATCATGAGAAATGTCCACCCTTCTTATTGGCTCTTGATAGCTGAGGCTGGAGCTGATAAAAATCAGGTATTAATTGACTGTTACTCATACCTGAAAGATAACTGAACATTATTGTTTTATTAATCAGTACATGTAGTCAAGTCATAATTTGAGCAAACCTCCAACATTTCAAAATATACAGTGTTTAATTATCGATTAGCATGAATTAGTTTATCTCTGTCAATTACCAGTACGCATGATGCACCAAAAGTGTGACATGGTTCCGTTGATTTAAGGTCTGGGATTGGAGTTTAGTGTTCAAATTTGTCTTGTAATTAAGCTCAAATAAGGGGAGAAGGGGCAGTACCACACAGGCCTTATGGGTACCAGTTTTTTAATTTTCTCTGTTAACACTTGGGTGCATGGATTCCCTCACATAAAACACATACTTGTCCTCAACGAGACATCGTGCACTTCTGTCAATAACAAATCAAAGCAAAAATACATGTAACTATATGTACAACGTAACTGTTTTGCAGTGTTATTTGTACAAAGCCTCCATGTCATGCCATTGGTCTTGTTGAACCATGCATAAACCCTACAATCTGAGATTCTGCCTGTTTGCCTTTCCTTCCTGGGCTATAATTTTTTTTAATGAATTTACTGCAATCTACAGTTTACCTTATGTCATCTGTATTGTTTGGTAAAGAAACAAGATCATTCCCTGTGACTACAATCGCGGACAAAAGTAGTTGGGAAGGTTGTACAAACTAAACAACAGTTATTTTTAATGGTTGAAAAAGATGGTTTTCTCTTCTGTGAATACCCCCTCGCCTGTCTCCCTTACTCTTTTGATTTAGCAACAGAACGGGAACGTCAGTTGACGACGGCGCGCTCCGGCACGCGCAAATCAAACAACTGGCTTGTCCAAGGCAGAGCGGCAAATTGAGCCCCGGAAGTTGTGTTTAGTCCTTTCCGCGCACTTTCCCGTCGTCAACTGTTGCTAAATCAGCTTGTTGTGTCTGGGGGCGGAAGGGGGGAGGGGGCAGGGTATGAAGGGGGAGAAGGAGTGAAAGTAGTAGCCCTCCCAACACTTTTGACAATGATTGTAGCTTGTAATGAATTTCACCATCCTTCCTCATATTTTTGTCATCAGACTGAGGGTCCTTTGGTTGAGAGTACGCATCGTAACATAAGTTTTGATTTTACCGATCTTCACCCATATACCTTGTACCACATCTACATTGCTTGCTCAAGGACGAGTCAAAGGGATGATCGTGTACAATTCATTGGTCCCTTCTCGGCTATGACTATGGAAGAAGGTATGATGGTCATTTTTTCATATTCATATTATTAAACAAATTTTGAAAAAAATAACTCATGTGTAAGTGGTCTAAGCGTATATATCTTTGTACTATGAGTTGATGCTAGGAACTAATGAGATTTTGGCATCTAAACGTGACGTTGCCGCGCTAAAGGTCAAACAAGGGCACTTTGAGACCGCCCTTTTGGTTCTTCACATTTTGTCTTTTTTTATTATGGCTGAAGGTGGTTAGAAGCATAACATTTAAATATCTTCATGATTGAAATGCTGAGTACAGTGATTCAGCTGTTTAAGGGTTCACATTTTAGTGTGGCTGCTGGTTCAAGACATTTATGACCAAATTCGGCTATCGTGAACGGCACAACGTACGTGAATTATGTTTAACCTGCTTCGAAGTGAAGTATAAAAAAATCATAGCTTTCGAAGGTCTACAAATGAAACTTTAATAATTGGTATTTAGAGTTAGATATTGACTTTAACTTGGAAGAATGCGTAAATGTGTTTTAAGAATCTTGAACAAGAGCTGAGTTTTTAAAAGATGTACCGAGGAAATTGGCCTGGTTTTTTTTTGTAGGTCACAGGTCGTAAATAAAGTTGGGAGACGATATCTAAAGTTAGAAATATAGTGTTTTAAAAATGCTGTGACCCATGGTTGCATTTCTAAGAACATCTTGCAAGTTTGATCTGAGATCGAATGAAAATCACTCTTCAACTACACGATAACATAGCATGTTTGTTACTAGTGTAGTACTTAACTTTGAGGTTAATCAATTCTTAAACTTTGTTAGAAAGAAACCTTTCGTTTACATTTTAATGATACATTTAACTAAGACGTTAATGTTCAAATAAAAGTGAAAGGTTTTTTAGAGAAAAATAATTATGCGTCATAGCTCATACATCAAGTCTCAAAAATTTTGACTTGTCATGTAATGAATTATTTGTTATACTAAAACTGCGTCAAGAAACCTCAGTAAACAAACTGTTTAAAGGTTTTTTCAAAGAGACCCATCGCCATCTAAAAGAGCCCACTGAGCAATTTCAGTCATGTTTGTGAGCAGAGCGTCAGAGAAGAGTGAGACAATAAACATTTTTGCTTGCCGTTATCTGTTTCTTCTCCCTTAAATTATCCGTATATGATGGTGAAGTCATTTGTGATTGCCGTTCACAGCTAATTCCTTTCGATCCCGTCTTTCCCTTACCGTTTCTCAAGCGCCATTATTTGGGAACACAGCGACCGCTGAATAAAGGGCTCAAGGACTCACAAGGATAGGTAGATAGATAGATAGTTTATTTGTAAAAAGCTTGCAGCTACTAAGCTGAATTGTGTATTTACAATATAATATATGATATAATAACAGAATCTTACAATACCTTGGTGTATTAGTATTATTAGTAAAATCCAACTAGTGGTCTATTATCAATGCTGCGTTCTGATTGGTTGAGCTACTACTAGGATATATGTTATAGCCCCCTAGTAGCAAAAAGCGCCGGCTTTTTGGCGGCAAAAAACGGATTTAAGTCTAGCTTTAACCAGCTAAAGTTGTTTTGCCTCGATATTTTTGACCAGCTAGTTGGATTTTACTAAAACAATTATTCCTCTCGCCCTCATGGACTCTGACTCAGAGCCCATTCGGGCTCGAGGAATAATTGTTAAGTATTTCTGGCTTGCAAGCAATATATCCGGTGGTCATGTGTTTGAATATAATGACCCTCAAACAGTGACTCTGGATCTTTAAGTAATGTTTAAAAAAACGAGCATGAGTGTATTATCAGGCTTAAAAACTCAAGGCAAAGCCAAGAATTTTTAAACCTGATAATGCACGACTGCAAATTGTTTTATCTACTTCAAACTCTATACAATTGATCAACTCATTCTTGCCCTACTATTAAGGTTTGGGGTTATTTTAGTCTAAGTTAGACGTAAAGTTTAGCTGTGTCTTTATCAGATATAAAGACACTCATTAAACATTCATTTTTTCCTTATAAATTATTAATACGGTTTTCAAAGGTACTTTCCAATGGAGTGTTTACAAACTAGACCCCTCAGCTCTCTTATGGGCCACTTCCAAGTTCCAAAAACCCTCACTTTCAAAATGAGGCTAGATGCACAACCTTTCTTGTGGAAATGAGTTTTATTTGCATGAGAATGAAAAATGATTTCCATATCAAAGGCTGAGCACCTACCCTCGTTTTGAAACAGAGGCCGGGGCAACTCGGAAATGGCCCATTGACCTGTGACCTATAAGCTGTGACCTGTGACTTGCAAAAAAAAAAAAAGATGCCGCGATTAAATTTATTACGTAAACATGGCGTGCTTTATTCTCTCTCGTTCAAAGTTCAACAGAACTTTAAATTCACGTTCCGGCAACTTAAGTGCAACCATATCTGATACATGATTGCTGTTGTAAAAGTAAGTAAACGTAGTATTTAATTTACCCAGTGGCTTAAAGTAAAGATGCGCAACGTTTGCATTAGCGAATAATCTTAACGAAATATTAAGAGATTGTTTCATTGAGTGGAATAACATGAGACGAGTAGAAATCGGTATTTCGGCAATTTGACAATTCTGTTGGAAGTAAAGTAATGAACGATGCACAATTTTATTGCAGACGTTAGAAAAGGAGGTGAATTGTTAAAATTGTTTGAGCAAAGTAATCTCGTAAACAATTTGCGTTCTTTCACTTACAAATGTAAAAGAGGCAAAGTCCAACATCTTCACTTGCAAATTGTGTTTATGAGTTATTTTTATAATCCTGTTTACTAGATTACTGTTTACGAACGAACCACGACGGTAGTGGTAGTGGTGGTGGTGACGGTGGTGAGTGTGGTAGTGGTAGTGGTAGTAGTAGTACTTAGTAGTAGCAGCAGTTGTAATGATACATAACAGTTATACAATTCTTTTCAGAACCAAGTGTTTACCCTACAATAGTTGAAAACTTGACTTCCACAGTATTGCACAAAGAATACAGAGACGTAAATTTGACATGGATGGTATGTATAGTCAGCTTTATCCAATTATCCGTTTTATCCGTTTATCCAAGATTAATGGCAATTTTCTAGCCACGATTACTTGCGTTTCGAAAGATTAGAGAAGTTTAAGGTAACGCTTTAATAGGGCAAACTTCCTATTCAGGTTGAGAATTTCTTAAAATAAAAGAGGAGCCGGTAAAAACAGTCCAACACAGTTTTTATGGATATAAAAACTAATTTGAAAGTACCATTTTTTTGTTGAAGTAAATTAACAGGCGACAAGTAAACGGAAAACTTAGTCATGTGGTAGAAATTCAAAAACCAACATTTCCAAATTCCAATTCGACCAGGAATCAGGTGGCGAAGAACCACTTTGTGGATGTGCTACCCTCAAATCATTTATTTCTTGATTGATTTTAATCACATTTGCCCTTTGTCGTAACTCTAAACCTCTATATTATCTTCGATTACACGGCGAACGATTGCAGGAAATTCCGTTCTGGATATGTACAAATGGGTCATTTCCAAGTTTCAAAATCTCTCACTTTCAAACCGGGGCTAAGTGCAAACCTTTGTTGTGAAAATGAGATTAATTTGCATCACAGGTGCCCAGACTCCCAATAGTTTACTGGAAGCCAAACTATAAGGATTTGTGGGAGTTATCGTAAGATCGATGAAACGGTTAAAATGTACGTAAAAGCTATTAAAATGTACATATCTCATAAAGAGTTGTGTCTGTGTTGTTTTCATAGTTTCCTTCTCTATAAATGCCATTTTAGCAAGCTTTTTAATGTTTTCTTTTCTCACCTACTGAGAAGTCTTCTTCTTAGTATGTGAGAAACCATAACATTAAAACTTGCTAAAATAGCGCTTATAGGGAAAAAACTTAATAAAAGAAAGTAAAAAATAATAATAATTATAATAATAATTTTTTTCTAATGTATGATATATCTTTAATGGAATGAATTTTTTCAATCGAAATTAAGTGTCTTTTTTTAATTGAAAGGAATAATGTAAATAGTGCTTTTTTATTAAAATATAATAATAATAATAAAAGAGTCTATTGACAACAAATAGAGTCACAACATACCTGTGGCTTTACAAAATATGGTTGTATTATCTTATTTAAACTTAACAATCAGTTACAATTAGACAAATTGAAAGAGACATCTATTAATAAAAGATCTTTCAAAACGTTCCGTTTTGATTGCAGGGAGAATAAAATTATGCCCTCGATCTCGCAAAGATCTCTGTATTTTAGGAGGGGGGGGGTGGGGAACAGCTCGAACAGGGGATGCGAGGGATTCCCTCAGTTATTACACACGTTATTTATATATCCGAACCTAAAAGCACGACACAGACACAACACTTTATGAGGTATGTACACTTTAATAGCTGTATAAAACTATTCCAATGAGGCCTTATACTGCTGTTTAAAAAGTAAAAACTAAAATCCAAGCTTTCGCCGATCAACGGCATCATCAGGGATGAGAAAATATTCCGGAATATTTTCTCATCCCTGATGATGCCGTTGATCGGCGAAAGCTTGGATTTTAGTTTTTACGTTTTAAACAGTAGTTTAAGGCCTCATTAGAACAGTTTTATATATTTTTAATTATGCTGCTGAAGGACATCATAAACAGATTATTTAATAGCTGTTTATGTACATTTTAACCGTTTTATCGATCTTACGATAAATTCCAGAAACGTCCTTACAATTTGGCTTCCAGTAGGCTGTTGTGAGTCTGGAACCCCTGTGTTTGCATGAGAATAAAAATTCATCAACCAATGGCTTTGCACTTCGCCTTTCTTTGAAACAGAGACATAAGGCTACTCGGAAATGGCCTATTGGACATTTTGAATTTGAAACATATTACTCATCCCCAGGTCTTGCTCATCACTTCTACGTGGAGCAGGTGTAGTTCCTAGGTCTTCCTATGACGCCTCGCGCAAGCGTTTTCCCGCTTTTTATTGGTACTGGCCGCTAAGAGGGAGAGGAGCTAGTTTGTAATGATTTTTGGTAAAATCTGTAACATTTTACAAATTCACAGCTTCCAGATAAAAGAACTCGGAATGGAATACTCACGCGATTTATACTTAATTATTCGACCGTGAACAGTGGCATAGGAGAAAATGTTGAGAGTCAATTGAAGGTCTTCAACAATGCTTCCACCTATACAGCCACTCTGACCGGTTTACGCTTGGATGAGGCTTACGTTGTCAAAGCGAGAGTGTGCACACGAGCTGGGTGTGGTCCCTTAAGTCAGCGAGTCGACATCAGGGAAATGTCGTCATTGGAAGGTATGTTTATCTACATTTATGACTACGCATTTACTCTAATCCTTTAGACCAAAACTCTGAAGTGTACATGCAGCTTTAGCCGACCAATCCATAGAAAACGAAATGAATCCAGCAATTAAAGAGCGTTAGTTGAGCTGAGGCGCTTTCTCCTCCGCAGACGTCTCTTTTGTGTCGTAGGGAGGCTGGGGAGAAGGAAAACAGAAAGCGCGCGGGGCACGATGGGTGGGGGAAGAGAGGAAGCAAGGTTGCCTTTTTCCTCTTCCCTTCGTCCTCCGCGCGCTTTCTGTTTTTCGATTATTGCTGTTTTTATTAGGACACCCAGCGGGAGCACCTGCGGAGCAGATAGGGAAAGACATCTCACTAAATTCTCTGGATAAGGCAAAAATTGCGTGTCAGGAATCTGCTGTCCTCTCTTCGTGTTATTTTCTCACTTGAAAAATAGTTAAGGCCTTGAAATTGCTTCAGGTTGCAGAAATACTTGAATTCATTCCGGTTTTTCTCAACAGGTGCTACAATTCAAGCGTCTCGTAAGATTGGAGACTCCAGTTTTTCTCTTATCATTGGGTTGATCTTGGGCGTTGTCTTATTCGTGTTGTTTTCTGTTGTGGTGGCCGTTCTTTGGACAAAGAGGTACATTATGCCTTCCGTCTGTTAGGTATTGACGAAGTGCAAGATGATCAAACACACCAAAAAAACAATTGAGCCTAAAATCTTACGCAGGTTTTTATTTGTAGAATGAGTAAAAAACGAAATTTAATAGAATTAGTCTTCGTCTAGCCTGAGAAAGCAGCCGAAATTTCGCGACGCCACCAAAGGTGTCGCTGTGAAATGATGTCCGAGGAAGGAGCAAAGAAATTTCTCACTGATGACGTGTTACTATCTAGATCTGGTTAGGGCTTTTTCTTGGTTTCGTTTGCCGCGAGGGAAATTTGCTTCTACCAATCAGAAGTACCACCCAGATTTGGGTGGGGAGTCTGATTGGTTGAAGAAAAAACATCTGAAATCATGTTGTCTCCCTCAACAACTGCCGGCTTCCGCCCATGCCTACTTTTTCCGTTCTTGTTTTATTAATTGTGATGATGATGATCATCGTTATTATTGTAATAATATCATAGCTGACGAATTACTCCTTAATTTTGGCGCGAAATTTCAGCGTTAATTTGTAATTTCACATGTGAAATTACCAAATTGCCATGGCAACCTGCCGTAGGTCTCCGTTTCAAGATGGCGACGAAGTTTTAAAATGTCTTGAATGAAGATGTCAGGGCATAAAAAGACGCTTTAGAAAACCTGAACACACGAAAGAGCACATCAAGAAGGATTCTTAGAGGTATGTTGACGAAAAATTCTGAAAACTTAAGCCAAATTTCAGCTCTAAACGTTGAGAGAGTGGAGTTCACGATCGATTGATACGATCCAGGATAAACAAGTCAAAAATCCTCGATTGCTAACGTAATTCGTCGCCCATGATATTAATAGGTAAACAAATGGTATACTCGTGAAATTAGGGAATAATTTCACTTGCGTTTTGTCCAAATCCTAATAATTTCCCTCGCCTAAAGGCTCGGGAAATTATAAGGATTTGGACAAAACGCGCGTGAAATTATTCCCTAATTTCACTCGTCACCATTTGATTACACATACTTATGGTGCATGCTTCATGGCAGGTATTTCAATGCCGGAAATTCCAGTCCCATCATCGGGTCGCAACAAGCTGCCTCAGACAAAAAAAAGTAGTTAATTAATTAATTTATTTCTTTATAGTAATAATTTATTATTATTATTATTGATTTTTTTTTTTAGTTCGGTGGGCTTAAATATTATGTCTTATTAGCATTATTTTGCTGACACTCAGTAAACATTTTGTTGTCAGCAAACACAGATCGCGTGTCAAAGGAAAGCCAAGGCTCTCAGAAGTTGTAGGAGACCTGGCCGTAAGTAGTAGGAAAATCAAACAATATTCTGTTGGAAACTGGGAAAGTAGCCATCGTTCCTTTGTGGCCGAATGGAAGATACTTAAGCGTTGCGAGAAAACATACCTCGAGAAAGCTCTCTTGTCTCATTTGCATGCGACAGGTTTCTGCTCATGAGCCTCTTTCAGTGTATTGTGAAGTAGCCTGTTCCAGGCTTCAAGATTGTGGGGAAAGTGAATTGAAAATAGTTGCGCGAAAACCGCTCGGGGGCTGGGAAGAGACAGAAGTGGAGCAGTGCCTCATTCCGCTATGCCAGCTCCTAGTATACCCCATGATTGGTCAGTTGTAACAGTTTACTTTAACACTTGCGCGCGAATAGTCCAACAAACAGGTCGAGCATATGAAACCCTAGCCTGCCACGCAGACGTTCTTAAGGGTTCGTCACGCGTTCCTGCCTCACGTTGGGAGGATTGCGTGATGAACCAAAAGTAACGTCTGCGTGGGAGGCTGGTGGAACCCCTCCTACACCGGCACCTTCTGACGTTTTGACATTTGACATTTTGACACGAGAAACGGCTTTTCAGGAAGTGGGCGGGGTAGCCTGCGGATTGAGGCATTTAAAAAGATGCTTATAGGCTCTGTCCTTCTCTCTTCCGACCGTTTTTTGCTGAGAGCCTGGCACAGGCTTATAGTGAAGTTATTTTTTTTTATCGACTGCTAAATATGCACCGTCAAGCTTTTTTCGCGAGCATGTTCTTCAGAGTGCAGATTTTACAGTTCGTGCTGGAGCGATCGCGTAGATTTGTCGCTTCTATAAGTTATATTTTATTACAAAAGTGATTTTTCTCTTTCTTTTGTATTCCACACAGCCTCCTCATTCATACGACGTTCCTAAAGAGCCTGTTAAGGACGAGGACAGCGGCGTTTATGATGAAACGTATACGCCTTTGCTCAGTGATAAGGCCTCCGATTATGTGCAGATAAGAACTTCTCAGCCTATGCTGTCAGTACAGCGAATTTCAAAACACAACGTGGATGACGATAAAGTCGCCGAATCCACGGTAATATAGTCAGATTATCAGTGGTTTTGAGAGGAATGTTCCCCGTCCGGGTAGCATTCACGCTCCAACAGATTGAGAGGCTAAGCACCACGCTCACCTCCTACAGAGCCGTTCTTTTTGTTGTCATACAATGCTCCTCTCCACAAGCCGGTTTGTGTGAAAGAACTGTGCGTGATGTCTTAAACAACGGTTGCGTGGGCTGTGAAACTAACTCCGGAACGACCAATGCCAGCCAGTCGCCGGCTGTTACCGTTAACTACGTTGATAGGCTTCATTTAAGCTTCCAACATCGTGGTTAACTTTTATCATTTCTACGGTCACCCGTAGTTTGCTACACAGCCGTTCTTTGTGTCGTCACGTAACGCCCGTTGGGTGATGACGCTAGTAGGTCACCCGACTGCCACTTGAAGATCTAATCTTCATTTCTTATTTTAAGACTATGAGTCTTGGTTTGCGCCTCGCAAAACCTCTTTTTTGGTGGAGGAGATATGATGCTACATAGACGTTCTCTTGTTTTCGTTGCACCAGCTCTTACAACTTTTTCCGACTTCTTAGGCAAGTAAGTAGTTAGTGACCTTAGTGGTCAGCTTTGAAAACGGGGCTCCTCTTTAAAGATAGTGAAAAGAATAATTTTATAAAAGAGTTGCATTTTTCACTTTTTTTCTTGAATCTGATTGTAATATTTTTAGTGATAAACATAAAAATGTATGACAACTTGCCAAGTAAAGGATGAAATAAATAATTTAGCCGTTGCTAGTTCATTGTTTTAACAACTAAGTGCATGATATTTGCCATGCTGGTTTTTCGCCTTTTTGTAGCGAATAGTGCTATCTGTAGCCGTAGGAACTTAAAGAATTTAGAGATAAATAAGACACGGTGAATGAATTGCCGACATTTTTCAACTGTACTGAGTATTTCATTCGCGGATATCCAAGTCAGGATGCTTTTCAAGACTCGTGGTTTTCACCTTTCCCTAGTTGCCTTGCTAGTTTTATGTTCCACCTAAGTGTAAATAATGCGACGGGACCGATGAATTAGGCTTTGTTGACTTTTCTTCAAAGAAGGGAAATAGCGATAACTAAGGATTAAAAATTAATGGACAATTATTTTCACCATTTCCATATTGTCGATAATAAAGAAAGAAAACTCCCATAAATTTTGTAAACGCATATGGTCTTCAATTTTTCTTGAAACGACTGTAATACCCAGGGAAAATTAAAAACAGTTTTTATGCAAACTGTAGGGGTTAAACAGGTGTATTATGGCCAATGTTAAAATGTTAAATGTACCTGTTTGTAGATCGGCCAGAGTATCATTTTGTGTATTCATGGCTGGCCGTCTCGCATTAAAAATAAAAAAAAAAGCAGAATACGTGCGAGTTCTGTTATTCTAAAAGTTTGCTTTGGGTATTGAGATGCTTTTGCATACGGTTTCTGATAGCTCACCGACTGTTTATTGTACCGAAAAACTGATAGAAAACTGAAAAAACTTTGTTTTCACTTAAATTTATTTGTAGTGAATCTAACTTGCGTTGTTAACCACGCCCTGTTTTGGTGTTCTACCAAAATCCCGCGTGGGATAATACTACTAAAATACTACTTAAACACTTAGCTTATTGCTTCAAATTTCTGAATCACCGTTGAATTTGTATTACTTCCTTTGCATTACTTTTTTTTCTTTTTCTTTTCTTTTCTTTTTTTTCTTTTGGGGGGGGGGGGGTGGGAGGGGGGCTGTTTTCAGTTTTGCTTCTATGAAAAACACCGGTGGACACGGTAACTTAATCATCAGACCTGCGCCCCCTAAGTCAAAAGGAGCGTCCCTTATGAATAATTAATACTACTTAATGAATATGCTGTTTAGAGTGTTGAAATCATCTACCAAAAGGTTTCATTCCAAAGGAAAAGAAGCTTGGTAGTGAATATGCCCAGAACTATTCCACGAGTAAAAAACTATAGAGTTTTAAAGTGGCCAACAGTATTTATCTGTCTCGTCGATTTTCATGTAACATGGGAAGTTTTATTATAATCGTGCTTTTTTGTCCATTGTGTTAAACAGCGGGAACATCAATCGGCGTTCCCCTCTTTTGAGGTATATTTATGCTGGAGCAATGTGAGTAAACTTGGGATGACGCGTATCAAACATCATCTGGTGAACGGTTGTTGTCGTTTGTTTTAGTATATATGGTAGCTGTCATGACAGATCTGAAATTACGGCAGAGAAGTTGATCCGCTAAAAAGGAAACTGAAAGTCGTCATATTTTATTTTAAATATAATTTTCCTTTTACTTCCGAATGACACCAGTTCCCCGGTGTTGTTTACACGTGTTCTTCTATTTTCGTCAAGATCACAAATTTAACATTATAGCTGAAAATCTTAAAGTTGCCCCCTTACTTTATTCTTGTTTTTGACTAGTTATAAAATATCTCCCTATCTCACAAGTCTTCCCTTATGTTTCTATCTTAATCTAATGCACTCTCAATTCGAACTCTCGGAGTCGAATATCTCCGCGAACGCTTAGAACGACAAACCTTCAAAAAAATTTCTGAGATAAAGAAATTGTACGAGTTGTTCCCATTCTCTTTTATTGGTTTGGTTACCAAAACTACTACGCTGAACGTCACTTTTACGAAGTTAGTTTTGAAATATAACAAATGCGACTTGAGTTATTTCCTAGAAATATGCAAATATTAGTCAAATCAGTGACAATGTGCTACTCGTGAAACAATAAGACTCGCCAGGTTCTTAAAGCACGTGTTGTTCGGATTCATATTCTATCAGCCAGTGACTTCTGAGTTTTGAAACAACTTATACGCTTCTATTTATTTCGTTTTGTTTTGATATTTTTACGGGAAATTGCCACGTCGTTAGCAACATGGGCGAAAAGACCGAGCACAAGTCTGGGGGAAACTCCCGCCATCTTGCGAGATAAATACGCAAGGTTGCACCAATGTTTGTCGGATGGAAAGAAGACGGAGATGGCATTGATTGTGTTACTGTGGTTTTTATTTCGTTCGTCTTTCGCGTATCATGTCATGGGGAAGGATAATCTAACAGGTAAGACTCTTTTAAGTGCGGCAGGTTGATTTTTAAGGCGAGAAGAGCGTCTGCCGAGAGAAGTCGCTTTCTTATACTAAAAATACACCAGTCCTGCAATGTTTTGACAAGTTATTGTATGTTCTAAATTCTAACGCGGATTTTTGCTTAACACTTGTTGCTGTCAAGATACGAAATAGATTGCAGAGTTTTCAGTGGCAAAATTTAGTAATCTTTCAGCCCTCTTTTTTTTTTGGTTCGAAAGGCCTTCTCTTTTAATTTTAGCCAAAACCCGGGGGGTACTCCCTTATAAGGGCTTAATGGGGACGTGCGACCAGCCAGGGTATGTTTTTCGGGATTTTTTTCTTAAACAGGGTATCGATTTTATCATTTTTTGTCTTAATCAGGGCATCGATTTTATCAGGTATCTTTTCTTGGACGATAAACAGCCTGCGCGTATTTTCTAAAGCTACAGCCCATTTTTGTTTTCGGCAGTCGGGTTAATGTCTTAAACAGGGTATCAAAAATCGGAATTCTGTCTTAACGAGGGTAGGAAAATCAGCGGTTTTTTGTCCTAAACAGGGTCAGGGTATGAGGGGCCGGGCCGCACCTCCCCACGCAATGATATATCGAGTATCCCCCCCGGGAACTAGAAAGCAAATTTTTGTTGCTGTTTAGCACGTAATTCTCTCGCCGATTCGATCCGTACATCGCGTGACGCTGCTTTTGTTAGAAATGGAGAAATGATTCAAGCATATCTGTGTTTAAAACTTCATTGGAAAGAGAAGTAGTTCAGCCCTCAGTTTTCGCCTGCTTCGCGAGTGTATTAAGTCGAATATTACATATCCCGGGCATGTAACAAATTTTAATAAAACTAAGCCTGAATTGAAGGTAACCTTTGGTGGCTGATCGAGCAGTTCGATCAAATATTGCTAAAGATTAACTTAAGGTTGAGTCCTCACGCGCAGCGGTAAAATCCCTGGTTTCATATATTTTTCAGTCACGCTTTCGTTTATAATTGTTCATTCAATAGTGCTCTTTTAATGCCTGTATATAATATCCTGAAACTCTTCATTAGTAATAAAATACCTGATTGATGGCGAAAGTCATCCTCGAAAGCAAAAACAAAAACATATATACCTGGCTCTAACCTGGCACATTCGTTTAGTTTGAAAGACAAAACAATCGAGTCACCGAGTCACGCCATTCTATAGAGTGTTTTCACTCACGTGGCCAACATCTATGCAAATTTATTGGAACAAAAGAAAGTGTTTGCATAAGAAAAGAGTTCAACTCCCAGAGGATTGGTTTGGGACACCAACATGGCCGCCGTTTCATTGTTTTGGGACACCAATATGGCCGCCGTGACGTCATGTGAAAACACTCTATACATCGAGCACCTTTGATCAGCGGCTTGAATTCAAGGCTCGCTTTGAAACATGGCGGGAGAGTCGGCGAGAGGGATACTTCTCATTCAACGGTGAAAATTCTTCTTTTTGAGAGGTAAAAGAAGGTTCTAGTTTTCCCAGCTTGCATTTTTGTTGGTACTTACTTTACAAAATTTCAGTCCCGATTCATTAGCTGCAAACCGTTGCTGAGCGCTCGTTTTCTCAAAGAACCATGTGCCCTATTACCTTGTGTCAGCTAGGGCTGTCGACTCTAGATCTCCCGGATAATCCGGGGGCGCGATCCATTCAACCAAATTTCCAACCGGTCGGACCGGGAAAAGTGGTCCACCTTTTTCGAAACTTTTCCGGCTGGACCGAACCGATGCATTGGGTTTTGGACCGAAGTTTCCGGAAATTTTGGTTGAACGGATCACGCCCCGGGAGTCTCCAAGGCCCGGTTCATGAAAGGCTGATTAGCGCTAATCTAGGATTAAAATTTTGTTCCACTTTTTGTATTTACCTTCCTATGCATTGTTTAGAGTAACATTTTGTGTTATCATTTCTTTTTTTCGAAGTAAAGGCACAACAGTATTTTGTAAGCTCGAGTTGCATGTTCTTATAAAAGAGAACCTTGCTTAAAATTTGGCTTAATCCTAGCCTTCAGTGCAGGGGTTTTCTTTGGGCACGCAATTTGCTCGCGAAAGCGCCATGTTGAAACTTCCGAAGAGAGGAGGAAATGGGGCAAGTCAAAGGAAGCGGGGAGGGGGTGGGGAGAGAGAAGAGAAAATGCCTGCCCGAAAACACTGTGAAAATGAGAAACACCCCCTAACTAGACGCGCATGACTGCTCTTCTGGAAATGAGTAGCAGACAATAACAAAACAACCAAAACTGTCGCTCCAGTCCAAAGGCTCGCATTGTCTTAAGAAAAACAAGCTGGGGTTTATCATTGTTTTTATCTTGACTGAGTCACTATGCAATTTTCCACAGCTGATGAAGCTTCAGTTTAAGCTGCAATTCATCCTTCTAAATTCATCACCGTAAATTGGTATCCATGAGGGTTTAACATCCTGCAAGCAATTTTAAAAACTTACGAGCTGGGCCCAGCCTGATACAACATTGCAGGAAAACATCACATTCTCAGACTAGAAAGAACGTCGCTTAGTTATGCAGATCCTGAGGCACTTTGGACAAAAATAAAGAACCAAACAGCCTTATTTAGGGACAAAAAAGAGCTTAATGCTTCAAAAGAGGTCAAATAAAATGCTCTTGCATCAGAGGGCAATTCATGCCCATGAAGACCAGAAATTCAAAAACCACAGAAAATCAATAAACGTGTCATGAAATCTCAGTGTGAAACAAGTGGCTAAAATCACATTTGCTCAGTCAAAACATAGAACCCTCTAGAGCATAATCTACTCGCCAGAAAAAAAAAACGTATTGGAACAAGCAGCATTTTGGCACGAGGTAAAAGTGGTGTAGGTTTTAGTACTGTGAGCAAATCTTGTCCTGGTGACCAGTGTAGAAATCGCTTTGTCTTTCTCATTTCATAATACACACGACATTCCCAGCCAAAAAGACTGACGGAAACGGAATAAACAACATAGACTTACAGTTAATTGACAGGCAGCAATCTACTTCCCTATGTCACACCAAGCAGCATAGGGAGTTTCCCAAAAGAACAATGATATCAGGCAGGCATATTTTTTTCTCCCCTCCCCCTCCCCTTTTCTTTCTTTCACCCTCCCACCTACCGTAAGGGATAATTTCTACTCTCCCCAATGTTCCACTGTCATAAAATCAAAGATGGCGGCTACAACAATATTACAAACACCAACAAGGTTTCGCCCACCCAAAATATGCCTGCACTGCAGGCTAGCTTAATCCTGGGTTAAACTTAACCATCTTAACCATCTATTTGAAGACATGGGGGGTTGACAGCCCTGTTGTGTACTCATGTGTAATATTTACTCTTGAACGCCATTCAGTGCACTGATTTTATCTCTGTAGTTTTTTGAGTCAAATGTGTGAGACTTTCTTCTTGTCACAGTGCTTGTCATGAACGGGATCCCAGCGACTTCCAAAGACTTCCTTCGACTTCCCGAACTTTTCCAAAAATGTCAAAGATGTTCCGACGAGTGAGCACTTCCAAAGCTATTTCAAAGAGGACAACTGACCACTCCTGAAATACCATAACATACCATAATAATGCTCTTTGTTTGTCACCCCAAAAGTTTGCACAAGCATTGTTTTCAGGCTCTCTTGGGATTTCAAATGACCCCAAGAGAAACTGAAAACAATTCTTATGCAAAGTTTTGGGTTGACAAACAAAGAGCATTATGGTATGTTATGGTATTTTCCTGGAGTGGTCAATTTTAGTGTGTTTTGATTCTGTTAGGACAAAAAGTCATCATTCAATGCCTTTTTTGGGTTTCCTTGGAAACTGAATAGAATTTTCGTTATTAATCATGTGTCAAAGAACATTTTGTCCAGATTTGTGAGTTGAGCGTGACAAATTGTCCTTGATGCTCGAGATCAACATCTTTAGTCCGTAGGTGTGAGACTCGTGCATAATGCAGGTAGTTAAATTGCAGACAAGTACATTCTTGTTAGAGCCTTTTTGGAGCAACAATAATCCGTGTGAACCCAAGGAGTACTCCAGATTTCAAGTAACGGGAATGATCAAATGGGGGCAAAAAGCAAAACCCAAAACATCCCTGAACCATTTTTAAATAAACCCCAAAAACATCCTAGCAATGTGATGTGTGTGAAATGTTAAAACAGTGGCAATAAAAGAATTTATTCATCCTTAGCGTGTGAATATCGAGTTATGGAAGTTTGGAGAACACGAAAGATGCATAAGAGTTGCTTGAGGCGCAGCTTCTTGAGTGCTCTCCAAACTTCCTAAGTGCATACGAAACTTGACACACGCACAGCTAAAAGCATGAGCAAATTCTTTTATAACATAGCTGACAAAAATGCTTGCTTTTTGATTAACTGCAAAATTCTCAATTCTCAAATGCTTCTATTGGCTGATTACGAACACTCCAAAAAACTGTAAAAAAAAGACTGAGAAAGAAAATTTCCTTATTTATTTGTCAATGATCAAAAGAAACTAAGCAGAAACAAAGTTGAAAGAGTCTTAAAATCCACCTAAATTTGAAATACTCACATGTTCATAAGAAGTTGTTGAGTATGGTTTGGATTTGCTGAAAAGATGTTTAAGTTTTGCTCAGCGAAATGCGAAAAAATTGTTTTTTAGCGGAGACAACTGTCATCCTACTTTAAACTTATATTCATTTACAAACAATGGCTGGTCATTACAGCTTCTTGAGAACACCTGACTGCAAATGTTTTTGTGAGTAATAAATTTATGTCTTCTTGTGTAATTTGTCTTGTTATTGCCAAATAATTTTTCCTGTTTCAGTCGGATTTTTCGGCAATGACAAGAGTGCACAATTTTAATTCGCTATTTAGCTTTCTTTATAATTAACTTGTTTTGTAAAGGATAAACAAACGTTAAAAGCAGAGGACACTTTATACAAATTGGATATTTTCCGACACAGACCAATTTACGGTCTTTTCCCACTTAAATGTCTCCAGTCTTTACGACAGACTTTTCAAAAAATCTTTCTAAGGCTCTATTTTTCGCCAAACATCTTCACCACTTTTGCTGTTGGTTTGAGTGGCTAGAGCGAAGCTAAATTCTTAAAAAAATCTAGAAAGTTTTCCATCATTGCCATCCATTTTTGGGTACTTAGGAAAAGAGACGAAAAACACAGCTGAGCACATGATCTTGAAAAAAGATCTTTATTTATGCACAGGTGTGTGTAAATAAAGATTTTGTTCACAGCGACTCAATAGGAGTTATGTAGGGCAGGCACGCATGCTATGTAACTTATAAAACAACTTTGGCTATGCTTTGTTCGCAGAACTACGTGGCCTGGATACATGGCACTACCATTAAACTTCAGATTGTCCTGAATACCCCAAAATATCTCCACTTCAATCAAGTCTCCCAAAAAAATACTTGCCAAATATTCCTACCAAAAAACATTCTGGAATTGAAAATGTCAAGTCCAAAAAGAAAACCTTCAATCATCCCCGTCGCCGTGAAATACGGATTAGCCCCCCGCCCCGCTGGGCATGTGAATAGAATTATTTTAAAACTTTCTAAAACTTTACCCTACCCTGCTCAGTGGCAGAGTGTCTTTCATTCTTCCTTGGAAAATTTACCCTGCAAGTGAGCAGAGTCTCAAATCAAAGCTTCAACATCCGCTCCCGGTCAACCCCATGGGCATTTGAATTTTTTTCAAAAATCAATATTCAAATTCCCACTGCTTGAGCTAAAATGCAATTCAAATGCCCCATCATAGTTTCATTTTAGGTGATCAAATACCTCTATCCTGGGGAAATTAAAAATTAAGGGACCATATTACTCTTTTAACTATTAAATGTAGCTTGTCTAATGCCCTTGAAGCCAATGCAGACAGAGCAAAGCTTTTCAGCTGTTCCACGGTAAAGACGTAAT
Source organism: Porites divaricata (assembly GCA_038088405.1). NCBI lineage: Eukaryota > Metazoa > Cnidaria > Anthozoa > Scleractinia > Poritidae > Porites > Porites divaricata. Next base: position 41,943,299 of record JBBMOI010000002.1, on the reverse strand, counting down.
CTTTTCTTTTCAGTCCACATGATGATTTATCATGTCCCATGGGACTCCTTGAAGTTCCCACTTCAAAATTCAAAGAAAACAGTACTTAAGTGACCCTTTGCACAATAAAAACAAGGTTTAAAAATTTAGCTCTTTTTATAAATGTAGATTAACTGCCTGCTGTGTATTCTTTCCCCTTTCCAAAGAGGTAAAGCTTTCTATGCTGCTCTTTATAATAATTATATATAATTATGACCCCCGAGAAATTAATGTTTCAAAAATTTTGCAAAACAAAACAAAAACGCACATTCCAAGAAAATACTACCATTCGTGACAGAATATCGCCCCTCAGTACCGAATCTAAAAACTATCATCATGCACAAATGGTATCTTACAGAAAACCAACCGTTGCTTAGAGAAATCTTTAAAGACCCTCCCGTAATATCTTGCAAAGAGGAAAGTCACAACAAGATATACTCGTAAGAGCTAAACTATGAAGGTAAGATCGAAGCAACAGCAACTGAGCCAAAGATAGACGTGAATAGCCTGTCAACATTATGAACAACTCAAACTATGAAGCTTTAAGGTCAAAGATATACAACAACTTGGCCAAAGGGAGTCGTGTATGGCCTGTCAACATTATGAAACAAAAAAATGCCATAGTTATTCAATAACTATGGCAATTTTTTTCTCATTTTTGAGTTTTCTGGAAAAGAGTTAAACCAAGGTCTCCAAGTCTTGAACAGTTTGAGATTTTACGATTCACCATCACCAGCATAGTCTAGAGAATTTTGCATTATCTATGTTATACATTTCTTTGCAGTTACCATGGATATGAAGGTCTGGTGTAAAGCAGCTAATAAAGGATTCAAGATGGTAAATGTTATTTGGCTTCCTCCCAACAGTCCAGAGGGTACCTCTTCTGTTGAGTCCAGTTCTTACACAGTATTTTTTACAACTGACATTTTGGGAAAAACTGAAGAGTATCAGTTTGGCTGTTCTCTAGACACAACACAGCAGTCATTGCAGCAAGGGCAATTGCAATGCAGCATTTCAAGTGAAGATGGCTTTTCATGGTCTTTTTACTTCATCCTGAAAATGACAAATTCCTCTGGATCTTATGTTACTAGAAAAAAATCGTGTCGCCTTGTGACAAGTGGTAAGCTCTAAAGGATGATTGCAATAATATTAAAATTTTAGTGATGGGACAATAGTCTGCCTGACTTTTTATTATGACAGAGTGTATCCCTTCTCTGTAAGTAAGATTATTTCTTCTTCCTATTGGAAGTATGGTGTGTATCTTGAAGCCTGGCCTCATTGGCTGCTTGGCTTAAATACTCAGCTAAATCATGGTCTGAATTATAAATCTGTTTGAGAACGACTGTCATGATAAAGCTTACAAGCTGCCTACATGTCAATGTTGAAAGGCCTTAAGGGTAGTGTCATGTAATTTTCATTTATTTCTGTGTACCTGAATTGTCATAGGAATTAGATTCCAGGTCTCTCTTCCAGAGAAATTGTCTTCTCCACACTAGCACAACCAACCCAGTCCAGTGCAGTTGGATGCTCTCATTTGCCTGGCATTAAGTTTGTGAGCCATAACTAATGCCCTTACATTTGCTTGTGTTGTTGTTTTATTCTTTTGTCATTCAATGAAATGCATCTTTTCCTGAAATCACACACCTTAGTAGCATTATTGGCTGCCTCCATAAATATTCAACCTTTATGAAATCTTAAAACCCTGTTTGGGGGATTGGGATTGTGGGGTGGAGGGGGTGCTAAATGGGCTCTCTAGCTAATTAAGGTAAAGTAACTTTATTTAAACTTGGTAATTCCATTCCATGAGGTACAATTACATTTTACTACAAGTATACATGTAGACTCTAACTACCTTGCTAAACTAGAATTTAAAGATAAAACAAAAGTAATAAAGATCATACTGAAAAATGCCTGCTTCTCAAGGAAGCTGTACCACTTTTAAAAAATTATTAAGTAATATCACTATCATAATTGAGGTTTCTAACCTTGCTTTAAATTCAGTAACGGATGTTGATTGTCTGACCGCCAAAGGCAAGCTGTTCCACAGCACACCTCCACTATAACAAAGGCTTCTTAAAAGTGCAGGGTTGTGGAATTAGTGAGCTTGCATTCATTTTCTTCTTGGTTATCAGTAATTTAATTGCAGCGAGAAACTGAATGCGAAGTCAGATATTCTGGAGCATGGGCTGTGTTATTTACAATGCTGTGCATCATAATTGCTTTACTAATTTCGCACTGAGGGATAAGTCTCAATCAGTTAACTTTTGAAACATTTCACAGGTACTGCAGTCATAACTGGAGAAAGTAAGAATGTGAGCAACAATTGTGCAATTACTGCAATTTAGAAGATAGGTTCTTAGAACAGTTTCCCCACACTACATTACGCAGTAATCAACAGGTGTGGCTGGACCAGTGAATTGTATACCTTCAACAGAATCTCAGAAGGGAGAAAATGTCTAATATGCTTGTTTGCACTAATGCCAGAAGCAATCTTCTCAATCGATTATGAAGTTGAGACTTGCTTAATTGGGGGATTGGTGCATAGGTGTCCTGCAGGCTAATGGAGGGAAGGAAGTCCAAAACAATGTCCTTCACAAAAGAGGTTTCATTTGCAGCCTTGATGGACAGTGCCCAGTAAATGTGTTGTTAACATGTTCAAGAATTATTCTAGCTACTATAATTTCTATTTTATTGTTATTTACTTTTAATTGTGTGACTTAAATTTTTTATGATTTTCTTGATTTTCAACCAATTGTGAAATTAAAGACCTGGGAAGAAAGAATGAAAATAGCTACACAAAATTTAATGTCCTTTTATACTATAATGTTTTAGTCAACCCCAGCATAAAACATAGTTATCTTGTCCACATGAATGTTCTCTATTTATTAATAAGTTTCACTTGGGGCATGCAAGCTTACTTCGTCTGAGTCAATGTCATCCTGCTGTATAGGTCTTGTAGGATACCCCATGTGTACTCACTAATCATCCCATTCCTTTTTCACTCCAACTTAATACTTTTTAATTATTTTCCAATCCCCTTAGATCTACTTTGGTGCAAATTATATATTAAACTGCAGTTGCTTTTTGTTTAGTGCCACTGGAAACAATTTCCGTGGACACTAAATGTTTGTTAATGCAAATCGGACGTTTGACATTTACATTTTCGCAAGATATATTTGACTTTGCATATTTTTTCATCCAAACTATTTTCGTGAAATAAAGTTACCGCAAGAGTAATTAGCAGTAAGGGCCCGGTTCCTGAAAGGCCAATTAGCAGTAATCCAGGATTAAAAATTTTGTTCCTCTTTGTGTATTTACCTTCCTACGCATTGCTTGCATTAACAATTTGTGTTTTCATTACTGTATCTCAGAGTAAAGACTCAACAGTATTTTGAAAGCTTGAGTTATATGTTCTTAGACGACAAAACCCTGCTTAAATTTGGCTTAATCTTGGGTTAAGCTTAATCATCTTTCGAAGAACTGGGCCATGGTATTTAGCACTGGACCATCTAATGTCATTTACATGTACCTTTGGTTGTTTCTTTTATTGTTTATAATTATATTATTTGTTTCGACGATTTTTTGCAGTTCATTGTACATTGCCACAAAATTTTAAAGTAATGGAGAGTGGAAAAAGGAATCTCACGTTGTCATGGGAACCTGCCCCTTATATGGGAAAACAGACTTCAACACTGTGTTACAGGATCTTGTATGCCTCAGCACAAGCGAAACTCAATGAGGTAAAAAGCGAATTCCCCAGAAATACATACCAGTAAAAGTGGTCACAATAATTAAAACTGTTCATCTATAAGAATGGGCTCTCATTAGCGACCAAGTGATACACGTATTGAGGGTAGTGGCTCATTAGAGCTTTCAACAGAAAGCTTATGACGTATATTTCACATTATAATTAATTATGTTGTTAATTACTGTTACACTAGCTAAAATAATATTTACAGTTTCTTATTTGTTACATATCACATTCAAAGTTAACTATCCATTTGTGATTATGTTGTGTATTTCCCTAAATTGGATCTAGAAGTCAATACGTCTATTCAAAAGTTGACCGAGTGTATGCCTGGGAGAACTTTAAAACTATGGTAAAGACCAACTGATGCTGTTGCTTATGGAAGCAGCCACTTGCAAAAGCTTTTCTTTAAAGAGCTTAAATCACAGTTCAAATGGGGTTTTTGATGTCTAGACACTGAGAAGACTCTCACTACACCACCACATCTCCAGCCTGACGGACAGATTGAGTGTTCCGATCAGCAGGTCCCTCATTGATATTTTCCCTGGGAAGATCCACAAACAGACTTGGATCTGTAGCTTCCAGCTTGATGATGACCTCTCAAGATGCTCTTCGTATGTCATACCTCTTAATGCTGGGACTGGAGGTTCCTAGAATACCACCTGAAGTTTCATCACTCCAGGTGGACTATGCTCGGACAGTTCAAAAAGCGATCGGCCAGTGCACGTGATTTGGACAGAAAACAACTAAAAAATTCATTTGAAGCCATAAGGGGAATTGTGATAAACGCCATGCTGGAAGGCGCCGACGCGTGTTTTGTATACGTTATTTCTTAAAAAAAAATTAGGGGGAAATAGCCGAAAAATACAGGGCGATGTTTTTTTAGTGAATTAAGGTCACATGCAAATATTCAAGCAATTCTGGCCTCAAACAATGTTATACTGAATGATAGCACAGCTTTTGTCAGCATTGTGGTTCTCCAGCAGCAAGAACTTTGGTAGCTGGAAGGATAGCTGAATAGAGAACTGATCGTCTGAGACTTGCTTATTTGTGTTTTTTCTCCTTGGTTTTTGCAGTCTGTAAAGATTAGATCCACCATGGTTGAATCATTAGTGCACACGTTTCTTGATCTGCTTCCATACACACAGTACAGATTCTTTATCCAGTGCAGCTTGATGGATTGTGTAGGTGGCTGGGGAGCATTTAGTGGACCTCTTACAGGAATGACAAATGAAGAAGGTCAGAGGTCACAAATAAGAACATTCTTCTTATCAACTTATACACGTTTTGATGCAATTATATTAACTTTATTGTTGATGCATAAGTGATGCTAGCTTACCCCTTTAGCCTACCTAAAGAGGTGTTTTAGGTGTGATTAAGTCTTAAAAGCAGTCAAGGGAGACATGAAGGTAAATGGTTTTCTCTCTTTGTAGGGGCAGCAAGTGTATATATCTTTTTTCGTTTTAAAAAGGAAATATTTCTGACCAGGTCACCATTTTAATCTGGCAGTTAAGGAAAGTTGTTTAACATGATCTCCCCCTTTAAAAAGATATTCTTTGATCTTTCTGGTCATTATGTCCAACTGGAGTTACGGATGTTTTGTTGGACATACATTTAGTCTGATGACCGAATGACACCACTCAACGCTGCTGAATACCCCCTTTCATATTAAAATATTGATTTAAACCAGGTAACAGCCATATTAGCAGGCAAATGGAGTTTGAAAACAAGTCTCAACCTACTCCTTCCATCAACTGGCAATAAAATGCTGAACCTTTATTCTCCATTTTAATTATAGTACAGTTATGTTAATTTCCCTTCTCTTTCCTACAGTACCAGTTGAGGCTCCAGAGTTTGAGAACTGGTCGGTTTCCAATATTGCACAGGATAAACGTGATATAACAGTAGTTTGGAAGGTAAAGGCATTCTTGTAAGTATAGCCTGCGTAGCAAGCGTTTCCGTGCGGTTCAGGAGCAAAGAACGAGGAACGGGAGTCAAAGACCGCGCGACAAATGGCGCAAGTAAAAGAACGGGGAGAGAGGGTGGGAAAGAAAGGAAGGAAACGCTTGCAGACAAACTCCGGCACTTTGAAAACCGCCCACTTGTCCTGTCATGCCTGAGTTCGCGCACCAACATTTGATGTTGTCATCACCTGTCATAATTGACCAATAAAATGCTTGGCCTTCCGTGGAACGTAAATGAACTTTAGAGGACGCGTGTGTAAAACCACAATAATTTTTTGTTAGTATTTTGAGTCATAATGCAGTCCTCCATAGTGGATGTAGTTGCAGTGTAAGGTGTGATCCATTCTTCGAAATTTGGATCTGTAAATCACTATCCGAGAAAATTTAACATCCCGCAAAACAAAAATCGCTAACGAGCTGGGTCCAGCACGACAAAACATTGCAGGAAACCATCGCATTCCTGACAAAAGAAAATCGCTTTTAGTTATTCAGATCCAGGAGACACTTTGGAGAATAAATTAAACGGCCTGAAGTCCTTATAGAGTCGTAAGAAGAGCTTTGCGTTTCAAAAGAAGTTAAAGAAAATGCTCTTGCATCGGAGGGGAAATCTTGCCGACCAGGACACAACCACCACAGGAAATTAATATGCGTGTCACATACCATACATGACCTCTCAGTATGAAACAAACCTTTGATCGACACATGTCAATACTGTTGGACTAGCCGAGCCAATCAGGCGCTGCGTTCGCTGGCGAACGCAGGTTTTCAAAATCGAGGGGTTTGTCTGCAAGCGTTTCCTTTCTTCCCCTGCCCCTCCCCCCTCTTTCATTTTTTGGCTTTCGTTTTATTTCTCGCGCGGTCAAAACTGAAAATCCCGTTCCTCGGTCTTTCTTTAATCCGAAACCTAAAGAAAACGTCATTAAAGATGTGAATATTGTTCATCGTGGTGTCAGATAGGAATGAACGTTTATTCGTTTGTCTCACGATAGAATCGCTTTGAGATATTGATCGCGACGTTTCGACTGCAATACTGCTAGTCTTCATCAGGCGATGAGGTCGATTGCTTACGTGTAGCTATTTATGCACGTTGGTTCACTGTGATTGGTGTATTTCGATCCTCATTATTCCGACTAGCAGATGATGTTCCCTCAGGGGTCCGCTTTGTAGTTGAACGGCTGTTGTGTTTTCTGATCGTAGGCATCCATGCTTCGGGAATTTCGATTCCGTTGTCTCTATTGATGTTATTAGAATGAAGTCTTATTTGGATAGCCTCTTTGACCCTACGTGTGTATCGGTGAGGGTCACGATCGATAAACTTGACTTGATTCCATAAAGGAAGATGCCCCGTTTCGTTTGCGTGCTCCGAAACTGCGGAGGTTTGTGTATGAGCAAGCCGTATATCTCTGTCATGTTCTTTTATCCTGTCTTGCATTGCTCTCCCTGTTTCGCCTATATATACTTTGCCGCATTCACATGGAATTCTGTATACAACACCTTCTTGTTTACCTGGTTCTAGGGCGTCTTTCGGTCGTACTAAGTAAGACCGAAGAGTTGTGTCAGATTTAAAGACGGTGCGAACGCCTTGTTGTTGTAGGCAGCGGCGAAGAACCTCTGATACACCTTTAATATAGGGTAAAACCGCGGTAGATTTAAATTCCTGCGTGGGTTCGTTGTTGGCTGTTGGTGTTGTGGTTTTAACAAGTTTTCGTATGAACGAAGAGGGATAACCGTTGGAAACAAGTACCGATGATAAATGTTTCTTTTCTTCAGCGATAACTGATGGTTTTGTTATGAGGTGTTTGGCTCGGTCATATAGACACTTAACAATACCACGCTTCACTGACTGAGGATGGTGTGAGTCATAGGCTAAGTATTGATCAGTGTGTGTGGGCTTTCTGTATACACTGGTAGTAAGAAGGCCGTTTGAGTCCCTTATAACTGACGTATCGAGAAAGGGAATGCTGTCATCTTTCTCGGTTTCCATGGTAAAACGAATAGTGGGCTGTTGGTTATTAAGATGTTGTAAAAAGCCGTCGACTTGGTCTCGATCTAATATAGTAAAAGTGTCATCTACATATCGCTTCCAGATCTTAGGTTTGTAGATCGCACTTGCTATCGCATGCTCCTCAAAATCTTCCATGAAGATGTTGGCTATAACCGCGGAGACAGGGCTCCCCATAGCGGCTCCGTCCTTTTGTTCGTAAATTGATCCATTGTACTGGAAATACGTGGATCGTAAAACAAAGTTTAAAAGGTCGGCAATTTGTGCAGGTGTTAGGTTTGTGCGGTCGGCAAGACCGGGATCGTTTTCTAGTTTGTGAAGTGTGGCCTTTACGGCATCTTCGATTGGCACGTTCGTAAATAAAGATTCTACGTCAAATGACACCATGATTTCCTTTTCTTGTATTCTTTCATGGTTGATGGTATTCACGAAATGAGTAGAGTTGGAAACTGCGTACTCCGATTTGCCTGTCAGTGGGGACAGGATGTCAGCTAAATGAGCCGACAAATCATAAGCAAAGGTGTTTATGCACGATACAATAGGTCTCAATGGTACATTTGGTTTGTGTATCTTAGGCTGACCGTAGATCCTAGGTGGCTGTTTGTGCTGAGGCCTGATCTTGTTGTAGAAATATGGGCGCACAGCCCTAAGGTTGATTCGTCGCCACGAGCGTTGTTCACGCAAGCTCGCACGTTTCAGCAACCACCTCACCTTTCTTACAAGGTGTATTAAGACTCACATTATTCCACGAGACCTTCGGGTCCAACCACCAGTTCCAACTAAAGGCGCTCGCAGAGTAGCCGAACTAGCCTCTAAAAGATTCTTGAGGGAAAGAATACGACTAACTCAGAGAGCTAAGGGAGATGCGAAAAGAGAAACTGAATCCACTGCCGAGGGAATAACAGCCACCCTTAAGGCAAACGAAGCTAGTGATATACTTGAAAAGATCAGAGTTAATACCCAAAGAGTATTCAATGCCACCAAAGATCGACAACAACGCAAGTTCTTGAAACTTGTACAGGAGAAACAGGCCTCTGTTTCACCTCATGTTAACCTAACATCACAAGTCGACAAAAGCAAATGGGTGATTAACTTATCATCACGGCCTCTTAATGATGCTGAGGTATCATTACTAGAGAAAGGGTTAAATTTTGCAGTAACACCAACCACCATTCCAGCCACTGAAATTGTCGCTAAAGTTGAAACAGCCATAAGAACGCTTGACTCAGAACAAGCTGACACAATAAGGAGAACCGTTAATAGCGTCCTTCAAAAGGCTGAGCCACCAAAGCCCAACATCACGAAGGAAATGCATGAAGCCCTTAACAACATAAAAAAAGACGACTCTATTATGATACTACCAGCCGACAAAGGTCGCGCAAGTGTAGTTCTAGACACTAACACCTATCATGAAAAAATGAAAACACTAATCGAAACGGGTCCATATCAACTCCTTAATAAAGACCCCACGGATCGACTCAGCCGTAAACTCACTGAGAAGCTTCTTAGTTTGAAACGAAGCGGGCATCTATCAGAAACAGTCTACAACAAGATCAGGCCTCAGCACAAACAGCCACCTAGGATCTACGGTCAGCCTAAGATACACAAACCAAATGTACCATTGAGACCTATTGTATCGTGCATAAACACCTTTGCTTATGATTTGTCGGCTCATTTAGCTGACATCCTGTCCCCACTGACAGGCAAATCGGAGTACGCAGTTTCCAACTCTACTCATTTCGTGAATACCATCAACCATGAAAGAATACAAGAAAAGGAAATCATGGTGTCATTTGACGTAGAATCTTTATTTACGAACGTGCCAATCGAAGATGCCGTAAAGGCCACACTTCACAAACTAGAAAACGATCCCGGTCTTGCCGACCGCACAAACCTAACACCTGCACAAATTGCCGACCTTTTAAACTTTGTTTTACGATCCACGTATTTCCAGTACAATGGATCAATTTACGAACAAAAGGACGGAGCCGCTATGGGGAGCCCTGTCTCCGCGGTTATAGCCAACATCTTCATGGAAGATTTTGAGGAGCATGCGATAGCAAGTGCGATCTACAAACCTAAGATCTGGAAGCGATATGTAGATGACACTTTTACTATATTAGATCGAGACCAAGTCGACGGCTTTTTACAACATCTTAATAACCAACAGCCCACTATTCGTTTTACCATGGAAACCGAGAAAGATGACAGCATTCCCTTTCTCGATACGTCAGTTATAAGGGACTCAAACGGCCTTCTTACTACCAGTGTATACAGAAAGCCCACACACACTGATCAATACTTAGCCTATGACTCACACCATCCTCAGTCAGTGAAGCGTGGTATTGTTAAGTGTCTATATGACCGAGCCAAACACCTCATAACAAAACCATCAGTTATCGCTGAAGAAAAGAAACATTTATCATCGGTACTTGTTTCCAACGGTTATCCCTCTTCGTTCATACGAAAACTTGTTAAAACCACAACACCAACAGCCAACAACGAACCCACGCAGGAATTTAAATCTACCGCGGTTTTACCCTATATTAAAGGTGTATCAGAGGTTCTTCGCCGCTGCCTACAACAACAAGGCGTTCGCACCGTCTTTAAATCTGACACAACTCTTCGGTCTTACTTAGTACGACCGAAAGACGCCCTAGAACCAGGTAAACAAGAAGGTGTTGTATACAGAATTCCATGTGAATGCGGCAAAGTATATATAGGCGAAACAGGGAGAGCAATGCAAGACAGGATAAAAGAACATGACAGAGATATACGGCTTGCTCATACACAAACCTCCGCAGTTTCGGAGCACGCAAACGAAACGGGGCATCTTCCTTTATGGAATCAAGTCAAGTTTATCGATCGTGACCCTCACCGATACACACGTAGGGTCAAAGAGGCTATCCAAATAAGACTTCATTCTAATAACATCAATAGAGACAACGGAATCGAAATTCCCGAAGCATGGATGCCTACGATCAGAAAACACAACAGCCGTTCAACTACAAAGCGGACCCCTGAGGGAACATCATCTGCTAGTCGGAATAATGAGGATCGAAATACACCAATCACAGTGAACCAACGTGCATAAATAGCTACACGTAAGCAATCGACCTCATCGCCTGATGAAGACTAGCAGTATTGCAGTCGAAACGTCGCGATCAATATCTCAAAGCGATTCTATCGTGAGACAAACGAATAAACGTTCATTCCTAAAGAAAACGCTTGCTACGCAGGCTATTGTAAGTACGTAACACTAAGCAGGGGATCTCTAAGAGCATTTACGTCAACGGAACATTGTTTAACAACCTGTTCCCTCCTTCAGTGACAGACATGTCCCTCTCACTTTCATAAAAACCTTCAAGCACTAAAAAGAACCCTCTTCAGCAAAGGCACCACCAGCGTTAGAAGGTTACGGAAATATGGCACATTTTGGTCATTTTTTACATCCAATTAATCGGGACATCACTAAGCTCTCAGAACGAGTTGTTTAATTGGCTAACAAGATGAATGTCTTAGTAGCTACTGAGACGAGAGGTTCATGAGAGCTTTGAAGTATCACTTTTGATTAATGTTGATTCAGATAACTTACACAAGCTGCAAGCAGAGTGACAAACTGCAGGTTAAACAATTATTGCCACCTGAAGTGGTTTTATTAAGGTTAGGAGCAGAAGGGCATCTGGATTTACCACATGGGCATAATTTAATATGAGATGTGAACTTGTATTTTGTTCTTTTGGTTATCATTTTGAATGCTACTGGTCATAGTCATCTCCACAGCCAGTCAGTTTGCCGGTGCCTGTCCCTCAATGAAACCCTTGCACCTGTAACAGGTTGGTGATTGTGCAATGTTTTTGTTTTTCATCTTTTAACCCAAAAAGCATTAAATCTCTTGTTCGTAGCTTCCTCCTCGAAATACCTGGAATGGCGTTCCAAGGGAGTTCCAAATCGATTTCTGGCAGGTTTTGTCACAAGAGAATGGCTCATGGACCCCAGTCCCAAACTCTACCAGGAATCTGCAGATCAAGAACGGGTCTGTTACAAGAGCCAGGCTTCCTGCGTTAAACCGGTTTACGGACTACCAGAGTCACATCAGCATGTGCACAACTCAAGGGTGTGGTCCGGAAAGCTCCCCTTGGTTTTTTCAAGGTATGTGACTTTCTGTTTCATTCTCAAAAGAAGTGAATTTCTTGGTAGTTTAACCCACTGCGTTAAGCTTGCATGTTCTTTAAGTGTAGTAATCTTAATCTTGTTGACCATTAGGTCTCCATGGGTGGCCAGAAACGTTATAGAGTATGGTGGTGTTGGTTACAGAATTTAGAGTTTGACAACCCTCTATGTTTAAACAAAATATTTGGGTGAACAGAGTTTGCCATAGCGACACAAAATAAATAACTTTTTGTAAAAGCGTTGTCGTTCAAGAAGTATAAACGGTGTGCAAGGAACAAGGATTTATGGCCATACGTTCATTTGCAAAGCAAATTCAAAGTTTTTTTTATCAAAAGTACACATTGTCACGAGCCGCTCGTGCTGATGCAAATCCCTAGAGTACTTTGTTTAAGGTATGCCGTTGTCTTTTTATGCGGTCTTCCAAGAAAGCTTTTAGGTCCTATCTTATGATTTTGAAGTGTGTGTTAGCGATATGGCTACGCTATTTAATTGATGCATTGAGCAAAGAAACTGATCACCAATAATCAGATTCCTTGATGTTAATAACTTTTGCCCAGTTAGCTCAGTTGCTTGAGAGTAAGTGCAAAAATGGTATGATCAATAATGCTGGCTGTGAATAGGACGGGTCTCTCAAATGATAACTTTATTGGAGGGTGCCGTTAAGTTCGGGTTTACACCAGAGATTTTTGCTGAGTTTTATGTTTTCAGATGTTTTTAATGTTTAGAGTATTCATATTACTCTAAATGGCCTTAATGGAATAAATCCGGAAACTTTGCAGGCATTTACACAAATCAGTAAATCCGAGATTATTCATTCACATACAGTGCCCGAATTCAAATTCTACGGACACGTTACCAAACCAGGAGGTTTTTATTTTTTTGACTCATGAATCTTCAAGTAACCGGAAAAAAAAGAATCCGGTACCAAAATGTTTCGGATTTGTCGCAAATGTAAAAAATCTCCTCTAGTATACAATACAATAACTCGGTACCTCCTGAAAGAGCAATTCTGAGATAATTTACGTTTTGCTTAGGGCATAGAAAAAATGATTACATGTACCCAGCTAAAAGCAATATAAATACAAAACCTAAGCTAAAATCATGTGGTACAATTTTGTATGATAAATAGTTCACGCTTTACAGTGTTTTTTAAAAACTGCTGAGTGATTCACTGTTTCTGTTGTTTAAACAAAGGGAGTTCCAAAAACTTATTGAAAGAAAATATGAAGAACGCTGAGCGGTACCAGTTCTACAAATAAGAAGTTGTAACTAATCATTATGAATTTTGCTAAGCCCTTAGCTTTGTCTCCGCCACCCGGCCCTATCAATTACTTACTGCAGAAAACTATACGGGAATGGCTACAAGCTTTTGGCGCAACTATTTCTGGGATCGTTAGGGTGGACAAGCGTTAGTTATGATATGGTCGATAGTATTTAAGGCAACCATTGACTAATCACAAGTAAAGCCTGTCCACCCAAACGATCCCAGAAATCGTTGCGCTGAAAGGTTGCACCCATTCCTCTTACAGTTTCTGGAGTGGAGAATTATGAGGGGACGCTAAAGGACTCACAAAAACTGTTCGGAAAATTTGGGGCTATAGAACCCGTCGTATGGCCTCTCTTTCTGTTTCTGCGGAGGGGGTGACAGTCATTGGAGCAAGCATTTCTGGTGTACATGCCTTGCAAAGCTAATAAAAACAATAAGCACAGTACAGCTGGTAAAGGGTTTATCTGCCTAGTGGAAGGTTGTGAGTTTGTAATGGGACATTCCGTGCCTGGTATATAGTCTAGCATTAGGTCGAAATACTGGGTTTGCATCAAAACTCAAGGTAGTCACCAAGGCTCTGATTATAGCAAATGGAAGTGTATTAACAGTTCTAAGAGAAACAAAAGGTAAATTTCGCCTAGGGAATATCGATTGTTTTTCACCAGTTTTGATTGCGGTCGGCCTATCCCATGACTGCATATTTGGGTCAGTTCTTTTCAACTTCATTATGACACTGGAATTTTTGTAGAAGAAGGTTCCAAACTTCCAGGTTACTCCTAGTATTTGTAGAATTTTCCTGTGTGATGGCATATAGTGGAATCCAGATCTGAACAAGTAATAGAGGACAAATTACAGATGGATTTGAGCGTAAAACTGGTACTCCTGTGATCTTAGGGGAGTCAAGAGAACTGAGCGGTACGGTGATACTTGCTAGGAAACATGACATGCCATACTGTATATGTCTTGTCTACCTCAAACATGACCAGTTGACAAAGAAGGATGCCATACCACTTCCTCGGATGGATGACGTGTTGGAGGCCTTGGGTGAGGATCAGTGGTTTTTCTAGCTTGGATTTGGCCTCCGGGTCAGTGAAAGAAGAGGATAGGCCTAAGACTGCCTTCTCAGCTCAACAAGGACAATTCCACTAGAGAATAATGCCCTTCAGACTGACAAACGGGCCAGCTAGCTTCACTTGAGTGATGAATTTAGTGCTAAATGGCCTTACATGCTCGTTGTCTGGTGTATTTGAATGATATGATCATCTGCGCTTCCACCTCTGAAGATCACATCCGCCGCCTTCGGTTATTGTTTGATCATACGAGGACTAGTGATTTGTACTGAAGCCTACTAAATGTGACTTCCTTTGAGGCGAAGTTGCCTTTTTCAGACGTATCGTGTCTTCTGACGGAATAAATACTGATGCTGAGAAAGTCAAAACCGTCAAGACATGGCCAGTACCACTGAATGTGAAAGGGCTTCCTTGCTCTTGGTCTTCATCCTTGGATTTGCCACTATTGCAGAGCCCCTCTACAAATGGTGGAGGAACAAAGTACCATTTTGAAGGCAACAAGAACAACAACCTGCGTTTGGACAAAGAGTGGATAACGAAAATGAGACCAAAATTGCTGAAGAAGGCTAGAACATTGTAGGGAATTTGAAACTTCTTTCGGGGAGGAGATGGTGTAATGGGACATTTCGTGCCGGACATATAGTATTAGACGAGGTGGGGAAAAAAAGGCTTTTGTGAAAGGGAATCGACCGTGGTGCTTGGTCTTAGTTCAATCTTATGTTCTCAGCTACCCAATAAAAAGAGTCTGGACCTTTTCATTTGTGACGTTTACTACAAGTTCATTCCCCGTCTGGACAACCAACACGCGTCTTTAGATCCTTTTTAAATATTTAAGTAAATAAAATAACGATTTAGAGATAGCTCATCCACATAGTGGTTCCTTGTCTAGCATTCCTTGTCGAATGGGAATTTGGAAATGTTGGTTGAATAGACGGGAAATCCAAAGCACCTGGAGAAAAAAATCGCAGCAAAGTAGAGAGCCAATAGCAAACTCAACGACATGTCATCGACACTGGGATTTGAACTGGGGTCACATTGTTCGCACGCAAGTGCTCTCACCACCTCGCTACCCTTGCTCCCCATTACAACTTTTAGAAATTCCAGGAGGTGTGGTACATCATGTTTAAAAATGCTTGGAAAAAGATAACTGATAACATTTCGTGTGTTGTTTCATTTCAGGCGATCCAAAGCCGCCTAACGCATTATCATATGGCGAAAGCAACAACACATTTATTTGGATTATCGTTGGAGTAATATCTGGCATCGTGGTTGTAGCAATAGTTGTCATTGCTATAAGGCATTGCAAAAGAGGAAGGCAAGAAATTATTTGCTAAGTAATTTAGTGTTGATATTAAATTGTTTTTTTCATGAGTTTGGTTTGCTTTCTTCCCCTTTTAAGCTCTTCATTTTTTAAAAAGAAAAATCGGGAAAGTATTTGTATTTCCTATACTCCAGTCAATCAATCAATCAATCGTTTATTTACCCACGTATTATCTAGTGAGCTAATAAGAACTCGAGTTTTGATGTGTATACTGTTCTTGGATATTTGCAAATTATACTCCCAAAATACTTTTTCCTAGCCTTGAAAAACCTTTGTTCAGTTTTTCCTTCGCGATATACTCTAATTTTAATGTATACAACTACACGTTAGTGTACTTGTATAATAAATAATTTTTTAAACTTATTTTAGGGAAAGAAGAGAAAATCTGCAAGCACTAGAAGACATTTTACAAGTGGTACGGAATGAATACTTTAAAATAAACTTCCTTTCACATGCAACTAGGTGAAAGGACATTGCTAAATGGCTTCTGCGCTTTAGGAGGCTTAGCTTCATAAGTCCAGTATTGTTGTTGTTGTTGTTGTTGTTGTTGTTCTTCTTCTTCTTCTTCTTCTTCTTCTTCTTCTTCTTCTTCTTCTTCTTCTTCTTATTGTTATTATTATTATTATTATTACTAGCCCTTTTTTTAGCGAAATTGTAAATAAAGTTTTGTTCCATTATTATTATTATTATTATTATCATTACTGCTGTTATTGTCGTTCAATTGATGTCAATCGGTCATTCACAAAAAATTACTGCCGTATGTTCTTGCAAAAGAAAAGAGAGAGCACGAAATACTGCGGATTTACGTACTCTCTTTTTATAGGTATTAGTTAATTTTTAGCGGGGCTCCCACGTGCGCTTCGGAGCTCCATACTCATAGAATATGGTCAACCTCTTCGTTTGGTTGTCACGTGATTGACCAAACGTACGTACGTACGCGTCTACAGTTGCTTTGACCCTGCTCACCATGGTCACGCGTTGGTCACGCTCTACGTCCAATTTTTATGCTCTGATTGGTCAAAAGTTGACAGGTGAGTTCATGTGGAAAATTTATGCAGCGTCTTGAATCTTGTTTACTTTGACAGCTGAAGCTGACAGAGTTTTGTGTCAACTTGTGATGTTTGTAACTGTCTTTTTCCACTGGATGTACGAAATAAATTCAGCTGCTATCAGAAGTCTTCTATAGAGTACTAAGGTGATTACTTCATAAAAATTGAATTTGTGAAATTATGCAGAGACAATTTGCCCCACAATGCTAGTTTTTGGCAAGAAGGCGTCTTGGATGTTTTCCTTTCAGGATATCCTGACGAATCCCATAATTTCACAAATTTAATTTTTTACGACGTCACACTTTAGTACTCTGTTATTCATGGCTAGTTTGGTTACTGGGTTTTTAGTTGAGAAATACGACAGTTGTCAAAGTCGGAAATCCGGTTTCGGATGGCATCGGTTTCGTTTTTCACCTTTCTTGATGCGTAAGAGGGTTGAAATGTCTGAAGCGATACTGGCCCTACTTAATACCTTTCAGGAACTGCATCTCGAATGGTAAGCCCGAGTAATTATTGTATTTTAGGTTTGTTTTTCATATCTGATGTAATGAAGTCGAGCGTAGTTTATATATGCAGCTATTTAGTTTATGCACGTTTGTAAGATAATTGAGACAATGATCTAACCGAGTATTAGGTTTGATATCATCCTCGGAGACCCAGGGGCAGTCAGTCGGGTCGGGAAAAAGGGCGCGACGAAAGTTTTCAAGTACGGGTGAAAGAGCCCCTGGGTACCAACTCTCACCGAACTATTTCCAAAAATTCAAGCGGATGGCGGCTCCTGATTAGGCACGAAAAATGCTTTGTATTATTGTACCCAATCGGCGAACAGTTTCTCCTGAGTTCTTTTCGTGAGTTCGTTCACGATGGCTATTGTTTCGATCACGGCTTGTCTGGCTCATGCACCAAAGAAATGCACGCAGTCAGGAAACTTTCAGTTTGATATAAAATCCCCATCTGATTTCAAAATACTGCCTGCCCGAAAACTAAAGACACTTTTCCAAAAATATATTTATAAGTAATTTGGCCGGTAAAATCGTTAAGATATCACACCAACCGTAAAAATAATTTTAAAAAACCAAATAAATATGTGTATGTGAAGAATAAGACGGTGCTGCCGCGGTGCTGCTCCTTGGAGCCAAAATGTCGAGGAAACCGAAGGTAAAATGGTCAGACCGGATGAATAACGACTTATTAGAGTGTAAGAGAAGGGCCAAGGAGCTGACTTCCTCACAAGATCCACTATGTAATGCGAACGGGAAAAAGAAAGGATACATCATTGTTATGAAAGAACTTTGGGAGCAGAACGGATATGGTCACCTCGGCTTAAAAGCAGGGCGGTTAAAGGTTGGGCGGTGAAACGAGCGCTCCGCTCTTCATTTAATGTGTGATGCGGAGTAGGACTGGCACGAGCGCTCTTTCCGCGCTTCCGGTGCGCTTGAAGGCCGGCGAAGTTTTCCTTTTTACAAACCGGAAATCCTATTTTCTTTCTGAAATTTCAGGCTACAGTGTTAAATAGATAAATTCGTTTCGTAACAATATCAATAAACAGTTCCATATGTTTGTGTCTGTATGCCTATAAATTAAACTTGTTGGTCGTATAATGCCAAAATTTGAGTTTAATTTGAAAGTGTTGAATACCTCCTCCTTCCACTAAATATCACCTAATCGTCTTTCGCCGTTTCGTTTGGAAAAGCTTAACACTTCTTAAACTCAATTTTTACATATGTTAAAGGGGGATACATTTTGTATAACATAGCAAAAACTTAGATTGATATATTTTGATATAGTGGCGTTGTGCTGCTTCAAATTTTGCTTCTCGGGTGCAACGCGCCATGGCGATTCGCGCAATGCGTCGCAAATCCGGCAACCGCATGTAAACAAAATTTATTGAGGTTAGTTTTAAGGTTTTTTCTCCGTTTCTCTCTCTAAAACAAAACAAGATAAACAGTAAAAACTGAGGGGAAACTAATTTTGAAGTTTCGAAGGACAGAAAGACGTATGAGATGTTTTTCTCAAAATTAAAAAGAAGGATGATGGTGATTGAAATTAGCATAATTTCACCTTGCACGAGCTGCATGCATTTATATAATACACGTCATCTAGTTATGAAACACGATTTGCTGTCTTTTAGTTTTGCCATGGATAACATGGATGAGATTTTCCTTCGTGTTTTAGACAGTACTTAGTTGTTTTTGTTTTGGAATATCATCGACATTGACGAGTAGTAGAACGAAACTATTATTCAGTGATAGAGTGATGAAAGTAATAAGAGAAACCCTTTGAAAGAGATGTTTGTCTACTCCTGACTAAACCTCCCGCAAAAAATAGCAACATTTTCCTCTCGGAGACAGCGTACCAGCACAAAGGAACGAGGAAGAAGTGGAAGAAAACAAATCAAGCCGCCATAATTCAGTGACAGCGGCAGTGTCTAATGAACAAACCACATCGCAAGCCCTGACCGAAGTCGCAAACAAGCGATATTTCTAAGCAGAGTCCCAGTCCACTGCATCACACCTTTTTGCTCGGACGCGCTTGTTTCACCGCCCAACCTTTATCCGCCCTGTTAAAAGGGCAAAACTTACGCGATCAAGCCTCGAGGTTAGAAAAAGCACAAGACTGTTTTGTGGATAATGATACATATAGCGCAAATAGGGCGAGTATCATGGATATGAATGACGTCGACCAGGCGGAGTATAATGGTGTGGTGGGATCTGAAAACCAAGGGATAGTTGAGAACGAAAATCAAAACAGCGATCAACTTGGCGAAAATGCTAATTCTTTAGCAAACTTGGATTTGCATGCGCCAGGTTCACAATTCCCACAGGACGCAATGGAGCGGACAGATGATTACGCGTCCATTGAAAACACATACCAAGAGTCGCCCGAGGCGATGGGAGGTTTACCACCCTATAAAGCTGCAAGCGTACCAGCTTCTGTTAACTGGGGGCGCAAAGGTGACGGAGAAATGATAATGCTTGATGCGTCGCTTATTGTTAAAGCTTATAATGAAATCATTACATGGCGTAAAAATAGTTTTCTCGTTCCATATGGAAAAACCCGAAGGGACTTCATCGATCAGATAACAAAGCACATCAATGACTGGAACAATGGAACTGAGCAGCATACCGCTTTGAAAGCAGCCTTTGTTCTTCTAGCAGTTGGTCTTCAA
Organism: Porites divaricata; assembly: GCA_038088405.1. Classification (NCBI taxonomy): domain Eukaryota; kingdom Metazoa; phylum Cnidaria; class Anthozoa; order Scleractinia; family Poritidae; genus Porites; species Porites divaricata. Next base: position 41,923,518 of record JBBMOI010000002.1, on the reverse strand, counting down.
AAACCAAGCAAAAAATCAAAGGCAAAAGATCATCAAGAATGTCTTACAAGACGATTAGTACTGTGGAAAGAGGGAGAAGTTGACACTCTTCTGCGAGAGGGGCGAATGATACAAAGGCACCTTGATAGATCTCCGAAAGCGGATCCACCGAATAAAGCGAAGATCTTCGCTAAACTTGTGATGGAAGGTCAGATACATTCAGCTTTACGGTATCTGAGTGAAGAGGATTGTGGGGGCGTACTACCATTATCGGAGCAAGTAATGAAACAACTCACGGATAAACATCCGCAGGCACAACAAGCTAAATCGGGCTCTGTGTTATTTGGGCCAGTGGAGGATGTTCCAGCCATCCTATACCAGCAAATAAACGGGGAGATGGTGCGAGAAGCAGCTTTAAGAACTAAAGGCTCTTGTGGGCCCTCGGGCGTGGATGCGAACGGGTTCAAGAGAATACTGGCCTGCAAGTCTTTTAAGAAGTCCAGCACGAACCTCTGTGACTCCTTGGCTACTCTAGCAAGACGACTGTGTACAGAGTTTGTTGATCCCCTCACTATTGAGCCAATTCTGACTAGTCGGTTGATTCCACTTGATAAAGGCAATGGGGACGTTAGGCCGATCGGTGTAGGAGAGGTTATCAGGAGAATCATTGGAAAATGTGTAACAAAGGTGACCAAGCAAGATATTATTGAGGCCAGCGGCTCACTGCAAGTCTGTGCAGGACAAAAGAGTGGAAGTGAAGCGGCGATTCACGCGATGCATAGCATATTTGAAGCCGACAATACAGACGCTGTCTTATTGATTGATGCCTCTAATGCGTTCAACTCCTTGAATAGGGCTGCTGCTCAGCATAACGTGAGAATATTATGCCCTACAAAAGCCACTTATGCAATTAACACCTATAGAGAACCGGCACGTCTGATTATCATTGGTGGAAAGGAAATGAGATCAGAAGAAGGTACAACCCAGGGGGACCCCCTTGCTATGTGTCTTTACGCAGTAAGTCTTCAGCCATTAATAGCACGCTTGAATGCCTCTACGTTAGTAAAGCAGTGTTGGTTCGCGGATGACGCGACTGGTGCTGGTTCCTTGGGGGAACTGAAGAAATGGTGGGGTGTACTAAACGAATCGGGTCCGAGCTTGGGATATTTTCCCAATGCGAAAAAGTGCTGGCTTATTGTGAAGCCTGAGAAAGAAGAGGCAGCGAGGGATCTTTTTGGTCAAACGTCAATCAACATCTCCACTCGGGGTCAGAAGCATTTAGGAGCAGTACTCGGCTCAAGATCTTATCTTGAAGAGTATGTAAGTGGAAAGGTGGATGATTGGGTTGGCCAGGTGGTGAAACTGGCAGAGTTGGCAGCAACCCAACCACAAGCCTGCTATGCGGCATATACCTTCGGATTGAAGCACAAATGGACGTACTACCTGAGAACATTATCTGATATTGAGGAACTGCTAGAACCATTGGAACGTGCTATTAGTGATGCCCTGATACCAACAATTACGGGCCATACATGCACAACGAGTGAACGAGAACTGCTGGCACTACCAGTGAGGATGGGGGGGACTGGGACTAGAAAACCCAGTTGAGCGTGCTGGATTCGAACACGCAATGTCTCTTCAGGTAACCGCCCCTCTTGTCACGCAAATCGTATCCCAAGCGCATGAACCTCCAGATGATGCTCTGATAAGATCTTTGCAGTTAACCACGCGTAGAGAGAGAGATGTGAGACTGGACGATAAATTAGAAGACCTGAGGAATTCCCTACCCGAGAAGACCAAGAGAGCGGTCAATCTCGCAGCAGAGAAAGGTGCTTCAAGCTGGCTAACTGTCATTCCGGTAAAGGAAATGGACTTAAATCTTAACAAGAGAGAATTCAAAGACGCAGTCCATCTAAGGTATGACTGGCAGATTAATGATGTACCAAATGTATGTATCTGTGGACAGCCCTTTAACGTCGATCATGCTATGATTTGTAAACGGGGGGGCTTCATTATACAACGTCATAACGAGCTGCGGGATCTTGAGGCGCAGATGCTTGATTTGGTCTGTCATGATGTTGAAGTTGAACCAGTTTTGCAGGAGATTACCGGTGAGTCGTTAGCCAGAGGGGCTAATACTGCCCCCGATGCCCGGCTGGACATTCATGCACGGGGTTTTTGGTCTAGACAGGGTTCCACATTCTTTGACGTACGGGTGTGCCACCCAAATGCGGAATCGTACAAGGACCTCACCCCTCAGCAAATATATCGCCATCACGAAAACGAGAAGAAACGTATGTACGCAAGCCGAGTTATGGAGGTGGAACAAGCCACGTTCACGCCGCTGGTGTTCACCACTACTGGTGGCATGGCACCTGAATGTCAAGTCTATCACAGGCGTTTAGCGGAGCTCCTGTCAGTCAAGAAAGGCAAGGATTACTCGACTACGATGTCTTGGATTAGAACCAAAGTCTCATTCACCATTCTGAGAACATCCCTCTTATGTTTAAGGGGATCGCGTTCATTGAGGAGAGTAAATCTGAACCTAAAAGAGATGGATTTTGACATCGAAAGAGGACTTTTAGGACGATAGATTTTGATTTTAGTGTGTTTTTGAATGCATTTCTGTGTATACGCTTTCCATTATTTTCTCTGTAACTTTTGTTAATTTTTAGTTTGAGTTAACACAGATTATCTCATTGTACATTGAGTTTTTGTCCTGCCAACTTGTGTGTTTTTAAGAGTTTTACCCTGAAAGTTTTTAATTCTCATAAATATCTTGATCAAATTTTTTTAAATTGAAATCAAATACTGCTTTGTCTGAATTTTTTTTTCTTCGTCTTCAGTGAAATTAATTGTAAATAGGTTTTAATAGCAGTTTTGTTATCAATAATTGGTTTATATTTTTTTATATATTTTAAGAGATGATGAGACATTGTGATCTTTTCTTTTCTTTCTAACAGAAGTTAAGGTACAACTTGAATTTCGTTTTAATTCTTTTTAAGTGAAGCACTGTACATAGGTCATTTTTACGAGTATTGAATAAAGAGATTATTATTTTTAATAAATAAATAAATAAAATAAGTAAATGAGTAAATACAAATATATCAATATATAAAATAATGATATAAAAGTTAAATAAAGAGAGCTATATACAACTATTGTTTAAGAAAAGCTGATAACCTATATTTAAAAATTTCTAAGGAGGTTGACGAAACAATGGCCTCAGGGAGGCAGTTCCAGTCCGCTATAGTGTTTGGAAAAAACGAAAATTTAAAAACGTCTTTATTTGCATATGGCACGCGAAATTTAAATTGATGGCTTCCCCTCGTGCGACTCTCGGAGTGTTGAATTAAATATTCTCGGCTATCTATATCAATAAGACCATGAGTTAGTTTATACATAAGTGTTAACCTAGACTGCCATCTTCTCGTTTCCAGCGTGGCCCACCGTAGGTCTTTGATCATGTCCGTAACACTAGCATATCTATTATAATTCTGTGAGCAGAACCGGCTCAACCGAACCCTTTCCAGAGCACTGATATCTTTCTTTAAAAACGGGTCGCAAGCCACACTTGCATATTCCAGCGTACTAGGTATGTATATACAATTTCTTTTACATTCTTTGGACAATTCCAAAGGTTGCGCTGTATTGTACCCAGCGATTTGTTTGCTCTAGCTGCTGTCATGGAAACGTGGGCGGACCACTTGAGCTTGTTACTGATGGTAACCGCAAGGTATGGGAAGCTATCAACCCGTTCCAACTCTACACCACAGAAGACATATTTTCTCTGGGGTGGATTGTTCTTATGTGAGATGGTAACAATTTTGCATTTGGAAGGATTAAACTCAATTTGCCAATGATACCGCCAGGATTCTAGCCTGCGTAGGTCAGATTGAAGAAAGTCACAGTCCACATCGCTAGCGACAATGCCGTAAAGTAAAGCATCGTTCGCAAAGAGCCTAACTGATGATTGCACGTTGTCTGGTAAGTCGTTTATATATAATAAAAAGAGCATTGGGCCGAGGACTGTACCCTGGGGTACGCCAGAAGTCACCGGACATTGACTTGATGTTTGGCCTTCACAAACAACTGATTGAAAACGTTGTGTAGCAAACGACTCTAACCAATTTAGGAGCGGGCCTTGGATTCCATAGTGTTGCAGCTTCCTTAGGAGGCGCCTATGAGGGACCTTGTCGAAAGCTTTGGCAAAGTCCAAAACGACCGCGTGGATAAATGAGCTCTGAATAGCCTTTGCCATGTCGTGTAAGGTGAGAATTAGCTGCATCTATGTAGATCTCTTTGCCCTAAAACCATGCTGACAGTCTGTTAAGAAGTTAATGTCGTTTAGATGTTTCATAATAAAGCTGTGAATGATATGCTCGAGGATCTTCGATGCAACACAAGTAAGAAATATTGGTCTGTAGTTGGCTGGGTCAGATTTCTTTCCCGTTTTAAAAACTGCACACACGTTAGCCTCCTTCCATCTGTGGGGGACAGTGCCACTGTCCATCGAGTCTTGAAAGATGTCGGTTAGTATTGGAGTAATGTCTGCAGCAAAAGTTTTGAGAAACCAGGGTGGAATCTGGTCAGGGCCACAGGCCTTGTTAGGGTTTAATGAAGACAGGTGTTTTAAGACTCCTTGTTCTGAGATAATTAAAGAACCCAAGCCGGGTGTAGGATCAGAGCCCATTTCTGGGATGTTTTCAAGGTCCTCCTTAGTAAACACTCTTGAGCATTGGCTGTTTAAAATTTTTGGTCTAAGACCACCGTCACTTATAACTTTGCCGTCGACTTCAAAGTCTCCTATCCCTAGATTTTCTTGTTTAAGCCGTTTTACGTAGGACCAAAAACGTTTTGGGTTGTCTTTGATTGCCTCGCTAAGGTGGTCACTGATATGCTCTTCCCTTGCGGACTTAAGATTCTTGTGCATGCGTTTCCTGATGGCAAAAAACTTGTTCCAGTGATGTACAGATCCTATTTTCTTTTCCTTGTTGTATAGTCTTTGTTTCGCCCTGGATTGTCGCCGAAGCGAGCGATTGAACCAATGTAAGTTGTCATCTTATGCGGGATGCAAGAGTCCATTATGTTGCGAACACTGTTTTCAAAATCATTCCATTTCGCTTCCACCGAGTTTTTATCATACTGAGAGTTGAGTTTTGCAGCAAGTGTTTTAATTCCAATTTAATACGCTCATCGTCAGATCGCTTTCCGATTTAAACTTTGCGATTGACATGCCGTTTTTTGTGGCAGGATGACTTCAGTGTTAACAACACTAAATCATGATCGCTAATTCCTGGTTCTACACTGACATTGCAAATAATGTCGGGGCGGTTTGATAAGACAAGATCCAAGGTGTTACTTGAGTTGCCTTGTCGCCTGGTTGGTTCCTTTACGAACTGCATTAAATTATATTCTTGAGTCAGCTCAATCAATTTCTTTGAAGAAGAAGAAGAAGAAGAAAGGTTTGCTGAAGCGTCGAGATTATCCCATGAGATATTTGGGGCATTAAAATCGCCAGCGATAATCACATCATGCTTGTGGAGTTTATCACCTAGTTTGAGCAGAGAGGCGTCCAGTTCATCAAGACGTTTCACATCGTGGGCATGTGGCCGTTAAAAGGATGCAAGGAAGAGTGATTTAGACCGCCTTCCAGCCATTTGGCATTGGCTCGAGATGATTTCGAAATCTGTGTCCAGGTCAACACGATGCGTAGCTATGATCTCATCTTTATTGCTTGGAAAACACCGCCTCCGTTTTGACCATCGACTCTGTCCTTTGTAAATACTGTGTAACCTTCCCGAAAGATCTCCGAACTAGCAATTTCTGAGTTTAACCAGGACTCAGTGCCAAAAATTACATCGGGCTTGTGTTCATCAATTACAGCCGCGATGTCCGCAATCTTGTTCTTTAAGCTCCTGCAATTTATGATCAGACATGTCAATTTCCTTGGTTTAGGGTTTCGTTTAAAATGGCGCGTCGCCTTTGTCGACGTTTGTTTACGATTTGGTTGTGGTGGAGAACCTTCGACGTCGCAGTCATTCAGTGGGTCAAAACTATTTGACGAGTACAAGGAATGCAGCGAATTATCGAAAAATGAGTCTGAAAAGTTAGGCAATCCGCAGAGAGGGCAAATCCAGGAGCAGGACGAGTTTGCTAGGATCTCGTACATCTCATTCGATAAATCGCAACAATCAGGCCTCACGTGAAACCATTGCTCGCACTCGTCGCACTGAATCCCCATTTGATTAGACTTTACAGGCTTCGAACATATGCCGCAAGGAAATTTCCATTGACCAGGGTTTGCTTCAATATCTCCTCCCAGTAATAGCAACAAGTGGAGAAACACTGAAGAGCCGCATTGATAATTATCGCCTTATTCTTCCTCGCCCGTACAAAGCATTGCCAGACGGTTCCAACACTATGAAATAGGGAACTTAAGAACCACGACGACGGCTTTGTCGACGACGACCGGAAGTGAGTTACAGTGTACTGCCCTAGCGCGACTAGTAAATTTCGTCGTCGTGGTGTCGTCGACGACGCCAAACAAAGTAGAATCACGTCCTGCAATCCACAAGCTTCGGCAGGTATAAATCTACTGTTTTAAGCGATTTTTGAAGTCCTTTGCATTTCTTTATTCTCGTAAATCCAGGTACCGTTCTTTTTTTCTGCTAACAAGCGATGTGATTGAAAATTCGACTAATAAATTGTTTTTACTTCGAAGAATGACAACAGCTGTGGAGGCCGAGCGAGCGAACTCGTAAGTGATAAATTTATTTGTACGTTTAGGTAAGGCAAATCAAATGTGTTTAATATAGAGGAAATAAACTTTATATGGAAAACAGCTATCACATCAGTATGTCTCTTTTTCCAAATCTAAACTCCGACAGATACTCGGACTCGGTCATCTCATTCAATTGAAAGTTGAATAAACTTCGTGCGGAAAGCAGGTTTTTCCGCTCGAAAAGGTCAGACAACACAAAACATTCTTCATCGTCAATGAAATTAGATGTACGGCTTAAGAAATAAAATGTTGCATTGTTTTAAAAGACGCCATTGCGGAAAAGTTTGTTGCGAACGGATTACAGTTTTACATTTGTGTTTACATTCAGTGTCGTCGTCGTCGACCTAACGACCGACTGCATCTTAAGTTTCCTTTTTCCCGCCGAAACTGACGTTCTCGTTCCAGTCTTTTCCCAGTCAACAGACGTCGTCGTCGTGAACTTCGTCGTGGTTTTTAAGTTCCCTAATAATCATTTGTCGCCGGAGTCTTACAAGCTTGAACTTACAACAGGTATTCACGCTTACGTCGGTCACGTCTTGCATAAATATTAAGGAATTTTTAAAAGACACCACGACGGCTGACAACCACGAAAACGTCGCATGGAAAAAGGAATTCACATTTTTTCAGTTGCTATCGTGATTATTCCAACTCGCTTACTTTGTCAAATGCAAGCGAACTCTTCTGGAGCTGAATTTCTATCAGAACCATATCCAAGTCCATGAAATTAGGCATTTGCACGGGTAGTCGTGCAGTTGACGGCAAAGAAATGTACAAAAAAGTGTGATGCACGTGCAAAGTTGTTGTTTTGCCTTGTGAAGTTATTGCTTATTTGATTTTCTCGTCGCCGCCGCATAACGATACATTGTGAGGTGTCAAAAACAGAATATTATCGGGGCAAATTGAATTGCTCCTGCTGATAGCATCCCAAACGTTTTTTCGACTAATCGGTAGTTCTTTCGTTTCTGGTTAGGAAAGTAGAAAATAAAAGTTTCCCTTGCTCGCACAAGCTTGGTGAACGAACCGGGCAACTGTGGCAAGACAATAGCCGTCGTGTACGAACTCACGAAAAGAACTCAGGAGAAACTGTTCGCCGATTGGGCACAATATTACAAAGCATTTTTTGTGCGCAATCAGGAGCCGGCATGCGCTTGAATTTTTGGAAATAGTTCGGTGAGATTTCGTCCGTACTTGAAAACTTTCGTCCCGCCTTTTCTCCCGATCCGAATGACTGCCTGGGTCTCCGAGGATGGTTTGATATAAGCTTACACAACTTTAAAAAACCTTTAGACAGTTTCTCACCTCAAATAGAAAGAAAAAGTTTCAAAGAATATTTAGTTATAATTCTGGCTGTAAAAGAAAGCTTTGAGCGATTTTCTTGCCTCGATTTCATCTTTGAAACTTTCAAACAAACACCGGGAAGGCAAACACCGGGAAGCCACATCGTAACTCCGTTAATGTTCATTCAAACACTCGATCGACCACAGCTCGCTCTGCAAAAGTGAGAACCCGCTGGCCATATGATTTTGGAAATTTTTTAACAGTTTAGCTAAATAAGCCCACGCGTGCTTCGAACGTCCTGAATATTGAATGAGTGCAATTTCTATTGCAAAACTGTGAAATGCTGCATTCTGTCCGAGGTCTGTATGATTAAAACAGTGCCTCGTAGTACTATTTCACCTCAGATGTGATGTATAAATGGTATAAAAGGTTGGTTTACATGCACCCATATTGTTGGCAAGATTTTGTAAAGTAAACTTGTCGAACGCAAAAAATCCCGCCTGATTTTTTTCCAGGCCTAATTAATCTACGGTGATCAAGAGCCATTATGGCTCTTAAATGTGGTCGAAGATGATTGCTATTTTTTTGGGTGTACATATGAGGCTATCAACTTGATGTAAGATTTGGTTCAATCTTGGGCTGTTTGCAAATTATTTTTCTCCAAAATCACTTAACCTTTCCCTCCTAAGTCACATGAATGTGCTCTAACGTTAACTGAATTGTGGAGTAGAAGTTTATTAATTGATTAATGGAAGCCTCGCTTTTAGTCCTGGCTAAATCTATATATTATACTTCTTAAGGAGAAAATCTGTCAGTCAAGTCAGTTTGTCATTATAATACTTGCCAATGGGAGATGACTGGTTCTTGTGTTCATCATTCTTGTCTCGCGAATTTGAAAGTATAAGCTCACAGAGAGACTTGTCTCTGATGTGAAATATATGAAATAATTCATTTTGAACTGCGGTTATAGATGAGAGTGAAGAATGATCATCGCAGTGAATTTTCCAATTTAAGCAATTGGAAAGAAGAAGCCTGAAAAAAAATCAGGGCTTCAACGGGATTCGAACCCGTGACCTCCGCTTGGAAAATTGGAAAATTCACTGCGATGATCATTCTTCACTCTCATCTATAACCGCAGTTCAAAATGAATTATTTCATATATTTCACATCATCTCACTCCTTACGGGAGATATGAACTCAATAAATTGACCTCGCTCCCAATGTGTGGCTTCATGGCTCAGTTGGTAGAGCAACGCACCGGCAACGCGGAGGTCACGGGTTCGAATCCCGTTGAAGCCCTGATTTTTTTTCAGGCTTCTTCTTTCCAATTGCTTAAATTGGAAAATTCACTGCGATGATCATTCTTCACTCTCAGACTTGTCTCTGCACCATATCTCTGGGACATATCCCAACAGCATTGCCCTTCGTGTCTTCTTACCCTAAGATGTGCTTGATTTATGTCCTTTCTTTGCGGCATGGTAACTGTCACTGGCCATCCTTTTTTTAGGACAGACCTTCAGTCTACGACGAGATCAGTGATTCATCCATGAGAACGCAGAATTCCTACGCTGAAATTCGGCGTGAAGATCCATCGGAACATAGTGGTGATTGATTTTAATTTATTAGGACTTTTTTTCCTGGCGAATATATTCTCCACGTCTCCAAGGTCTCTCTTTTTCCTGTACCCTGGAGTAAGATTGGAAGAAACCTGTGAACAGGCTCCCGGGGAGGGAAGTGTGACAAGAAGGGAAGCGGCGCGGGTGTCGGTATACTTGATTCGATTCACGCCGATCCATGATGCCCGAATCTGGTTTCATGTCGACCGACGGCTTTATATTTTTTACTACCGAGGAAAGGAAATTTCCGCGGTGAGTTCTTAATGCTCACACAACCTTATGGATAACGATCTCTTTTCCACTCTCCCCAATTGCATCCCCCTTTTCGAATCCTTCTTCCCCCTTTTTCCTTTTTCTTCCCTTCCCTAGCCTCCCAAACGATTAGTATAGGAGGGCGGAATGACGACACCAAAGCTTTGTCGGTAGCCTCTCGTTTTCTTTCCCCTTAATTCCCTCCTCCCTGTTTGCTAGCGCTTTCTGGTGTCCCTTCGTTTCATTCCCCAACAGTGATCCTGCTCACAGGTTAAACTGGAAGTTGAAGAAGAAAGACCCCGGGAGACAAGTTGGATTTTCTTTAGCTGTAATATATTACACTTTGTATTTATTGCAAATATGGCAGAGGTTCATTGAAAATGATCTCAGATTTAGTTATTATTTTACAAACTTTATTGGTTCAAAGTAGAATCCTATTTATTGCATCGTTTTTGTTGCATTCGACTACTAGATTATTTATGATGCTTCAGTAGGACCAACACAACATAGTCAGCGATTCGTCCATATAGAGAGTAAATATTTCTGCTGACTGCGCAACACGTTCTAGACGGTACTTTGGGATGCAAACTCACATCATAAAATTGATATATTCATTAAGCACAATAGACCTCTAACTTGAATGGTTTGTTTTCCCAGTGAAGGTGTCATGGGAATGTGCCTTTTTGTCTTTTAACCCTTTAAGCCCCAGTATCCACATACAAATTCTCCAAACTGATCTCCATACATTTCCTTATAGAATTAGTTGAGAGAATTTGTTCAAAGATCAAAGTATTTTCTCTTGGGTGATCATTTTATTGATTCTCTTATAACTTATCTCTTTACAGTGTATGGATAATTGTAAGGAGAAAATTGATCTTGGACACTATTGGGACTTAAAGGGTTAAGAAATATGCGTACACTTTCAGGTTAATAAGAAAATTGAAAGTTCTCTTGATTATTATCACATGACCTACACTGGGAAAACAAAACATACAAGCTAGAAAAAGGTCTATTGAGTAAGTAACATTTAATTTCTGTAAAATCGCTTGTTAGATGGTAGGCGCCTTAAATCCCGTCGATGATCATGCGTTTGAAAACGCTTGCGATTTGTGAGTCTAGGTCCAGCTATCAAAAGTGGACACTCTTGAATACGGGGGGGGCTAGCCTTTTTGAAGTGAGCGGCCGGCCAAACGTTTTTTAGATTTCTCGACTTCGAGTAGCAATATCTTCACTCGCTTTGGACGTATCACCTTTAAAACTTAGTAATTTTACAAATTTTTAGTCGCCCTTTCCAGCGGTTTTGATGGTTATTCGCTTACTGGTCTTTGTCAAAACTTGGAGAAACCGTGGGAAACGAAAAATAGCTCTTCCGAGTATGTGATGGAAACGAAACAATGCGACAAATCCTCTCCGTGCGAAGAGAATTTGATACGTTTTGTTCGCTTAACAAGGTTTTCGAAAACGTCTTAGGTTCTACAGGGCTGAAGCTGGTATCCTTCGCATTGTGTAGTAATTATATATCAAAGCACTAATGTATATCTTGCATTCCTTTTTTAACTAAACGATTTTATATTTAACTGGGTTTATGGATCTTTCTAGTGAGCTTACCTTAGTTAGAGGAATAGTTTTATAGAGCTTACCCTGCACGCTGCTTGCATAATAAAGTTCGTTTTACACAAAAATGTAACCATTACCCTGTCTCTCTTATATGACCGTACAATAGACCTTCTCCATATGCCGCTTCACTGAGGTCGAGGCCTGATGGATAATTTCATACAGTTATTATATTTTCTCAAGCCAAACCTCGACTTGGTGATTTTGCCCAAAAGAGGCTGCCTCCAAACCACACTGCGATGTGCCCATAAAACTGATCGTCAGTCGACCTAAGTTAACATTAACTTTAGCTGCTGAACGTCGGTAATCATGAATATGATGATGGTGATAATCAGAGTAATCAGATAATAATAATAAGTAATCAGAGATTAACCAAAGTTGTGACTAGAATGGATTGGTTTGTCACCTTCATTTAAGATACATGAAGGAAGTCTTCCTGTATAACTTAAATTATCAATTGCAAGGCATTCTCAAGGCTGAAGGAAGCGCTCTGATTGGCTGTTTTGCGGTCAGGATTTTACAATACCGTTTGTTACCACAAAAGCGCTCCTTTCCTAACTTTTAGCGACTGAAAAAAGATAAGGAACTATTTTTTAAATTTCTTCGCCGACCCGCCTTTCTCAGGAAAGGATAACAAAAAAAGTCTGCCCCAGATCAAAGTGATTCTGACCAACCATAACTCTAAATGGCGCTTAAGGTGCTACACTTTCCCGGATGATTTTCTGAAAACCTTTTGAAAAAGAATGTTATAAAAATGTGGAGGAACGAGGCAGCCCGATCCCTTCCGCTTACATAATAAATTTGAGGAATTTGTGATTGATTAAGTTCATTGTAATCAATGTTTATAAACTAAGGCTTCCGCTTGAAATATTGGAAATCAATTTTAAGTTTAGCCTTTTCATATGTCTGAGAGAAATTATTTTATTACAACTGTATTTCACATTAATTAACCCTAGGAAACTTGAAAAGATTGAGGAAGTCAGTTGGTTATACTTTTCAAAGACCATAAGACTCAACTTGATTCGTAAGCCAACAAAGTAAGTAAAACGAAAATTACGGATATATAATGCTAAGAAAATAATAATCCTGAATGAAGCACTCATAGATTTACCATAGACAACGACGATTGAGTCTTAACGTCTATTTCCGCCACTGAATAATGAGAAAAAATACTCGTCAGTGGGAAATATCCTATTCAACACTATTAACATGAACCTGCCTAAATTAATAAATGACTTAGTTTCGGCGTTTGGCTGAGGAAACGTGTTCATGCTAACAAGGAGAAAAATAACTCCAGATGTTTAATTTGAATTGGTAAAAGATCCTTTACGCATACGTTAGACCTTGAATTTAGGTTAGGCAGTAGTATAGCAAACGTGTTGTGTTGAATCCTCCATACCACTTGGTTTTCTTTTCAGCCATTTTGGAGAGTCCCATTTTTTTCTTCTTCAGTTGACTCAGCAGAGGGCCAGAGTTGCAGGGCCTCGCTTGCTGTGGATTTGCAAAACACCCAGTGAGCGCCAGTCGATAAAATCCGCATAGAATTTTCGAATCAGTTCATCTTTTTTCCTGATTGAATTTTGCCGTTTTGATCGGCTTTTTACTCGGGGATTTTTTTCTTGGAACTAAATAACCTTTTTTCTTTCTTTCTTTCTTTCTTTCTTTGCTTTTCTTTTTTGTTCAATTTCAGCTCTCTGAAGGTGGTGTAACACGGGACGATTTGCAACGATGATTTTTGGTTAAACACGGCGTTGTTGGAACAATGTTGCAAGCATTCAAATCAATGTCGCAACAATGTTACAACCCTGTGTTGTTTTAAAAGTCGTCGTTGCGAATCGTCTCATGTAATATCACCTTGATCCTTTCTCTCTCATGGCGAATGATGGAGTCGTTTAAGGTGGCTCTAACATTTGAAATTCAAAGAAACTGGGCAAATGCACCGTGTGAAACTCAAGGACGAAAGGAGACGTCTCGAAGGTGTTCTCTTCAATCTCCTTTAGTCGTTTAAAAGAAAAAAAATTGAGTCTGTGCACTAAGTTCTTTGGTGTGACCTTTCAAATCAAATTTCCTTGGCATTACGTTCACACAGTACTATTTTTTATTCAGAGGGTTACAAACTGAACTCTGGATTGTTTTTCTAATTTTGACTTTGGCACTTCTGGGTCTGAAAGGTTTTAATTAATAAGATGGTTCTGGCGCCGTCACTGCGACTAAATTACATTCCCTGCCATCGCCATCTCACAATTATCGCAGCGTAACAGGCTCTTACAAATTTTACTTTGATTTTTATTGACCGCTCAACCGGAAGCGTTAAACATTAAAACAACTACAAGACCCTTCATAATTTTTTGACGTGAAAAACGCCCGGGAAATTTTTAAGAACCCCTATCGATAAAACATATTTCGAGGGTTGTAAGACGATGCTGGAAGGTTTTCTGGCGATATGATCAAAATCGACAACGATGGTAAATTAAACTAAACTTAGGCAGCTGTTAAAATTAATTTCCGGCTCATTTTAATTCTATGTTAAAGATCGTTATTTGAGATGACTGATTCTTTTCAACAGACTTTGCAAAGTATCTATTAGTCCACGATTTGTGTGACAGGAGTTGAAGTTTCTTTTTTCATAATTGTCATTGCGGAGGATAAAATTTTACATATGATGGGCCTATTAATTAATTTTGTTGACCGTTGTTGTACGTTGACCGTAAGTTTTCCAGTTTGTAGTTCATAAAAAGAAATTGATGGATCAATGTGATTATTAATTAGACGTGGGCGGTTTTTTACTTCGTGAAAAATAATTTCCCTGTACAATCGGTACAATACCCGCTGCACTAAGGCTGTTGAACACTATGGAAAAAGTTTCTTCATTTTTGGGGGTCAAACCTTATCCAGTAAGTATTTCCTTTTTTCCCACATACAGTGTGTACTTCAGAGGACCTTGATGATCTTTAAAGTCTCGTCATTTGTTTGTGCAAGAAACTTTTTTTTTTTCAGTGACCAATGAAATTAAGGGTGATGTAAAGGAAGTTTATCCGGATATACTTCTTCGCGTTTTTTACTAGTTTAAAGGCAATTTTTTTTTTAATTGGAACAGTGTGCTATTATGGAGGCACAAATCCTCGAACGCTTGGTCTCTACAGCCGCTGAAAAGTTGTCTCGGTAATTCCTCTTTTCTTTTTCCTATGCAAAATGACGAGCTGTTGTGATGGTACATTTTACTGTGCGATCAAAAGGAACAGAATTTGGCGCAAGTATTATATGGCACAAGAATTACTCAGCCCATGGTGAATTTAACTATGAATTCCTTTCAGCATTTCACTAAAGAACCGAATAGAGAATTTGACTTAATTTCACCAAGGAAGAGTAGCAGAATGGAATGAAACTTATAATGAATTAAGTCTAGTTTTTTTTCTCCTTCGATTAGCCGTGTAAGTAGTTTGGCGAGGTTAAGCAGTTTTACCCAGTTTGCATTCGGTTTGACATCAATTTAACAAGGTTTATTGCTTACTCTGTCAAATTCGGGGTGAGAACAGGCCTTATTTACGCCCTTATTTCTTGATCCCAGAGGATCTCGTTGAGTACAATTCGTTCTTTTGCGTTTGAAGTATGCTTGTTATTTACGATCCCTCTAAGAGTTTATCTCAAATTTTATCTCCTTTTGCAAAATTATCGATGTAAAATAAACGTATCAGTTTCCTAAACTTTACATCTTTATAGCTATTTCCTTTCTGAAGATGCAGTATTTATGAGTGTAAGAAGTCACGTGAACAGAGCAAGCCGCTCTATCTAGCCTTTATTGACCTGTTCCAGCTCCAAGAGACTATTTGATGTCCCCCCAAGCTCCTCAGCATGATTGTTTCCTATCACGAAAGCATGAGGGGCACCGTGCCCTTCAGACTTCCTCCCTATCGAGAGCGGCGTGTAACAGGGCTGTGTCTTAGCCCCGACAATCTTTGGAATCTTCTTCTCTCCTCTTGTCCCATGCCCTCTACTCTTCCAATAACGGTAAAACCTCTTAAACGTGGCTCGCCTCCGCGCCAAGACCAAAGTCAAAACTGTTCTTGTGCGTGAGATGTAATTTCTTTTTTATTATTTTTTAATTTTTAAATGATGTACTATAGTGAGCAGCACACTTACACTTCCAGTGAACAATTTCACTTGGAAGAAGAAGAAACTATGCTCGCACGGGGCAACGAAAATTTTCGTGCCCCAGGCGAGAATCGAACTCGCGGCCCTCCGAATACTAGTTCGGACGCTCTAACCACTGGGCCACCAGGGCTC
Source organism: Porites divaricata (assembly GCA_038088405.1). Taxonomy (NCBI): domain Eukaryota; kingdom Metazoa; phylum Cnidaria; class Anthozoa; order Scleractinia; family Poritidae; genus Porites; species Porites divaricata. The sequence goes on along the minus strand of JBBMOI010000002.1, from coordinate 41,907,711 downwards.
TTTCGTTAATGAATACAATCGGAATTCAACTATGCCAATAGAGTGTACTACACTTCTGTACTGGGAACTGGGAGTTTCTATGCTCAGCCTGGGGCAACGAAAATTTTCGTGCCCCGGGCGAGCATAGTTTCTTCTTCTTCCCAGTGAAATTGTTTCCTTGAAGTGAAAGTGTGCTGCTCACTAGTACATCATTAAAAATTACTTTACTGAAACTAGCAAACGTGAGCTCAAAGCATGCAAAATTGATCCAAACAATTGGGAAGATGCTGCGAGTGATCGTGCCCGCTGGTGACGGACAGTGAAGGAAGGAATGAGAAAGCAGACGTGAAACGTCATCAGAAGGCTGAAGAAAAGCGCGCTCACCGCAAAAAAAAGCACTACTTTGCCTTCCTTAAACGTCATGTGCCGTAGGGACTCAGGCCACTCGCGCATTCGCCTACAAGACGTTGCAGCACCACCATTGATTTACTAGGGCGTACAAGCTTTGTTTCTCGAGACTTCGCATGCAAATTAAGTAGGATTTTCGAGGGCGGGTGGAAAGGAGGGGTGGCAACACCCAGGGTAGATCAGGGATTTTAATGCTGTATTTTACTAAATCTGAAGAAGTACCTATTCTCCTAATATTCAGAATGAGTGCTTTGCTTTACAACGTACAAAAAAAGGAAAAACTCCTTCTGTATCTGAACTATATCAAAATAAGTAAAGTGAAATATTCAGTGTAATTCGTAAAATGGTTGCTGAAGGGGAAAACCTGCGTAAAATAGGGTGATATTAACACACTCCAGGCAATTCAGCTTGCCGAATTTTGTAAAGGGCACGAGGTCAAAATATAATTCGGTATTGTTTATGTTTGTCCCGTGCAGGATAGTGATTGCACGAAAAAAAGGTGTTTTTTTCTTTCGATGATTATTGCTAATCAATTAGATTCTTTGTTTTTTGCTGTATGGTGTTGCTTTACAAGGGTGGCGCGGACATCTTGTTTCCTAATAGTCTGTAACTCATATTCAGATTCGTCCTCAAAACAGACATCATCCCTGTAAATTAAAATAAGAAAAGGACGACAGTTATTGCACTGTGCTTTCCTCTGTTGGTGACAAACATTAAATCATAATTATCGTCACTAAGGCGTTCGTCTAACAGCTGACAATATACTGAACAAATGCAGCATTTTATCCAACTATCTTTTTAGATCAAACCACGAGCCAGTTTACTTAACTCGAACGGACTTTAAACATTTATTGATGGCATACAAAATCATTACGCTGTTTTCTAATCTTTTAGTGCTCCCTTCTCTTTTATTCCCAATCTCTAGAACAGTGATATAACTAACACAAAATCAGAATCGGTAACATCTTGATATTTGATCTCTTCATCCTCCCAAAGATGTCGCCCGGCCATTTGCGGAACCGGCTGTGTTCGCATTTAGAAACGGTATGAAAAACTGCCACATGCCGTCGCAAATTATTTATTTATAAGTTTTTTTTAACTACTTGTGATAAATGTAGCACAAGCTTTTTCCAGGTTTTTGGGCTGGATCCTCGATAAACATATTTCTTCAGCTAATACTTGCTTAGGAATATCTGGAGGCTCACACTGGCATAACACAGCATTTTCTCGTTTTTGCCGATTGTTTCACAACCTCTTTACGAGAATATTTTTGTTTTCATTTTGTTTCTCAGCAATCTTAAAAGACGCTGCTGAGATATTAAATTCTCTTTCACTTATGCATGCGTTTCACAATATAAATATCCCTCTTCTTTAAGCCATCTTTTAGCAATTTGGTGGATCCTTTAGGGTTCGAGAAGTCCGGATTAAAAAATTTTATCCCACTTGAATATTTAGCAATCAATAATTAATAACAAGACTCAACAAAAAGCCTTCGCTCATAACCACAAAGCGTGGGAATTGCTGGCAGAGGCAAATCTTCCAATGAAAACATCGTTTCTCGTTACCTATTGTTTTTAATTAGAATTTAAGGAGTATTGATTCCATCGGAACGATGCAAAATTATATTTTTGTTCAAAAATTTGTGCAGAAACCAAATTTTATATCATGCCATTTTTACATGTAAATGTTCTACCGTTTTCCTCCTCGTCTAATTCTCTGTTGGTCGGTTCTTTCAGATCATTATCACTTGCTGGGTAGGGGTCAGATGATATCCCAGGATAGATAGGCATTACATGCAACTTCAATAGCCACTAATTGGGACTTTTTTGTTACTACTTTATAAATCGAGCTAAATCGTTGATTTGGGGTTACATTTTTTGGGGGCGTAATTTAAGGAAAACGTCCCCCGTACAAGGTGTATGTGAAATCTTTTTCACCTGTTTGTGTAAAATGATCGCTTTTGGAAGAAAGAGCATGTTGACGCTCTTAATTGCTCTCGGCTTCCTGCTATCTTGATCATTGTATTTTGAATACACTCTAAACCTGACTCATTCTAAAATTTTTCTGCATTGTTTTGTGTTAATTATTTTTTTTGCGTTGCAGGATGTAGGTGAAAGACTGGAGTAACTGACTTTGTATTTGAGCTGACAAGCCCCTTAAGGTCACAAACAACAAATCATTCTGCTTTGCCGCACTTTGAATGTTGGTTTATGATTATTCGACACTGTTATCATCTCGACTCCGATCCGTGGATACTCAATAACAGATTTATGATAAACATATGAAGTATTTTTGCATACGTGTTCATCATGCAGTTTACATATCTCTAGAAGAATGATATCAACGGAGTCCATTATCGCTTCAGGGTGTAATCAGATTGTTTAGTTTCCGAACTATATTGCTTTCATGTGACACCGCTAGGCATTTCATTTTGGTCAAATGACTTTAATGTAAAAATCAACTTTCCATTTTACAACAAGGACCGTGTAACCACGTCGCCTGCCAAGTCTCCGTCAGTCACATTTTCATCTGGCGCCACTGCACTCCGAGCAAGAGGCTTATCTTTGCATATCTGAATTCGACAATCCAGACTTCATCTTCACTGGTTTTCGAAACAGCCAGCAAGAATGAGCAACACAACCGCCAACAGTTCCGGAAACCATCTATGTGCCTCTATGAGTTGCATTTTTGCAAAAGAAGAACGCGATGTTATCGTAGTCTCGCTGTTTTCCATTGCAGTAATCTCGCTGGCAGGAAATATTCCCATTTTGATTGCGACTCTCTTTTCGGCGAAGAGGAGGAATTCCTCCAACCTGTCTACTGTTAATTTAGTCGTGTCAGACTTGCTCATGACGGTGTTTTGTATACCGTTTGTGACTTTGGATCTGTACGTGTATGACGCTTGGGTCTTTGGATCCGCTATGTGCCGTCTTGTGACATTTGTGCAGAATTCTACGATCATTGCCTCCTTGATGAACCTTCTGACTATAACGTGTGAGAAATTTCTCGCTATTAGGTTTCCGTTTCATCTGCGCCTCAGAAAGAAACTGGTTTGGCGCTCCATGCCCGTCACATGGATCATAGCCATTGCACACTCAATTTTCTACGTCCATTTCAGAAAAAGGATAGAGTATGGTGGTACATATTACTGCATGGATGATTGGCCAGATAGTCAAACATTAAAGACGGCACTGATTCTTAAGTCAACCATGTTTTTTGTTCCCCTATTTTTGATTGTTGTCCTGCACTCCATTACAGTGTACACCCTCTTCAGAGGTAGAAACACCTTCCATCTTCAACAACATCATGGGGATAGGAACTCGTCTCGCAATACTGCTAGAAAGCAAAGACGTCAAAGAAAAGCCGTCAAGATTATCCTTGCAACTCTTGTCTCCATTATAATGTGCTGGGGGCCTTTCCATATTCTAACCTTGATTCTGCTGCTGCGGCGCGAAGAAGGATTTGGAAGGAATGTCCAAATTGCTTACGCTGTTTCTGTCTGGTTACTGTTTTCCCACTGCTCTGTTCTTCCATTTATTTTCTTCTTTTTAACAAAGAAAGGTAAGGAGACTATGGACACTTTCTCACTATGCCTTCGAACTTGCTCCATGCCGGGAGGCTCTAACTCTGGATCTCTGTTGCTTGACACTTCCAATAACCATGGAAGCAGAGGAAGCAGCTTCAGAGGGAGTGTGCGGTATTCAAGCTGGCGAAAAGGGTTTGCCGTCTTCAACGAAAGTCGTTTGTAGTTCAATTTTAATAAAAAGGCAATACCAGAAACGAGCATAAGGACTTCAAACACCAAGTATGTTTGAAAAGTGAAGCAATGACTTCATGTGTCATTTTAAAAAAGCCTGAAACCCATTCAGGAAAACCTTCAAATGTTGCCGCGTCCCAACTTTAAACCTTATCCAAATCTTTGGGTATTTTTAATCAGAATGCAATTTCAAAGCCGGCAAGAGCTAGCAATCATGACTTCACCCTCGAGGGTGCTTGTTGATCCGCCTGAAGGGGCATTATATGTACATTTTAGTATTAGTTTTATTCTGTGGTCTATGATTTGTTTTTGAACTCCCGCACAGGGTAAATTTTTAAATCGATCGGGACACGTTCATGTTGACTATAGTTGTACATTCATGTTGACTATATTTATATTCATTATCCCTGAGAGTTCAAAAGGTGATTAGAAAGTCGAATATCATAAACAGTCCTTCTGTGCATATGTCAAAGCAAGGGGCTGAAACAGTCCAAACGTGAGCCTCGTTTTCAAGTGGAGGATAAGTACATTTCCGTCGATAATGAATAACCGAAAATAGAGTCTTATGTCAAAGCCACTCAATGACTTCTTCTAGTCTCAACATTACCTAAAAGTATGGGTTTCTCTTAATGAGCTTTGGTAATACTTACAAGATGATCCAGAGTCATTTGTCCCCTTACATAAAGACTGGAATACTGGGTGGTTATAAGTACACTCAAACACAAACACCTGTCGAGCATTCAAGTTACCGCGAAGAAGAAATAGTCGGACTTCTGGCTACACCTCAACGGATAATCTGACTTCTATCTGAAGAATATCTGCTAGAATAAACATTCCAGTCCATATCCTGAATTTGGCAAGGAACAGGAAGTTGATAATCATGATTTATTTTAGTAGTGGTATAGGTCCAATTATGGGGCCTTTTTCTACAAATTTATGAATGCAGGGAGAGCTGGGCCGAGTGGTTCAAAGCTGGGTTAAGATAACCCAGGGTTAGTTCGAAATTTGAATTCAGATATGAAAGCTAAAAAGCAAATTCAGTTTAATTCCTTTTGTCAACAATTTGATGATTGGCTACTCTAAAAAGAATAGAGAAAATTGTCAGAGAAAATGCTTTTGATGAAAAGAAAAAGAGACCCGGGTTAAAATTTAACTAATCGGCCTTTCAACAACTGGGCCCAGGAGGTGAGCGCATTAGAAGTAGTGTGTGGGAGGGGTCATGAGCATAAAATCCGAAAATTCATTAACATAGAAATCCTAAGTAGGAGGAGTAGGAGAGGGTAAATGATTATTGGGCTGTTGTGGGCAAAGCCCAATTACGTTCTGAGTAGCGTGTTTGTGGAAAAAATGCAACATGGCGGACGCATAACCAAGACGGGGTTTCTTCTCCCGTCCCTTCTGCGATGGGGACAATTACTTGATTTTTCGGGGAAATAGGATTTGTTATTTCAGATATAAACAAACAGACTCGGCATGGAACGAAAACAAATTCTGGCGTGAAGTTGTCTTTCCTAACTAAATTTCACAGTCATTCGCATTCGGCGTACCCCTGACGTAAATTCAGTGACCATAAAACAAATAGATTGAAAAAATTATGTAACGTAATAAATCTTGGTGAAGCAAAGGTGTGCTACGTAACGCTAAAGTGCAGTTATCGCGGATTGGGTAGCGGAAGAGCTGTTCAGCATGGATAAAAAAACTAGGAAGATATTGGCAATCAATGGTTGTCTACACACCAGAAGTAATGTTGGCAAAATGTATCTACTGAGGAAAGAAGGGGAAGAGGGAAGTTTGGTATTGAGTAGTGTGTCAAGAAGGAGAGAAAAACCTGCATGGCTACCAGAGAAAAAGCACAGAGTGGCTGCGAGATGGCTGAGGAATGTTTTGTTAAAGTAGGGAACAGAAGGCTTTATCCTCCCTGCACAAGAGCAAGCTTTGAGAACAAATTCGGTCAAGCACAGCATAAATAAGACACCTCAGACATCACTGGGCAGATTATGTGGTGATTCCACTGAAACAGTACCACATATTGTCAGCGGATGGAGAAAACTTGCCCAGAAAGAATATACGAAGCATCAAGACAAGGGGGCTCTACAGATACACTGGGAGATATGCAGAAAGTATGGGTCAGAGCGTACCGACAAGAAGTACGATTATCATCCTTACCAGTGGCAGAGAATGGAGATTTGAGGATAACTATCCATACAGACAAGCGGGAGAAGTGCAATTGGCCAGATATGACTGTAGCACACAAAGACTCGCAGAAGTGGACACTCATCGACATAGCCGTGTGCCAGCGGACCAAAATATCCTTACTACTTAGGAGATGGAAAGGTATCAAGACCTAGCGCTCGAAATTAAAAGAATCCATAGAGCCACGAAATTGACAATAAAACCCATCGTGAATGGTGCACTTGGAACTATCTCGAATAATGCTAAAGGCCAGGTGTGGGAGTTTGAGAGTCTGCCTGACATTTTTGGAAGTACACAGTTGTCAGCCATCCTTGGTACTGCCCATATCTTGCGGAAAGTGTATTCTGCGGGAAGCCGCTGAGACATGGCTGAGTAATCCAAACAAATGGTACAGAAAATTCCGGTCGCTTCGGTAAAAGCGGGAAAACAGTAATACCTTGCAAGGTATTATTTTCTTTCTGGAAAATTTCCGCCGGGATGAACCGTTCAATTTGAATTCTCCCCGGAACTTCCGGGTTTTCCATACAAATGGTAAGCGCTGAGTGTCCCCGGCCCTCTTCAGTTATAATTACAGATTTTAATTTTCAAAAACTCTTCTATGTACCTTGGGGCTTCCTTATTAATATACGTATACTAAAACCAGGGCCTGAAATTTTCTTCTTTGTTCTAGCGTTATGACTATAGGGCGTATGCTTTCCATAGCCTAAAAAAGACCTATTTGAGAATATAATTATAAGAGTCTTCTAGCTTTTTAACTTGGCCTATTCGAGGCAAATCATATAAGGCGGCTCATCAAGTCTAAAGCAATAAACCTGTGAATCCTCCGTAACGCGGAGGCTTTGGCACACGCCTCTTTAACTTGCTTGGACACATGTGGGCAACAAAATTTTGCTTACAATGTAATGTTACCCCAAGAATTTTAAGTGTGTCGGTAGTATACACTGCATTGTTATCTACACTGAAGTTATAACGATAGGATACTGGACCTATGGCCATTGCCTGTGTCTTAGATGCACTGATTTCTAGAAAGTTTTGCTGAAGCTATGTTGATGTTATATGAAAATCAGAGTTAATAATATGTGACCCTCCAAGCGAAAAGGGGGCTTAACTCAAAGCGTTTCAAAGGCGTTTATGTTTGAAACGCGTTTGAAACCCGTTTCAAATTGTTTGAAACCTGTTTCAAATGCTAGGTTTAAAATGCAACGAAACGCGTTTGCATGTGTTTCAAACGCCAGACCTTTTGTAGATCTGTCAACAGCTAAAATTATTTCAGGTACAAACATAATTATTCCACACAAGTCAGGAACGGTTATCCGATTATGGTTTTTGAAAACAAAAATAGTAGCTTTAAAATCGTGAAACAGTGAAGTTGAGACCGAAATCAAAATCAAAATAAAACAAATCAACTTAATAATACAATTCTGCAATAAAGCAAAAATATTCCTGTTGTTTGATGTGAAATCGCTGTTTGCGCTATGTACAGCTGATGTATCCCATAAGAAACGTAAGAAACACGTTTCCCACATTACAGGGGCACCCAACGGCAATTTTCGGAAAATATCTGTTCGGAAGACGATTTGAGATCTAGAATTTTCGGAACATTTGTTGTAAAATTTCTTGCTTGCCTGCCCCTCCTAGGATTGTCGAACGTCTAAAAAATGTTATAATTACCCATTTTTATTGATTTTTACCCTAAAAAGGCCACCTAGAATTTTCGGAAGCCTTTTTCTGGCTGAAATTTTCGAAAAGGTAAATTTTGATCCCTATAATTTTCGGATCACTAGATTTTCAGCTAGGAAATCCGAACAGATGAAAAGTTTTTAGGGGATAAAAATATGCCTATATCTACCATTTAAATACGTTCAACAATGCTATGTTAAGTGGTTTTGAACTACATCCTCGTTGGGTGCCCCTGACATTAGTCACGAGATTACTTCTATGTGTTGATGCAGACTTAGAACAACATATGCACAACCTGAAAAACATTTGTGACCTTATATCGTATCCGTATCTCACCTTTTTGTTCCGAAAGAGCTCAAGAAATTATGTTTCTGAGAAGGTTGAATCCAACCGTAAATGATCCATGTTGGCGTGTGAGTCGCAATTGTTCACTTTATTCTTACATTGTGTTTTCGTTTTTTCGTTTTTAGTTTGGTGTGGGTTTTCTATATAAAAAACAAATGGGTTTACTGGCTTCAGTACACTCACACAATCAAACTTTGCAATCTGCTCTGTGCGATTTTTATCGAACTACCAAAAAAAAGGTCACCATTGTAACACAACACCTCTCTCTTCCTCACCCGAGTTATCAGTTCTCTTAAAAGCAAAGTTAGACCTCTAGTTTCTTGTCGTCGCGCGAACTATAAGAGCTTATTCACATCAATGTCTGTAAACGATAAAGTCACAATTCGCTGGTTGACAGAAGATGGTTGGAAATAATAATAATAATAATAATAATAATTTACCAATTTATATAGCGCGTATTTACATTTTCTGATCAATAGCGCTTTACAATCATATGTTTAAAAGAAAACGAAAATACATAACCATGAGAATAAAATAAACTAAGTTACAAACTATAAAAAATACTTCTTAAAAAAATAGGTTTTAAGTTGAGATTTAAAACTGTCAAGTGATGTTGCTCGACGAAGCTCCACAGGTAGCTCATTCCAGAGTTTCGGAGCTGCGGCTGAGAATGATCTTGCTCCCAATGTTGTAAGCATCTTTCCCTTGGGATGGTCCAATAAGAGCTTACCAGTAGACCTAAGATTATATAATGAATTCGATTTTATACTAATAAGATCGCTAAGATAAGTTGGCGCTTGGCCATAAATACATTTAAAAGTCAAAAGTAAAATCTTATAGTCAATACGCAAAGAAACCGGCAGCCAGTGCAGCTCATAAAGTGCCGGTGTAATGTGAGAAAACTTTCCAATGCCAAGAATAAGTCTTGCCGCTGCATTTTGTACACGCTGTAATTTAGCGATCTGCACCTTTGGTAAGCCAAACAATAAACCATTACAATAGTCAAGACGGCTGGTTATAAAAGCATGAACCAAAGTAATTAAGAAAAGGCATCGAACAGCCGTTTCAACGACGATGTTTGTTGCCCGCTTTTCCGTATTAGTCTGCAATTCTTCATGCCCATATATGGACGTAAAATGTAAAACCACAAATTACATAACTAACTTAACCAAGGTACGCGTGACGAAAGAAACCAAGTCGCGACAGCAGCGCAAAAATTCATGACAAACACTTGGTGGAGATTCATTTTCAAAGGCGTTATCTTTTTAAATGTGTAAAAATATCAACCGATAGCAAAGGCAAGAACAAGCTCGCGGGGAAGCCAGGGACGATCCGTGTTTGGTTATGAGGCTTTGGGAAACATATCTATTCATCTGCACAGAGAATTGCTCGTGTGAAGTAATAGTAATGGAACACTGTACTCTTCGATCATGCAAAATGTGAAGCTAGTGATATCACAGGCAGCCCAAGCGCAATATGTGTGGGTTCGGGCTTCAGAGGTCATTTGGTCGAATTTGGTCGGAATATACTAGAATTATTAGTGTATTATCTGATGCTAAATAAATGCAAAAATCTTAAAGATATGAAGTAGGGGTAGCTCTAAAAAGAACTGTTGTTAAAATACGAAAGGAAATATCGAAATTGAATAGAACTCCTGCCAAACAACTGACTGCAACGAACTGATTTTTTAACCGTTATTGGCAAGATTTAAATCCAAAAGTTGGGGACGTCTTTGGGTTTCATGTGTCATTCACGCGAGAGCTATTTCCGGTCAATTAAACGCACCGGGTCCCCCGACGGTGTCGGTTTCCCATAGGGCAAAAGTAACGACCCTCCCCCGCGAGAGTCACGTTTTGTCGATCTGACGCGGTCGCTAAGCTCCAAGATTTGAATCTCGTAGGATACATCTCAGCTTGCGAATCATGGCGAAGCGAAGCCGGCCAGAATCGATGCGAAATGCAGCGCTCCTTGGGCTCATGCAGCCGAATTTAGAAACTGGCGCTCGTCGAACGGGTAGATATACGCTCTTCGGTCTGGCTGGTGGGAATTTTAGGGAGTTCGATCGCTTTGTTTGGAATTTATTGGCCTTCGCGTGGCGAGTGTCGGTTGGAAGGTCTCCAGCCTTCCCTTCTTTTATAGTGTTCAGTACTCGATGGAAAGAAAGTCGACTAAACGGCGTTTAAACCGGCTGTGGGACACAGAGTGGCTATGAAATAAAGGTAAGGGAACTTTTTGAATCAATATTTCGAGTGATCATGATTTTTTTTCTTAGCGTTTTAGATTCGAATACATGTGATAAGACTCGAACATTCACATGTAATAATGCAAGAAATATCGTCCTTCGTTATCATAAAGGCTACTAGGACAAACAGACAAACAAGAAGACTTCATATCTTTAAGATTTTTGCATTTATTTAGCATCAGATAATACACTAATAATTCTAGTATATTCCGACCAAATTCGACCAAATGACCTCTGAAGCCCGAACCCACACATATTGCGCTTGGGCTGCCTGTGGTGATATTCGTGGCTTTTGGTTTTGCTGTTCGGTTTTGGCGGCCGTGGCGGCCTTTCATAGTTTCTCGTACGTGTCTTTGTTGAAAGCACCCTTCCGACAAAAGAGCGCCGCCATGTTAAGAAGGTAACAATTTTGCGAATACATAAGGTTTCTCGCTATACGTTAGCACTACCGAGACTTTAAGCGACGTTACTGTGTAAAATAGAACAATACTAAGTAAAACAAATGCACTTAGACTCATCAAAGTAGTTTCTGTTTGATATCACGGAGATATTGGCATGTATTTTCGATATAAATTCGAGTTGAAGTAAAGTTTAATTTATTGCATTGCATCACCTGCATTCTGCAAACACACTAGAGACCTTAAGATACCCCGATATCGGTGTACGGGTACGGGTAATGTACCCGTACACGTAAAATGTTCACGTGCGTGACTATTTCGATTAAGATACCCGAAGAATTAACGCGCGGGGATTGGTAAGGATTGTTTACAAAGATGGCGGCTGCGGCGGCGAGGTGTGCTCTTTTTCCTCTGAAATAAGTTGACTGAATTGTTTAATAAAGTCTATCAAATGTATCCAAAATTCTTCTTTACGAATGTTCTTTCTTTAGAAAGCACGCCAATGATATGCTTCTTCTTCATTCGTTCGACACTGAGGAAGAGGACATCGAAATTCTTCTTGTGGATGCTTTGAGCAAAATTCCGTCTAGTGTTGAGTTGGGTTTTAAAATTGACCTTGAAAGTTTGGACGAGCAAACTTGCATCGACTTGTTTAGGTAACAGCGACTTGAAATTATAGTCGTCAAAACAAAGGTAGGGTATGTATTCGAACTCTCCAAACCTTCCAAATTTTCTACTCGACACTCAGGTTTAGCAAACACGATCTTAGAGTGCTGCACGATGCTCTTTCAATACCTGCTGTGTACAAGTGTGTAAATGGAACTGTGGCTGGTGGCTTGGAAGCACTGCTTATCCTGTTACGAAGATTGACATATCCCAACCGTTTATGTGATTTGTGTCAGTTGTTTGGAAGACCCGAGCCGGAACTGAGTGTGATAATCCATGAGGTAACTCTATTTTTTTTTGAGGTGGGGGGGAGGGGGGTTAGCATTAATTTGAGTAAATAAATGGCCCTACCCCATATCATTGTGTGCTTTTTTCAGACATGCGGGACATAATAAACAGTTCTAGAATTTCCTGGTGATATTAACTAGTACTAATATTTAAAAACATATCAAAAGTTAAGGGTATTCCCTGTAATTGAAACACCCCCCTAAATGTCTTCTTTCAATCCATATGTTTAAATGACCATTTCCCCCTACCTTTTAAAGGTTTTGAATGACCTATACATCAGGTTCAACCACTTGTTGGAGAACTTGGATCAGAACTGGATTGATGCACAGTCATTTGCAGAAGCCATTCACAATGCTGGAAGTCCTCTAGACAACTGCTGGGGTTTTATTGATGGAACACTGAGGCCATGCTGCAGACCAATAAGAAACCAGCAAATTTTGTTTTCTGGGCACAAGCGAACACATGGTTTGAAATTCCAGGTAAAAAGGACAGCTGGCCAAATATATTATTTTTTTGTGCATTTAATAATATTGGATGTTAACCTAATTTGTGTTCATTTCCTTTTAAAAGTGCATTTTGCAAATGTTGAAGTTAAAAGATATATTGTCAAAAAGATATCTTAAATATTGTTTTATTTTTCAGAGTGTTGTTTGTCCAAGTGGTTTGATAGCAAACTTATATGGCCCAATTGCTGGACATCACCATGATGCCTTCATGCTTCATGAGAGTAATTTAATACCCAGGCTTAAAGGAAATTTCAGGGCTCCACATATATTCAGCCTGTATGGAGATCCTGCCTACCCTCTCCGGCAGCATTTACTTGCCCCTTATAGAGGAGCAATGCTAACCCCAGCTCAAGAGTTGTTCAACAAAAGAATGAGTAAAGTTCGGGAATCAGTTGAATGGGCATTTGGGAAGGTTGTGCAATATATTTTTGCATTTCTCGATTTTCGGAAAAACCTCAAAGTTCTTTTGCAACCAATTGGGAAATACTATGTTGTGGGTGTTCTTTTGATTAACTGCCATACTTGCCTATATGGTAGTGTAACTTCAGATTGCTTTTCCTTGCCTCCCCCTGACCTACACATACCTTAATTAATTGATAATTAAACTGACAAATATAACTTTAATTCAAAAACTTAAGCTACATTTTTCATCACTTTTTGATTTACAGATATCAAACTTTGGTAAGTTTCTTTACTCAGATAAAAGGCCACTTCCATAACTTCTTATTAACTTCTCTTCTTACAAAGAGTGAAACATTCAACCCAACATGAAAAGTCAACATGAAGTCTTATCCAAGCATACAAAATTAATTTTGTAGTGCTACTTTTTGGAGCTCATAACAGCTTTTAATAATTCAAGCTGCATGTTCATTTGTTGCTCCTGCAGGGAAATGCATCTCTTCTCAACTTCTAATTGCTCTTGCCTAAGTTTAGTTTCAGCCTCAAGTGCATCTCGTTTGTATTCTAGCTCCTGGGATCTCAGTTCTTTTTCTAACTCCTTCTTTTCTGACAGGTATGACATCACATCTGGTCGACTTGGTTGCTTTCTTTTTTTTGGCTTTCCTAGTAAAACAATAATTATTAAATTATTAATTATTAAAAGATAATTGCATAATGTGTGTGAATTATTATTCTAACAGGAAATGCCAAGGGTAAAAACTAAAGGCATTTTGAAAATACAAAATAAATGACATTTTGCTAACAGCTTGATACTTGTGTCATTCCACAGTGAAACTAACATAGAGGGACTTGACATACAAAGAAACCAGAGATCAGAATGATCCCCCCCCCCCCCCTAATCAAGAAGGTAATTAAACCACACCCCCAAAAAATGAAACGTGATGAACAAGAAGTTCGCAATATGGCATTTTCATATTTACTTTTCAGTGGGAGGGGGTGGTTTGGCCACTTTTACCCAAGCATTAAAAGAGTACTAACATTCTAGTTGGTTATCTTTAGAAAATAAAAGACAATGGGCCAGGCACCCAGGCTCTTGAATGAGACAAATAGACATCTACTGAACATTTCCTGATGATAAAACTTTTATTCACAAGTAAAGAAGTAGGTGCATGCACAACCAGTTATACTTACTGGCACTTGGGCCAGCTGCTCCCTCATCATCCGAATTGTCACTGCCTGAAATACTTGATTCTGAAAAAGAAAAAGAAAAGAACAGCGATGGTTATTTTTAGAATTTCTTTATTTCAAAATTTAAGTCTTGAGTGAGTAATAACTTACTTCTCTTCCGTGTTTCCATAGCCTTATCCCTGAATTCATTTGCTTTCTTTCTATCCCCTTCATCTTTTTTCTTGCCTTTCTTGCTCTGCTGCTGTAAGTCATCAACATAAGCCCTGATATCATCTAAAAGTTGATGAATTTCATTATACTGCTCCTCAGTGCCTGACCTGACAATTTAACAACAAGAACGCTCTTAGTAGCGTTGAGTCTCGCGTGCTTGGAGTAAAGCAACCGGGGTTGTTATACTACGTACTTTTTCGTTTGGAATACAAAACGTGTGTTGTATGTCATAATGTATATATACTCAAAAAGTAGAAAAAATTGCAAGGAGAGACAGGCCGCACATCTCAGCCTCAAACCAGTGTGAAGCCTTTGAAAACCTTCTACGCATTGATATTGCTCCATTGAGGAGTACTCTTTCAGGGATTTTACACTCGAAAAATTGAACGATGATTTTTATCGGTATCAGGGGCCCATGACTCTGTCAGTATAAATATACGTAGCTTCTTTGTACCGGACCAAGAAACGGCTCGGTACAGTATATGTTCAGCACAGGAAAAAAGTGTAAGTTTAACAGAACCTTATACAACACACAGTTAATTCAGTTCGCGCGTATTCCTGCTGAATTTGTTGTCCGTTTTATAAAATATCAATATCGCGTGAAAGTAATGACATTTTCCATAGCTGCTTAGTATCTACTTTTAATGTCTCCGTACAGTCTCAGAGTACATTGTTTAGAGTTGTACACAGCATTTATTTTTGATAGAGAGATAGACAGACAGATAGATAGATAGATAGATAGATAGGCAGATAGATAGACAGATAGATAGACAGACAGACAGACAGACAGATAGATAGGTAGATAGATAGATAGATAGATAGACAGATAGGTAGGTGGGTAGCTAAGAACTGTAGTTTACGGCACGATAAAAAGATCAGCATTGCTGGTGGGGTCGTGCATACAACAATTACAAAAAAAATAAGGAGTACTGAAAGCAAATGTACACTTAAAAATTAAAAACTGTTAAAGTTTTTTCTTGTATTACAGTATCACCGGGATAAAGCGTTTCATTTTCCAGGAAAATTTCTCTTTCTCGTCAAAACAATCACTGACTCAGACAGACTCGGATTAGTTTACTTGAATTTAGTGTTCAGTACAGAGAACGAGGTTATGTTCTGTGAAATTTATCTACAGTCTGTGGCCCACATCACCACTGATCCACGATTTATTTATTTATTTTATTTTCAAGTTCTTTTTAACCAATCCTTGATCCCTGATTTCTCGATCCTCGATCCTGATTTTCCAGTAGACCTTGAAGTTTTGCTCATTAAGATTATTCTTTTTTTTTCGACCACTGAAGTGATCAGTTGTTCCAAAATAATCAACACTTTCAAGCTATAGAATTCTTGGACCAACCCGTACCGGAAAAGCTCGATATGGGATTTCTATTCTGTGGACATAAAGTGCTGCAAGACCCGTATAAACACATCCGTGACACGTTAGGGTGGATTTCCACTGATGCGTTTTCGGCTCCGCACGTTAAGGCACGTTAATTTTAATCACGTAAATCAAATAGAGGTATGACATAAAGTACTGAGATTAAACGTCAAATTAAGCGAGATTCTACTTTTACGCTTACATAATTGTACGTGCGGCCTTTCATACATTGCCTTTATTTTATTTGCGAACGCACTACGCACGTGCGCACGTAAACATTACGTGACAGTGGATACTTGATATCTCCAGTATTTATGAAGTGCAGCGCGACTTAACATCTTAACAACTGCGAAAATCTATCAATTAAATCATAAAACAAAGTGAATCTATTTAACTGTACATTTCCTGTAATTGCGACAATATTCTGAGAAACGTAACGCCTTAAAAAGCCACAAAATCCTGAGGATTTCCCAGCTATAATATTTTCTCATCCTGCTTGGGGATATTTCCTTTTTAAAGTGCCTGCATGTCGTGCATAATTACACGAAAATCAAGGACCTCCATTCGAGGATAATTACATCATTGCCAAACTTGTACGCGTCATTTCAGTCATCGCCGAAAATAAACCGCATTCTCATCACGAGATCATTTCCATACAATGAAAGTCGTCACGATTCTTATCCCCAGTTTCCACGGTCTTCGCTAGGAACGCGAGGCCTACAAACTAGGTCCGACAAAAAAACGACTGCATTTTAAGAGTCTCGCGTTGCTCAAGCACGCGAGACTAATAAGACCCTCAGCTATTTGCTCGTTATTTAATGGCTGCAAAGTTTGGTAAAAACTCAAAATGAATTTATGAAATACATTTTTAAGGCTGCAGAGTTCTCATCTTTGTGATGACGAAGAAGAACATCAAAGTGCTCTTTACATGAGCGGCCTTTGACTGTGATTTCGTCTTTTGCCCATGCTCTTTGAAGATTGTCAGCAGTTAGGTTCCAGTCGCTGAGATTACTAGGTCTTAATGCCAGCACTTCTCTAAGAAGATCAAGGTCATGGTTTATGTGCCACCTAAACATAGTCTGGAAATGAAAAACCATTGTGAGATTTTTCTAAGATGAAGAAGAATGGATAGGAGGGTTTCTGAAAATCTACACACTTCTCGGTACTTCCCACAATTATGTAGGTTGCTTTCAACCGTAACTGATCTTCTTTTAGTTCTTAGCAAGTTATATTTTTCTCATTGATCCTTCTTTATCATGTGCCGCTGGATGGGGTCGCATTTTCACAACTGGAGTGACTATTATGGGGTCGCATTTTTAATAGAGTTACTAGAATGGGGTCGCAAATTTTCGAATTTTGGGGGTAAGTAGGGAATCAAAATGGGAAGATTCTCGGTTAAAAAGATCAAAAAGTTTATTATTAAATTTAACAATAAGCTTGCATGACCCGGCTTTTAAAGGATTGACAATGTAGATGCATAAATAGAAAGTGACTGAGTTGAGATCGCAAAAATTAAATTTTCCAAAAAGTGACTAAGATGGGGTCTATAATTGGCAAAAAAATAGACTAAAATGGGGTTGGGGGCTCTGAGAGGCCAGCGCACATACCCAGCAAACATTAACCCAAGTACCCTCCCCCCCCCGGGATTATAGCACACAAAATTAACTTTGTACATGCATGTCGCTTAATGCATACAAAATCTCCCTCAAATTCTACCCTTCATATCTTAACAACAAGCTGCAACAAATAATTCATTCATACATAAGCTTATTGAAATATCATAGAAAGATTTTAGAAACTTGGCGGGAAGTCCCTCGACCGAAAGCTTGTTATCGCAAACCCCCCATTTGATCGAGGCACATCACCAAACAATTCCTTTGATTGTCAACTTCAACAGTGACTCCCATGCTAAATTTTTCAATGCTATTTCTTTTGCGAAACTCAAACGTTCGAGCAATTCTCAGAAATCCCCCCAAATACCGCCACAAATTGATATCGTTTGAGAGGTCAACCTGCGCATTTGAGGTCCAAAATCAATACATTTTAAAGCTCTTTCTTTACAGCTAAAATTCAAATTTGGCAAAAATATTTGAACAGACTTGCAATAACATTGCCAAGGAGTCATACAATTTACATTTGTATTTAAAAAGTCTTAAAAACTTACTCGTTTCTCCATCAGCGCGCGAAGACTGCCACCCGTAAATCTTCTACGAGTAAACTGGTGTCTACCCCGGAAAAACGGCTGGTTCTACCGGGTACCCGTACACCGATTTCGGGGTATCTTAAGGTCCCTACTGAATGAATTCCGTGTGGACCTCGAATTCAGTAATTATACGCATGTTAATCCAGCGTTTCAAACGCCATAAACGCCGTTTGCCCCGTTTGAAACCCTAAGCGTTTCAAAATGTTTGAAACGGGTTTTAAACTGATGTGAAATAAATGAAATAATACATTTTGAACTGCGGTTATAGATGAGAGTGAAGAATGATCATCGCAGTGAATTTTCCAATTTAAGCAATTGGAAAGAAAAAGCCTGAAAAAAAAATCAGGGCTTCAACGGGATTCGAACCCGTGACCTCCGCGTTGCCGGTGCGTTGCTCTACCAACTGAGCTATGAAGCCACACATTGGGAGCGAGGTCAATTTATTGAGTTCATATCTCCCGTAAGGAGTGAAATGATGTGAAATAAATGAGAGCCTTTTCTAAGGGGTTTGCGTCGTATTTAGAGAATCGAAGCCAGAAGTGCAAGGTCAACGGCCGTTTACCTTAAGTGAAACCAATCAATTGTGGAGTTCCTCAAGGTTATGTATTTGGTCCATTGCTTTTTCGCAAATTGTAAGATAAGGCGTCCTCTACTAATATTAGGGAGCTTACGAATCGACGACTTTCGCACGACGCCGCCGCTGGGTCACGTCTTAGTTCTACGTTGCCGTCCTGTAGAAATTTGAATTTACGATTCGTAGTAAAGACGACGACGTTGCATGGTGCTCGCGGCAGGCAAATTTTCCCGCCGTTTCTGAAGTTTGTTTTCTTCTTTTCACAAGTAAGCTTATTTGTTCAACCAAAATGTCTAAATTCATAAGAGAAACGAGAGCTCGTATTGCAGACGCTTATGGAAACAGATTTATAAAGGACCGAGTATTTCACTATATTTGTACTTTTATGCGTTTCGTCAACAAACTCAGAGTTATTAAACTACGGATTTAGACAAGACAACAAAGGACGAATGCAAGGCGCGTTTATACAGGGAGGGCATTTATAAGCTTGCCGAACAGCTGTAGTTACTGTGATGAGATAACCACATGCAATGATCTTGCCAATATGGTTTCACTCGGTGTTAATTTATGTTTGTCTACAGCTAGCTATGGTGTTGATTCTTCGGGTCGTTACTCCATTGAAACCAGACAAACAAATCGAAAACATATGTAAAGAACATGTCCCAATGTGATACTTGAATTATCTGGAAAAATCCGCTGAAGTATGTAGGGAAAACTTTGAAAATTAGTCTCACGTCCTGCTTTTTCTAGGACGCCGGCGAATCGCTGTCAACAACGGCGTCGACTTTGGCGCGACGCCGGCAAGTGGCCAGATAAGTATGCGCAGTAAACCTGTCACGCAGTCCAACGGCGTCGTCGTGCGAAAGTCGTCAATTCGTAAGCTCCCTATTACCTTGGTTACGTCTTACTCAAATGTCCTTGAAAAGGAGAAAAACAAACCTTTGGCGCGTTAGTCTAAAAATTGCCAAAACTGAATTCGTGTTTACTGGCACTCGTCAAAGAATACGGCTGCAGGGTAATCAGCAAATACAAATCCATATTGAGGCTAAAAATATAAGTCCTAAAAAAGCATATTAGAGAATGTAACTTCTAGGGTTTTCCAAAAAGAAATAATGTAAAACAGAGTGATTTTTGTTGTTTAGCTTTATTTATACTGTACTTTGCACACCTTTATAGCTATATGACTGATGATTTCCCATGAATAAATAAATAAACTAGACTTGCCGGAAAGCGAGTTCAACTGGGCTGCCACATTTAGCCTTGTTTCCGACTACTGCATGACATAGAAGGGGAAATCTGTGACCCGGTAAATCTGTTAAAGAAGATCTGTAGACAACCACATCGAGAATGATTATATTTCCACGACAACCTAGACTATAAAGAATTTTGTACTGCATGAAAACGATAAGTTTACTAAAACGGACAGGGAACAGCTTTTAAGAGAAAACAACCCACTATAAAACCCTTCACGATAGACAGGCCTTATTCAACCGAGATTGATCAAGATGATCAATAGACGATAATTATTATTATTATGGCAGAACAAATGTCTGGATGCCCAGAGTAAAAATTAAAAGCTTTGGCTGGGCGGCAAACCGTAACCAGCCGCAGCATCGACTAAAATTTTTGATAAAAAAAAAAATATATATATATATATATAATATAGATTTAGCCAGGGCTAAAAGCGAAGCTCCCATTAATAAATTTATTATTTAAATCAAACAATAAACTTGTAATCCAGAAATCAGTTAACTTAAGGGGAAATTCATATGGGAAAGGCTAAGTGATTTTAGAGTGAAACATCTTACATCGAGTTGATAGCCATGTAAAACATCCAAACATAGCAATCATCTTCGATCACATTCAAGAGCCGTATTGTTCTTGATCACAGTGGATTATACCTGGAAAACAAATTCTTGGAAAACAAATCAGGCCGAATTTTTTGCTTTGGACAAGTTTACTTTATAAAATCTTGCCAACAAATCCGGGGATATGTAAACCAACCTTTTATACTTTTTACACATCACATCTGAGGTGAAACCGTGCTATTTATCATACAGACCTCGAGCGCCAAAATTGCAGTGAACATTAAAAGAGTTATGCTTCAACATAAATAATTTTTTTTATTATTATTTAAGGGCTTTATAACGATGTGTAATCTTGAAAAGCGTTTGATACGCGCGGCAAAAAGATAACTCCTGCAAGCGATGTTCATGAACGACTGAAAACAAATAGCACAGTGATTTAAATTGCAAGAGAGACTACTAACAATCACTAAAACAAATATAATTCGGTTAAACATTTACAGACACAAAAATTTTCATTCACGAAGATAAGTATTAAAGCGTTTCGAAAAATCCTGAGTCTTAAAGCTTAATAACTTTATGTTATAAGCCGGCCTCGCGGTGTTTGCTTTTCTCAAAGATGAACTCGAGGCAAGAAAATCGCTTATAGTTTTTTTTCTACAGCCAAATTTATAACTAAATATTCTTCGGAACGTTTTCTTTCTATTTGCGGTGAGAAAATATATCTAAAGGCTTTTTTAAGTTCTGTAAGCTTATATCAAACCTGATATTAGGTCGGTTCATTGTCTCAAATCTTACAAACGTCAGTGAAACGTGCATAAACTTGCCGCATAAATTGGGCTCCCAAAGTAGTTAGAAAGTGTGAAAGTAAACATTGGTTTTCCTGTGGTGCGGACGGACGGCGGGCGGTCGGTGTACGGTCACGTGATTACCAAATTTTCTAGGATGGGTAGATTATCTTAGCTATGGGGCTCCGCCCACGCGCGCGCGTGGGAGCTCCGCTATAAATAAATAAATGAAATCTTAAAAGCTCTGGATATCTCAAGTACAAAATAAAAATGTTCGTAAGTTAAAAAAACATTGTTCATATAGCTGTCCATTTTCCTATGGGAACGTCTAAGATATGTGATAAAATTTCGAAAATGTAAAAGATAAAGTGTCTGTTAAATTAGGTGTCCAAAATTCCTGTAGATATCTAAGCGCTCAGCTTGAACATTCTAGCGATGTGTAATGAACTAGACAGGATGGCCTTTTGCATTTGGCGCATAATTGATTCACACTTGTCTCCTACGAGCTCTTTAATATTTTTCTCAACCTCTTTCGAACAGCCCCCAAGGACATCCATGACGATGTTATACTGATTGACCTTATACTCAGGATAACGGTTCGTCAACTCTAGGCTCAGTTTACTGTACTTATTATTATTATTATTATTATTATTATTATTATTATTATTATTATTATTATTATTATTATTATTATTATTATATGACTCTGGGTCAAAGTGCTGATGACACGAACTCTCCAATGCTAACATCAATCGTGCTTGTTCGGTTGTTAAATAGGCGGAGACAGAAATTAGGAGCAGCATAACACTCGATCACGCACGAATTTAATGATACAGATAGAAACAAAAGGAAAAACTCTGGGCCACATTGAGAACAACTGTAAGCTCTAAATAACTTGCTCAGTACTCTATTTCTATCAAGTTGGTATTTGAAGCACTCGATGAAGCTTTGCGTCCTCGAAGCGTCGCCGTTTATCTGCCCCTTCGCCAATAGAGACTATGAGATGAACTTGTGTGCAAAATCCTCAAAATTCCTGTTTCGTCGGACGAGCCGTCTTTATCCTTATCCGAAATTTAGGCGTCCAAAAGGCGTATGTTGCTTGCATTAGAGAACAGAATCAATCTTGAAACAGACTCTGGGAAGATGGACAAAAATGCTTTACGAATCACGCAACGCCCTCTGGGTTACTGGGTCAATCATTGATAGAGTTCATTTTTGACACTAATCTATCAATTTTATGAACTGGATCCGCCCTATAGGCAGCCCTGTTAATAATAACATTGTTTCAATAAGATGAGCTACAATTACCATTACATTTCATGTTTTTCTTTTGGAGGGTGGGGGCGGGAGATTCGGAAGGATTTTTAGAAAAAAGGCAATGATTTTTTCCCTTTTTGTGTTATTTCGCAATGCTTATGTATCTTCTTTTTAGCAACATCCTGTAAAGTCAGTTATGTAATAATGGTAATAATAATGATAATAACAATAACATTAAGTTAATTATAATGGCACGATCGTTTTCAACGCATCGAGCAAACACAATTATTATTCCAGTAGATTGATGATAGCAGTGTTGAGGTAGTTTTTACTACTTTTTCAAATTAGTGGACTTTTATCGTTTCTCATGTACACCGTAGTCCTTTAAGTTGTTTTAAGAGGAAGCAAAAGATCCGCTCATCGATATATTTTTGTGGAAATATATACCTTACTAAACTTTAGAATGGGAATCAAATCTTTTTCGACCCACATCAGGAAAGACTATTTTTAATTTACTATACTTAGTCATAATTTATCAGTCATCTTGATTTCTTGCTTCTTCTAAGTAAAACAAAACCTCTTTATGGTGCCTTTCGTTCAAACGTTCTGATATTCAATACGTCTCCCACGTTGGCCATTTTAATATTGTAATTAGCTAGGGACAAGGTCAAAAGAAAAATATGTGATAAAAAAAAAAAGCTAATCCATTGTTCAACTAATGGTATTATTGTGATATCGCCCTGACTTTTCGATTGTTTGATCTTTGCAAAGAATAACCATACAACAACGATGTTACTTCCTCAGTTTTAAACGTTGTCTATAAACGGTCAATAAAAAGTGGATTGAAGAAAAGTATTAAATTATGCTTTCGTGGACACCCCGTTGTTAACTTATGTTAATTTGCCAAATAAAAAAAAACTATTATCAAAAAAAGTTGAAGCGAATAAGATTGTTATTATCGTTCTGATTACTATTTTAACTTAAAGTATACTTTACTACAATTGTACATTGATACAATGCATATTACGTAATATGATAGGCTATTTTTTGGCCTCCTTCACAAGAACTCAATATATTTTGAAACCGCTTAATTAAATTAGAAGAATCTGACTTCTATCCACTAAAAACCAGTGAATCTGCTCCCCGAAACTGCATTTTTTTAACCCCTCTCCAAAGTGTCACGGATTTGCTAATTCGATCGTGTACATGATTGAATCCGTATATTTTTGAAATTCATTTCCTCCCGATTCTGCCCAAATTCGTCTGATGGACGGGGCCTTAGTTATATCTAATATTCTGTCTCATTATTATATGTATTGTAAGTTTACGGTAATGTACACGTCAAACGTTAATTACCCTCTTGGAAGCACTAACAGAATGACTCTTGAACGCCTGCAACGACGAGCTGCGAAAATTGTATACGGTTTTAATCTGGGCATAGCCACGGAAACAATACTCGCAAACCTACGCTGGCCGCCTCTTACAAAAACCATGGATAAGCACTGTGCACTGTTGGTTAACAAGTGCTTGGTCGGAGAAGTTCCCCTATACTTTAAAGACTATTTCATGTTACGCTGCCAGAGAGACAACCGACATGTTTTTAATAGATGCACTAGATCGTCAATCACTGACATTATACTCCCCAAATTTCATTTAGATGTCGCTAAAAAGTCTTTTTATTATCATGGTGCATGCATATTTAATAGCCTTCCAACGAACATAAAGATTTTGCCACCTAAGGAGCGTTTCAAGGCTATCTCCGATTTTTATTCTTAGGTCATTTCTTAGAACATTTCCAATCTACATCCAATTTTTATGAGAACGTTATTACCTTTTTCTAAGTTTTAATTTTGAACATTATGGATATATGTTATTTTTACATACTCTTTTTATTTTTACGTTATACAGGGCCCCCGTTGATACCAGTCCTGTGACTGAAGGGTTCACCCTGTTTAAACATCGATTATTATTATTAATTATTATTATTATTATTAATTAGTTCCATGGTTCTAATCCCGTCGGGGACTGAATAATTCTTCTTTGTCCCACTCTCTTGGCATGAAGAACGGAAAAAACGCCGACACAAAGTGTGCGAATCATGATGGAACATATATTGTCCACCTCTTGCCCTGCCTTGTAAAAATACTTGGCAACATTACAGTGTAACAGCTCCTCCTTAAGGTTTTCTAGGCTCACACTTGCTACATGAGATGAATAATGTCCTGAACAAAGGACTGAACATTTTGAAAACTGTGCGCCATCTTTGACAAAAACAAAGAAGACAAATTTTCCGTTAAGTCAGTAGTGTGTGCTATACTCTGATGAGCCATATGTGGATAACGACCAATCAGCACGTGTTCTGTGCATTGTATTACTGAATTCTAATGGCTCACGTTATGAAAGAGCGACCTAATAGATTAGACAAAATGAGTGATTGCGAGGGGAGCTCGATCGTTACATCCACAGAATCTGATGCTATTCTTGTCACTGTCTTGTTACTGATCAGCGTATTATACTAAAGAGGCTTAAGCAGTACGATTGGTGTCACAAGTGATAAATCTCTAGATCTAAAACATATGAACTTGGTCTGAAAACGTGATATAGAAAACCAAAGAATTAGATTTTGTGTCTAAACAAGAGAGAATGAGAAAATTTTCTTTTTATCTAAATGTGACAAGAGTTTCAGCAATGAAATTTCGGCCTCGTGAAAGGGAAGCTTGTCCGTACGTCCTCTTAAAAAAGAGAGAGTCCGTGTAAGAAAAAAGAGTTTATTTGAGGCAAACTTAGCCGCTGCCATTCATAGCGAGGTGTCACTGAGCAACAGCGAAGTGATCATTGACTTAAAGCATTATAGGTGGTTGTGTGTGATGAACTGCAGTTTCGCGGTACAGAAAATTAGGTAGCAGCCGTAACAATGAATAGGTATGGGTAAGGTTTTCTTTAAGTCTTTCGTGAAGTGCCTTCGCAATAAAGCCTCTCAGTAACACTTAACTACCTTCGAATTTTATTTGAAATCAGTAAAACATTGCCTCTTTTTGTGGATGGGTTTAAGTTTGATGTTGGATTTTTTGTTAAAAGAGCAACTTTCACTTTTACACATAACATGGCAAATTCAATAGCATAATGAGACTACAAATTTCATTCATTGCGATGACCCTTTTTGGTCGGAGGTTACTGAATCCTGCGCAGTTTCATAGCATCTGAAAATTTTAAAAGTCATTAAAAACGCTTCGACGGGCTGTTTGTAAACCACCCATTATGTAACAAAATCGTATAGAAAGAAACTGGTATGCAACTACATAATAATAAACTGAGTCAAAGGTTACGCAACGAAAATGAAAATGTGCAATTTTTATCTAAAAGATCTGGCAAGTGTTTAGATCGGAAAATCTTGAATGCCTTAAAATAACCCATTACTCCGGCTTTTTGTTGTGCGAGGTTTTGACTTGACCCTTACCTGATGAAGACAAAATCAACTTATCTTTTCTATTGTATCGTAGTAAGTCTTTTCTTGTTGCAAGGACTCAGCCTTTGAATGAATTATTTTATGCGGTGAAAAGACCCTTGTAATAAACTGAAGAAATGAATGAAACATTAGTCGAGTTATTTCCTAAAACGAACTTCTATAGAACTCCAGTGCATTTACCTGTATTTACCCTTTCTCAACAAGTTTGATCTCAGAGAATGTCTTTTTTAACGGGTTTTTAGTTTAGGAACAACATATGTCAAACTCTGTTTATTTTTGTCATCTCATCAATGACGGTGGGTCAGCGCGTTATTGCATATTTCCTTTACAAATAGAAGGGTGTAAGATTTCAGTTCCAACTAAGTTGCGAGGTCACATGGTCAGCAACTTAAGCTGCTGATAATTCAGGAATAAAACAAAGCTCTATAAACCCATCACGCCGACGGATGTCTCTTCTCAAAAGAATCCGCAACTGTTGGGGAAAAAACGTACACGGCTTCAAAAGAGATTGAGATATTACATAATAGATCAATTATATAATTATCTTTTGGTGAGTCTACGAAAAAGAATAGGCTAAGTATAACTTTTTTATCAAAACCGTTTACTAACTGAAGAATCCGCGCTAAATTGTGATTAGCAGAAAGAGTAGTTCATTTTGATAAGGGACTCCACTTATCTCCATTTTTACAGTGAAAAAGAGGATTAGATAGTTTTACTTTAATCCGATAATTTCCAGTTCCGTTTTTCTTTCGTTCTCATCGTAATTTCCTGTTCAGAGTTAGCGTTACAGTCCAGTAAAGGTCGTTCCCAATACACTGCAAAGGAAAAGCTATTAATTAAGACCATCCGGTTAGCTAGAAATACATTTTATTTATTTATATGTGCACTTCAAGTTTTACTTTGAAGCACTTCTAGAGAGTTCTTTTTACGAAAACCGTTTCCGAAATACGTTTTTGGTGCTGCTCTACTTAGTCTGAAAAAAATTAATTTTGGCGGACTTACAATATTGAAAACATATACCAATTGTTTTCAAGTGACTTTAGGAAGGAGGAGATCTTTTTTATTTCCATGCAGTAAATAGTTTTATTATCATGTTTTGAAAGACAAAATATATGCGTTAACCACCGTAAATCATGGAACAAATGAAACACGCCAATCAACCTCCTCTTATTCCTTACCGGATACTTTCAATGGTTAATAACATTTGATTATTCAAAATCACGCTTTCAATAAGACATATTTCCTCCTTTTGACAGCAGGAAGGGATGAATTACAATATCTCCCCTGCAGTGCAAAACTCCTTCAGTAAAATTTAATGGAATAACCTAAAGCAATCGTTCACAGCTGTCACTTAAATGGTGTTTAGAGATAAGAGGATGAAAAGGCATTAATTAAGAGGTGAAACCTCTGTAGCATGTTTTCAAAAGAACGTTTTAGGACGTTTAGATCCCTATAAAGTAGACGTTTTCACTGCTGATTTTATTGATCAGAACAGAGGGATTTCTCCAGTTGGACCTGTTTTTATAGGCTTCCCATGCCTTGATCTTTTCGTGAAATGCTAGACGCATGATGAATGCTACACACTTGAAAAACTCGAACTCTACCCTACCAGTTTGCGACTCCGTAAAATGCCAGTTTTCCTTGGGCAACAGAGTGGCCATTATTTTCTTCTTCTTCCTTATCTTCGTTGCCTCTTTCATTGGGAACAGCATCCTGTCCTTTGCAATAATCCGCCACAAGGGGATGCGTCGAAGTTCGACCAACTTTTCCGTTCTGAGCCTCAGCCTCGCAAACATTCTTATCACAGCGTTCTGCATTCCGGTTTTTGTGATCGATGCTTTTATTGTAGATAAGTGGACGTTCGGTGTAATCGGTTGCAAACTGGTCGCTTTCCTACAAAACCTTGCCATAAATGCCTCTATTTTCACACTGGTTATCATCAGCGTCGAGAAGTTCTTGGTTGTTTGCTTTCCATTTCGAGTACGTTCCCAGAAAACTAAAGTTCGGTACTTGGTTCTTGGCGGATGGGTTGTTGGAATCATCCAGTCATCGGTGTACTTGAGTTACAAGAAGTTAGAAATTTTTGATGGAATTCCCTACTGTATCGACGCTTGGCCTTCCTTCAAGACTCGACAGATATTCCTTGTTTTTGAGGCAGTTGCTCTGCGTATCATTCCGCTCGTGCTCATGATTGTTCTCCATGTTGTCACAATCGTTAAGATCAAGGCGAGATTGAAGTATCGAGCGCAAGAAAACTCTTCAGCAACATCCGCAGCGGTTAATGTCGTCGGTTCGCAGGCCCTCAAGAAAAGACAGAGGGCTGTTGTTATGCTGGTGTTTATTGTCACTGCAGCTGTTGTAACCCTCTTTCCCCACTACTGCTTTAGCTGTTGGCGTTTGTTGGCTAATTCGGAGGAACTTCCAGACGTCTACACGTTTAATATCTTTATTACCGTGTTCAAATGGCTGCTCTTCTTTAACAGTACCTGTCATCCCATAATCTTTGGGCTCATGAGCTCCAACTATCGCAAGGCAGCAAAAAAGACATTATCTGTAACTTGGAAATCCCCGCCAGGTTCGAGCATATGGAAAAAGAAAAGGCAGCAACCTATTCTTATGGCGGAACAAGGTCGGAACTACCCTTCAGGATCGACTTAATTTAAAGCTTGGACCAGTTTAATTAGATGTATTCTCACTAGACAGGGTTCAGAAGTTCCTACAATATACTCAGTACGATACGTACACTGATACGTACTAGATATTTGTTGGCTCTTTTTTATTTAATAAGAAAACACAATTTGTTAGGTCGTGGAAAGCACTGATTAGAAATTGTTTTATATTTTAATTTGAAAATTCAGCAAAAGACTGTTGAAGGGAGCGCCTCCTAGCGATATTTCATAAGAGTGTTAGATGAACATAAGGCTGCATGTAGTAATTGTTATAGTTGTGTTCGAACTGGCAGGGTGATCATCAATTACAATTGCAAATAATATGCGTGCACCCTTGGAAACCTATCGCTCAAATTGATTAAAAATGTTCTGGAAAAGTACTGACCTTGACGGTTCTTCCATCGAACTTTAACCTAATTCCTTGTAAATTGAAGTTTAGAGTAACATTATGGAAAATTCCTTATAAAGAATGAATTGCTATTAAAACAGTTCTTTGCTGTTTAAATGTGATCAGCCATTATTGTACAACAATATATTTATTTCTAGTTTTACACATATTTTTTAACCTAGCTTTCTTTACTGCCTATAAATATCGATGAATACTCATTGATGTAATGTAACTAAAATGATCAAAATTGAAGAAATAGCCGTTAAATTTTGGTTACATAGCATATACTAAAAGGAAAAAAAAACTTCCGAACTTTTAAACTTATACAAAGCAATTCAGAGTATTTTTTGCGAAGTGTCAAGTTAATTTGACTAATCAAATGAACGCTGGCCAACTGAATTTTTTAACCTTGTGGTATACTTTTTGCCTAAAGTCTAATTGAATTATGCTAAATCACCATTGCGAAATATGTAAATCCTCACTTTTACGAGGTCGAATACTAACGACTCTTTGGAGTGCCTCTTGTAATATCCTGTAATTAATAAAAGCATGTTTCTGTTATGCAATGCATGCAAAATGTTACGTAACTACTGTTATTGTTACAATTTTTAGATGATAGGAATGAGCCACCGAAAAAACGCGAGCTATGTGCCTCGTCTTTCTGTCTAATCATTAGATCTGCTATCCCTGGTAAAATATTGTCTTTTTTTCAGTCTGCGTTCTGTAAATAATTGTTTCCTTAAAATATCAAAAATGGGCTGTATTTGTGTAAATTAAAAATGCCTTCAAAGGGGAAAAAATAACAAGGGAAGTAATAAAGAAAACTATAATATGTATATATAACTGTAATACAATTTCTACCTTGAGGGTTACTTTGTATATGACTAACTTACTTTAAACATCTCGGGTTATTTTTGGTATTGTCGTTTTTTACACACCGCAAAAACGTGAGTTAGTGTGTCGACGTTTCATCAGTGTGGTGAATGACTTCCCCTCAGGCATTTGATCCCAGCTCTGAAAATAAAAATCAATTGATTACAGAGAGCAGCAACATCTTCACCAAGTCAGAACTTGAAGTGTTTCGACAAAGGGATGATACTTGATAGACTCTTGATAGACCTTTCGATAACAATTTTGTCGCAAAAATGGAAATCAGATGGCTGCAGATATCCGTTTGCTTTAATTTATGAATCCAATGGCGTAACTTGATATTAATCTCTTTCTTGATTACAAACAAAAGCCATTTTTGCTGCCGGTTTGGATGATTCTAGCTCTTTTTGTTTGTTTTGGGTTTTTTTTCTTGATTCTTGCGAGATTGCTTGTATTTTGCTAGCCTTTAGAAATTATTTGAGGATTCATTAACCCCGTTATTCCTAGAGTCAATGTCAGAGACGTCATGTCTCAAGTTTGCTTCTGTATCAAATAAAACCTCTACCGCAGTCCTTTCATATGTTATCTATTTAAAAGAGTTCTGCTAACTTTTGAGAATGTGGACGAAATCTTGGCTAGTGATGCGATCATTCAAATGAAACCTCTACCAGCACTTTCGCATGATATCAACTGGTTTTTCAACAATTTACAAAAAAATAAATTTTCAATTATTTTTGTTGTATTTTGCATGTCATGTATTATTTTCTCGTTGTAATTCGTTTTTGTGACCGCTTAATTCTGTCATGTTAGATCGCTACTTCTCTCTTACAACATGTCGATGAGGCTGAAACCAGAGGGCATTAGTGTGAAATAAATCTTATTCAACAGTGACCCTGGATGTTTTACATGTTTGTCTCGATACTTGAAACTCATGTAGTTTTAGCAACAATTCGTTTCGATTTACTCAACTATTAGTGACCGCCGCGTGTTACTGTTCCATCCTTGATACTGAAGAACGAAAAAGTCTTGCTTTGAATGTTTTGCCCGCAGCGCTTAGGGCGAATTTCGAAATAGGCTTGATGATGATTCACATGTTCATGTTATGTAACTATTATATACAAGATTTGAAAGGAAATAGGAATTGTTTATTTTCCTTGAACTGTTTCAACAGATAAAGTGGCGTTTAAAAATAACATTGTTGATAGAACAAAGCTGCTTTCTACGTCTGATCTTGGCTTTAAATTTCACTGATAAGCTAGGTTTGAAATAGGGTTGATCTGGTAGATCAGTAGAGGATTGTTTAATTTATTGCCTTATTCTTCGGTTACACAAAACGTATTTGTCATCTGGGAAATGCAATAAGCTAAGTTGAAAAAAGACAGTCAAAAACAAAAACATGATGTGGTTGACACTGGATATAATTATATAAGAAACTTAAAATTATGCAACCAGGCAATGAAAAAGTTAAGCAGTTAATTGCAGGAATTTTGCCTCAAGTGCATACTTGAACTTACTGGGTTGAACTTAGGAATGCGTAATTTTGCACCACTGTGAATTAAAGCCAGCAAACTGGCTGGGACGTTTTGCCATTATACCTCCAAGAGCTTATTAGCTTTTTAAAGCGGTCACGACAATACAATATCGGCCCAGGGGAGGTTTTGTGTCCAGCGGTTTTAGTGAAAACAAGGGTAGATACTTCATAAATAGTGTACCAATATATAGATTCTTATACTGCACTCTTTCTTCTAGTGTACCGAGGTGCTTGGCTTACTGAGTGTACCGAGGTACTTGGAAGGGTTTGTGGGGGTTGCTCAGTATCGCGGGCTCACAAAAACCTCCATTTGGTCGATCTTATTTTGTATTTGCCTTTTAAAGCAAGCCACCAATTTTCTAAACGGAATCCACTTTTTGGAGCATGAATTTAGACGACCTGCGTGAAAGCCTGAATGTAAAAGTCCCATGAAGTTTGATGTGCGAAATTTCTGGCCATGCTTAACAGAGATCAGGTTCTATTTGGGCCGGATCTTTGGTTAAATATGCACCCATCTGGGATCTAGGTTATCTGCACCAGTAATAATCAGGTAGAAAAATGGCCGAAAATTTAACTCCGCCCTCTCTTGACGAGAGAAGTTGTGCCTGGAGGCAGCCTCGACTGGGATTCCATGACCAAGAAAAAAAAAGATGAATAGCCAGAAGTTCAACAGGGATTGCAAGCTAGGCAGCATCAAGAGCTTTGGCGAGGATAGTAATACCCACCGAAATCTTGGGGATGCCATTAAAATTAAAGCCTGTTCTCGAGCGAAGAACAAGCACATTGTATATCTTGAGGGTGTTACCTCTTCTTGGAAGATAAACCTTCGCATGCCAGCTGTCTGGCAATAAAAACATGTGTTTGGGGCTGAACCGAGGGTCTTCTAAAAATACTTGTCCCAGTGTTTATTGTACCGTTGTCACTGACAAATCTCAGTTGTATTGTACTCCTGAAGAAGGCCGAGACGGCCGAAACGTAAAGTAAAGGCATATTAAGAAGATATATTTGGAGTTGGATTCCTGATTATTACACTTACAGATCTTGTTTTATTGATAAACGAGGTAAATCAGTTGGCGGTACCTTTTGAAACATCATTTAATCTCAGTCTTTGCTTTAGTTATCCGGTTCATATTTACAATACATAAAGTAAAAGTAACCCCATGAAAACTCTCCATAAAATTATTTCCCAACTAATAAAGAGGAAGATCGCATTCACTAATTTTCAGCTATTAAAACTTGTAAAAATCGGCTGGCCAAGTAAGAAAACTAGTGCTATGCTTTAGTCTTTTAACTTGACAGTTTCAAGACCATTGTAACTAATGGCTACTTATTCACAGTTGCATAATTCACAGAATTAGAGGGCTGTGTGTTTTCCGTTCTTTTGTGTTCAAGATCTTTTCCAGGTTCATGCTAATTGAAGGATTAACTAATAATTAGTTCAAGACGGCAAACATTACCAATTGCATGGAAATTCCCTTCAGTCTGATCGAACTACATCAACATGCGCTGTGATTGTTAAAGATGCCTTCCAAGTCAGCACTCTTAGGGCTTATGTACGACAAGTCTCATGAAAGACATTTTGCGCAATTCAGTCATTGTATTTCATATGGAAGCAAAACTTAAAAACAGACTACAACGTTCGTTTTCCTCTTCTTCTTCTTCTTCTTCTTCTCTCCTATTAATTTCTCTTCACTTTTATTTTCAATTCTTCCTGTGAAGTTTGTGGAAGATGTGGTGTTTCTTTGCTCCCTTCACTGGTCTTGGGGCGTGGTGACGTTTACCGTATTGATAAGGGGCAGGGTTGTATACAGTGTTGCAGCAGGCTGGGGTGCAACCAACAGGTGCACAAGAGTTCGGGCAGGAGTTAGGGCAGGTTCCTGTGACTGGGACTTGGACTGGGATTGGAGGAGGAGGAGGCATGTAATAGGGCTGTTGATAGCCCATTGGATAACTCTGCTGGCAACACGTGTCATAGCAAGAAGGTGCACAAGCTGATGGGCAAGGTATCGGGCACACAGGTGGAGCAGGCTCCTTGTAACAAGCTGCAAAAAGCAGAATACAGTTAAGACTGCTAATCCTATTACAGATGTATATATTAGATATAAAAATTGTTTTGTGGCGACCATGTAAAGCAGTTAGCAGTTGCTAGTAGAATCTAAAATTAAAGATTAAGTGTTTGTAATGGTTCATTGTAGCAGATCAGCAGTGACATTTTTAGATAAGTTGCCCTTCCTCCTCATTTTTGATTCGAAAGTAATAGTAACTGGCACAGCATTGTTATTTTCCACCTTTAAATAACATAGCATTAAGAAATGTTACAGATTTCAAACCTGCTTGTTCAAGTTTTGGTGCAACTGAAACAGGGGTTAGCTTGCCCAGTTTACCCAACGTTATGGCCTTTGTCAAGTTTGGAAGATGAGTTCCATTGGTGGTGAACTCCACACAGAAGTGCACGATGGACTTGCCGTCTGGTGCTTTGCTATTTTACGAAAAGAAAAGGTTTAAATAAAGACTTGCAAGAATCAAGGTTGGAAAAATAAGTGTGGTAAAAAGATGACGTGTTCTCTCACGAAAAAACTTGATCGATCCTCTGTTGTCCCTAATGCATTATGTGTATTGAAGGATATTTCCGAGCTCAAACGAATCGTTTTCTATTCTTTATTCTATTTATTAATTTTCATATATTTTTTAAAAAGACTTTAACGTCTTAGAGAAGTCTTAATCAGAAAAACGGACAATGTTATCATAGCTTGGGGCAACAGCCGACAGTTTCGCGACGCCACAGTGGTTTCCCTGCGAAATGACGTCTGATGAATGACGTCACAAATTCCATATTGATGGCAGTGCTCCTGATTGATCGTGCCGCAAGGGAAATTTAATTGAACTAATCAGAATCACTACCCAGATATGGGTAGATGGACGATTTCACTATGAAGTTTTCTGCCCACGTAGTCGGACGTCATTTCGCATGGAAACTAGTGATGACTGTCGCCAAACGTCTGCTGTTTTCTCTGGCTAATGTTATCAAATTTAGTGAATTAACATAGCTACCTGAATCTTAGGGTAGTGACACCCACGAATGGCTTGTATCCATCATACACTTGCATAATCTAATGGCAATGGATAGAAATCAATGAGACTGAAAGGAACCACTCAGTTGAATTTTAAAAAAACTTAAACTTCAAAACATACACCATTAACGCAATGGCACGAATTTATACCTGGGACAGCCAAATATTTAATTCTAGCTGATGTTTTGAATTTTTAAGATATTTTTGTATTTTTTTCTCTATAGCTCATTAGTACGGATCTGTAAGTTATTTTAGAGTATACTTACTCCAACTTCAAAATCTGTTCTAAGCTTGATAAACTGAGCTGAGTGTGGATTTGCTAAATCGTCAGTGTAGGTAGCATTCGTAAGCTTCAAAGTCAAGTTGTAGACAGAACCTAAAACATTGAAATAATAAAGTACTGACTCCTTTCATCTCAGCATTGGCTATGACCCGGCGTGATTTTCTAAAAATCTACCAAGAATTCAGCCTTAAAATCATTTAGGGCTATTGGTTAAAAAAAAAAAGGCTATTGGACAGAAACCAACTATGGAAAAACAAAAACAGTGAGCGACTAGATATTTTTAAGTCTCTTCTTGCAATTTTTGTTCCCATCTTCTGGCTATCATGCAACCCGTTCGTCCTTTACTTAAGTTGTTAGTAATTATGTATCAGTAGTATTGTAATCAGCAAATCACCTGTAATTAATAGATCGAAAGGAACAAAGTGACCTGACAAACTAGTATCGCAGAATTGTTACTAAGACCTCTTTAGCTTGTATGTTTTGTTTTTCCAATCCAGTTCATTTGAAAATACTATAGAGAACTGATTCTTTTAAATTTTGTCTTGGATAATTTATGAAAAGACGAAGAGCCAAATTCCCCAGGGTCCTTCATTGGGAAAACAAAATAAAAGTTAAAGAGGTCTATTTCTTTCAGTGAATTAGCATTGCAGTACTACCACTTGTTAATTTCAGTAGACCTTCTGCAAGAAAGAGGGACAAACGATATTTATTTATCCATTGCGGGCGACAAGAGGAGCACGCAATCGTAATCTCCAGGTTGTTACTACGCATGCGGCGCAAGTTGTAGCCAGCATTCGTTTGGACTTCCACGAGCAATGAATGGAATGCACAGGACGCAATTTGATCACTCGCGTTTGGACCTTCTATCTTTCGCAATCTGATCAAGCGTGTTTTGACCATCTGTCACGGGAAACGTACCCAAAGCACAGCGTTTGAGCTTGGTTAGCAGTCTCCTGTACTAGCTATCAATGGTTTGAGCAAAAGCGTTTTGACTTTCGATCGTTGTCGCCCACACTTCGTAACCTTCGGTAATTACTAGTTTATTTATTTACCTATTTATTTTTTAGTTATCTATTCGTTAGTAAATAGCAGTGATTAAATAGTTTTCGTAAACTTACATTGTAAAGTATCCGGGTTGGTAGCATTGGTCATATTTGGAGGGGTGGCTGGGGTGGTAGCTGGTTGAGTTGGTGTTGGAGCAGCTGTTGTAGCTGATGCGGTGTTGGAGATAAAATTCAGATAAAAAATTGTTCATTTTAATTAATTAATGTAACGTAAACGCCTATACAAATAAAATAAAGTGCAAGACTTGTTGCTATATAATTATACTGTTTGTCGGTACGAATTTGTCTGTACGATAACGTTTGCTATTCTGTGTTTGACGTCCGTTGTGCACTGGGTGCAGAAGAATTTTTATTTCCTCCAATCTTAGATACCCATAAGGAACTACCTTCACGGCTTAAAACTTTTTATCTAAAAGCAGGTCTTCTATTTAGTGTATACAATGCTAGATGGTATCGGAAAATATTTCAATGGACCGGAGCTTTGACCAGGAACTCTGCGCTGGTGAACAGACTGGATTTTCAAAGCAATTCATATAAATCCTTAAAGGGGAGATATTTTGCCTCATGATCGTTTCCACATTTAACTTGTTATTACTTTTTTCAAATTTGCATATTATTGAAAATTTATGTAAGTCAGTCGTGGAAACCAATTAAAATTGCTCTTACCGGTATAACGAAGCAACAACCCGAAGAGAAAAAAAACCAACACTGTTTGGTCCAACTGCTGGATAAATAATCTACAGGTCATCCTTTGTAGCCGGCTTTGTGGATGTACGACTGATCAAATTATACCCTGCTCTCCTAGTTTGCATATATATTGATTTTCATCTGCATTTTCCAGTAATAAGTAACTTTCAATTCAAGTTAACACTATTACACAGATTAGTTAACCCTTTAAGCCCTAAGAGTGATCAGCGTCAAATTTCTCCTTGTAATATCAATGCTTTTTAAAACAGAGTGGTCATGAGAATTACGGACATGGTCACACAAAATGAATTTGCTTGATATTTTATCAACTTCTCCCCACTACTTCTGTAGAAAATGAATGGCGCAACAAATGAGAATTCAAATTTTGATCTTAGGGTTTAAAGGGTTAAACTGGTGAATACGACACCAAATCAAAATTTTTATGCCCTTCACTTACTTTGGCCGCTTGAAAATGCGAAGCACGCGGACAGGAACAGCGCGCAACAGAAAACGTTCTCGCCCTTCATCGCTTGAAAACTACAGCAGAAAACAAAAACTCAATTCAAGATTAATTTGGCTTGAAATCATCTCTTTACAT
Organism: Porites divaricata; assembly: GCA_038088405.1. Classification (NCBI taxonomy): domain Eukaryota; kingdom Metazoa; phylum Cnidaria; class Anthozoa; order Scleractinia; family Poritidae; genus Porites; species Porites divaricata. The sequence continues at coordinate 41,870,820 of JBBMOI010000002.1, read as the reverse complement.
CAAGAGAAAGGTCGACCAGAAACGTCGATAATGGATGGGTTGATCAGGTCTTGAGTGAGGTCATACCCCTTATCAACACTTTTCGTGGCGTAAAATGGCGAACAATCGATCCACAAGCACAAGGCGTCTTAGTGCATGGTAGGAGTGAGCAAAGAAACGAGAGAATAGGTGGAGAATTCAACTGGTACCAGATGCTAACTTTCTATGTTTGTGTTTTATTTGTTAAGGGCTAACCATGCGTTAAATCTCCAAAGAGAGCCTACCAGTTTACAATAAGAGAAAACTGGTTTGTTTTAGAGTTTTGGTAAAACACAATTGCAAAAGAAAACTACGCATTTCCACTTTTACAATCGTTTTAGAAGCGATTATTGCAGGAAAATTTGTTCACGGTATGTTTATTCGTCTTTATCGACAATTTGGGATCTTTATAGGGAGCCTCTCTATGGGACCTGCGAACGTCGTTTTTGGCGCGCGTTTTTCATCAAATCGTCGTTTTTTGACGAAATCTTCGAATTACAAGGATTGTTTCGCATGGTTACGCTACTAAAGAGCTTGAACAACCACGACGAAGGAAACGAGAATATCAAGAAATTGTAGCCAACAATCTCAACGTGCAGCAAACTTTTTAATTTGGCAGATCTCTTCGTCGTAATCCCAGGACAAACGTTGTGAAACTTGATTGAAATGGCAATGCCATTGTCTCTCTAAGCTTTAAGATGCATGTTTGTTTCATCGAGAACGACCGTCGAGGACCGCAGGAACTACCCTACCCATAGAGAGACTTAATAGGTGCAAATGCACTTCACTAAAAAAAACAATCCGGTTAAAGATCTGTGACAGAAGATGATCTTTAACAGTATCATAATGAAACGGTAAGTTTCGTTTTCTTGGAAACTATTCTGAGATCATTCATAATCGTTGCTTAGCCACCCCGGACTGAAACAAAAATGAAATAAAACGATCCACCTTAGAAATTGAAATAGTAATAATGATAAATTGGCTTGTGAACATTCATTAATAGTTAGTTATACTGTCTTGTTCCGACTTAAGGCAAAATAAACCGCCATAATAGGGTTGTTTGACTGTTAAGTGAAGCTAAATTTTGACTAGCACGATTTGGAATGTGTTGGTTATCACGGCTGTTGAGTCTAAATCGTGTTAAAACAAAATATTTTTGGTTTTCAAATTGTTTATGTTAATTGTTATTGATTTGAACATCGCAATTTCAGTTTCATGCTTTTAAACCTAGCAAAAAGACAATGTAGGTTCACTGAGCGTTAAAATCAAAACTGGAAATGAAAAATAGCGCTCCGTTATGCAACAAGCACCCTCGTCAACAACCGTGAATAACAACAAAAAAGAGAACTCCTTCCCGTGCGCAAAAAATTTAGAATAAATGAGAGAAAAACATCTTACTTACGGCCTGGCGAAGATCCCAATTCCTTCGGATTTCAGTGATAAATTAGGCTGTAATGACTTATTTCAAAAACACGGATGATGATAGAATGAGAGAGGACTATCTAATCATCAACATTCCTGGCGTATTCCGTTATTTACCTCCAAATTACTGACGCACGCGCATGAGATGTTTGGTAGTTTGGCCTCAATGACCTTATGGCTCTTTGTTGAAGTCACTTGGTGGAAGAACGATTTCTCAACAGCTATCCTGATAGAAACTAACTGTTAATGCTGTCGTTATGCTTTGATAACCACATCAACCTGAGTTCGTATGGAGCGTCTCGTTTACTGCTACCGCAATCATAGGTAGCACGATTGTTTGAAGAGGGTACAACTTTATTTCTCCGGGCGTTAATCCAAGTTTACGCCAATATCAGCTTTCCCTATCTTAGAAATTTGTCTTTTTCTGTTTTGGATAAAAATTACTTCCTTTTAGCCGCCGATTAGTGGTTTTTCCTAGTAGAAAGCGGAGTAAATAATGACTTAAATGCATGCAGGTCTTTGTGTGCTTTTCGGGGTGGCTCCATTCAACGCTGACAAGTTACAACGGGTGACAGCTTCCACTTGTATGTACTCGAAGAGAATCACTTGAGCGTTAAGTCATGTTCAAAGACTTACCTATAAGGTCCCTGAATAAAAAGAGTCAGTGTCCGCTGAAGACAGAGAATCATGCTTTCATGTCAATATTAAGATTAGAACTGGACACATTATACAGAGCAAATAGGTTGGAACAATTCAGGACCCACCATAGTTATAAAAAAAGGTGGTAAAAAGCTAAAAACTTCATTTTTAAATATATTGTGTAAACTTCAAAACGTTTTAGAGATTTTTCTCACTGGATGTTCTTATTCTACTTGATTTCTTATTTCAGAATCCGTATAGGATATGCAGGATTGGCAGAAAAGGGTAATAATTATACTCCTCCACCATTAAAACTTTTATTTCGAAAGATGTACAGATATCAATTCTATCCCGGCATTTTGAACCCCTTAACGATCATAATCCATGTTGATCGCATGTAAATTTCTAGCGAGTTAGACCATATCATTTGAATCCCCTGAATTTCGTCCTTCTCGGATTAATGAGGTATGTTTTTGTTATGGAAATCTTCTAATATGACCAGACACTTTTAAACAACGCTCGGACAATATCCGTAACACCTTCGGAAATCTTCGGAAAATCAGAATTGTTTAAAACCAAGCCAAGATTTCATGGTTCACTTTTTAACGCCCCCGTGTCATTGCCTTATACCCCTAAGCCAGGTATCCGTTGTCAAATTACTACTTATGCGTCAACAACTTGGTTTATTTTATTACTTTTGTATTCACATGAGCAGTTGTAAACAATTTGTGAACTAGCACGGGGACAAAAATATTTCTATCACCAAGGGTAAAACCGTTTAACGGCGTTAACGGTTTTACCCTTGGTGATAGAGATATTTTTGTCCCCGTGCTAGTTCACAAATTGTTTACAACTGCTCGTATGAATACAAAAGTAATAAAATAAACTAAGTTATAACTCATTAAAACGATCTTCGACGCATATTGTAAACTTAACGCTAGAAAAACGAAGGGCAAATATCTCTTAAATACTCATTTAAAAAAATGGGCCCGTTCTAAGGCTTCCGCACTTTCGAAATAATATACCCAGGTTTAAGAGATGAGCTGAATTGGTCTGAATCTGAATCACTAACCTTTGGGAGGAACATAACCGTAGAGGTATTTTGGGGGAGTTACTTCCCCACTAGGGTTTATTGATAACCAGTATTCGTCATCGACAACTAAAGCTACGGTGAAACGGGCAACAAAAACGTGCAACTTGTTTTGCAGTATCGCTGCAAAACGAGTTGGATAGCGATGTTGCGCGTTTTACCACCCGCGTTCAAAATCTGCCTGCAACAAAAGGTGTATTTCAGCAGACTGATTTGTTGCAAGGCAGTTTCGATTCGTGGATAGTAAAACGTGGAGCATCGCTTTCCAACTCGTTTTGCAGCAATGTCGCAAAACAAGTTGCGCGTTTTTGTTGCCCGTTTCACCGAGGGTTTTTCAATACTCACAAATAGACTCCATTGGTGTTAGTGGTGATAACAAGGGTCTCCATTGGTACCAATGGTGCGATTGGTACCAATAGAAAAGCACATCATTCCAAGGGTTCTACTGGTGAATTTGCATCTCATTAAGGGAACTTGGATTATTTTCTCATGTGGTCTGGCTGGGAACAGGGCAATTCCAATGGTCCACTGGTACCAATGGTACGATTGGTAGCAATAGAAAATAATGTCATTCCAATGGTTCTTAGATTATTTTGTCATGTGATCTAGGTGGCTACAGGGCAATTCCGATGGTCGATTGGTACCAATGGTACGATTGGTACCAATAGAAAAGCACATCTTTCCAATGGTTCTATTGGTGAATATGCATTTCACTATTAGCGCGTTCCTTCTTTGTGTGAGAGCGAAAATGTTTTGTGTGGTTAGCTTATAGAACGAGGAATATTCATAATAACTATTAGCGCGTTTCTACCTTGCGCGAGAGCGAAATTGTTTTGCATTGATGGCTTATAGAATGAGGAATATTCATAATAACTATTAGCGCGTTTCTACTTTGTGTGAGAGTGAAACTGTTTTGCGTGGTTAGCTTATAGAACGAGGAATATTCATAATAACCATTAGCTCGTTTCTACTTTGCGTAAGAGCGAAATTGTTTTGCGTGGTTAGCTCATAGATCAAGGAACATTTATAATAACTATTAGCTTGTTTTTTACTTGGTGTAAAAGCAAACTTGTTTTGCAGAGATGGCTTTTAGAACGAAGAATACACATGGCATGTTTGTATTTCGGCCTCGCTTTATTCACCAATAGAACCATTGGAATGACATCATTTTCTATTGGTACCAATCAAACCATTGGTACCAATGAACCATCGGAATTGCCCTGTACCCAGCCAGGTCACATGGGAAAATAATTTAAGTCCCCTTAATGAGATGCATATTCACCATTGGAATGACATCATCGGTTTGACGAATCGTATCCGTTTGTGTATATTGGACATGTGAGGTTTCACCGTAGCTTTAGTTGTCAATGACGAATCCTGGTTGTTGCCCGCTTTACCGTACCTTAAATCTCTAGCTCTGTTTCTAAGCCTTGGCAATTGGTTACTTGCAATTGATAACCGTAATAAGGGCCCAACAAGGTTCTATTATTTTCATTTAGTAATACCTGGCAGAGCTATTTCTACTAAGAAATGAAATAATTGTGGCAATAAGAAAGAAAATCTGTACCTCACCTTCCTCCATTGTTGCTCCTAGGTCATTATTAGGATATTACAACCATTCTTATGTTTTTTCTTTCATTAGGGTTTTATTTTTTATTTTTTTAACCTGTTGAATATTTTTCCCGTTACTCGTTTTCTCGTTACTCCGTTACTCGTTACTCGTTACTCGTTATCTATACATTTATCGGGCGTACAGGCCATAAGCAAACACAGTCATAGCGAGTACTGAGCGTTAGAGTTTTAACCTCCTTTAACCCCTTTCAAAAGGGAGTCTGAATCAAATTCATTCAAGAGTACAGTTATGATAGTGAAGATTCTGATTTCGTTAATGATAATCGAAACAATTTAGGTATCTTCTTTAAATTTTTACATGTGTTTTTTACAATAAAGAACCAATTAAAATCCAAGACATTTGGAGACACAGTCTTTCAAATGAAAAGGATAGTTTCAAAACATGGATTATTCAGCTTTATTTGATTGGTTTTCATGAAAACTATGATAATCTTTATTAATTGATTTTAATTTCTGATCCATAGCAGCAAGGGTACAATACCAAATACGTTAATTCTGGCGACATCAACCATGTTGACAAGAAAGTGACAAACCGACAAATAACTTTCAATGTTTTATTTTATTTTTTTTTTTAACTTTTAAATTCCCCTTAACTGTGTTTGTCTGATTCACGATCTAACGACAAGATCGTCATCAAGAAGACTTGATGTGACGAACAGCCATTCCATTATCAGTCAAAATCTTGACGCTGCCGTAATTTCTGGAAAGAAAAAATGAACAATGTCGTGAAAATGCTGGGCGAGGTTCTGAAAGGCCGATTAGCGCAAATCCAGGATTAAAATTTTTTTCCGATCCGTTTTTGTATTTTTCCCTTCCTTTGTAGTGCCTGGATTAACATTTTGTGTTTTCTTTGCCGTATCTGGGATTGAAGGCAGTATTTTGTAAGCTTGCGTTGCATGTTCTTACACAAGAAAACCTTGGTTAAAATTTGGCTTAAATCCTGGGTTAACGCACATCTATCGAAGAACCGTCCCCTGGGCAGAAGATAACTATCAACAGTTTCGCGCTTTTCTTCTCGACAGGAGCCCATAACCAGGAGAGTACAACTCCCATACTTAGGCTATGCAACGGCGTTTTCACAGATCATTATATTTTAGCATCATTTTGCAGTACTTTTTCCCGCGAAAATGAAAGCACCGTCCCCTATGTGTGCGCATCCATAAGAAGATAATAACAAAAAGGAAAAGTAAAAGCTGCCAAACATCAGAAATACTATTCTCGAGTCTCCGGCTATTTCTGTTTGATTTGCAAGACTTATTCGATTGCCAAAATTCACTGCAAAATCAATCGAGTTATAATAATCTGTGAAAACGCCGTTGCCAGGATACAAGGGAGTTGCTTGCCCCGGGTTATGGGTTACGTATACTGTCCTTGGTTAATTTGGTGGCACATGTACCACACGCGAATGGCCAGAGATCAATGGGGGGAAACAATTTACCAGGTGCGTAGAGGGAGGAAAACGAGGTAGCAATGCTGTGAAACGCTTGACAGGTTCCCTATCCCTAAACTTTAAGTCTTCTAAAAGTCTAGTTTAGGGATAGGGAATCAGTTAGAGCATTTCACAACAATGTTTACCTCGTTAACTGACCAGCCATCTGCAAGTATCACCCTCTCTCTACGCCCGTGGTAAATTGTCTCCCAATGGCGAAGCCTCGAAACGAGACACGAGAGGCGAGGACGTGAACCCGAGACTAATCCCACAACCCGTTGATATGAACATCATTTACAGCTTCCTTTTTTCACAGAGTAATGAAATATGATAACTGTATAATGCACCGTACGGTTTCAATATGTTGAGCACTTTCTTAATGTATAGCTACTCTTCCGTCCATATTTAACATAAAGGAACCTTACCAGTCCGCAGTCTTTTCCCAACTAAGTGGCGCGCAGGGCGTGATGGGAAGGAAAAAAGCGACCTGCTACCGAGCTACCGCCGTGGGCGTTACGAAGACGGCTGGGACGAGTTGCTGTAAGAACTTCTTAAAAGAGCTGTGTCACGAACTTTATCAAAATTGAAACGTTTGGAACTATGGTACTAAAAGAAAACGACGCAATGTGAAGAAATGCACCCGGGGGAATTAAATGTATTGTATGACTCATTCTTCAATCAATTGATTAATTAATGTTTAATTAATTTTGTTTGTTTTAGTATCTTCGTTGCAAATTAAATCACCTGGTAAACTCTATCTCGACTCCTGGATGGATCTGAATTAAAAAATTTTCCACCCTTTATAAGACTTCGCCCCACTTTGTATCTTCTCATCGACCTTCTGTGAGCTGAGTTAAATACGCCTTTAACATCAGAGACAGTAGTCACTAACAGACAGGTAGCAGTAATTAGCAACAGACTTAGCCCAAATGCTCTCATCATGCCTGGAATGGAAAAAAATTAAATTGAAGAAACAATGATTTAGAGAGGTAGCACTGATCCAAATTAAGTGGTTCTTCGTCTACCTTTCCTGATCGACTTGGAATTTGGAAATTTTTATTTTTTAGGAGAGGGGAAAAACGGAGTACCAGGACCTTTCGGAGCAAATGAGAGAGCCAGCAACAAACTAATTTAAGAGCTAAAAAACTCTCTTGATCATCAAATATTAACACGTGATTTCAGACGATCCGCAACGTGGGCAACTACAGAGCCTTTTATATTCTGTCACGTGAAAATCATGTCCACACCTGTACACTAGGCCTTTTAAAGGTTTCGTGTAAAACGAATGTAAATGGATATTTGTGTAAACAGTCTTCAAAATAAGATTACAATAAAAGGATAAATATTGCTCTTGTGTGCGCAATCGTACCGAGGCAACATTGAGTTTTAATTCGTCTGCAAACTTACAAGAAATCTTGTTGAAGACATTACATTAGCTAATTTACTTTAAAGACCGTTGATTACGCACACTTTATACATGGTCACCCTTTTCTCAGTCTTTTGTGCCAAATAAAAAAGTGTGCCATGAACAAATGAGAAAGAAGGGTTCAGACGAAGGATAAGAATGTCACCTAAATTCATAGCGGAGCCTCACCGCACGAAGCGCGCGCAGCGGTGCACCATGGGTAATAAAATTTGGTAAACTATTCATCCGGGAAAATTTGAAAATGACGTCACCGTACGTCCGTACGAACTTTCCTGGTAGGGGTAAGTAGAAATGAATTCCTCCCTCTCCCCTAGAGAATTTTGTCCCCTGTTGTTTCAAAAGCCTTTAGAAATGATTGACAAATCAGAATCTGTCAACTGAGCAAATGTTTGCTGGATTTTAGGGGCCGACCATTTGACTTTTGAAGGGGTTATGGGTGATTTCAGAGAAAACGTCCTGCAGACTGATTGCGAGAGGAAAAGGGCAGCGAGGTTTCTGAAGACACTTGAGGTACATTCCGTACTCCATGATCAAAGAAAAGTTCGTTTTTAAAAAGAAATTTTTGTATGTATAAAGGTTTCATGGACGTTTTCTACATTTTGACATCGGCGTGAAAGAAAAACCACAAAATGTGCTTTTGAAATTGATTTTTTTTACCAAATGCTCGACCGATTTAACTTGCGTGAACGCAACGATTTAACTTGTCTTACGCGAATTGCTTTTTATGATTAACGTATGGGTTTTTGAATAAAATTTTCAAGAAATTAAGTTATTTGTCTGTCATCGTTCATTCATAACATTAGCTCAAAAAACGACCATGAGACTAATACAGATCGTGAGATTTTTAGAAACATTCGGACGGGCCCTTCACGGCTTGAATTAAAAATGAAGTGTTGTGTTGTACAGTCATGTTCCGTATTGAATTACTGTTTGTTTTCTCATTCATCACTTGCCATTCAAGAATTTTGCGGTGTGTAGAATTTAAGGATTTCTGCAGTTTTGCAGTGGGCAGTGTGCTACTCTTTTTCCATAACTTCAGCCCTGAATACAGCTGAATCCCGCTTGAATTTTGCGTTTGCGTTTGTTTTCAGTTGTTTGTTCTCAGTGAAAAGTGTGCGTATCTAAAAAAAGAAAGATTTCTCCTCTATTCTAAAACAGACAGACTCGCCGGCTTTTCGAGCCCGAGTTTGTCTTTTTTTTTAATAAAAAAAGTTGTAAGTTGCTGTATTAACGTTTATATTTGTCGTGAAAGATTGGATTGTTGATATTAGTAGCGAACAAGGTTATCGTTGCTTTGCTTTCCTGAAAATATTGTACACCTTACAGTAAAATTTTCTTTCAGATATTGTGAGGTATAAATGTAAAGGCCACACATAACTGTTCGTCTGGGCCCGTTAAAAAAAAAGAAGAAGAAAATGTAATGGGCTTACGGGAAGACAAAAGTCCTTAAGTCGGCCTGATATTTTAGGTCATCCCTTGGGATATTTTTTCTTAATCATTTAGCCCCCCCCCCCCCTCTAAAGGTGTCTGATGCAGAAGGCCCTTAGGAATGTGAATATTTCTGTTTTTTTGGCTTAGAGTTCATGCATGTTATTACTTTAATTTGATTGTTTTACCATAAGTATAGAAACGGAGGCTTAATCGCTTTTAGCCCGGGCTAAATCTATGTATTATTTGTATCAAGGACGCAGCCCTAATTAACAGCTTAACTTTTGGAAAGGAAAAAATCATGACAAGCAGTCTTAACTTATTGAATATTCAATCCACGAAGGCGAGCGACCTCCAAGAAAGAATTTCACTTTTAAGTGGACCCAAATGTCATATCTGTGTTTAATAGCAAGTTTTTGGGAAAATCTAAAAAACGCACTTAAAAAATCAAAATCTGATTTCATAAGTGGAAAAAAATGACAAGGCCAACTCTATTCTCTTTCGAGGGGATTATTTCACTTAATAAAAAACTTGATATTCTCTGTTTACAGTTTTCAGGTTTATTCTCTGTTTGCAGTTTTCGAGTATAGTGTATGTTTAACGCTATGAGGTGGCACTCATCCCGTTCAAAAAAAACTCCGAGCCGCGATGGCAATCCGATTACGAACATCCACCTTTTAAAATATATCGCCCAGTATGAATTCTCAGAAAAGTAGAATTGCAAGGTGGCCAAACCATACGACTTTCGCATCAATATAGTCATGAAAAAACAACGTCACATATTGAAAACGAAATATAAAGTCAGCATAAAACAAATACATCAGTCCATTGACTTTTTAAAACTGAATGATTGACAGATGGAAATAAGCTATAGGAAATCGAAAAGTAAATTGCCCGTTGCACTTCAGTAACATAAAGAGAGATCTGTTTTGAAAAGGGAAAAAATTAAAACCATGTCATTTTTAAAGTGTACACTCACTATTATCCTTCCCTATCTGTGCAGATAGAATGAAGTGCTGTCATTTTTACGAAAATAAAATGTTTAGACGTCAATGCAAAAATACTTTTCAGCTGTCCGTGCGGTTCGGTATAAGCTCTCTAAGATTTTTGCACTAATTTTATTTGAAAGGTAAAAAAGCGATTAAAACTCAATTCTAATGAATTCGCGCAGACGTTGTCATAATCGACGATGCTTATTTTCTCTATTTGGTTCTTTCTTTTTTTTTTTTTACTTTGAGCTTGAAAAGATTGTCTAGAACGGCATGGCACAAATAGAAAATGGCATATTGTAATTAAATGGTTGTGTCTTTTGAAAGTATGACCGATATGCGTCTAACTTGTCTTTCCATACTGTTATTACAATATTGTGATTTGATGTATACCCTTGGCTGTTTTGCAATTATTAAGTTATACACTGTGTGAACGGCGCATTATCGTTTGAAATAAAAAAAAGCAAACATTAAGGCGGTCCATCATGTTTTCAAAAGTAAATATTGAGAACATAAAAGAAATATTGTAGAAGGACTAGACAAAAAAGTAATATGCCAAGATTTTTTAATTTGACCGCATGTACTAAATAAGGCTATGTTTCTCAACGATTAAATTCTGTCACTTTAAATTAAATTCATAACATGACACTTTCTTTTATTTAATTCCAAATCTCTTCTAGCAAATAAAACTACGGAGTTTTTAATTTTCTCCAAAATTACGAGAATGCCACCGTTTTTTGATTTGAAACTTCCCGCGTTCCGCCACGTTAAATTGATTTCAGTTTTGAGGTTATTTTGCAACAAAATCGCTTTAACCGCAACTTTCCAAAGCATAACTGTATATGAGAGAATCTGCAAAGTCAGTGTTGACTATTTCAATTCTTTTGCAGGTGGCAGCGTGTTTACCATTCCCATGCATAAGGAATGCCTCAGTTTCCTTAGTTTAGCATGACATGTATTAAAATAAAACACCAAAATGCAACAGTTTCGTCCGAAAGTTTTTTCTAATCATCGGTGACGATGTAAATTTACGGCCGCGAGTCAACGAATTCTAAATATCTAGGCGTGATCATGATAGGCAAAGCAAATTGAACGTGTGAAGGAACTAAGCGCCAGATGGATCGAACTGAGAGAAGTGTTATACGTGATTTCAAGAACAAGGCAGCCAACACGAATAAACTTGAAAGAAATCACGAATAACTTGAAAGAAATCGTGACCTGCAATAAGGTTGTGATTCAGGTCCAGGTTCATTCTGCAATAAGTATTCGGAAAACCAGATAACAATCTGCCAATTAGAATCGCTGTTGTTTTGGAGAAAAAATATTTTGAGCTGGCCATACTCTAAAAAATACGCATGACAGACGCAAGCCAGAAACTCACAACATCAAAACAGCGTAGTTTTATGACCCTCAAATGTAGGAGTTCATGCTTGCCCGCGTCCAGTTGCTTCATTATCATTTCTTATCCACGCACGATGAACAAATTGCTTAATTCTAAATGCGCAACTTTTTGAACCAATTTTTAGAGCATAATTCATCCTCAGGGTTAACTTTCATTTTACCTCATCACGATGAACATTGATACGGCCACCCTGTTCGGCAATCGCAATACGGAACTGGAATATTCCTCAACTAAGGAGAGCTCGCGGATAATGCTGCTCAGTCTTAAACTAAGGTGTAGCTGCAAGAATTTCGCTTTTGTCCAAGGTTCTATCTTTTTCTTTCAAGTTTCTTAAAAGGAGGACATGAAGATGATACGGTTGATTTACAAATACCACAAAAAAAACAGTTTGAAAAGTTTGGTAGCCTATACTAAAGACGCATTTCATGCGAGGGACTTGATGAAAGAGAACCTTGCTATACGATTAGATTGACATCGATTCAGTTTAATTCGGAAAATCCCTGGGTGAAATCAAAAATGTTTTGTCGCTCGCGTCCTATACTGAATAATGACTCTGGATCGACAAGAAAATCGCCGTGAAATGACAAAAAAGAATCATCAGTAAAGTTGAGTACATCTAAACAATGAGACGAGACTCCTATGTTTGACTTTACGGTTGTTACCTTAATCCGGCGTTCTATGGTAAAACTCTGATAGGCAGTATCTTATATTATCTTGAAGTTGCGTTGTGGAGTTCCTTTAGTCAACGCCTGAACCTTTTCATAGGCACAAGCGCATATAAACGTTAATTTGCCTCAGGAAGCCATCTCACTGTCATGTTAAATATTAATATCTTCCTCACTAATGTAATTATCTGTCCATTACTAAGGTAACCTGAAATTAATGTCCGGCGATTTCAGCTTCTATTATCGTAGTTCTGGCATTATCACAGGAAAGGCGGGGGTTGATGAAAATGGCAAATAAAACAATGTACAGTTAATAATGTGATGGTTTCATATTTACTTCAAACTCAACGATCGACTATCGCTACAAAAACTTTTAACTTTCACAGTTAGCAAGTGTCTCGTACCGTCACAGGGTAGCCAGACATTCTATTTGAATGTGTAACCGTTCACGGTTTTCAAGTAAATGTGTGAAATTCAAATGCAAGTTTTTTGTTTAGCAACAGTTTCAAAGTATAGATATACCTAAGCAATAGACCACACTTTCTATGGGTCAGTACCGGCGTGATAACCCACGGGGAATGTTGTGTTCTCCTAACATCCCGAGTGGGTTATCACGCCGGTATTGACCCATAAAAAGTGTAGCATATTGCTTTAATTTATAAAATAACTTTAAGTTTTCTATGAGTTTACCGGCACAATAAAACATAGGTTTTAACCAATCAGAACGCGTATACTATCTTATGTGTTAGTTATTTTATAAAGATTAATAACATTATAATGCTTTTAAACGTTTTAAGACCTTGTTGGTTGGGTTTGTCTTTTTTTCAGTACATGGCTTTAAACGAGGGACGTACAGCCATACGAATTAAGTTACACTAGAGAAACGCTTCAAATTTTTGCCTTGTTTATATGCCAAGTCATTTTTACGTATAATTCATAACTATTTTGCTTCTTTCGCGGTAAACCTAGGCGCTTTGGTTCTGTATAAAGTTAGTTGTAGAGGGTACTAAGAGCAAGAAATGGATAAGACTAGCGGCATGCAGTTGACAAAGAAAAGGAAAAACATTATTGTCCCAATAAGCTGCTTAGTTGTGAACCCAAGGTCGCATCTCAGTTTTCTAGGATGAAATGTTTTTTCCTTGAACTCAATCACTTTTTTTAGCACTGAAGAAGTCACTATGACATGGCCTTCGATTGCTTTTTTCTGTAATCAAAACTGACAATTTTAATTCATCTGACTGTCAATAGCATGCGTTTATCAATCTGGGCAGAAAATGAGTTGTATTCCAATTAACTTCTTATTATAACAAAACACAAAACAGCCGGCAGATTTAAGTTTTAATAAAACTAAACCTTAATCAGTTTTGCGTCTGTTTCTGACGAAACAAAACTATAAACGTTCAATGCAATAGCAAAGTTTGGACAGTGAACCGAGCTGATTCCTAGGATGTGTTGTCCGTCAATAATCCACGACAATATATATCGGCCACAAGTGGACCGGGAAAAAATAATGGGCCAAATAATGTCAATACAGAAAACTTAAAGACTAGAAGCAATTTCCTTCTTTTCTTCAAAGACATTCCCTCAGTACTATGATGCTGATAAAACATTTCACAATTAAAACAGACGGAAATGTGCATGTCGATAAAACTTTTTAGCGTTTATTAATACTTGTCTTTTTGATCAAATCTATCAAGTCTGGCAATCACCCATTATATTGCAGCTTATTTTTTAGCCCCAAAATCCGACGCTAAGTATCAGAGTGTTTGAAATGCGAATCAGGATGAAATTCATATTATTTCTCATGCTCTTTTATAATGTAAAGACATTTTAAAAAAAACCCAAGATGGTCATATTTGAAAACTCCCTCGATTTCCCATTCAAAATTAAGATATTTCAAATACGCCAATCACCTAGAGTCTCAACAAATAGAAGTGCACAACAGTCTCTTGTTTTCGGTTCACACATTAGTCAACGGGACGTTTCCATCAGTCACAAAATTATGGCTATATATAGCGTTTTCACCTGCCTCGCCCAGCATCTGTACAAATTTATTGGAACGAAAGAAAGCGTTTACATAAACTGAAAGAGTTCATGTTTGAAGAAACCAAGTGAACATGACCGCGGTTTCATTGGTTTGGAAAAACCAATATGGTGTTGTGCACGGTCAAGTTCAAACAGGCCAACAAAAACACCTGAGGACAAGGAATACTGCCGGGATTCAAAACTATTGCCAGACGCAATACTTTCAAATCTCTTCTTGATTTCGGTATTTTATAAAATTCTGTGTTATGTTTGACAATTATAGGTTTTGGTTGACATCAAACTAAAAAACCATGGGTGCGAGCTGACTGAGGTCTTTGTCACCTGTAAAAATATGGTGTACAATGGTTTTCTTTTAAGAAAATTATTCATAAGAAGCGTTATACCAAAAAAAAAAAAAAGCAATATTTTAGTTTCAGTTCAGTTTGTAAGACTGTTTTTTTTATCTTGTCAAACGAACGTCTTCTGTCGTGGCAAAAAGTTGTTGCAAAAATAACATAATTATATATCTGCAAAGATACACAATTGATGTTTGTTTACCGAACATGAAATTTATATTTGAACTTAATTATTTTTTTTTTATCTTGAGTAAGACCGTTATTCTGTCGCTGTAAAAATGTCAAAAATGGATGCTAAGGCTTAACAGTTCAAAATGAAGCTTCCAGCTACGCAAGCTAACGTTTATTTGTGAAGCAGGATCATTAGCCGAATTTATACTACAGACGAATTATCCGTCTAGACCGATTATCCGTCTCAGACGGATAACCCGTCTCTAGTATAAATTCGGTGCGAAGACGAATTATGGAGCAAAATTCGTGTGAGGCTGATTCGTCTGTTAGCACGTCTTGAAGACGTGCTAACAGACGGATAATTCGTCTTAGATGGATTATCCGTCTCTAAATTTATATCTGGACGGAACGTAGACGTTTTTTTGACTAGGGACTGGTTGCTATATTTTGGCAGTGTTTCATTTTTCCGGCGGTCTTTTCCCGCTCAAAATATCTAGACAAATTATGGAGCAAAATTCGTCTTCGGATTTATACTTAGACGAATTATCCGTCTTACGGATAATCCGTTCCGGACGGATAACTCGTCTCTAGTATAAATTCGGCCATTGATAAAACTTCATTTATTTTATTGCAAAACAAGGCTAGCAATTGTATGCTAAATTTTAACTTCCATAGAGAAACTTTTCACAGGCTAGGTTATCCAAGAACCACTCTCTCTCCAAAATATGCGGGCCACATTGCCGAGCACTTCAAGTAAAACTGGTTTGCAAATTACTGAAATGCTAATCTATTGTTGGTTTTCACATGACGTCACTAAAATTCAAGCTAAAAAACTATCGATCCTACCGAGATTTTACTTTCACGGTGCATTAGAGCAGCTGAAAACTAATTTTCATACAACTTTTCGCTTCCAAAGGGTTCTTGGTTTTGTGATAGCAGAGTACGCTTGAATTCCTTAGCTTTTGCTAGACGTGTTACATGACGGCCAAGAGAGCTGTCATGTAGGTAAAAAAATTACTTATTTCAGCAAATTTTGTTACCTAAACAGTTCATGTATTAGAAAAAGTATTACTTTAATGTTTATGAGTTTTTCGAAGAATAAATTCATGCTTTTGTAGCAAAACTCGTTAACAGATGTTTCTGTTGGTTTCCGTCCGCCATGTTGGAGCTCATCCGAGGTGAGCACCATCATGGCGTCTCCATACAAATCTCTATAAGTTTGGGTAAAACATTTCTTCGGATATTTCGTATATGAAATATTCCTCCGACCTGAATCTTGGCGAGGGTCTTTGTATACGTACCTCCTTTCATTTCCCAAATTCTGGACTTTATCTATTGAACGGTTTTGATTTTTATTTTGATCTATTTTGAATAGCGTGACACTGAAAACCAGCAATTTGTCAAGTTGACTGTCTTCACCTTTTATTTGTCTTATTTTATTATATTTATTTTCATAAAATAACAAAGATAATACGCGCGTTCTGATTGGTTAAAAACCTATGGTTTATTGTGCCGCTAAACTCATAGAAAACTGATTAGAGACATTTTTGCGTTTTACTTACTCGAAAAGATTGTAAATCATTCGCCTTCGGCTCGTGATTTACAAGCTTTTCGAGTGTTCTCCCAACATTCCGCGTGGGTTATTACGCCGGACCGATAGAAAGTGTGGTCTAATTGCTTATTATATATTACAATTTTTATATATATTGAACGTCATTCACCAAATAACAAGACCAATATTCTTACTAAAAAACAGAGTAGGTAACTTCATTCTTGCTAAATGATGGGTTCTTTTCGTGGAAGTTGTTTGTTTACCTTACTGTGTATGATTGTTGACCACTACAGAAAATAGCATGACATACCATAATGCTCTTTGTTTGTCACACCAAAATTTTGCTTAAGCATTGTTTTCAGTTCTCTTGGGGCCATTTTATCTCCCAAGAGAAACTGAAGACAATGCTTATGCCAAATTTTGGGGTGACAAACAAAGAGCATTATGGTATGTCATGCTATTTTCTGTAGTGGTCAATGGTTACCGTGTCGTTAATTGTATCATGGTTGTGCGCGTACGTAAGGTACTGGCCATACCGCGGAGTTGGTACGTGTACTTCATTGCTGTCAGTTGGTATCATTATTTGACTGTACATAAATTCAGCGAGTCGGTTGTGGAATAATATTGTAGACGTTCTGCATAAAAAGAATATGAGCCCCTTTATTAGTTTTGATTTTTTCAACTCTTACAATTTATATACTAATATTAATATTAAGTAAGTTAAACGGTAGATCATGTAATATTTTCTTGGTCAAATGTTTCCTGGGGGTTTTGAATTTTTCTTTACAGCATAATCTGCTCCATCAGTGTTCTGCGAAGAAACAAAATGACTTACAGTTAACAGTAGACGGACATAATTTATCGGTTAACGTAACCATGGAAATTAATTCTAACTGTAGATGTCTTGAATTCTTTCTTTCCGAGAGTAATCTTCTGGCTTATCAAACTCGACCAGGCTTCAGCAAGACTCTTGTAAGCGCTCATTGGAAAAAAAAATTGGAATGTTGCAAATATGATCAGATATTTCAGGAGCCTCCTGGATATTGTTAATCTGTTTCTGCGGTGAATTGACGAACGAGAGAACCTGATAACAAAACACCGGAAAGATGTGATTCTACCGGCTTTTGGTAATGCCATGTTAAGCTTTTTATCTAAGGTGGATTTGTACACCAAAAGTTGTAATTTGGCCTATAGATTTATAAGTATATTGTTCTCAAGAAAATTAAGGCATGGGTCTTCTTTTTAATTCCTCAAAAACAGACGGGGTGGTTTAAATTCGTAAGCTTTCATTATAGCACAAAATAACTTAAGGACAGACTTCCTGAGTGTAAGTTTAATAACTTTGAATGATGATTGGAGTCACTAATTGTCACGTGACCTATTAAGGCTATTTTTAGCACAAAAATCTATTTGGCAATATGACACCACTTTTAATTACTTTCTGGAATTATATTAATTTTACAGCTATCGTCATAGTTATGAAACTAGTGGGTGCATCATTTCTGTGACCGGGCCTTTTAAGTTAACCCTTTAGATAGGAGCGAAATTCGAAAATCGTTTGATAAGGAGACTGGAATTTTTGTACTATTGGTGGATACAAAATTGGATACAAAAATAAAATAACAATGTGACGGCTTTATTTTTGACTGGATACAAAATTCCGTTTATTTACAATTTTAATAAATTATTCAACAAGGCCTGGGCACAGATGTCTAGTCGTTCATCTAGGGACATTTCTTTGATTGGCTGCTATTATAAAATGATGCCATTTCTAATTTAAGTTTTTTTCGCGCAAAATGGCTGTTAAAGGTCACGTGACCTAATTTACACATTCTTTTACTCAGAATCGCATAAACTTTTGAGAGTCATTATTTTTCTCTAGTTTTGTCGCTATAGGTATAAATAAATATAGACCACCCTCGACTTAACACCCATGCCTTAAATTCCTTGAGTTAACGCTTTTCGCATCAACCTGTTTCTTTTCAATAACCAGTGGTCTTTCATTGGAATATTGGAAAGCTCTTTGCTCGTGTCCAGAAGGTGGTGGTGTCTGCTGATCGATAAAATATGCTTGACTTGATCTTTGGAAGCTGTTCTTTGGACCTACTGAACGGCCAAATCTTCTACCAAATGGAGACATTAGCTGCGAGTCTTGAACAGCCAGCACCAATAGAACAAAAAGAGGCGCGATGGCTGGAGATAAACTTAGACGTTTCATATTTTTACTGAAAAAAGAAATATGAAGCTGGATGACATTTTTAGACAAAATATATTTCCAAACTGGTAAAACTAACAGAGCTCATCAAGCATCCTACTCCAACAATTATTCTTTCCCGACTTGAATTCATGCTCAGTCTTCAATTTGCTTCGACAATTATATATCTCCTGGATTTAGCAGATATTAATTTTCGCCGACATTAAAAAGAGGGTAATACACTTACCTGAGTTACCTCAAGACGGTGATACAGAAAGTTGTTTTGATACTCAACTTTTAAGTTCTAATCCTTCATATCCAAACCCATATTTATATAAATTAAAGAAATAACCGTCACATTTATTTGAACGTCGTTTTCCTCATCGTTAGGATAATACGCTGTTTATTAACCAAAGATATACGCCTTTTATTTATTTTGCTTCATGCGTGTTCGTTAAGCAGGAAAGATAGGCAAAGATTTTTATTCTCAGGCGCTATCTTTTTTGCTTATCTCTTGTCTCCGCTTTCTCTGACAATTTTTCCCAGCCTCATTTTAATTAATTTTAGCACGTTTTTGTTGCCAAACTGTTGGAGCAGTTCTCGAAGATTCGTGCAGCAGATTTTACCATACTTCAGCAAATCCGATCGTCGTTCAAGAGTATACATTAATCAATATTTTCTATTTCCCGCTTCTTTTGGTATATTTTTTTAAAAAATGTTTTATGATTGTTTCAAAATTTTACCCCATGATATCAGTCTTATTCTTGTTTATTCGTTGTTGAAAATGAGCTTCTGTTTTCTGTCAATCTTGCCAACATTCCGCAGACCCCGGGTAAAAAGAACAGTCCAAAACATGGAAAAAAAGTAATTAAATGCATGAATTTTAAAGCCTGCGTTTAAAGAGTGCCTGTGTGTGTGCACATTTTGGTTTCTTTACGGTGTGTTTTAAAAACCAACGTTAGTCAATACAAATAAAATAGGAGAAGGATATATTTTTTAAAAAATATGTTAAAACTCTCAAGACACAATATTTAGAACAAAATAGTCACTTTATAATATCCGATTGATAATACTCGATGAGACCTTTGGACGGAATATATTTTGTCGCACAAATAAGTGTAAACAAATCTACGTCCTAGGACTCCGAACTAAACTATCACACTACCAAGCCGGCTTTGGCCAGTGTTACTTAGATACGTGAGTATCCTGAAGAAGGACTTCATATCTTTTTAGACTTCAGTTGCCAGTTAAGAGCTTAGCAGGGATTTTACTTAACACCACGACGCTTAAGTCCAGTTAAAAGGAATCGATAACTGATTTTTAACGCAGTCCTAACAGGAAATGTGTGATTGCTTTTCCAAATTTGTCACCAAATTTTGACATCTTATTTTCGCTTTTAATTATTTCTAACAAATTAAAAAAGAGTTCACAGATCTGTAAAATCTGTGGAAAAATCGCTATAATTCATGCATGTCAATTACTTTTCCTGAGCCACTGTTAATCTATCAGTAATGTTTGTTCTTCAGAACCGGTTCTCGCGTTCAGTTGCTCTGACCATAGTAAGATATGATCATGAGTAATTTACTTGTCAATGACTTCTTCAGATTCTGAAACCTTTTCAAAGAGCAACAACTTTTGAATAAATCAAATTCGTCTTCTAAAATTGTAAGTTATTATTTGCCTAGCAAGTGTACAGAAAAGTTAACGAAGGTAAACATAGATATATCATGTTATATAATTTGAAATTCCAGTCCTCATTGCCATGAAACTGGTTTTTCATAATTCAACTTTTTTCCTTGCCATGTCATAAAGAAACAAAACTGCTTCGGCAAACGTACCTTATATTAAGTCAAGTTCAATTTTCAATGTTGGGTAAATTTTCTTAAAAGTGCTTAATTAAACAGTTGTAGCATTTATTAATAACTAATTTTTTCTTCGAAAAAATGTAGAATTATTTTCTGTTCTAGCAGGTTACCAGTATGCCAAGTGGTAATAGCAGTAGTAGTTGTTTTTTACTTGTATTCGTTTTCGTAAGGGTCGTAAGCCTCAATATGATGATCTACTATCTCCAAACAGGGATGTCTTTTCCACACCGTTCTCAAAACGTTTCATTCTTGCACTAAAGAGGACAATGTTTCCTTTATGAAAAGATCAGCAGTGGTTTTTGAGATTTGAGAAATTGCAGTAATAGAGCAAATGAAGTTTTCATGACTCAGTTGTAGAACATTTCGTCTCAGTCAAACACTCCGTTGGTAGTGTCTCCTACCGTATTCATATAACATGATTATTACTAAAAAGTAAAAGAGGGATTTGGGAAACTCTTGCTAATCATTTTTGATAACTAGAGTCTTTTACGGAACGGACGGCAGAAGTAACTTTGAAGAGTCCAGCGTTTGTGTTGTAGAAAGGGTGTCTGAGGAGTTTTCACTGAACATCTAAATACAAAAGTTTATTCCCATCAATATTTCATTTCCTGTTCAGTTAAATAGTAATAATTAAAAACAGTTCGCTACACCCCAATCAAATACATTTTCTCTCTTGACAATTTTTAAAATTGCAAACAACAAAGCAGTTGATTAGACTTGATAATTTGAGTGTTATGTTTTTTGGTACAATATAAGCGACATTTGATCCCTGCTGTTGTTGGCAGGGTTGTTGAAAATCCCAAACAGGAAAAAACAGTCGTCTTAATGAACCGGACTTCACTTCGACTTAAACATGCTGTCAATAATGGTTGATTGATAAAAGTTGAAACAAAAGCGTAGAGTCGTCAGGGTTTCAGAAACGGCGTATCAATCGGCGCGTCGTCTGCCACCTTTAACTTGTGGGAGTATGCTTGGGTAATTCGGAATACAATGTTCACACGCCATGTTTCCATTTGCTACTTAAATTTTCGTGCCCCTAAGTAGGTTCGAAATCGGCTCAATGAGTACGCTGTCAGACTCTGATCATTGGCGCTTCAAAAGCAGTTTTCGGAAGTAGTATTTCATAACGAAACGGAATCGTTTTTTTGTTTTTTTCTTTTTTCGCAATTTTGACATTATCCAGTCAGCTTTCCGAAATTCAATCTGAGGAAAAACAACAGTCTTATTTAAAATCGCACGAGAATTAGGATTTATTTAACAATATGCAGAGCTTAATTAAGAAAATAACAAATTTCCAGCTATTTTCATTTTGGTAGTATATTTTCAGGAAATTAACAGATAGATAAAATGGGAAAGATATTAGCTGCACAGATTTGAACCAATTCTAAGCAAATACAGACGCCTGTAAACATTGTTAATTCTTTTTGGCACACGGATATACTGCAAGTTTATTCTGTGAGTAGGAATTAATTGCATCTGTAAATCTCTTGTTTGCTTTAGCTTAAAATAAACACAAATGAAGAATCATAAAACAGTTAAACAAATGGCATACATTAACACGTCGGTTCATTTCCTTCATTTTATCCAATTAAAAGGAAAACGTATGGCCCAGATCACACGAAAAATTGATGATCGCGCTTATTTCTTCATCTTTAAATCCAGCAATCTCCGCAGAGGTGTATTCTTTGCCGGACAACATTATTTACATATCGACGTAATTTGGGGCTCAAAGACTTCTTCATAATTTTGCATCGTTTGAGGGGTAATTTTAAGGGAAACTGTGGTTTAAAGAAAAGAAGGGCATTTCTAAAAAAGACGAGGAAAAAAAGAGAAAAACTCAGGGACAAAAATTGGGTAAGAAAATCGTTTTAAATGTTTTAAATGTTTTAACTCTGCCACTATACTGCAACTGCGAAATGCTTTAAATCAAACACAAAATTCGATTAAAAAAAGGAAAGAAACTCTGAGAAAACCTGTATTCTTTATGACATGGAAGAGGATTACTATAGCAAGCATTCGGATACTCCCTCTCTGTATCATACAGAGCGAGGTTTTTTTTTTTCTTTACTTATGGTTCGATAGCAGCCTTACTAGTTCATATTATTTCTATCAGCAAAATATTTATTTTTATGTTTTGTTAGAAATTTGGACTAGATATATCGATATCTGGACATTATTAGCTATCGATCGTTAATCAAGATTCACCGGATGCTTGGTTTATGTTTAATATGTTTAGTCTCGCAACAAGCATGACTCTGACATTGCATATGCCGTAAACTATTTTTGAAGAATTTTCATGTTTTACTGCAAGGTAACGAAAACTTGACTTTAAGCCAACGGATTCCTGCTTAAGATAATATTTGATGATATCGCTGTCAAAACGGAAGTAAACCATCGCCAGTCGTTGTCCGAACAAGGTTATTTTCTGGTAACGGTGGCGGTTTGTCGTTAAACATTTCGTTTCCCTCCCTTGAGAAATACATAGCAGCTACTATAAGCGAATCGATGTATTTTTTTGAGTAAAAATTTTGAATTTGCTTTTGTTTGACCGGTACCCAACCTTACGGGAAAATGTATAGATTTCTTTAAAAGGCCAAACATTAAAAAGAGAAGGAAGAAGAATTTTTTTATATCAATATAAACGCCTCGATAAAAAGATATTTTAGGCCTCATTAAACCATTGACTGTCACAAACCAAGAACGCTGTAAACTTAATTCTGAAGGTTTTATAATTTAGATGTTTCAAAGGATATCTGACTTCCATTAATATGTGCTTTTAGTTCGAAACCAGAGGAAACTCCATATTAAGACGTTTAAATTTCACTTAAGAGTATGAATTAAATATTTTATATATATACTGCATAAAAAGATATTTTTTCATCGCGTATGCCTGTTGTTTCTCTGACAGAGTTCACCACTTAATTTTTCATCTAAAATTTGCGATGTGAAAGACTTTATTTTCTTTTGACAAGGCATTGCTCGAAATCTAAAAAAAGGGCAGCTTAGAAAGACAAAAGCTAAGTGCATACAGGGCACAATGAAGCACAGGTTCGATCTTCATTTAACAGCGAGGCACGTAGTCATGGTTTATGAGTTAGGTGAACTGTTGTATTGAGCTCTTGTTGAGTCAGAGGCGGTAACACAACACTGAAACAAATAATGATCATGAGGGTCTCTATACCGTACCTGGTACTATATATGTACTTATTATCTTCAATATTCAGTACGATATATAATGTATTCTCAAGTGTCAGAAGTGTGGTCTTGCAAGCAAGGAAAGTAATTCTTTAAGTTGCGTCGTACTAAAATAGCAAACCACACTCGGATTTCAGCAGATCGGGGCGAATCCCAAGAAAGTTAGAAGGACGCGAGTACGAATTGTTAGAGTAGTTTTAGCTTGAAAATGCATCTCACATAGCGTACCAAAGTTCCGGAGAGGATTACTGGTAAAAGTAGCCTGCGGAGCAAGCTCTCCTTTTGGGGGATATCGTGAAAAGTGCACGCGCGAGTGACACGCGAGGAACGACGTGACAACGGGGGAAAATAGGAGAGCTTGCTCGCAGGCTTTTATAAACGCAGCAGGAAAATCCCCTTTTAAAAGTGAATCAACCCTCTGTCCTGCCGTAAAGCACGAAGTACAAAACAATACTCGTTTTGTTTCTTTATAGAGGTAAAAATGAAGTACAGCTTGATATCCACCGTGTTGGTTGCATTTCTGCTATCGTCAATTTTCCCTGACAGCGTGGAAAGTTCTGCTTACTTGAGATTCGGTAGAACACTTGATCACAAAAGGTCCAGAAGTCGGCAGAGATACCAGGCGCGAGCGAGCGAGTTATACTTTTCCATACATCGGCCTGATACTAAGGCCTCTGGTTTTGCGGATAATAATTCTGATAAATGGTGAGAAATATTTAGATTAAAAGTGCAGGTGCATTGTATGAGGACATTCATTTTCTATACAACTCGGCTTTCTATCTCTTCAGTACAAATTTAAAGTGTTTCTTTCTTTTGTTCAGTTGTCCTTTTTTATAGAAGTTTCCTTATTTTCTTTATATTACTGAAAACATTAATTAAGCTAGTTCAAGATACAGTTAAGATCCAGAGTTTTGAACATTAATTGTTACTTATCCATGCCTCACAATACATTAATGATGGCGAAGGGTTTCCAAGGGAGTTTGGGCCAGCTTTATTCAGCATTGGTACCCGGTTAACGAGATAATTATGAAAACATCCGTACATCGGTGATGAATCTGGCTACATTGTGGCCGTCTTTTTGCATTTAAGCACATTAAGGGAAAGCTGAGGAAACTTTCATACAATACAAGAAATTATCACAGAAAAGTTGAGGCACCTTTTTCATTTTTGCTTTTATCCATTCTCTTTCAGATGAGGATTGCATAAACTTCGGTCTCGGAATGAAGACTAGTGAATTAACCACCGGTAGACCACAGTTAAATTGATTGTGAATCTTTGCAGCTTTGACTGGATGTTGAAGATAAATTTGTAATAGCACGAAAAAGGAATAAACCATATTTATTTGATCTCTAACAGTTACTGTTAGTAAGTAGCTATTTGTTGCTCTGTTAAAATGAAAAGAGACTTAAACGGCAAACGGTCGTGATGTGACAGCTAATCAATGCAACTCGCGCTGCTCAGAACAGAATGTTGCATGACGGAGTATTTGTGCACGGGGAGTCTCTGTGATAATGATTTCCTAGTTTTACAGCAGCTCATTAAAAAGAAAGATATTTTAAAACCCAAAACAAGTTGCCAGGGATGCATATTCAAAAGTAAGTGCGGGATCATAGATAAATCTATTCTTACTTTTAGTTGCTGCGGCGCGCGGTACTCTTTTGTTCATAACATCCAGCTCTTGATTTTTTGCCTTTTTATCTGATATGTTGTCTTTCAGATAAGCTGAATAGATTTAAAATCCTTCGTTTAATTTCTGAGCTTGATATGACCTGAATTATGATTTTCCGTTTGGCAAATTGCAGTAAATTCAATATCACCGATTCGGAAACAATCCTGTCGATTTATACTTCCCAATTCTTGTTGACTGAGTCTCTCCACGTTTTATTCATAACGGGCCCCGTTGATTTACCTAGCGACTGGGTCAGAGTTTGATCGGAGTCTATTATGACTCATAACCTAGTGAAAATCAAATGCAAAAATTAAAGTTATTAGCTTGGACAGAATTAGCCTCTTACACAGACGTTCTTAGGGCTTCGACACGCGCTCGGAAGGGATAACCCAAGAACGTCTGCTGAAAAAAGCAACCACTTCCGTTCGTAGATACAGACCAATCAAAGACCGTTTCCAACTTTGGGTAAACTCGTGCTTGTTATTAAAAATATTACCCAGGACAAGATAGCGGACTTAAATATGTTTAGTGCCGTGTTGATGTCCGAAACGTTTGGTATTACAATTGGTGGTTTTCACAGTGACGTCATCAGATTGCAAAGTCAAAAAAGCGAGGTTTTACGAATTCTTATTTACATTAGGTTGAAGATTAATAAGAAACAAATCTTTGTATAAGTTTCCAGCCCCGAAGCGTGTTTCATTCCGAAAATACAGCAATTTGAACTTACGAGTTTTCACAGTGCGTGACACCAAAGTAGGAATGCTGTCTCATTGAAAAAAGTCTCTCCGCTTGATTTTCAGCAGTTTAACCATTTCAAGTATTAAAAGATGTGTTTATGCGCACGTATGCTAGCTCTCGAGTGAAAAGGAAGAGCTTTTATAGAAAAAGTGAACTCCAGATCTTTTTGTTGATTTCCGGCGGCCATATTGGTGGACAGTTTCTTTCCACCAATATGGCGTTTCCATACAAAGCTCTACAAAAGTGCGTGAAATGTTTCGGCAAATAACTCAGAAACCGTGGGCCACAAAGACCTGAGATTTGGACAAATTGTTTATATTTTAGTCTTTTATAACATTTCATTTTCTTGGCTTCTTCCACTGGACGGGTTTCAAATGTATTTTTTTGTGCCATGTTTATTGCGTGACAGTGAAAACGAAGAATAGGTAGTTGAAACCGAATCAAACAGAAGCCATGATAGTCCAATTTTTGCAGATCGAAGAAGATTATAATAAATAAATGTCTTTGTAAATCATGGATGTGAAAAGTCGCCTATTTTTCAAGCTTTACCGCTTGTTTTCCACTCACTCAATTTTTGAAGCTGCTGCACCGCTTGTAAATCCTATCAAAGACCAGGTCCACAAGCTGGCAAATCCTGGGATTCTCGTCGCTTCTCTTAGTGATATCTGTGAAGAAAATTCGAGTAAAACCTACAAGGGGTGACAGGCTGAATTCTCTTTTACAATTTCTGCACTTATAAAATGTACGATAGGTGGGCTATTGTCTCGTTGCTGTATCTTTTTTTTTTTTTTTGTAGCGGGAAAAAATGGATGTTTACCGGTTTCTGGGTAATCGGGTCCGATTTTTTTTTCATCGGACCCGAATATCAACTCGGACCCGATTTCATTCATTCGAACACGATAACAAATCGGGTCCGAATTGCAGTGGGGTCTGATATTTCGGATGTTTACCGGTTTGTAGAAATCGGGTCTCATTCTTTCCAATCAGATCCGAATATCATTTCGGACCAGATTTCGTTTATTCGAACACGATAACAAATCGGGTCCGAATTGTAGTCGGGTCCGGCACAAATTAAAATTGAGTGGAATATGAGTATAATCATCCGAGTAGGTGAAGTCGTGAAAAAGACTGTAGGGAGCTTAAGCAACTACGACGACGACCACAACGAGGACTTAAAAAAAACAATAGGTTTAATGATCAAAACAACAGCTCTGCACGTGCATCATGCTTTTTAGTACATTTCTTTGACGTCCTCTGCACGACTACGACGTGAAAACTCCTAATTTGCCGTTTTGTGGAGGACGTGGACATGCCACGACGAATTTTCCTTCCTCTTTTTGAACTTGAATAAAATCCTTAAGGATTCAACTCCAGGAAAAGTCGCCGGCATTTGACGTATTGAGAGGGTCCAAATAGACGCGATTATGTTTGAAAGAACGCAAATTCATTTTTTTAGCCACCTCTTCACTGCCGTCGTCGTCGTCCTTGCTTAAGGTCCCTTGTTATTGACAGTGAGCGCCTTGAAAGTTTGCGCGGTAGTCATCATCTTCCGGGTGAGTTGTATCTCGTCAGTTTATGGTATTAAACAGAGTTTAAACGGATTTGAAAATCATCAACTGACGACATACTACTCAATTTGAATCTGAAAATTCACGGAAAGCTTATTCTAATATTAGCCTGAAATTCATCCGATTGCTTCGGGTCGTTTTCTCCTCTCAACAACGTCTGAATCGACCGGCCGTTAATGCCGTCCAGTGACGTCACTCACTACCCGAAAACCGGGTAGTGATTTTGATTGGTTGATTGTCTAAACATTCGCTTAATTATGTATAATTATGAAAAATTTTAGGGGGATTGTCGCTTGAGTATTCAACGGATAGCATCCCTGGCATTCTTTCGTGTAGTTCAAACATTTCGATAAGCTTAATCTTTATCTTAAACAGCAAAATTGCCCTTGTCTTCGAAACTGAAATGCTAAATTGAACTGCGAATGAAGAATCATTGCGGAGAGTCGGTAGGTTTTTCATTTAGAGCCGCTTTGTGGTTTTGGCGGCCGGTGATTTTGTTTACGCGAAGTTTTGTGAGATCTGAATGTTATAATTCGACCTCTTGCTATTTTTACCGTCAAGTGTAATGATTCTGTTAGCTTTTCTTTCTTGTTTCCTTGTTTTTTTTTCGTCGTTAAGGACCAAATAGCTTCTTTTCAATTAAAGCAAATCAATGTGTTTTTGAACTAAGTGTTCCGTGTGTGTGTTTATTTCATTGCGTGATTGCGACCGAGTTTGATTATAGAATTCAGTACAACCGGTTACAACCGGTTCAGAGTTGTGTAGTTGATAGTTTGAACGTTGAACATGAATTACGATCGAAAAAGATAAAGCAATTCTGTATCATGCAGACATTTCCAAACGATATTTCTCGGTTTGCCACTTGAAAACCGTGTTTTACTTTTTGCATGAATTAAAGCAAAGGTGGCTAAAGGTCAAAGAGTAGTGACGTCACTGGACGGCATTAACGGCCGGTCGATTCAGACGTTACTTAGGGAGTAATCACGACTCGAAGTAATCGGATGAAATTCAGGCTAATTCTAATATTGGCTTGCTGGAAGTGTAGGAACTGAAGTATCCGCGCTAGCTGTCGTTCAACATCTCTTTTATTTCAATCTAGCATTACAAAATGCCCGTTTTATATTCAGTTAGACACCTTCGTTGTTTTAAATGTATTTATATTTTCTTTTCTTTGATATCAAGGATTGAAAAGATAGTAAAAGACTGTTACAGAGACTAAAAGAGGTACAAGTGGTGTCTTAAAGGAACTGCATTGTTAAAAAATATTTGGAGGATTACAAGTCTATCTGGGTTTTAATTTGTTTAATCCTTGCGTCATTTTAGCTTCAATCCTGCCGCAATGTTTCAGTTCATTCAAAATCTGATTCTTTTCCCCCTTTATTTGGCTCGTCAATTGGGACATACCTAAAGATAAGAAGCAAAAATGTAAGAACAATTACCTTTATTTTTCCAAAAACGCTTCCATGAGTTTGATCGACAATGTTGCGATAGCGAAAAGAAGTGATGACGTCACAAAAACTAAATTTGTGAAATTATGGGATTGTCTGGCAAATCCGGAAAGAACAAGATGAATGATGCTAACTTACCAAAAATCGGCCTGTTGGGGGTAAATTGGTGAGGAGATACAGTCGAAGCTCTCCTCGTGACCACTCTCGTAAAAAACCAGCTCCCCGTTTTGAACTGTGATTTTAACTTTGTGATGAAAAGCTCTCGTATGCGACCGCGACTACTTTTGGGATTACCAAACTGAACCTTTTTCTTTGTTCTTAAGCTCTCGTAAGCGACCACTCACGGTCTTATTCATATAAATCAACACTTAATGGGGTTAGTTTGGTCTTAAAAATTAGAATGAAAAGTTTAGACGTCTCTATATGGGATTCTAAGACACTCATTAAACAAAATTTCTTAGGTGGTCGCTTACGAGAGCTTTGACTGCATATATTAAGTAACGTAATCTTTCAATGACTCCAGATAAATCCCTCTAAAATAGGCCTGGCCTTAGTTTCTCAAAAGGCGGATAGCGGATAGCGCTATCCACAGGATAAATATACACCTATTTCAAAAAAGGTTGTCGGAGAGAACGGCGAGTGGCAATTGTCGAACGGAGATTGTAAGACCGGAAGGAAATGTGAGTTTTGAATATTGATGGTAAGTAATCAACTATCTAAGCATTTAGTGAAGACCCCCAATGGCGGGTTATCTGGTTTGTCCATGTTCTTCAGCATTCAGCTGCAGAGGCTTCATTTTCCTTGGGCGTTTCTAAAAGAAAAGCCCTGGGCGCTATATTTCTAATTTCTTGTGACTGACGATGTAAAGTCGGAGACAACAGGCCGTTCATACAAAACGAGGAACGTCTTTCAATTGTTTCGCCTGTCTTCGGAGCCACAAAACCCTCAGACAAACGTTGATAGTTGGTGTATTCAATTTCACGCAAGATGAACGCAACTTATGAAATTTTGCCTATCAATTGAAATTAAATAGCGAAACCACAGTTCCTTTCGGTCGTGGAACCTCCTTTCGACATTCGCCGTTCGCTATTTTCTCCGACAACCTTTTTTTTGAAATAGCTGTATATCCACTGTAGAGCGCAATTGGTATCCCTGTTACTTATCTGCTCGATAGTGGTTTATCTGATGGTTAGGGCTATCCAGCCGTTACTGACGAAAGAATGGATTTGCACATATTTGCTCCTTGCAAATATGTCGCAAATATGCAAATACTAAGGACTAAATATACGGCAAAGATGGTCAATGCCACAGTTCTATACCAAAAAACAGGGGGTGTAAATAAATAAGGCCAATGTGGCATTTGCCATGTTTGCCATATAATTTCTCCTCAGTATTTATTTATTTGCAACATATTTGTAAGGACAAAATTTTTGCAAATCTATTTTTTTGTCCCCTGTTTTGATCTGGGGCCACCGGTCCGAATAAATCACTATCCAGTGGATAAGTATTAGGGAAACCAATTGCACTATCCACTGGCTTACTGTAGTTTGCGAGACGAAATGAAACGAAACGAAATGGAAATCTGTAGTTTGCGAAATGGAAATCTGTAGTTTGCGAAATGAAAATCTGTAGTTTGCGAAATGGAAATTTGTAGTTTGCGAAATGGAAATTTGTAGTTTGCAAAATGGAAATCTGTAGTTTGCGAAATTTAAATCTATAGTTTGCGAAATGGAAATCTGTAGTTTGCGAAATGAAAGTCTGTAGTTTGCGAAATGGAAATTTACTTTCTCGCTGCGTCTACTCCATCCTCGGAGACCCAGGGACAGTCAGTCGGGACGATACAATGTTCGTGGTGAAAGTTTACTGTAAGATCGAGACTAGCCCCTGGGCACTTTCTCTCACCGAACCAGTTCCAGAAGCGTTTGGATTGCCTGCTTCTGATTGGCCAGAAAAAAACTTTTCTGGCCAATCAACGAAGAGAAGCAGCTGGGTGACTCTCGTGTTTCCTTACAGGACGTAGTTTTCCTCATCGATCGCCATAGTTGCGTAGCGCGTTCAACGGGGAAAGTTTCCCGAGGAAAGTTTCAGAACAGAATGCTAACAACTCGGAAAAATTACAAGTTTTAGCACGGCTACAAGAAACAAACACTCTCCGATGAATTTTTAGGGCGGATCTTTCGAAGGTATCGTAAATTTTTGTTGCTGATACGATACGCGATGCATGACTTTCACTTTCCACACCTTTGCTCACATTGTTTAGTATACAACGCCAAGGTTACATTTTAGATGTCGTTGCACGACTTCTGAAGCTTTCTACAGCGTGAAAATTTCATTTGCACGGGCCACGCAACTACGTCGAGTGATCGTGGGAATTGCCGTGCACGCACCCTTCGTCTTGCTTTTGCGCCAAACTCTTTTCGAGCTTGAAGAGAGCTTGTCTTTGTTTCCTGTGGTACAGTTAAAAGCGGAGCAAAAATTTATTATTGAGGAGATTGTGGGGAGAAGAGATGTTTTCAGGCAATTGATAGAAGAGTGTAACCTTCCAAATGTTGCCTATAAGCAAGGGGGTTTTGAAATCGTTTTAATCACTATAACCAATTTATTGCTAGGGAATTCATAACCTTAAAAACGATAAAGGTTATGAATTCCCTAGCAATCCATTGGTTATAGTGGTTTCACCTCTCATGTCAATTGTTGAGGACAAGGTAAAGTACCCGAGGTCACTAGGAATTCAGGCCGCTTAGTTCTAAGGGGAAAGCAAAACTAAAGATCAAGAAATATTGAATGGATAGGGAGCGTTTTCTTTGTTGTACGGAAGCCTAGAATCATTACCTGCGGACAAGAAATTCAGGGCAATGTTCTCTAAGGAGTTTTACCAGAAGAATACGGTTGCAGTTGTTTGTGATGAGCTACATACAGCTGTTCATTGGTAAGTATGCTGATTTATTTACTGGGAAGGGTGCTACATTGGATTCCCTGTGGGGAGTCCTGAAGGGATAAAATGGGAT
This sequence comes from Porites divaricata, assembly GCA_038088405.1. Classification (NCBI taxonomy): domain Eukaryota; kingdom Metazoa; phylum Cnidaria; class Anthozoa; order Scleractinia; family Poritidae; genus Porites; species Porites divaricata. The sequence continues at coordinate 41,838,891 of JBBMOI010000002.1, read as the reverse complement.
GTTGTTGCTATGGCAGGGGGATTCTATCACTGAGAATGGGAAAAAATGTAAAAAAAAAAAAAAAAGGGAATTGAATGACGGTTAAACAGTTTTTTATTCCACCTAACAGTAGATCTGGCTTTTATTCAAGGATACTCAGTAATCTTATGTCTAAAAGGTGACAGACACTTCACAAGAATTATCATGGTTTTTGTCACCATTTATTGACATTGAAAGCTGATGAAGTAAGCCTTGTGACTGCTGAAGATAGAGTGCAATTGAACATTTACATATTAATTTATAAATGGAAAAACATCCCATAATACAGAGCCACAGATGTCATTACATTAGTTTTATTTTTAAGCTGTTGAGATTTTCTTTTACTTCATCGTTATTGGAGTTCACATGTGTACTATAAATTATATACTGCTTGTGTTATGTAAATACTAGGGAGCTGTAATATTTATTTTATTTTAATTTGTTAATAAACATTTACACTGGGGTATTCATTGGTGATTCTTTCTGTCCCAAAGGCTTTGTTCTACTAGGTGGTACTTGAGTATATTTTTTGAAAACTGTCTTGAAAAATGGGGTGCGCATTATATTCAGGTGCACATTATACACAAGTAAATATGGTATTCCTACACATACCATACAAAAACTGTCTTCCAACACTCTCTGGAAAAAAGAGAACTGTGCTGAAATTGTCACCTAGTGTTTTCAATAATTCTTAAGTCTTTCTTCTTTTGGATTTTATTAAGTGACTGTATAACCTACAGAAGAGAAAAAATCCTTGCTTTGTTGATGACAGTACTGAAAATGGCAGAATCCTCCCAAGCCACTTATGTTGCGACATCTGTGCCAAAGACTGTCAGTTTGGGCAAGCAGTAATGTAAAGATGACACAAAAAGCATGACTCTTCTGATGTCTAAGGCAACAGAACCAACACCAGCAAATGCCAAAGTCAAAAATCTCGCGAGTCTGCTTAATGAGTGTCAAGGTGATCTGAGACAGGAATTTCAAGATTCAAATCTTCACTTCTTGTATTCTAGAATTTGTATTCTCTGATTGTTTACTACAGGAAACAATAATTGACAATTGTGATAAATTAGTTTCTGTGGAAAGTATTTTAGAGACACAGTGTGGAATGGTGACCATGCTATGAAGATTTTTAACTTTCTGAGGAGGGTATTAAAAGATTTAAAAATATTTATCAATGAAGAATATTATTGTCAGATGAGGAGAATTATGATAGGGAAGTTATGAAATATCAAACAAATGCACCAAAGGAAAATTGTTAATATTGCAGCATTATTCTTTCAATCAATATGTCCAATCTTGTACCACAAATTGCAAGGGAGTTAAAACAATCATGGCACTGTGGATGTGTTCGAGGGGGTCAGTAAGGGGAAACATCAAGCCAATCATAAATAAATAGTTTGATAGAAAATCCCATTTTATGTGAAATTACTTTATTACATGCATTTGTAAAATCGTATCTGATATCAAAAATTCGTCTCTGCTATATCACCCTTATTCTAATCACAGTGAAGATTAACCCATGTTTTCTTACATGTATGTTTAGTATGCCAGACACTCAGGTCCTTGAAATCAAGAGCTGAAATTGGATCTTTGGGAAGTTTCCCTATTCCTCGGTCTCTTCTCCCTGGAATTTCCTTAAGACCGTTCACTTCTTGTAAATTTTTAGTGACTACAAAAATATCTACATAGACATCCCACTCTTTCACGATTTCTAACCTCTATACCTACACGTGTCACACTGCGCGTTTATCGCCCTCCAAAACTTTTACACCCACCACTTTCTCAAACATTTTCGAAAACTCACCTACAGCATTTTTTTTTCTTCGCTTATCTCTAAAAACAAACCCACACAGCCTGCAAAAATCGACCTCACCCGGACCGAGATTTCAAACTAAACAAAACGGCTGTGTTAAAAAACGTACGGTAAAGGAGTTTGGCGCGTGCACTGCGGCTAGCCGGCAATTCCCACGATCACTCGACGTAGTTGCGTGGCCCGTGCAAATGAAATTTTCACGCTGTAGAAAGTTTCGGAAGTCGTGCAACGACATCTAAAATGTAACCTTGGCGTTGTATACTAAACAATGTGAGCAAAGGTGTGGAAAGTGAAAGTCATGCATCGCGTATCGTATCAGCAATAAAAATGTACGATACCTTCGAAAGATCCGCCCTAAAAATTCATCGGAGAGTGTTTGTTTCTTGTAGCCGTGCTAAAACTTGTAATTTTTCCGGGTTGTTAGCATTCTGTTCTGAAACTTTCCTCGGGAAACTTTCCCCGTTGAACGCGCTACGCAACTATGGCGATCGATGAGGAAAACTACGTCCTGTAAGGAAACACGAGAGTCACCCAGCTGCTTCTCTTCGTTGATTGGCCAGAAAAGTTTATTTCTGGCCAATCAGAAGCAGGCAATCCAAACGCTTCTGGAACTGGTTCGGTGAGAGAAAGTGCCCAGGGGCTAGTCTCGATCTTACAGTAAACTTTCACCACGAACATTGTATCGTCCCGACTGACTGCCCCTGGGTCTCCGAGGATGGAGTAGACGCAGCGAGAAAGTAAATTTCCATTTCGCAAACTACAGATTTCCATTTCGCAGACTACAGATTTTCATTTCGCAAACTACAGATTTCCATTTCGCAAACTACAAATTTCCATTTCGCAAACTACAGATTTCCATTTCGCAGACTACAGATTTTCATTTCGCAAACTACAGATTTCCATTTCGCAAACTACAGATTCCCATTTCGCAAACTACAGATTTCCATTTCGCAAACTACAAATTTCCATTTCGCAAACTACAGATTTCCATTTCGCAGACTACAGATTTTCATTTCGCAAACTACAGATTTCCATTTCGCAAACTACAGATTTCCATTTCGTTTCGTTCCATTTCGTTTCGCAAACTACAGTAAGCCCTATCCACTGGATAGAGATTCACCCGCTCGATGGCGACAACTTGGGCCTGGTCGTTAACGTTACGGGTGATCCAAGTCAATTTTAGGAGGATTTGTAAGGAGTCATCAGAGCAAACCGGTGCTTTTATCTCCTCACTTTTGGCAAGGAGGCTTTTTTCAGCTTTTTCTTCGTGAATATGCTAGCCAATCCGATAATTTCGCAATTTTGCATTTTTGTGACGTCACACTGTTTTTTCGTTTTCGCTAACCGGCGTGTTGCATGTTTGCCGTCCTTCGAAGTATTTCAACAATATGACTACAGCGATTTTCGTAGATGGCTTTCATCGATCGAGTCTGCACTCAGAGTTTAAGTAGTAAAATTCAGAGAGGAGACTTAAATGAATCCGGCGAAAAGCGGCCTGCATACTATTCCGCAGTTTAATTAATTACCTCCCAGCAGTACCGACTCAAGGAGCTTCCAGCCACTAATGTATTTCCCAGGAAAATTGATTTAACTGTGGAAACACATTCTTCAGCTACAGAAACGCACAAGCAAGGATGCTTTTATTAAATCATACTGTCCATTAAAGATTAAAATGGGAATTGACGGAATTCTGAATCTTTATACACAGAAAATAGTTCGCTTTCAAGCGGAAGAACTGAGGCATATTTTTTTCCTTTTTTTTTCACGTAGACAGCGTCAAAACCCCCGTCCAGAAGTTTCAGTCAACTTGTTCTTTCCTACCCGTTCTTGGCCAAAGAAAATTTTAAAAAGAATTTATTTGCTTGTGGCTTAAACAAACCCAACGAGATTTTTCAGGAATACTAAGGAGTACGTACCTTTCTGATTCCATGTTTCTCGCATTCAGTGCAGGTCTTTCCCATTCGTTGTAGGATCTGAGTTGTTCTCTCGCCATCAAGGTAGCTATATCTTTATTGGGGAACGTTCTTTTTTTGGCGATACCTTTACCCCATCGTGTATAAAACGTACCATCGCTGTCGTAAACAAATGTAGCGAGGATGAGCAGAAGCGCATATAGGAAAAGAAGAGTCAACCGTTTTCCTAGCATTGTTGGTCTACGAGAAAGACAATTTCTGGGTGAGTGGAAGATAAACCAATAAATCCAAGGATAGAATCGTTCTTTTTTACTGAGGTAGAGCTACATAGTTTGAATGCAATCTGACACCATGTAACCATTGAAAAAATTAAGGCTTTTACCGTCGGTAAAATAGGAAATGTAAACACAGATATTAACTACATTTTGAGAATGATTAGTCTTATAGTCACTCTAACTGCTTTTTACGACTCTTAGAACCTTCGCAGTTCCATTGTTAAGATTTTTGAAATAGAGAGAGGCTTAAAAATTGGAATGGATAGTATGTTGTTTCCCGATAGTAACAAATTAAGCGACAATTTTTCCTAAATTAGTACCTACCTTAGCGCTCGTTTTAGGTTTTCTGTGAGAGGTTTTCTATAGTATCGTTTTAACTATTCTGTTCTTGTGTGAGATAGTGTTTTCTGCCAACTGATATGCCTGCCTGTGCATTTTATAGCAAGGTGAAACGGTCCACAGCGTAGGCGGTGTTCTTTTTAAAATAAGATCAAGCAAAGAGTGAATCCTGCTGCTTCCGATGGCGGAAAATTGGCAAAACCTGAGCGCAAGGAGGATGACTCCCACGGACAAAATTAAAATTATCTCGATATAAAATGATTTTAAACATTTCCAGCAATGCTACACTGCGGCATCCTACGTAGTATCCTACGTGGGGCTTTTAACAGAATCACATTAACTTAAAGACAACCTGTTATCAATACAAGCGTGTCTTCCTATCCCCTTCTTCCAAAAGCTGCCGCTTCGAGTTGCTCCTAATGCGTGCAAGCTGGAGCCATGAGTCGATCTCAAAAACGATTTTTTTTTTCAGCTCTCAATATATTAAAAAGATAAAATTCGTCGCCATATTTTTGAACTAATCTCAAGTCCTTCTCTTTTTTAATTCAATATTCTCAAAACAGTTGTCTTTTCTGTATTAAAGATGAGTTTGCTAGCAAACTGATAACGCCGTGAAGACAAATTATTGTAAGGCGTTTCTTTAACCCTTATGAACAATTTTAAGGGTACGAAACTATATTACAACTCTGATTTTGCTGTTCTTTTAAGATCGGGCAAAAGAGATATATGACCTTTTTCTTCGAAGAAAAGTTATATATGAGTGCACTTGCGAAAGAGAGGCAGCCATGTTCCGGTACATTTAATAGGATGTCACATAACTCCTTTTTCAATCTGATAAATAGAAGAAAGCTCATGCCGAAAGGAAACTTAGTACGCTACTGCCTGTTTTATTGCTTTATTAAATTGGATGCAATAGAGTTGTCTTTTCTCTCATTTACAAAGTTTAGTCTACTAGTCTATCCCTCGGTTCTCTTTGAACACATCGGTTTTTCAATATGCCCTCTCCATGTGTTGAATGAGGCTTTCAAGTATATGCGTAAGATACATTTATTTGTGATTAATTTGACCCAAACAAACAACTTAAGTGTTGCGGCTTTAAACGATTTCCTTTTGATCGATATATGCTAAATGTTTCCTTCGTGGTTTATCCATCATTGTCCAATAATCGATGTTCGGTGGTTATCGCATATATACAGTGAAATATCTAAGAAAGCTCTGACCTCAATATGAAACGTCCATTACTCTCACACCATGACGAACATTTTAGCCAAACAAAGTAAAGTGTCTTTTCATCCATGAAGAAATGATTTGAAGCATAAGATACGTCACGTGACAGCATTCTCTGCTTGAGTATGTTCTCCAATAAGATGGTAGTCAATCAAGATTAATTTAATTTAATACCTGAATTAGAAAGCGTAAAACTGAGCTGAAAAAACCTGCATATATATGCGACAATGAGATATGTTAGCTTAACACTAGAAGTTAATAGTTTAAATCAAGCTAAGTGCACTTAAAAATTTCAATGAAATAACTCAGTACAAAACTAATTGGCTTCATACTTTTTGAAGTACATGCTGTTATAGTACGTCATCTTTCGCGACATTAAAAGTCATTCACACCTATCACATATACGATTGCTAGCCACTAAAACTGCATGAGGCCTTTGCACTAGAAAAGAGGCCCCCCGTTTTGTGGTTTTCTATTTAATATTTTGTCGCTACTTTTAATTTAATGAGTTTAACCGAACTGAAGAAACGATTAGGTACTTCCTTTTCAACCAGTACTTGGCAGCAACACAAAGAAACATAGCGACACTCACCCTAGAATGGTGCAACATCTTGGTTTCCGGCAAAGTACAAACTTCGATGAATATAGTTTCTACAACCCGAAATGTAGCGAGTTAATTTAGAAAATATTCATCTACACGCTCATCAGAATATTGTAACCTGCACATCGCTTTTAGTTGCCTTCCATTCCTCATTGGTCAAGTGTGTTCTCAAGTGTGGAGTAAATCATTCTTGGCGGAGTGCTTCGGCTTCTTTGAAATAATATTTCCATGGTCTGCATGATCACTGAGTTAAGTTCAAGGCCGGGAGTACATTTACCCCTTCACACTCAAATTAAAGTTGTTTCAAAGGGCACTTAGATCTAGTGTGAAGCCAACAACAGATAATGCCTTGCCATGCACTTATATTAGTTCATCTAGCACACACATATTTGAATTTCGCCATTGTTGGTAGTATATGTCTGGCTGCAATCTTAGGTTACTAATATATGATTAGGTTGATTGCGGAATTAAGAATTTTAGAGTTAGTTCGTGAAGTGGACCACAAGGAACTCAGTGGCATTCCTGCTTTAAGCTGTGTTTTTTTAGTCAACAGCAGCAGAGATGGACCTCACTGATGTGAGGTCCATTATAAACAATGATCAGAAGAGGAATGATGATTTAGAAATTGCAGAACTGAACGCGGATGTCGCTGTGGATGAGCTTTTCTCGTTAAATTCACCCTTTTCAGATTTAGTAAGGCGACAACTCTTTAGGCCTCAGCCTTGCTTTGTGTTTTTGTTAAATACATTTTCATTTTAGAATTACTTTTTACTTTTGTATCTATTTCTTCCTTTTTCCGTCTGGGAGCTTCTGGGAAGATTGCCGCTTTTTATTTTCCTCCTTGCAGTTTATGTACACATTTCTTATATCGTAAGCAACGGCAAAGTTACAGTAAATGTCTCCTTGTGTCACGCATGGGCGCAGAACCATAAAAAAACGGTGGGCTTTCGGTCTGATGTTTTTTCGTCTTAAAATTATATTAAGATTGTAGAAAATGTATGGGGCGGTAAGTAAGAATTTCACGTTATCTTCTCGATTTATTTCGTAAACTCAGTTCTTCCAGTTGGCCAAGTTAATGTCAGAAATCTGGACCTAACATAATTACACGCTATTAGCTTTACATGACCGTGACAAGTTTAAAAAAAAGCCTAATGCATAAAAAAATTATTGTCTAAGTCGATCGCGTAGCATTTCTACCTTAATAGTTTTTCCAACCTCAGGCTTTAATATCTATTAATTTTTCCATCTCCTCATTTAGTCAATCGACAACTTGTTTTTCTCATTGCTGTCGCCTTTCATCATGCTTCTTGGTTCAAATGTTGGTTTCTTCTTTAATTGTTTCTCAATTTATTTATTCACAGATTCAAAAACTAGCCAATTTCAACTTGGAGTTTTGTCAACTTTATGAGAGAGCGAGTCTCTTTCGTTGCAATGGTTTAAAGTTGCCTGTTTTTGTTTGTTTGTTTTTTGGCAACCTTTAGACTTACGGACAGGGACGACTGCGAGGACGCGATTAAACTTAAAGTTTGTTCCCGTATTCTCAAAAAATAAGACACCGCGGAAAGCTTCATTGTACTTTTTTCACCAGGAAAGTTAGCACGGTTAGTTTCTTTGGAGAAGGATAAACCCTCTCCCTATCGCAAAAAAGTAAAAATTCTAACGTATATATCGGCTTATTTTATCTTATCTTATCTTATTTTATTTTATAACTTGTTTCCGCCACTACGACGTTTTCACCAAAGCCCGTAGTTGGATGACGACAGCCATCACGTTTTCCCGCCAAATTGACGCTGGTTCACGCACGCGCACTACTTAATGTTGAGAAGATCTCGGTCCTCATCTTAAAATCTAAGGGTCGGTTATTTTTAAACGAAGCCTAACTTAGACTGTGGTTTAGGAAATCTTTGGACCTCCAGATACCTTCCTTAGTAGGTTATTTTAACAAAATAAGACAAATGCGTTTCAGGTCTACTCCATATTATGCTCTCATGAAACTGTTCACAAAAAATGAAGTTTAAATGAAAGCGTTCGGCAAACTGAAGATGTCTTAGAACGCGGTTTTGTCCAAAAACACTGGATAAACTCCGTTTAAATAACTGACCCTAAAGGTCTCATTCTTTTCAAGTCCTCAACCCCACGTTAATTGTTTCCTATATCCTGAAGCTTTATTAGAACGACTATAAGGTACATCCTTGGTTAAACGTGGTACGGTTATCACTCTATTTAATCCAACTGCACATGCAGTTTTCTTTAAGTGATAAACTTATTGGGTTGATTATTTAATAAAGTCTACCTTAGGCCGCGGTTTAGCAAATCTTTGGACCTCCAGATATCTTCCTTAGTGGGTAATTTTAAGAAAATAATTGGTTTTCCAGTCTACTCTTTAAGCTTTTCATGAACCTTTTCAGGATATATGGTGTGAAAGATAAAAGCATTGGGGGAACTGAAAATGGATAAAAAAGCGGTTTTGTTAAACACTGGCTAAGCTCCCTTTAATTAACTGGCTCATTATTTCTTACTGAATCAAAAATATTAAGAAGACTTCAAATCAGCTATTTAAAGTCAATGTTTAATCCTGATTTTTCTTTGAGAAATTAGAAGTTAGAAATATCAATGGAAAGACTGAAAAACAAGCTTTTCGCTGTTGCTATACTTCTAAAGCACATTTTCTTGAATGACTTCATCGGCTTCTAAATTTTCAAGTTGTTGTTGTTCTTGTTGAGTCTTTTTTTGACGATCAATCATAGTGCGGCAGCAGAAAGGAGTGCATGCAGGTGCGCAAACTGAAGGGCACGACGGCGCACAATGTGGGGCGGACCACGTCAGCTCGGGATAATGGAGTGGTTCCGGACGTATTGATGGATACAGTAGAGATGGCGAAATGGAACACGAAGACGTACCACATGGGTAGGAGCAGTGATGTGTGAAAACTGGACAAGGTAGCGTGGAACATTCTAGCATAAAAAAATAATTCACTGGTCAAAGTAGTTGGCCTAAAAAATATACCGAGACCGCGAGCGACAAAATCTAAGCCGTTCCCGACTCTGCTTTGGAGAAAGTTCTGTGAAGAGGGTCATGTTACTTTTATAGAAATAATATATTGTAGATAGAGATTTTGAACAATTCCTAAACAAATGCTAATCCAACCATTCAAACACAGTTATCCTTAACTATTTAACAATTAGTCGCCGAAGGCGACTAATTGTTTTATTAGTATAATTACATTCATTTTGATGATTATTCGAGAAAATGAAATTATTGATCAATTTCCGACCCCGAAACATAAAAAAATCTGGCTGCCATTTTGAAAACTGCTAGCCTTCAATGCTATAATCACCGCGCGGCGATTATAGCGGGATAAAGCGAAGCTCCTAGCCAATCACAGCGCTCTATTTTCGATAATCATCAAATGAATGTAATTGTACTAAATCTGGATAAGATCCCCGAGAAATTTATAATAAGCAGATTTATTAACGTACATTTCTCTTGAATAATCTGAAGGGGAAACTCTTGTAAAAGAAGCAGTCCATAACGTCGACCATGTCAGTTATAAGTGTGAGGACGATTGTAGCAGGAAAAAATTGGAAACAATGGTTGTGTTAAATTTGAGGGATAAACAACCAGGTGATCTGTGACGTCATTGCGGGGCCTGGGGAAAGAAATTTTAATGCCGTATCCCATAAACCAACGCGCGCACCAATTCAATTCAATTCAATCTGTTCCCGTCAGCTTTGGTTTATGGGATACGGCATTAAAATTTCTTTCCCCAGGCCCCCGCAGTGACGTCACAGATCACCTGGAAGGTGCTTTAGTGTTCTATGTGAAAATGGTGAGTGTACCCTCAGTATCGCTTAAAACTATGCTCAAACCTGCTTTGATTATTCTACTGGCTCCAAGTCTGGAGACAAGTTTCTTCAAATGTTGTCCTTGGCAAGTGAATTTCAGGGAGATAAAAACTGCCGAAGAGCTGAAAAATAATAAACATCGACATAAAGAAAGAGCTGGAGCGACGTAAGTTATTTTTAGTTAAAAGTACTCTTTAGCCTGACACACCTGAGGCCGATAGTGTGCGCATTCTCATTTTACCCCTTCTTCGATCAGGCACCATTTTACGGGTGTTAAAGGTTTTTAAGGCTAAACAGAAAGGAAGAAAGTCAAAAGAGGGATTTGAAGTCACACTTGCAAATCGAGCTCGGAATCTCCCACATAGAAGGCCGCGCACCAAGTTCCTGTGCTAATCCTTGTCCACTCATGAACATTCTGGATTTTTTAGTCGCTATCCTTTTGCAATACTGTAATTACTTATAGTAATGCAAATAAAGGTTTGTTGTTGTTGGATTCTATAATTTTATGGCCTACATAATAGGCGTCATTTCATAGCCGTGGAAGGAAGGAGATACGAGTAGTCTTTTTTCTTTTCTTCTCTCTACCTCTTTCGCCCACCGACTCAACTACCAACATGAGCGGACACGTAACCTTTAACGAGATCAAAATATCTTCAATCTTTCTCGTGAATTATGTCAAGGATATAGCGCCTAGTACGTCTCCATGCAGGTGAGGATTCACACCGGTTTTCACCGTCTTACGAAAATCGCTCAGATTTTTCATTAAAAAAAACCGCTTTACAGGTTAAAATCTGGCCAATTTCAAGTCTGAATGACTCATAGACCCAGGAAAGGTAACTGAAGGATTTAAAATCCCAAAAATATTTCCCGGGGTGCATGCCCCCCGGACTTCCCTAGAACCTTGCGGCGCCCGTTTAGGAAGTCGGTCATGATCAGTATTTATTTTAGATCCGCGCCTGCATTGCTAAACGATGATAAGCTTGATCAAAAATTGCTGAGTTTTTCTCAACAAAATAAAAATTAAAATCTACCTCAAGCTATAAACTAAGGGCAACATGTATATACCTTTCGCTTACAATCTTTAAAGACTTAAGGCAAGAATATCCCTTATAAATGTTCTGAACCTATTGACAAAAGAAATAAGTATTTAGTAAAACTTTTACTGATCCAGCTCAGGATGTCTCCTATCCTCGGAGACCCAGGGACGGGTCAGTTAGGTCAGGAAAACGGTGGTCAAGAAGAGTTTTCAGTGAAAATGGTAATATGAATATCCACCACTAGCCACCGACACTGAGGTGAATAGTTATTTAGTATACACTAAAACAGTGAGATAAATGAGCACAAAAAAATGATGGTTTCTAACTCATTAAATGCTGCCAACGATTACAATTTTGGCGCGCAAATGACCGAGCTACCGTCGCGTTTTCTTGCCAACAATTGAAGGCATTTGTTTAGCTATTGTGGGGAAAATTCTTCAAAAGGAGTTTTGAATTATTTTTGTATTTGAAACCATGTTTAGTTTAAGCTTATTTATGAACATTTCAGGTACCGTATTTAAATAAAGTACCGTAACGCAAGACTTAATTTGCATTTGTAAACAAAAACGTTTTCACCGGTTTCATCGATATATTCAAGTCAAACAAACAAAGCTTTACCTGTAAAGCTTCTAAACCGAATTTCGTCACCTTCCTCGCGTATTTCGGGAACAGCTTATTTGATTATTTGCGAAATTACTTTGTTTGTTTCTGCAATAAACCAGGAAACCATTTTGCTCGTAACTGAAGGTGAATCAGTGAATAGCACTGGATATCCCAACTTTGAGTAGCCAATCAGACCGCGCGAAAACACTATCCACTGTTTTAGTTTATGTCATTATCATCATCATTATCATCGTCATCACAATTGGTATCTCCATCATAATCATTACTATTATAATATTATCACAGCCATTTAAATTATTATAATTATTTCTTTGATCAGTATTGCCTGCTGTCGTTATTTTTGATAAGCAGATTCCTTACGTTTGTTAATATCGAGTGCGCATGTTCTTTAGATGTTGACTCTCCGCATACGTGAGCAGTTCGTATGGAAACTAAGAAGTTCTGACCTGAAAAGTACAAAAGTATATTAATTTACACCCTGATCCATCAAACAATTCCTGGTTACGAAACAATTGAAACATTTATTGATTTTTACTCTAAAAAATAATGAAATAAATCAAACTAGTCTGGTCCTTCCTTTTAAGTACCAGTAGAGAAGACCAGAATGTGTTTAAGTAATCAATTAATGAAAATTGCATTTTGTTCCTTTTTAACATAAACTTTAACCCCGGGTACCCTAAGTTAACTGTCTGGATTGTTTGAAAAAGTGTAAACAAGTCTGGTAACAATTATTGAGTTGCTCTTCACGCCGCCCACGCTGTCTATTTCTGAGTCTTATAAATAAAAACTGACGAAATGGCTTTAGCAATTTTTGAATGTAATTTCTTAAAATCGGACGGTTAAAGTAACCTGACTGATAATGCAGATGGACTTTCAAGTTCCTCCCACCGAGGTTAAAACCTACATTGTATTGTCCCAGACGCAGCCTAAATTCAGTAAAGGGATGAAGCGGTTATTTGTTTTAGGACAATTTCCCTGTCTCGACTTTCCCTGTCTTTCCCTGTCTAAGACCAACCGACCCAAAGTCTAATTAATTAATTAATAAAACTCGAACTACTTACAGGTCAAAGAATTAAGTTTGGTTGCATGCTCTGGATGAAGACCTGCAGGCAGAACCACAGCAACAAACCAATTAATCAATAGAGCTGGATCAGTAGACCTGCATCAGTGATATCTTTAATACCAAATTACAAATTAAAACAGCAAACTGATCCTTACGGCAGGAAGAGTGAGAAAAATATAAAATGTACGTGGTGAATAGGCCACTTCCGAGTTCCAAAAACCCTCACTTTCAAAATGAGGCTAGATGCACAACCTTTCTTGTAAAAATGAGTTTTATTTGCATGAGAATGAAAAATGATTTCCATATCAAAGGCTGAGCACCTACACTCGTTTTGAAACAGAGGCCCGGGGGAACTCGGAAATGGCACCATTTATTTTTGTATTCTTTATTTATTTTTGTTCTCGCGCTCTTCCTGTCGTAAGGGTCAGTTTACTGTTTTAAACTATATTTTGGTAAATTTAAGAAAAAGTCTATTATGCTAACAGTATAATTCATTCACCCGCTGGGTAAGTGAATCGATAAACAGTGTGAGAAAGTATAATTGTTGCTTACCATGTAAAGTATATACAAAGCTTGTGTGATTCTTTCCGACGCAATCCTTATATTGTGGGTTACAATTGTTAAAATCGTAGGTGATACATTTACTGGAGCTACCATCTCTAGAATACGTGTCTTCGCTTCCACAACCTGACCAGCATTCCCCTGTAAAGAAAAAGATTAACTTTAGAAAGAGAGAATAAATTGAGAAAGAGGAAAACGACCAGTGTAGCCCGGGAAAATGTGTCGCCAACGTTATTTCTAGAACAATTAAACGCTTGAAATTAATCGGAAGGTGGTTTCCAAAGAGGTCCGCAAGCTTTTATTCAGTGGTGTAAATAGATAATATTGGAACATTAGTAAAATCCAACCAGTGGTCTTTTATCAATGCTGCGTTCTGATTGGTTGAGCTACTATTAGGCTATATATTATAGCCCACTAGTAGCGAAAAGCGCCGGCTTTTTGGCGGCAAAAAAAGATTAAAGTCCAGTTTTAACTAGCTAACTTTTTTTTGTCTCGATATTTTTGACCAACTAGTTGGATTTTACTAAAACAATTATTCTTCTTGCCCTCATGGCCTCTGAGTCAATAGCCCA
>JBBMOI010000002.1:41755000-41815000 GCA_038088405.1 Porites divaricata | reverse complement strand
GGAGAAGGACAAGGGTATATTGAGCCTGAGTATGCACAAGCTGGTGGGTAGCATTCTAAGTGAAATAAAAAGTAATAAATTTAGCATGCAAAGAGGTAAAATCAAGGATTGTTACCTCCCTCTTTCTTAAAGGGACTTCTTTCGCCAAATTGTTATTGGGTCGGCAAGAACTATTATCTTGATGCGCGCCCGTAATGAGTCAGAATAAAAAGTGAAAAATGAGAAAAAAAACAGTTGAGTACTTAATAAACTTGTAATCAAAAAAGAGAGAAACAAATTGTTCTTTTTTCCTTCGTAAAAAGATAAAAAAAGAGGAACGAATCCAAAGCTCATACCTGCTTTGATAATATTGCTGGCTCCAAGACTAGCAACAAGTTTCTTCAAATGTTGACCTTGGCAGGCAAATTTCAGCATAAGAAACACCGTCGACGAGCTAAAAGGTAATAAGAAAGAGGTAAAAACTAAAACCCTGCGAAAATGAACCAGAGGGAAAAAAACCAAAAGTGAGATTTGAAATCATTAAGGCCTTCGAGACCTTGAAGACTGTCTAGTCTAACATATAAGAGTTGCGAGACTTGGCAGATTCAAGACATATATTGTGCAAACCAAAGTCAAAATGTAAGGATTAACACCAGGACTAAGAAAAAGCTAACTACAAGATTCAGTTTCAAAGCCAGTCGACCCCCTACTGTCAATCGAGATCGTATTTTCAAATTCCCCATGATACACTCTGTTTGTCCCCGAAATTTTGCATAAATTATTGTCCTTAAATTCTCCTGGGAATATGTAGTCGTCCCAAGAGTATTAATGATATATAATGCAAAATTTGAGGAACAAACATACTGCATTATGGGGGATTCGAAGCACTTGGTATAACACAATTTGATTCTGTTCAGTCAACTATTTCGCTAACTAGTGTTGCAAATCTATTTACATGTAGAAAAAAGTGTATTAAGCAATTAACATACCTAGCGTTGACCGTTTTCAAGCAGACAAGACAGGAGTATCCCTTATAGATGTTCCTCACCTGTTACGTAACAATAAAACGAACAAACAGATAACAAAATTCCTTGGCTACACTTTCGAAAAAAATTTTTTTTCAAATATTCTTCATAAAACCAATATTTTGATATTTAGAAATATTAATAATGTTAAATAATTCATTCTAGTGAATCAAATATTATTATTATTTTTTATATAGCTGGTTCAATAAAGGTTGCTTTGGGTATCGGGAAGCTATTGTTTGGTGGTCAACACAGCAAATCATTACATTGTTCCATATACCAAAATGCCCAATGTCCAATTATCAATGACCAATTACCAAAGCACGGCCTTTTTTCAGATTTAGCTGTATATAATTCCCACAGGCAATATGTCGCATTATTTGTGCGCATTGTGCGCTTGATCCTTATGCCTCTAGAATAGTATACACATGTACATCTAGCCGGAGTTTTAAAAACATTATCGCCAAATGGACCTTTAGCGTCTAACAGTTTTTTTTCGGCTAAAGTAGCCATTTGAGTAACCAGCCATTAGTAACTATGAATGCAACCATCGCTTTTTTCCAGTCTTGTTCTCCTTTCTTCCTTCTTGCTCTTTCTCTTTAATATCCTTCCCTTTTCCTTCGTTACTGTGATTTTGGAGCTTATCGCGCCCAAAAACCCTGCCTTTTAACGCCTTTTCACTCAAATGACGACAAATTTTGTTAGGTTGGTTTTCCAAAAAATTGGCTACCATATATCCTCTGAACGACGTGGAGGAAGCTGGAATGGATCGTACCAGACACGAAATATTTACCAGTATCCTGATGTCACAGATTCGACTTCTGTTAGGTGAGAACTTGAACCTTCTGTCTTTGTCACTGACTAAAGAAACGTATTTCTCAAAGATTCTTAAGTTATTGAATATATAATGTTATTGAAAGAACCAAAGTTATAAAAACCATTTTGGAGTCAGTCTTTGTGCAAATAAAAATGAAAAATCATTAAGTTTCACTTGCCGGCCAAGGTAATTTATCGTTTACAATAAAGTTCAATTTAACTTACTTTATTTTCGATTGATGATTGTGGTGAAGGTGTAGCCTTGGTCGTTGGTGTTGCTACTGTGGGTGCAGTTGACTTGCCTTTCGCGGTACGTTTTGGTGACGCACGTGCTGGAGTTGGGACCTGTGGCTTACCTGCGCTTCCGCCGGAAGTTATTTTTATGGCAACCAAGTAATTCTGACCTGGCGAACAGAATTGACTCAGCGAGTTAGTTTCTGAAAGAAGTATGACGCTGCTTCATTGAGGGAGCAAAAAACAATAATTCCCAACAATTTCACTTCTTCCCTGAAATCTGCTATGGAATTCATGTTACAACGAGGCAAACCTGCATTTAACTTGGCGCTCTCCCCGCCGTTGGATCAAAACTGGTTTCAGCTTCGTACTTCACCTGTTGAACCAAGGTTGAGCTTTCATGCGAAGGCGTGTTTATTAATATACCGAGTTTCGCGATAGTTGCGAGATACACATTCCTAGTATCGTTGTAAACATTCCGCAGGCTGCACAGTGTAGAATGAGGCTCAAAAAGGCGCGCAATTAATAAGCAGCAGAACTTACGTTATGTTTTAGAAAGCAGCAAATTCAATACACTGGAGCCTGCCCAGTAAACTCATCATACGAAACTACAACCTAATTTTTCTACTTTCACCTACCCTCATATAAGACACGAACCTTATCAAAATACAAAATATCGTTATGTTATGGAAATCTTTACTAACTAAAGATAAAATCTAAAGTGATGTAACTTACAGGTCAGAGTGTTAAGTTTGGCCGCTCCTGCCTGAGTAATAGGCTTTTTGGTGGCCCCGCCCGGTTTCGTTGTTGGCTTTGTGGTAGGTTTCACAGTCTTGGGAAGCTCTAAAAGTTACAAAATGTTTGTTTGCGAAAAGGTGAACTCAAAAAGGCTATGATATCTTTACTTAAAAAATAACACTCGCGTGCGCAGATCGAAGATAATCACCCCGACCGAGAGGAAAACCTGGTTGATATTGGTGTAAAAATTGTAAGGGAAGTGTGTTAAAAATATATTTTCTGGGATAAAAACCTGACTGCAAACAATAAACTAAATCGAATTGGAAGTAGAATCTGTTGATAGCCCAGCTTCCTTTTGATAGTAAGTAAAGGGTTTCATCCAGTAAAAATAGCGAATTGCAAAGTTATTCGGCGAATAAAATGGGGAAGGACACGATTCGTACAGGTAATAGGCAGCACGCATGATTTGTAGTGATGTCTGGCATAAATACCACGAGTGATATTTCGAAATTGTCATACTTAATTTCACGAGCCGTTTGGCGAGTGAAATTAAGTATGACAAGGTTTGTAATTTTCACATGTAGGTATTTCAAATTAAGCTGAAATACCACTGCTCTAAGCCAATCAAATTGCAGAAATAGTTCTCATGTAGTAGTATAATAGGCGGGATACTTACTTTCTAACTTGTAGACATAGTTTGATTTAGGACCACCACCGACACAATCCTGCGTAGTTCCCGTACACTTTGTACCTCCACCGTTTCTGCAATTATTCGAGGATCCCTTTGAGGCATACGTGGTAGACACCTTACCTGAGTAGCATTCACCTTATAGAAAAAAAAGAAAAAGATGCTGACGTTTAACCCATGGTGGGGGAAGCCAATTTGTTTTTAAAATATTCTTGTATAGGAACGGTCACTGAAGAAACTCCATTCATTGTTGAGCCTGTACTCCAAGTTCCAAAACGTGTTAAGTTGAATGATACTCTAATTAAGGCTAAGTTAGCTTTACTTCGCGACAGATATTTCTCAATCTACCAACTGTAACTATCAGTCTATCTGATAAACAGATAAAGGACTTGCGTCTTCTTCTGTTGTAAGTGAAACAGTACCACTACGCATGCAAAACAGTGCAAAATAAAGTTATTACATCTGAATTTATATCCAAGTTAATTATTCAGCTTAAAATAGACTCTTTGCTTGATGTGACTGCGTTCTCCTCATTCCAAATGAAAATGCTTTTTAGGCGGCTCAATCAAATCTTCTCTATTCAGGAAACTTTCTTCTGTGGAAAATATAATGCCTTTGTCTGTGCGCACAAAATGTAAACGTTCTTATGCAAGATTTTTTTTCTCTAAAGTTCCTAATAAAGTTGATTAAAAGAAATTCTTAGGCTTGGTTCACAAGGCACCGACATATTTTCTACCGGCCTCGGAAAATTCGTGCGTCGAGGTCAAATTTGTAGTCGGTACAAACGATTTGACCTTCGCGATGTGAACACCATAACCGTCTAAGGCCCGGTTCAGACGCCGCTCCAATCATGTGCCGAACCTAAATGATGAATTAAGTACGGTGTGTCTAAATCAATTTGGTACGGCAGAAAAGCGTTAAGTTCGACAGAGTCTGTCGAACTTAACTTAGGCTCAACACACGGTGCGCCGTCTGAATCAGATGTCGCGCCAGTGTCGCTCTAAAGTCGAACTTATTCAGTTAGGTTCGGCACATGAAAAGTATGGTGTTTGAACCAAGCCTAAATTTTTGTACGGCAGAGGCATGGTTACAAGGATGCGTATGGTAACTCAGCTGCATGACGCCATTTTGGAATTGCTGAAGTAGCCCTATGCGAATGGGCAGTTGGTAAAACCACCAACAAAAGTTTGAATGTAGCAATTTCGATATCATGATTAAAATTCATACTTGGCTCCGAGTCTTGGAGGAATAAAACAAAAGACAATTAATTCACTGCTAATCGTCAAGCTGGCCTATTCAAGCTGGTTTGTCAGTTCCGCGTGGGCTAAGCGAAAATATTGAACGGTTCAGTGTGAACGAAACGTCGGGTCAAATTTTTCAGCTAAACGAAAATTGCTTGATCATCGCCATGTAAACTTGGATAATCTATCATAGAAAGGTAAATTCGATTGTGGAGTAGAAATTCTATCCTGGATTAGTTGAATCGGTCTCTTAGGAAGATGGCCATTATCTGGATGTCTATCTCAAGGTTTCCAATCGGCAGCCAATTTCAAAAGTTAAACTCCTTTTCTAGTGTGCTTACCTATGTTGTTAATTGCGAAAAACAGGAAAGACTTGGCTGCAGCAGCAGCTCCGCACCGGCTTATGAGGCCTTGAGTGTAACGTCCAAAGTTTTTGAAATCCACCTTTGCAGTCGATCGGATGGATTTTAAGTCGCTGAAGAGAAGAATGTTTATGCTTCTTTTCCCCGGGTTTTCTTTAAAACATCCTACTCTCTTCACTTTCACCCCTTGGGTCACTGAAGAAAAGAATTAAACAATAGTTAATTCAAACTTGCTTTCACCAGTTAGCTTTTTATGTTCTTTTTTTCGGGGAAATATATATAAACAACTTTAGACGTGCAGAACCGTCACTTCACGACTGAAACGTGGAAGTTTCCGACGCTACGAAGTATAGAGGACGTAACCTGAGATCAGAGAAGATGCGATTCTCCTCAATAAGAATTCGCCTGCATATTTAGTGAGTTGAAATAAAGGCGATAAAGCTTTTAAAGAACATGAATTCATGTTTTCACTGACGCCAACGCCGTAAGGTTCCCAGTTTGGTAGGTGAGAAGAGAAGTAGGATTTAGTGAAGTTTGTATTAGAAAATACTTGCGACAACCTGCGAAGAAAATTTAAATTCTTCCACAGTGACTTCATGATAGTAACTATTCTTTATTGTAATTTCTTCTCCCTTTTGGCATTTGCATATCTCACCTAAAAGAAAGAAACTAATGAGGTAGAGATTTATGTTCTTACCTACGCTGGAAAACTGGCCTGAAAAAAAAAAAACATTCAGGTGTTAGAATTATGAGTCAGACAAATTGAAAAAAAAGTGCACAAAATTAATTTCGTGTTAAAAGAGAGTTAGCAAGGTATTCTTAGTCAAGCGTACTACCTACCGAAGACACAGTTTGTTCCTGGGAAAATAATAAAAAAAGAAGAAATCAGTTTGAAAGAAATCAGACAAGGCTTTTGCCTTATATGATACAAAAAATATATCATTTTATTAGTCATGGGCTCCTTATATTTTCTAAACTTGAGATCTATTTAAAGTAAATTTTCAGGAAAATATTAATCATATGATTTAGTTAAGAGTGTGTCCATGAGAGAACCAGGCAGGGGGTGATAATGCTCAAATCACGGATTTCCCTCAAACTTGGCACAATTGATGGGTGTGGTGAGATATTAACCTCGACAGAAAATAAGGTCGCAATATTGAATTCCCTGGGATTTACAGGGACCCCCCCTAAAAATCACAAAATCTACTCATTTTTGCATAATTAATTAGCTAACTTTGGTTTGGCTGTTCAACAAGTAGAAAAGACAACTTCAAATCTAATCAACTTTATCATCTTCTATGTTTATCAGACTTAATCCTCAGTAATTTATTTTTACTCTCTAATTCGATCTCTTCCTATTATTTAGCCTAAAGTAAGGTCATCTTCTCATTGTTTTGACCAAACCCTAAATTTAAGGCATTTTAGTCGCTAACATCTCCCATGAGCAACAACCTATGTACTTAATTCTCACATATTCTTTGAAAGACATCTTTAAGGTTATCAAATCAATCCTAAAATATTTGGGCAATCTCATACTTTATCAATGATGACGTATTATGTACATTTGACTTGACGCTTATTTGTCATTTGACCAAAATTGGAAGAAACGTAACATTCGTTTTTTCAAACAAAAATAGCACAAAGTTGGCGAGAAGTCACAAATCAGATGGCTCATTATCGATACTAATGGCGGAATTGTTAGAAAGTGTCACCTGAGGCATGTTTTCTGTGTTATTTAGGGACGTTTTGATGGATATTTTATGGAACGCTTGAGTAAACACAAGGAGCAAAAGATTTAGTTCAAAACTTCGATCGGTCCAACTTGTAGGTGCTGCAAGACCCAAAAACGATAAAAGATAGTGAATAAATGTTACATACACGTCTCTCAGATGCTTTAGTCCAGGTTGGCTGCTCCAGCTTCGTCTGGTCCTCTGTGGCGTTACTCTGCGTTACTTTGTGACGAGGTAATGAAACGTCTTGAAACATTGCAAAATTAAAAGTGTCGGCTTTTCACCGAACATTCGAAGTCTTTGACATAAGTTGTAGTCAGAGGGAACAAAATGATTCTCAAAGGACAAGAAGGATCACTGACAATCCGTCTATATCTATGGAAAACAACCACCTGCTCGAACACCGTCCATCTTTGACTTTAGACTCTGCATAAATGATAGAATCTGTTACGCTGGACTACCGGACTACGGAATGCGGAATACACTATCTATTGTTTGTACGCGCCAATATCCTGTTATAACTGGTGTGTTGAAAATAGGTTGTGAAAGTCGTGTTACTTGAAATTTTGAGTTTATTCGATGTTGACATTAATTGCCATGATAATAATCGTCCATAATAGCCCTTTTTATAGTCAGTCCGTGACATGCAATTTTCGACTATTAACGACTTGCCATTGGGTATACTTACTTACTTACTTACTTATGTTTTAATCCTCGTAGTCTTACAACTATACAGGATGGTATCTGTATCTGGGTAAATTATTGACTGCGAAAACATAATAATAACCGTTTAAAAGTGTTGAGGACAATTAAACTTCTGAGGAATACAAAAGACCTAAAAGAGGGCACTAATACATTGCAAAAAAAGTCGGCTAGACTTCTTTAGCTTTTCAAGGAAGGTGTAAATTAAGAACAGTTTTTTGAACACAGACTAATACACAATATTCACATCTCATTTAAGCTGTCAATCCCGGATTCATACAGTATAGAAGTTCTCTTAACGGGTACTCTCGTATATAGCGAATAGCTGTACTTACGACCGCCATCACAAACCCAGTTTTAACTCCCACACAACCTCTGGATTTTTACATTCCCGTAGGCGGCCGCGGACACTCAAAGGGTTTACCGGTAAATTAGATGTTAGCTTTGATTTAAAGCTCTTGTAAGCAGACACCCCGGGAAGAAAATCTTATCCGGCTCTGAATGTTGTGCTTTTTTTATATATTATGTTCACAGTCATATCGCTGTTTGTCACTGTTATGAATCATTCTTATATATCCGTTTCAGAGTTACCGTTTTTTTCACATACACGTCCGGTTACACTTGAAAATACAAACTGAATTGTATGCCTTTACCCAATTTCAATAATGCAATGGTCTGATCTCTGCGTTCCCTGTATGTCCTGCGCTCCTCGGAGTATCAGAGGAACTTTAGAAACAAAATAGATTTGTCTATAGTATATTGTAACTTAAAAATTGCATCAGTATATTTACTCCAAAAAGTAGATGTTTCCGCACTTTTTCTCGTTAGAGACCTCCTGCAGTCGACTCTCGTAAAACCCTAATTTTCCTTGAGCAACCCCACGGGCATTATTTACTGGGTGTCTTCCGACCACGCACGGACCGGAACATCAAATGTCTGTAACTTAATTGTTGTGTCTGTCCATAATTCAACATCTGCCTGCCTCAGCACGGCACACTAGCCTGGGCACTAAACTGGTTTTGGTGCCCCAAGAGTACGCAAAAGGGCCCTTCCGAGGATGTCTAGGATGAGAGAATTGACCTTAACTGGGTAGGGTGAGAAATTTGAAATCTAATTATCACAGTTGAAGTAGGTCTTGAGGGAATGTGGGAAGGGTGTTAAACATATGGAAGCGGTTGTTTGAGAAAAAGATCTAACTCAATGTGAAATTGTGGTGTAATTTGGGAACATTACTGCAATAATTAGGCTTTATAAGACCCCTAACAGACCATGCTAGGTAAAAAATTCAGTGTTTATGACAGTCAAATCTGGTGCCAGCTGGGTAGGGCATTTGTACGCAATTTGGCCACTCCCCTGGGGAGGGGGGGGGCTCCAGTATGAAAACAAAATGGAGTTATTGTCGCAAGCTAATCTGGACGTGTCTCACGCTTTATTTGTCCCTTTGAGCTGGTCTGCACCAAGATCCGGCTTCACTTCGCCGCTATTTGACGTGCACCTAAAATAGACAAAAATATTTCTTTCCAAAACACGAAAGAAAAGCGACTTCTATCTCCTAGTTTGAAAAGAAATGGGATCATTTATAATCACGGTCTGAATAGAGTTCCAAATAGATTTGGAATTCTAAAATTTTTATTAGCATACAATAACAATAAAATTATCTCAGAGAAGTCGGAAAGTCATATTTTTCATATTTTGTTCACTGGACTCTAGCTCCTGGATCCTGGCTTCTGACTCCCGATACGATGTTTCTGTATGGTGGCCAACCGCTGCTTAAAAATGCGGGCTCCAGTTAATGTCAAAGATGGCGGACGTTTCGTTGTTATTTGTAACATGTGAATTGAGCTACAACAGTGGCAGAAATAATTCTTTCCATGGATTACAAATCGGCTTTCTACTTTTCGTGTTGTTTTCTCCTAAAAGAACTTGATTTGGATTTTTGTGCGTAAACTGATGGCTAAGGAATTTTAGTCGTACAGCGAGTCACGACGCTGAACTACGCTGAACTGGGCATCGAAGGTGGCATGGGGAACAAATCCAAGCGGGCACAAATTAGCAGTTAAGACATCCAAGAGATACGTATATGGATTTTATTAACCGTTTATATTGTTTTTAGGGCGAAATTATTAAAGTAAGTAAAACTGTGAATTAAATCTTTGTATGTTGTTTTTCCTTGAAAAGATCGCGTATATAGCTATCAAAAATCATCGTTAGAGTTTCTTGCACAATAATTTCAACAATTTTACCCTTATTAATGTTAAATCATTGTCTGATGAGTTTTTTGTTAAATTTCTCCTCATTCAGAGGCAAACACACGAATATTGTGAGGGCCTGAATTTTGATGAAATATGCAAAAGTCGTTCAGTCACATGAACAGTTTAAGTCAACACATGGAAGAAAGTGAATTGCCCAAACTTTTTATGATCTTTTTCCGAACTTAAGTGATGGCTTTAACTACTCATGCAAAAGTTATAAAGATAAGCTGTTGCTCATCAGAGATATTGGGGAATAAAATACCCTAATTTTACGACTTATTCAAAACTTGGAAATGATGACCCAACTTAAGGAGACTAAGAGGGGGGAAATCGAATCGGCGACTTTAAAAAGTTTATTGTGCTTAAAGTCTTATGAACTCAGATCATCTCTCAGTGCATTTAAGCTCCAGGTGGCTTTTCTGTTTGTTGCACTGTCATCGTAAAGTTAGCTAATTAATTATGCATAAAACGGGCAAATGGCGAGTTTTACAGGGGATGCCCGGATCTCCCAGGGAATTTAATATTTTGACCTGAAATTCTGTCACATAAGTTAACTCCTGGTACCTAACATTTGTGCCGAGTTTGAGCGAAATCGGTGATTTGAGCATTATCACCCCCTGCCTGGTTCTCCCTGGTTTTCTCATGGACACACTCTTAAGGTCGTTAAGGCCAAAAGCGAAGATCATTCAAAAATGGTTTTTCTTCGCCATAAAAAAGAAGTAAACGAAGAAATTGACTTGAGCCTGCGATCAATTAAAAATCAGTAATCTAAAAAACACGTCAAGCCGATGAGTTGTACACCTGAGCACATGATACAGTCATGTGACACTTGTCAGCAGATACCCTATTTGGATAGCTATCAATTGACCATAACATGGATAAGCGAGTAATTATTGTCAGTGTTAAAATTATCTAGTCGCTAGCATGAAAACTTTTGTTACTTTAGCTCCTAGACATCCTTGTTATCGCAACGCATCATTTTATGCAACAATGAATTTCTTCTTTTCTTTCCATTAGCCGTCGAAAAATTTTAAATTCTCTAGTTGGAATTGTACGGTTTGAAAGTTTTGTATAGCTTTCGGAACCCATCCGGGTCCCTTCACCAGTGATGAACGTTTGCTGTTTTAAAATCGAGGCCTCGTTTTGATGAGGCTGCTACAAAATTGTTCTATAAATCGGGGGAAGGTGTACATGTAGCTCTGATCACGGTTCGTTTCCGGTCGCAGAGTATGAATGTTTACGGACTCGCGTATCTTGGTGAAAGCAGATGGTTTTCCTGGTCTCAATAATTCCTCGCGAAGCGCCGAGCGAAGTGAGTTTATAATCTCGTCGCGCGCAGTGCGTGAACCGCTCCTGGATCCTAGCGAGCTGCAAACTCGCAGCGCTCATCTTTACTTGTTCACTGTATATCCGATGGTGTCCGTCATAAATTCATAATTTCATGGCTTCATGCAGTAGTTTGACGTCAATTACAAGGCAATATTCGACTGAAAGCGATTTCTCACAAATGACCAAAGTATTTATGAAGAGCTAACTTGTTTATTCATCGTCCGCGAAACAATGTTTACTATCGGTGAATCTCAAGCAATTTCTCGTGCAAATGGCAGAGAACAGCAAACATAAGAACGCCGACTGTAAATCCTCGCAGGGGAAGATTTGACACCGAAAAACCTCTGGAGCGAGAACGCTGACTTGAAATTCAACGCGAGCAACGAAGAAGACGGCAGCAACAAACAGCGGAGCAGAAAGTACATCACTCAATGAATTTCGAATGCTAAAGTAATTGTAAGAACAAAATGAAGGGATTTTTGAGAATTAACCTTAAGATAGGAGGGAACATCGCGATAACAAAATACGTTTTGCTCGCAAACGAGTTTATACGGTATCGGCTTAGTTGGGCTTCCGTTCCGTAAATGCGATGAAATGAGTTTACGTTGGGTTTTCACTATCAAAACAGCAGTCATTCTTCTGAAAAATACCTAAGAATTCATGCTTAATAGGGCTCGATCAACTCTATACAGGTCGCGCTTGCGGAAGTGCTCGGGAAAATTAAAGGGTTTCAATAATATATTATCGACAATTGTTAATTGTGGGTAGTGGCATAACGATGCGGGCCGGCGTGTCGAAGGTCCCAAGTTCGATTCCGAACAGAACCTTTCTCTTTTCTCTTATTTTCTTTTTTTCTTTTTCTTTTCGTTGCAGTTTTGGTTTGTTTCTTTATACAGCCTTAAATTTTTAGATTTATAAATTTACTTCTATATTGCCTTATCTTGCCGTTCCCCCGAAGTCCTTTGCGAGGTCCTGCGATTTACGCATTTCTAGTCTTTACAGTGGCTCAGTCGATGAAGTGGCCTGCGCCCTTAGTGTGTTCAGACACAGCAGACTTGAGATCGTAGGCTTGTACTGATTTCCGGAGTTCATTTAGCCTAGTGCCCGGTTTCCTTGCTGTTTCACCAAGAATCCTTGGATTTGATTTTGTAAATGACCCCACATTTCTGCTCA
This sequence comes from Porites divaricata, assembly GCA_038088405.1. NCBI lineage: Eukaryota > Metazoa > Cnidaria > Anthozoa > Scleractinia > Poritidae > Porites > Porites divaricata. Next base: position 41,802,731 of record JBBMOI010000002.1, on the reverse strand, counting down.
ACCGCGATCTCATCTTTTGGTCTTACCAGGTGTTGACGAAGGATGCGAAGGGGTTTGAAAAAAACGTGAACACCACCTTTTTTAAAGATTTGTTGAAGAATCTCCGAGACCCCACCGTGGTAATGGAGCACAACAGATTTCTTTCTGCCGGAGGTAGCTGATTGACTGCTGGCCTGTTTTGGAGTAGGAGAAAGGGTAGTGGCAGTTGCAATAGACTGGGCCAGTGTAAAGATAAATTTGGCCAGGAAAACCATCTGCTCTCACTCGGCGACCGGAATCAGCCGGTTACAACCTTCCCCCAATTTATGGAACAATTTTGCAGCCTCATCTAAACGTGGTTGCGATTAACAGCAAACGTCATCACTAAGAAAGGTATGCCAATGGGCTCCGAAAGCTTTGCTAAACTTTCAATGAACTGTTGGTGTTAAAGAATATTTTTTGTAATATAAGTGTCCCACCAGAAGAATATGCACTCTTTCATAAAGATTATTGTTGTTGTTGTTGTTGTTGTAGACCACTTGGACAAACAGCAGCGAGAGAAAGCCTGATCTGCATTCGATCTGGATCAGCCGGCAACATAGAATAACACTTTAAATTGGAGGAAAGGCCGATTGGACAGCTATGGGCAAATAAATTACCCATCAATAGCTGTCCAATCAGCCTTGCGTGGGATGTCCAATATCAAGTTAAACACAGATTGTATGTGTCTTGGACTCCAAGCTAGCAAGTGTGACATTTCACATTCGTTAACATAAATGGATGGACGTAAGTACAGACGTACATTTTTGTTAGAGCCAAAATTAGCTGGTCGGCTGAATAGATAACCAAGAGCTGCGCTAAAACTTACCTAGCAAAAGGACTGACGAAGCGACAGCTAAAGCCCATGCCAACGGGTACCTCATGTTTGCTGTCCAAAACGTCCTTCAAAACATAAAACAGCTAAATTTTAGTATTACTGACAAACTAGTCAAATTCGATAAGTTTATTCAATTTCATAGTTTCAACGGCCTTAAAGAGATCTCTATGGCTTAGAAACGTAACTGGCCTTAGTCACTGCCAAAACATCGTTTGAGTAATCTACTAAAACACTGGATTTTTTACTGGAGTTTTTCAGATTTAAGTAAATAGACAGCAAAATACGTATCTACCTTTAGTTATAACCTAAACTGTTATTTCTCTTACTAATTATATTTTTGACTGAAGCGAAAAACCGTTAGAATGTCATTCTCATTTTCGCATCCTCATCGTTTACAGTTTCCGCTCGAGAGGTTATGACCAAAACAATCAAGTTTGCATCTTGTCATACAAATTCTATCGCGTATTTTTTGAAATGAGATTTCATGTTCACAGTCTTTAATGCAGTGATAAAAGAAAAAAGCTCCTTTGCAAAACCAGTTTCTTTCTCTGAATGTTCTAATGTTAGAACCTGCTCTAACTAGCATTTCGAATCAAAATTAATCGGAAATCACTTTAACGAGGTAATCTTGAATTTAAAAAAGGTATCGTAAAAAGCATTTAAACTTATAATAAGTGATTTGAAAAGATTAATATAAAAACAGGAAAAGTGAATTGTAGCCTACCCACCTTTAGGAACAAGAACCACGATAGATTCCCCAGATTTGTTGATCTGATTAAATCTTATCTCACGCCAATGATTTCTAGTTTGTTTAGAAAACGGTTTTCACTTGCGAACCTTTTATGGAGACTATTTTTCTTTTTTCTCTGGTTAAAACAAAAGGTCACTAGTCCTGTTTCTATTCAATGATTCATTGGTTCTTTAAATAACATATGATTAATAAACAACACAAAACGACAATGGCTGCACAAATGAATAGCATGTATATTTATCTGTGTATAACTGCTGAGTCAAGCGGATCTTCTTAAATTTAGTATCTGTTAGTCCGAATGCTTGACTAGTTTTAACATTAAAGACAGGGGTTTTGGGTTGTCAATCTTTAATCCAGCCACACCTACTGGCTAGTTAGTTATGGAAACTTGTCTGGTAGCCTTAAATAGTTTGTCAACAATCAATGATAAGTACATGGTGGAACAACATACAGCTGTTTACCCAAGTCTTCATTCATATTACGTTTATTATAAAGGAAAGTGGAAAAAAAAAAACAGAAGAATAACTGAGGAACAAGGATTAGCACAGCCGGTTAGTGCGCGGCCCTTTGTGCCGGAGGTTTTTCATGTGTTAAATCGTTCTATCATCTCCTTTCCTTTTCGTTTTGCCTTATGTCGCTTTAAATACCCGTAAAACAGAGCACTGGTAGAGAGAGGGGGGTGAAATAATGCACCGTCGAACTAGACAGGTTTCGTCAGTTAATGAGTACTGTTACGAGTTAACGACGTAAAGTAAGGACCTTTACAGCTTTACCCATAACATATTTACATCGAATATGCATGTTTTGAAGACATGGATTGGCCAAAAGAGATCGTTGCTATTTTCAGGCATTTCGTTTCATAATTTTATTGTACTTGACTTAACGCAGCTAACAGCTATAAGCATTCCAAATTAATTAAAGACAAAGCAGACTAGGAAAGGTCTTCTGTGCCATAACTAAGGCCAAATCAGAAAGATAACAGGATGATCAGTAATTACAGAAAATGTTGATAATATTTTTTTCTAGAAGATAAGATCCGAATACCGCCGATTCCTGCTTATTGCTTACTATGCAATATACTCGTTAACATGGAAAGAAACCTAGAGTTGACGGTTTTTTTTTAAGGCTGCTGCCTTATATTCTACTACGAGATAGTTAGTTTCTGACGTCCCGAGGGAGGGGGGCGGCACTCCTTTATTTAGCCTAAATGGGTATGAGTAGCTGAAAGTATACTTTTCACAATTTCACTATTTAACGTTTGAACATGGTGTATTTTTGGATGGGAAGTCCCTTAAAAGAGTTTTAGATGTCTTCACAAGGCTTCTACATTGTGCTGTTAACATTTTTTTTTCATAAAAATAATATTTCAGGGGGGTCCATTTCATAAAATACTACTTAATTCTGCATGCAAATAGAAACGAATGAAGGTCATAAAAGAGGGTCTCTTGTCTTTAACTGGGTAATGAAATCGACATTTTTTGTCTTAAAAAGGGTTAGACCTTCAGGGCCTTGGCGGCACACGTGACTAACCAAATTTCCTTGAGCGCCGGGTTTGGCGTATGAGCATGTGATCTTTCAAGGACTAGAGCAAGACAAAGATAATGGACTGGATAATCCCAGCACTTCTTAGATGTCTTAGATGACTTGCTTTCAGTTTTGTGAAATGACTCGTTCACAATGGACTGATAATAAAGAGTTCTCAACAATAAGTACTTGATTTGGCTGCTATATTGTTTTCAAAACCTGATTGGTTATTTCACTTATTTTAAGAAGTTCCTCTGAAACAATATGTGTAATATTATTTGCTGGAAGAGTAACGAATTTTAAAAGGGTGATTTAGTCATTAAAAATTCGTTTGTGCTAGCACGCAAATCTTTAGTTTTTGTTGTTAAGCGGCTGAGTGTCGCCCAGGTATGCCTCACTCGACTGCTTTTTCGTAACATGTCCGCTGTCCTTGTTTGAAAATGATCCTTTAAGATGCAGTAAGCTATGCCGTCCTCGACGAAAGTATCGGTATTTCCTTTTCCACAGGATATCTTTGCGTTTCATGTACGATGATGAACACGGATAGGGACACCATGTAGACATTGGCAGTCCAGGGGACGCTGGGGACGAATATACTGTTAGTTGCTGCAGAGGTGTCGCTACGCAACAAATTGAAGGGCAAACTTCTGAACATGACGTCTGACACTGAGGTGAACAAATTGAAGGAATCGGTGTGTACACCGTGCAACCTGTAAACAACGATGACAGGTTGTTTGATTTGTTTTTTTGTTATCTATTGCAACAACTCCATTTAACTTCCTTTTAGTTGGCTGATTTAGCAACAGAACGGGAACGTCACTTGACGACCGTGGAATGCACGCGGAAAGGACTAAACTCGACTTCCGGTACCCAATTTGCAGCTCTGCCATTGGTCAAGCCAGTTGTTTGATTTGCGCGAGGGCTTCGTCAACTGACGTTACCGTTCTGTTGCTAAATCAGTCTATTAAGAAGTACAAAACGTGTAGACTGTGTATTTTTTTTAATTCACTCTTGTGCTATCAAGATTCTTGTTTTCAGTAGTACTACTGTCGTTTCTTTTTTCCACGATCTTGAATAAGCAGTAAAAAGCTTGTTATGCATGTACAAATTGCTTTCAAAATATTTGACACCTGTTCATGGCAGAGATGCACTACTACTAGTTGTATTTTGCGAACACTTGCAGTTAGGTTAAACCCTTCATACGTCATACAGTTGAGCGTCTCTACAATGGCCAGCATGGGAACAAAGGTACAGTGCAAGTTATGGAAGTATATGTAGGGGTATAATAAATAGAGGATATTACACGGTGGCGCGAAGATATGAATTTTATTTTCGAGTGGCAAAACAATATTTTACTCACTCGCTGCGCTCGTTCGTAAAATATTGTTTTTACCACGAGAAAATAAAATTCATATCTTCAAGCCGCCGTGTAATGTTCTTTTTATTATATAGACAAAAAGACATCGATAAAGTAATAGAGGGAAATGACCGAAATTACGTCATCGAAAAACTCACGTGTGAGATTATGGAAAATAAACCACTCAGGTCCCGGATGTAGTTTTTATGAATTTTACGAGTGGTATATTTTCCAGTAAAACACTCGTGTCTATATAATAAGAAGCACAATTTTTTTGGAAGGGAAAGAGAAAAAAGATATATTTCTTTAAAAAGTTACTATTAATAATAAAAGCATATTGACACGTAACGCAATCAAATGATATCAATAAACTAAAACTAAAGGCTAAGAAAAAAGATTGCACATTGTTCACCTTTGAATGAGCGTTGTAGGGGGGGGGGGGGGGTTGTTCTAGCAGTTGGAAGGCGCTTATCATGGCAGTCACGGTTTTCAGGAGATCTGTATAGGTTAATACTGAGGGAGCTTACAACATGACGGCAACGGCAACGAGAACATCAGAGAGGCTTTAATTAGCAAACTAACAATTTTGCTCATACATCACTCTTTTTGGTAAATTTCTTTGCCATCACTTCACGACAATGACGTGAAATTCACGAGGACGAATTTTTCTTTCTCATGGTAAACTTGGGCGCGGTCCCCAAGAATTCAACCCCAGGAAAATTCTCCAACCTTTGGCATTTTGAGCAAGTTGGAATAAGCGCGACTTCATTTTACAGTGATGTTGTCGCTTCAGTCGTCGTCGTCGTTGCTAAAGCTTCATAGTGTATGGACTGTCCGCTGGGACAAGAGAAAGTAGCCCTTGTTAAAAGGTGGCCATTGGTAAATGTGATTCGATTGCTTATGCTTACCATTTTAAAACTATTATTCAAATCAGAGGCCCTGCTCCTTTGCTTCAAAAAAATGTAAATTGACTGTAATAAGTAAAGACTAATTATTCATCTCTAAATTATCCGTTTCTCATACTTACATCCGGGAGTTTTTGATTGCGTAGTTGGTAACGTCTGCTTAGTGGGTAAGGTCCTTCCTCTGGATGGTAATTTTGTTGGCCTTGACAAACTACTGCGCGTAGATAAACTTTTTCCTTAAGAAAATGAAGAAAAGAATCATAACAAGCTAGTGGTAGGAGTGGGGCGGAAATGGCGGGGTGACCGGGTTAAGAAATGGTCTAAACGTGACTCCGCCGCCTCCCTAGGCCCGGATGTTGATTGTACAGTATTTATGAACCCTAGTTTATGTTTTCAAAAAACCAAAACAACTTGAAGGCATATTTAGGTGTGCCTTGACCACCCAGTTGATGTACAGTAATCACTTACGTTTAGAGGGTGAACCTGTGGGCTGAGTGGATTTAGTAGATATAGTAGCACCCGGCCTTAGGGACGTTTTCGAAGAAGAACACGAGGAAGATGTCTTGCTTGCTGCAATAAAAGAGATCATAACGCTGTTATTTTTGTTACATAAGAACCACAAAGAGAGATAAAGCTCATTCTCTCCGGAAACCAACAATTAAGAGTTAAACACGAAAGGTGCAAGATTAAAGGGGTACCCCAGATAATAAGTTAGTAGACAACCTACGCTAATGTGTACCACTCGCATTGCACAAACCGATCATGCAAACACATTCAACGATGGCTAGTTGACCTTGTGAGAGACAAGGATGCTTGGAAGTGTAGCTAAATTAGCTAAGGAGACTGAAAAATGCGGAAAGAATACATATAAAGCCCATATTATTTAAAGCTTCCTCAACAGAATATTGTTAGCCACTTGATCGATCATTTACCCGAAATAAGCAGTTAACGACATATTATTGAGGAAGAAATATTGTAGAATATTTCCTTGATGATCATGAGAAGTAGAAAAATGTTAAGAAAATAGCGAAATGTTGCTTAAGCAATATTTTGGCATCAAAATGGAAAGAAGTAGGCAAGGAAAAAAAATAAGAACAATACATGAAAAAAACAACAACAAGAAGAAAAGCTTATTATCGTTTTCTTCCCAAGCCTTGGAGTCACTATGAAATTTATGGTTTATTAAAATCTTGCTGAAAGTAGAACGCGCTGTGTTCGTCCTATTAATTGTGCGCGGCATTCTTGTTTTCTTTTTTTATTATTCATTTTTTTGCGCGAGTTTTCCCCGTTCATTGACCCGACGGCTATGCCATGCTGATGAGCCCCAGCAAGGGCGAAACAGCTGTCAATGGCTGCCACTGCCCGGGTGATATGGTTGTGCGCATGCGTAAGGTAATGGCCATACCGCGGAGTTGGTATGTGTGCTTCAGTGCAGTTAATTGGTATTGCTTCATTTTAAGCCCTGCTCGTAATGGGTACAACAGCTTTTGAGAAACTAAAAGGCTGTTATAATGGACATGGTAGTAATACAAACGTACGTGTTCCTAACTTGTACACAAAAATAGTATGTATACTTCCAGCGCACGGTACACTTTCACATTCAAAGTTGCATGGCTGGTATTTGGACGTATAGCACTGTTTAGTTGGACCGTCATTCTTGTATGTCTTGTATGCGCCATCGCCAGAGTAACATTCCGCTGTGAACAAATACATAAGTCATGAACAGGTTAGTGGCTAAATGATCGGATTTTTACGACTAAAACTTGTGTCTTGGGTTTGCTAGTTTAGCGTTTATGAGTAGAAAGAAATCATAAATTTTAAATATAATTTGTCCATTCATAGATTAGCCACGAGAAGTGGGTTGGAATCGAAGCGCAACTGGATATGTTTAATCTCGGACTTCGAGGTACATGTATCTAACCGTGATATACGATAAAGCACTGCATCCTTCGAAATGTTTAATTTAACTGGTTTCTTGAAGCTATTACAGACGCAAAACTGAAGCGACAAACTCAAACAGCGACTGCAACAGGAGAATCCAGCGATATTCATACAAACACACAGTAAACATGAACTCTAAATTTAATGTTAACACAACATGCGCAACTGGCATAAAGTTTTGCACGCCAAAATGGTTCATTGAAGTTCTAAAACTGTTCAAAAGCTTATCGTCCTAGATAGTACTCCGAAATAAAGTCTTCATAAAACCAGGAACAGTCAGTTTTAGCAAAATTAAAGCAATGTGTCGCCAAGGTCCATGTCGCCACACGTTCTTCTTCACAGCAACACTTAAAAAACAAACTCTACAAAACCTTAACATTTGCTTTTTCCTAATGTCCATATATGGTCGTACAAAAGGTTACATAACAAACCGGTGACGCGTGACTTTGAAAAGGACTGTTTGTAGGAGTGTGAGCTTCGTAACAAAGCAAGTCACGGTTATTTAGAAGCAAATGATGGTGATTATTAAGAAGGCAAATACCAAGCCTCCCAAAGCTTAAAATTGAGAACTGTTTTTCACAATGCCTTTTCCAGAAGCTACAGCGAGAAAAATAAAAAAAGCCAATTTAGGGAGGAAGAAGTTGACGACATGATTGATATGGGAAAAGGGCCACAAACGACAAGATTCGTTGCACTTTCGCTACAACTAAAAAAGTAATCTTCATATACTTCAGGTCAGTATGAAAAGGAACAAGATGACGCTCATTTCGATTATAATGACTTGGACATGAAAAAAGAGAAAGGGAGAGTGAAAAATAGTCAAAGTCTCATTAACTCTCTTACCAAATTTCCCTATCCCGAAAACATCGTAACCAAGCTGTTTACATTTTGAGGCGCATCGTCCAACCAGGTCATCAAGATAAGATCGATCGAAGCTCTCCTTGACAAATTTCCTGCCACTGTATACAGGAGACCGGTAGTGACGATCTGTAAATAGAAGCTGTGGGAGAGGTCGTTTCTTCTGTCCCTTGTCCTTGTAGCATCCTACTTTCTTGAAACTCATTCCTGCTGAGACTTGAAGCAAAGAAAATAAAAAATAATATAAGTCAAAGACATCATCCACACTTTCTTGTTAGAAGTTATTCTAGGATCAGTAAGAATCCATAAGCTCTGAGCTTATTTTGAGTAAGGCCACGCTTACACGAATCCGGATACGCTGAAACCGCACACTTGAGAGATTAAGCATCGCGTTTACGGCAAACGGCAAACGTGAGATTCAAATTGAGAAATTTTCAAAATGAGAAGTGAGCAGATAAAAACGTTTAAAACAATTTTTATGGATAAAACTGGCGTGAATCTATCGATTTTCAGGTAGTTATAATAAACAGTAAACGATAAGTAAATGGAAAACTTGATCACGTGGTACAAATTCACTTTTTCCGTTTGCCGTTTCCCGTAAACACGATGCTTAATCTCTCTTGCGTCAACAAGAATTCGGAGTTTGGCTTTTCCGGTTTAGGTTCACCATCCACACGAATACGCTTCTGTGATTTACATTTGCTAGTTTAATACTAGCTAGTAGGCATGCGCAAACCGAGGGGTATCTCAAGGCATTTTGAATGTTGTAGTAGCTATATCGAGCACAGTGGCCAGGCCTGACTGTACGTTGTCCCACGAGCCACTTGTTCGCGCTGAAAGAAACCGAAATCGTTTGTCGAGCCTTCGTCTTGAACTAAAAGATTCTACAATCTGGATGAGATTACTATTAAGTCTTCGTTTGAAAAAGCTAATATTAATTGTTGTCGTCAAAATACTAAAAGTGATCTCAACGGTACGCATGCAATAACACTGGTGATAAGAGCCAGCAAAGTTGCAAAAAGAACATTGTTGGCCGCCATTTTAAACTTGGAATTTTTCATTTAAGACTGGACCTGAGTTTATGACGTAGTTGACTTCAAAATTACCCCGTTTCAGTTGTCCACACGAATTCACCAAACCTGTCGGATCCAAAAAAATCCACTCTGGAGTGCAGTTTCAAAAATATGCGGTTTCGGTGTGAGGATTCACTGATTTCGTGTGGACGAAAGGCTGATTCTCATAAAAAAAAGTATGTGGTTTCAAAAATATCGGGATTCTTGTGGACGGGGCCTAAGTTAAAAGAGAAAAACTAAATCGAAATTTGACATGGAGAAAATTCATGGTCTTTTTTTGCAACGTGATCATCTGAAGAGTCGCAAGTATTTCGCAAATTAATGATGGGTCAATTGAGAGAACAGCTCAACGTTTTTATTCATATTAAAAACTATTTATAACAAAAACATCCCTTTCAGCTCTTAAATAATAAGTAACGTCATCTGTTAAAGGTCAAAATCAAGCATTTTTATCGTTTTTATTCATAAAAAAAAAAACATTTTTATAAATTTAACAAGAAACCGCAAAAGTATTTACCTTTGTCCTGCATCAGCATTATGAGGCAAGTAAGTGTAAAACAGGTATTCCAGACTAGAAGTAGACAAATTCCTTTACTCCTCTGCATCATTAAACACTTCCAATGACTTCTAACGCTAAAAAAAATAAAGATCTGATAAAGATCTTATTTTCGCGCACATTCTGTCCAGCCTCCAATTTGTAAATGTACTATTTACATGTAAATAGTCGGATTTCCTCTTTCCAGATAATCCGCAAACGGGCAACATTATGGTACGAACTTCACACCCTCTCTTCGTTTTGGAGGACCTCTGTGAAAGAGAAGAGATTCCTCTGAGCATGCGCCAACGATCGCGTTCCTAGAGCTGACCAAAAGAAAGTGGGCTCTTGAGACGTCAATGCATGCATGTGTTCAGAAATTTTGTATACTGCGCAAACTCAGTTTTTACGCCGAACTTCTGCAGAAGTAAAATTATGGTAACCGAATATTTTGCCAGGACCAATAATAAAAGAAAATGAAAGTTCGTGAATTCAATTGTCAGATTAATATCCGAATCTCTCCAAAGCCTGCTGCCATGATCATAATTGTCTCTGACTTACTCAAGCTTCTTTTTTTTTCTTTGTAAGATAAAAGAATTACTTTGTGTGGGCAAGTAGTATATTGTTCGCACTCTCCTATAGTGTTGATCAGTTGACTATTGTAATTAACTCAGACTATTTATTAATTAGAGCATTAACGTATAACTTACTGCTACGAGTTTGAGCAATGTTTTAAAGCTTCGGCAATCATTCGCCTCCCTGCATTGTTTTTGTCAGGTGACACTTCCTAAGGGCTTTAAATTGCTGCTTACCCTAAGACGCTATATCCAAGTCACGAAATCCTGTTCTAGAAAGAACAGATTACCCTTTACTCAATCTAAGCTTTGAGGGTACAGGCGGGACTTATTGAAAGGTTACGTCAGCCAAGACAGCATCTAGTTTGCCACCTAAGGCTTTGATTGTTGATCTTTTGGAGTCTGATGTGACTAGGTCGTTTGTTAGTGTTTTGTGGTTGCTAGATGGGACGCCTGCATACCTCTGCATGACTCTAGTCCCTCACACAACATGCACCAACCATATTTTAAAACAAGAGCCAACCTAGGCGTAAAATGAACGGGTACCATAAATTCCTGAATTTATCGACCGTGGAGAACTAGGGCAACAGTCAGCTAAGGAAAACTCCTACGGACGCTTATGATTTGTCGGTCATCGTCTGTGGCTTTAGCAAGACGAAAAAGGGAAAGATAAAAACGTCGGTTCAAAGAGGATTTTTTTACACTAATGTCTGTAGCGTTATTACACTTTATCGCGACCTGTTATTGAATTAATTTGTCACATTTAAAAAGAAACAACCTGCATGATAAACAAAGTTTTATGATTCAATTTCCAGCTTTTAAGCCACAGGACAAACAGCCAAGTGAGGCCGCCTGATTGAAAAACGAAAAAAAGCGACGGAAAAAAGTAAATGGTTAATTAGTAATTAAATAGCGCCCTTTCAGTTCCCCTTCAGCCCAAGTACTAAGCAACGTTTACATTTTAGAGAAAAGTGAAGAATTCCCGGTCGAAGAGTTTCTATTTCTTTATTCGGTCCCATAATACATGTATTACGGCTCACTGAATCGTGAAATATACACTGTGGTAGACAAACAAGACTAGCTCAGATTCATGAGACCAAAATACTCAAAATCAATTCGGTTCTAACAATTAGTAATAAGCGAATTAAACGCCATTTGATGCGGAGTTTCAAATCTCCCTACAACCGACGTCTTTTTGCTTTACACAGACAATACGCGTCTTTTCTAAGGTGAGTAATTTAATATGCTTGTGTTGTATTCCTAATAATAAAGTAACAAGTTAGACAAACGCCCAAATTTTAATAAAGTTAGATGTTCAAGTCAAAATCACCTCAACTAAATGAAAGAAGAACATTATAATTCTTGAGTTTCTTCCACTGAATAGTGATGAATAATTTTTGGGCCTCTGAGATTTTCAGTGATATTTCGAACCGAAACATTACAACGCTATCATGTCGTTATCACAGCGCAAAAGGTCTTCTTTAAGCTGATTCATTTGCATTCTATTTTAAGGAAGCCTCAGTACTCCTTTATGTCCTGATTTCGTTTTGTTGGCTTATATAGATGCTAATCTAAATCCAGCCTAACTTCTATGGCTTTAATGCTTTTCTTCTTGTAGACTTTGCCTCCGGAGCCATTTTTTAACATTTCCTTTTCTGCGGCCAACGTCATAAAACTGACAGCAGGCAGGCGAGCAAATTGGTGCACAATTTGGAGAACATTCCGCAGAGCACTGGGAACCAGACAATGCTTGCGTGCCAGAAGGGCGTGTGGGGTAAACTGGTAAATGTGGGTTCCACTGCTGTGATGGTTGCTCGAAGGAGATTTGAGGGTTGGACACTGTTATCCTCAACGGTTGTACTGGTGGAAAAACTGGCTGAGGCATGGCTGGAGCTGGAGCATACTGCTGACAGCAGGAAGACTCACAGGAGGGCGCACATGACTGTGAACAAGGGCTGGGACATTGAGGGAAAGGAGTGACTGGAGTGAATGAAGATATTGGAGCGACTGGGGTCATGGGAGAAGAACCAGAACGCTGACAACAAGACGGTTGACACGAAGGCGCACATGCCAGCGGACAGGGTTGAGGACATTGACCAACTGGGGTCGCTGGTAGAGGAATTGGTGCGGGATTATGCTGCTGACAACAGGACGGTTGGCATGAAGGTGCGCATTTCTGTGGACAGGGGCTGGGGCATTGACTGGGTGGAGCAGCTAGCGGTACGAATGGAGAGGAAGCAGGCTGTTGACAACAGGACGTATGGCATGAAGGAGCACATTTCTGCGGACAGCCGCTGGGACATTGAGTGACTGGAACGGCTGGAGTAGCTAATGGTGCGACGGAAGTGGAAACAGGTCGCTGGCAGCAGGATGGTTGGCAGGAAGGAGCGCATGTCTGTGGACAGGGGCTGGGACATTGACTGACTGGGGTGGCTGGTAGAACAACTGGAGCAGCCACTTGCCGTTGACAACAGGATGACTGACATGCTGGCGCGCACGTCTGCGGGCAGGGGCTTGGGCATTGAGCAACTGGAGCGGCTGGGGCAGGAGTGTTTTGTTGACAACAAGAGGACTGGCATAAAGGCGCACATGTAAGTGGGCAGGGACTTGGACACTGCTCGGAGGTGTCGAAGCAACCTATATCATCGGATAAACAAGACGTCAGCCTATCTAAAATTTTTAAACTATTTTCATGACAAAAAGCCACGAAAAGATCATCTATCCATTTCCACAATTATTGTCATGGTACGGTCATGGCCAAGAGTACAATTACAATTTGTCACACTATATAGAAATTTTTAACTGTGAAATTTTACCTGCCGCTGAAACGTTTCCTGCTCCAAGTTTATCAATCAATTTTCCAAGGAATTTCCCAACAGCTCTGAATCTTAATACAAAGAAAGCTTTGACCTCTCCTGGTTCATCATAAGAACTACAACGAAAAAATGTAAAAACCTTAGCTAGTGCTGATAAATCATTATAAAAATGGTGATAATGATAGAAAGAAGTACAAGTGAATATGATGATGATGCTGGTGATGGTGATGGTAATGGTGATAGTGGTAATGAGGACGATGATGATGATGATGATCATAGTGGTAATGACGATGATGATAACGACGACAATGATGATGATAGTGGTAATGACGACGATGATAACGACAACGATGATGATGATGATAATAGTGGTAATGACGATGACGATGATGATGATGATAGTGGTAATGACGATGATGATGATGGTGATGGTAAGGTTGATGATGGTGATGACAGTAATGATGATTACGGTGATTCTGATTATGTTGACGATGATGGTGATAATGATAGTGATGATAGTCTTGATGATGGCAATAATATTAATAATGATCGCTTTACTCAAATCTCTTTTGTTTCGATCTTGTTATAGGCTTAGGTTTAAACATAATACTACAAAAATATGATTAAAACGTTAATTCTCCTCCGATCGACTTATATTTTACGAACCTGAATTTGGTAAAGAAGGCTCCCCGAAAGTCTTTATCATCCTCGTAAGCGTCAAGTACCTTTAAAAAGACAGTTATTAGTCATTTGAAGGCATCGTGATCTTAAATTTAGAGTCCATTGAAACTTATGCAGTTAAGTTTCTTCATTTCTCACCTTAACCTCGATTTCTCGCCTTGTTGATTGATAATTACCATTTGATGTAAAGAGAAAATCGTTGTCCCAAGGTTTGCCTGTCTTTATTTTCACAAGGAAGGATTTGCCTAAGATTTAAGACACAATTTAAATTTAATTTTAATTTTAATTTTAATTTAACGCAGTTAACAACAAGAAGCGCTTGCATAATCTTGCTGGCCAGCGGTGTGTATGAGATGCGTATGTACCACGACCCTTTATGCTCTGGGACCAGTGTGCATCTCTTAGCGTGGTCTAGTGCATATAGCGTTCGGCCATTTTGGTGGGTTCGGCAACTTTTAGTGTGCTTAATTCATCGTGGGTGTATCACAAAAGTGGGGACTCCGTTTATAAGCAGTTCCCCCACCACCACCACCACCACCACCACCACCACCACCACCACCACCACCACCATCACCACCTGCTCCCTTTCCTTTTTCCACTTTTGTTCTCAGTGTGACGGATGCTTGCTTTCTCCCCTGCCGCGTGGGGAAATAGCTGGGTTGCCAGGATTCCCAACCATGGGAGAGGTCTCTATCTAGCAGCTGGCTGCCAATAATGGAAGCTCCTGAGTATCACAGGCACCCAACCGCTACTAAGCGACGCAGTTGTTAATTACTCTTAGCACTTGTAACTAGGAGTAATATTGCAAATTTTGTGGCGCCTACACCATCTGGAAACTACAAATGGGGATATAAAACTGCATTCTATGTAATAAAGGCAACCACAAGAGGTTTATCTTATCTTCAAAGCAAAAAAATGAAAGATATAAACGTTATCGAAGACAAGGCTGTTGAACCGGTTAAGAAAAGTAGTGTACACAGCGTACTTAGTGCTTCTACTTTTTACAGAAAACATTCAGTTTACTTTGTTTTGATTTTTTTTATCTTAACGAAATTCTTGAAGTAATCAAAAGTAACAAGTCAAAGCTATAGTAAAACACAGCACTTTTCTAATGCCTTAAACTCAATTTGAACTTACATGAGAGGCTTCTCAATTCATCATCTTTAGGAAGGGACTGATTACTTGAATTGTCACCAAGCCTATCAAGCGAGGCTTTCGCAAGCTTCGAAATAAAAGTAGCCTTTGGAAAATGGGGCCGCTGGATGGGTCTTGTATAAAAATTAGAATCGCTGATTTTCGTTCCTCCAAGAAGACCACCTTGTCCTGCAAGATATAAAGAGCATAAATAACTAAGGTGCTACTAAAAAATGTTCGATAGACAGTACGATTCAATTTTGAAAAAAAAAGGTACTCCTCACTTTAAGCGTCAAGAAAGTTCTAACATTAATGAGGATACTTGTTCTAAGACGGCCTGGTATGCAAAATTTAGATACTGAAAAAATAAATACTGCTTTCTAACCTTTTGGTGGTTTACCGAGTGTTTGTTGCACCGTTGCTAAGGGGTTTGAAGCAATCTGGGCTGCATCAGTTTCATCGCCTACAAATGGTATTTAAAACAGACGATTTGCACGATGACATCTTTTGACTACTACTACCAGAATACTCAGGGATTTTGGTTCTTATGAAAATTGGGCCTTTGTTGTAAACCTCTCTCGAAAGATCAAATTTTAACATGAAACTGGGCAAAACGAAATGAATTATGGTCTTAGTAGTGAAATGACGTCATTGTACAAATGGCGTATTTGTGTTGCTACGAATAACAGCTAATAAAAGAGAACTTTAAGAGTAAACACATATTTCAACAATTCCCAAAACGACGGTTTTAACAGCTGACTCTCTGACAATGATAATGTAACTATTACGCAAAGGTTTAGATTGAAAGCAAATGAGCTTTTCCTCTCCTTAGAGAAAGATGACAACGACTACTTCTTAGAGGCCTCCATAATAGTAGGATAATGGGTCGGTTATAATTAGCATTAAATATTCCCTGATATAGTCAAACCATTCACCCAGATATATGCAGTGTTTTATTTATACTTGGAGAGTCTAAACTCATGAAATGGACTTGGTGATAGGAGAAGTGTCACCAAGCCTATCAGAAGCAACCATTATCTCTTTCATAAATTCAATGCCGCAAATAAGTCTCGGAAATGAAACACCTACCCATGCACGTGAAATCTCCCCACAAGTCGTCAAAATTTATATGTCCCTGCCTTGATGCATCAACCAAACGTATTTGAGCAATTCGGTTTTTAAACTGTCGCACATCCCACTTTCTCCTTCGCATTTGTTCACCACATTCGTCGGCAAAAGCTTTTCGCACAACCTGGCCATTCACAAGCAGCTCAACTCGAATCTTGCCTACATCACAGCCTCCACCAAGAAGAAATGACAGTTTATGGCCAATGATACGGAATTTTGGAGAGGTCAGCGTCCCCACAGGATAATCCTCTGTTATAAATCCTTCATTTTGGTAAAATGCACGTCCAGTTTTGCTCCATTTAGATAATGAGGCAAATCCATTCTCAAAGTCGAAATCTTTGCAGTTTCCTAAAATTCGCGGCCGATTGAACATTTTGGTTAACAATAAATCTAACTAGAGACACTTGATGGCGTAGAGCTCACCATGATTAAATTATGACCAAGTATGCACCTCAGGGCTGTAGAACAGGGAATGACTAAATTTGGGCGACAGTTTTGGACGCGGGAGGAACAATCAGATCACAAAGTAAGAAGGAGAGAGATTTACCCCCATTTTCCCTCCTCTCTGTTTTGTATTAATAAAAAAATACTTTTCACTGATCCTATAAAAACTGATGACTACTTGCTTCTTACCTTTTTGTGTTTGTTGCTCCGTCTTCTGTGGCTTTGAATCAAACTGGATTGCATCAGAATCATCACCTGGAAGGGACATTGTACAAAGCGTCGGTTTTATTAAACCAAATTTCTTTTCGTTCACTTAGAATAAGATCACTGTGGTGAGTTCTTTGATACCTTTCATTGGAAATGGGTTAGGTTTTCATCGATACTGTTTCAGAGCCAGTCACAGAGACTCCATTTCTTGTTGGATCTTTCAACTGAACGTCACCAAGAGCCCATAACCACGACGAGCAAATTTCTTTTTATCCCAGGGAGGTACTCCTAGGAATTCTTGGTGGGGGTGTGCCGCCCGGTTCTCCGAATCCTGACCCGATTTCAGAACAAAAAATGTATTTTCCACACCCGTAGACCAGGCTAATTGGTTTTCTTTCTTTCTTTCTTTCTTTCTTTCTTTCTTGCTCATTTGGAATTGAAACGATAAAGACGTTCATACAATCCCGTATTTCCCTCAAACACCATACCCGATTCCAGACCAAAATAGGCAAAGTGTATACCCGTTTTCAGACCAAAACGGTGCAAAAACCCGACCCAATGTGGCGCCATATATCTATATAGCTTATAAAAGGGAGTACCCCCGGGCGTTTAATGCACTTTTTGTCGGCAAAGCGTTTCGCATTCAGTTCTTTAACGAGGATTTTCGCGAGAATCTAGAATAACTTAACGAAACATAAACCAACCAGTCAGTAAAACCTACTGACCTGAAAAGGGAACTTTTGAAGTTTCAATGACGATTGTTTCTTTCTGATTTCTTATACTTGAAATGCAGAGAGGAACTTCCATTCTCGCAGGCAAAGTACTCTAAACTACTGGTCTATAGTTAACCGGTTCGTGAAATCGCCGTTACATAGACACGTGTGTGCGAGTATGGGGGCTGCTCACTCCGGGTCATGGGTCCCTGCAGTCACAAAGAACGAACTTACAACTGTTTGCAGAATTGCCACCAAGGCTATACCAGCAGCCACAATTGCAGCCGTAAAAATTTCAATCCCACGCATCAGTGTCAATAAAAAAAACACTCACCATTGCATGTGAAATCTCCCCACAAGTCGTCAAAATTTATGTGTCCCTTTCTTGATGCATCAACCAAACGTATTTGACCAACTTGGTTTTTAAACTGTCGCACATCCCATTCTCTTCTTCGCAAGTTTTCACGACATTCGTCAGCAAACGTCTTTCGTACAACCTGGTCATTCACAAGCAGCTCAACCCGAATCTTCCCTAAATCACAGCCTCCGCCAAGAAGAAAGGACAGTTTTGGACCCATGATACGGAATTTTGGAGAGGTTAGCGTCCCCACAGGGTAATCCTCTGTTTTAAAGCCTCCACTGATTCTGTCGAATGCCCGTCCAGTTCTGCTCCAGTTAGATAGTGCTGCAGAGCCATTTGAAAAGTCCAAATCTTTGCAGTTAACTACAAAACATAACTAGGTATGAGACACACTTTATGCTGTGTTTTAGAGCTTACTGTAATTTAATTATCATATGCACTTCAGGGCTTTGCATAAAGGGAATAGGTATGGGCTACAGCTTTGGCAACCAGACGAGAAAGTAGATGGAAGCGACAAATTGCCTCAAAAAGTGTGGTCCTTATTTGTTTAATCTTTTTATCAGTGATCTCTATCTTGTAAGTTGTCTTGGATGCTTCTCTTAGAAAATATGCTGATCATGATACTACGATGCAAGTTATTATAGCGGAGCTCCACGCGCGCGCGAAGCGCGCGCGTGGGCGTAGCCCCATAGCTTAGTAAATCTACCCATCCCAGAAAATTTGGTAATCACGTGACTGTACACCGCCCGTCCGTCCGCACCACAGGAAGACCAATGTTTACTTTCACTCTTTCTAACTACTTTGGGAACCCAGGAGGAAGCTAATTGCACATCAATGTTGTGATCACTTTGACAGCTGTCAAAACAAGGTATCCACTGACCAGTATCACTTGACCATATCGCGGCTCAGGTGTCAACCCATCAAGGCCGAGTACGGTTTTGGAAGTTATCCGCTGACAACTTACTGGTTTTCAACTGATCGCAGGCTCAAGTTTAATTTTTTTTAATTTATATGAAATATGTTGTGTTTTATATGCAGCACAATTAAAATTTTGATTTCAAACTGAGTTTGGAAGCTAAAATTCAGCCAGTTTTTACAGGCAGGGAAGACATGCCAGTTGCTTTTGACTTTTCTCACCAAGGTCACGCGTTGGTCACGCTCTACGTCCAATTTTTATGCTCTGATTGGTCAAAACTTGACAGGTGAGTTCATGCAGAAAATTTATGCAGCATCTTGAAAGTTGTTTACTTTCACAGCTGAGGCTGACAGAGTTTGTGTCCACTTTTGATGTTTTTAACTGTCTTTTCCACTGAATGTACAAAATGAAATTCAGCTGCTATCAAGAGTCTTCTGTTATTCATGGCTAGTTTGTTCATTGGGTTATTGGTTGAGAAATACGTCGCTTGTCAAAGTCAGAAATCCGATTTCGGATGGCATCGTTTCGTTTTACCTCGCTTGATGCGTAAGAGGGTTGAAAAGTCTGAAGCGATTCTGGCCTTACTTGATGATAGTTTTCAGTGCATCTCGAATGGTAAGCTTGAGCAATTATTTTATTTGATATTTGTTTTCTATATCTAATTTCATGAAGTCGAGCGTAGTTTATGGGGCTATTTAGTTTATGTACATTTGTAAGATTTGAGACAATGATCTGACCGAGTATCAAGTTTGATTATAAGCTCATAGAACTTTAAAAAGCTTCAGACATTTTCTCACAGCAAATAGAAAGAAACGTTCCAAAGAATATTTAGTTATGATTTTGGCTGTAAAAGAAAGCTTTGAGCGATTTTCTTGCTTCGAGTTCATCTTTGAAAAAAGCAAACAACGGGAAGCCGGCTTAAAACATAAACAAGGATTTTCAGAGACACTTTTCTGAAATACTTGCCTTCGTGAACGAAAATTGTTGTCTCTGTATATGTTTCACCGAATTATTTTCCTTTCATTATTGATTGTTAGTAGTCTCTTTGCAATTTTAATTGCTGTGCCATTTGTTTTCAGCCGCTCATGCATGAACATCGCTTGCACGAGTAGTCAAAATGCCACGAGTATCAAACGCTTTTGAAGATTACACATCTTTATAAAACCATTAGATAAAAAATAAACGTAATAAATTCTTTATTATGTTGAAGCGCATAATTCTATTAATGTTAATTTAAACAGTCCACTTTGGCGCTTGTCAAAAGTGAGAACCGGCTAGCCGTATAGGTGATTTTGGAAATTTTTTTAACGGTTTCGCTAAAAGCCCACGCGTGCTTCGATCGTCCTGAATACTGAGTGAGTGCAATTTGTATTGCAAAATTGTGAAATACTGCATTCTGTCCGAGGTCTGTATGATAAAAACAGCGCCTCATGGTACTGTTTCACCTCAGATGTGATGTATAAAAAGTATAAAAAGTTGGTTTACATGTAAACTTGTCGAACGCAAAGACTTCGGCCTCGATTTGTTTTCCAAGAATTTGTTTTTCCAGGCCTTATCTACAGCTGTGATCAAGAGCCATTATGGCTATGCTATTTTTGGGTCTACATATAAGGCTGTCAACTAGATGTAAGATTAAGTTCACTCTTAGCTTGGACTGTTTGCAACTTATTTTTCTCCAAAATCACTTAGCCTTTCCCTCAAAATGTCACATGAATGTGCTCTAAAGTTAACTGATTTGTGGAAAAAAAGGTTATTGTTTTATTTAAATTATAAATTCGAGTTAACAGGAGCTTCGCTTTTAGCCCCTGTTAAATCTATATATTAAATAAGACCGAACTGATTGTGCTAGTGATGTAATTTCGCTATACCTTAGCTGGTCAAGTACAAACTCTATGCCTTGCAATCTATCCAAGTGTGAAGAATTTAATCTAGTTTTGAAGAAGAAAGAACAAGCAAATCCTAGACTTACGGGTAAAATAAAGGAGGCAGAATTTCTAGTGCAACATGGAGTGACTTTCCAGCGCGCTGGCAGAGTTACCGAACACATTAAACGAAAACCTTTCGAAGCGAATAATATAAGTGCCTCTACGTGTTAAGGAGCTTGAGGAAGGAAGGATATAATCAAGTGGAAATTGATCATTTATTTCAGGTTTTAGTTTTACCAAAAATTTCGTATGGTTTCATTTTACTGATGTATGTAGCCCGACCGTGCCTAAACTTAATACTGTGCAGCAGTTGCTTCGCAGAACTGATGTCATAAACGCCGTTGTATATCCTATGCTATAGATAACTATTTGCTAGAAAAAACAGAAGGTCAATCTCCAAGAAGATTGGTTGCCTGCCTACTCACACGCGGTATAATTTATATGTCCGTGCCTTGATGCATCAACCAAACGTATTTGAGCAATTCGGCTTTTAAACCGTCGCACATCTCACTCTCTCCTTCTCATTTTTTCACGACATTCGTCGGCAAAAAGCCTTTCACACAACTTGGCCATTCACAAGCAGCTCAACTCTAATCTTCCCTACATCACAGCCTCCACCAAGAAAAAAAGACAGTTTATGGCCAACGATACCGAATTTGGGAGAGATCAGCGTCCCCACGGGGTAATCCTCTGTTATAAATCCTTTATTTTGGTCAAATGCACGTCCAGTTTTGCTCCATTTAAATAATGAAGCAAAATCCATTCTCAAAGTCGAAAAATTTGCAGTTTCCTAAAATTCACGGCAGATTATGAACATTTCGGTTAGCAATAAAACCGAACTAGCCACATTTGATGGCGTAGAGCTCACCATGATTAATTTATGACCAACTATTCACCTCAAGGCTGTAGGACAGGGAATGACTAAATCTGGGCGACAGTTTTGAACGCGGGAGGAACAATTAGATCACAAAGTGCGAAGGAGAGAGATTTACCCCCATTTTCCCTCCTCTCTCTTTTGTATGAATGAAAGAATACTTGCCACTGATCCTATAAAAAACTGATGACTACTTGCTTCTTACCTTTTTGTGTTTGTTGCACCGTCTCCTGTGGCTTTGAATCAAAGTGGATTGCCTCAGATTCATCATCTACAAGGGACATTGTTAAAAATTGTTACTAGAGTGTTGCCAAGGATAAAAGAAAGCTTATTAATAAATTATCGGCACAAAGCGGCGGTTTTATTATACCAAATTTCTTTTTGCCCATGATACCTTTCATAGACCATGATGGTTTAGGTTTTCCTCGATGATTTCAGAACCAGTCACAAAGACTTCATTTCTTGTTGGATCTTTCAACTAAACATCATCAAAAGCCCATAATCAGGACGAGCAAATTACACTGTTGATGTACTTTTTGTCAGAGCGTTTTCACATTCAGCACTTTAACAAGGATTTTCGCGAGAATCTAGAATAACGTAACGAAACATAAACCAACCAGTCAGTAAAACCTACAGACCTAAAAAGGGGACGTTTGAGCTTATACTTCGAATGCAGAGCGGTACGTCCATTATCGCGGGCAAAGCGTTCTAAACTACTGGTCTATATGTTAACCGTTTTGTGAGATCGCCGTTACATAGACACGTGTGTGCGAGTATGGGGACTCCTCACTCCGGGTCGTGGGTCCCTGCAGTCACAAAGAACGAACTTACAACTGTTTGCAGAATTGTCACCAAGGCTATACCAGCAGCCACAATTGCAGCTGTAAAAATTTCAATCCCACGCATCAGTGTCAATAAAAAAAAACACTCACCATTGCATGTGAAATCTCCCCACAAGTCGTCAAAATTTATGTGTCCCTTTCTTGATGCATCAACCAAACGTACTTGACCAACTTGGTTTTTAAACTGTCGCACATCCCATTCTCTTCTTCGCAAGTTTTCACGACATTCGTCAGCAAACGCCTTTCGTACAACCTGGTCATTCACAAGCAGCTCAACCCGAATCTTCCCTAAATCACAGCCTCCGCCAAGAAGAAAGGACAGTTTTGGACCCATGATACGGAATTTTGGAGAGGTTAGCGTCCCCACAGGGTAATCCTCTGTTTTAAAGCCTCCACTGACTCTGTCGAATGCCCGTCCAGTTCTGCTCCAGTTAGATAGTGCTGCAGAGCCATTTGAAAAGTCCAAATCTTTGCAGTTAACTACAAAACATAACTAGGTATGAGACACACTTTATGCTGTGTTGTAGAGCTTATTGCATGTAATTTAATTATCATATTCACTTCAGGGCTGTGTATAAAAGGAAAAGGTATGGGCGACAGTTTTGGCAACCAGACGAGAAAGTAGATGGAAGCGAGAAATTGCCTCAAAAAGTGTGGCCCTTATTTGTTTAATCTCTGTATTAATGATCTCTATCTTGTAAGTTGTCTTGGATGCTTCTCTTAGAAAATATGCTGATCATGATACTACATGTACGATGCAAGTTATTATGAATAAGGCCGAACTGATTGTGCTAGTGATGTAATTTCGCTATACCTTAGCTGGTCAAGTACAAACTGTATGCCTTGCAATCTATCCAAGTGTGAAGAATTTAATTTAGTTTTGAAGAAGAAAGAACAAGCAAATCCTAGACCTACTGGTAAAATAAAGCAGGCCGAATTTCTAGTGCTACTTGGAATGACTTTCCAGCGCACAGCTGGCAGAGTTACCGAACACATTAAACGAAAACTTTTCGAAGCGAATAATATAAGTGCCTCTACGTGGTAAGGAGCTTGAGAAAGGAAGGATATAATCAAGTGGACATTGATCATTTATTTCAGTCTTTAGTTTTACCAAAAATTTCGTATGGTTTAATTTTACCGGTGTATGTAGCCCGAACGTGCCTTAACTTAATACTGTGCAGCAGTTGCTTCGCAGAACTGATGTCATAAACGCCGTTTTATATCCTATGCTATAGATAACAATTTGCTAGAAAAAACAGGCAGTTTTATCTCCAAGAAGATTAGTTGCCTGCATACTCATCCGCGGTATAACATATATGTCCCTGCCTTGATGCATCAACCAAACATATTTGACAAATTTAGTTTTTAAACCGTCGCACATCCCACTCTCTCCTCATTTTTTCACGACATTCGTCGGCAAAAGCCTTTCACACAAACTTGGCCATTCACAGGCAGCTCAATTCGAATCTTCCCTACATCACAGCCTCCACCAAGAAGAAATGACAGTTTATCGCCAATGATACGGAATTTGAGAGAGATCAGCGTCCCCACAGGGTAATCCTCTGTTATAAATCCTTTTTTTTTGGTCAAATGCACGTCCAGTTTTGCTCCATTAAAATAATGAGGCAAAACCATACTCAAAGTCGAAATCTTTGCAGTTTCCCAAAATTCATGACAGATTGAACATTTTGGTTCACAATAAAGCCTAACTGGGCACATTTGATGGCGCAGAGCTCACCATGATTAAATTATGATCGAGTATGAACCCTAGGGCTGTAGGACAAGAAATGACTAAATCTGGGCGACAATTTTGGACGCGGGAGGAACAATTAGATCACAAAGTACGAAGGAGAGAGATTTACCCCCATTTTCCCTCCTCTCTCTTTTGTATGAATAAAAAAATACTTGCCACTGATCCTATAAAAACTGATTACTACTTCCTTCTTACCTTTTTGTGTTTGTTGCACAGTGTCCTGTGGCTTTGAATCAAACTGGATTCCCTCAGATTCATCATCTACAAGGGACATTGTTAAAAATTGTTACTAGAGTGTTGCCAAGGATAACAGAAAGCTTATTAATAAATGACCGGCACAAAGCGTCGGTTTTATTATACCAAATTTCTTTTCGCCCATGATGCTTTCGATGATTTCAGAACCAGTCACAAAGACTTCATTTCTTGTTGGATCTTTCAACTAAACATCATCAAAAGCCCATAATCAGGACGAGCAAATCTCGCTGTGGATGTACTTTTTGTCAGAGCGTTTTCACATTCAGGACTTTAACAAGGATTTTCGCGAGAATCTAGAATAACGTAACGAAACATAAACCAACCAGTCAGTAAAACCTACAGACCTAAAAAGGGGATGTTTGAGCTTATACTTCGAATGCAGAGCGGTACGTCCATTCTCGCGGGCAAAGCGCTCTAAACTACTGGTCTATATGTTAACCGTTTCGTGAGATCGCCGTTACATAGACACGTGTGTGCGACTATGGGGACTCCTCACTCCGGGTCGTGGGTCCCTGCAGTCACAAAGAACGAACTTACAACTGTTTGCAGAATTGTCACCAAGGCTATACCAGCAGCCGCAATTGCAGCTGTAAAAATTTCAATCCCACGAATCAGTTTCAATAAAAAAAAACACTCACCATTGCATGTGAAATCTCCCCACAAGTCGTCAAAATTTATGTGTCCCTTTCTTGATGCATCAACCAAACGTACTTGACCAACTTGGTTTTTAAACTGTCGCACATCCCATTCTCTTCTTCGCAAGTTTTCACGACATTCGT
Source organism: Porites divaricata (assembly GCA_038088405.1). Taxonomy (NCBI): domain Eukaryota; kingdom Metazoa; phylum Cnidaria; class Anthozoa; order Scleractinia; family Poritidae; genus Porites; species Porites divaricata. Next base: position 41,777,528 of record JBBMOI010000002.1, on the reverse strand, counting down.
CAGCAAACGCCTTTCGTACAACCTGGTCATTCACAAGCAGCTCAACCCGAATCTTCCCTAAATCACAGCCTCCGCCAAGAAGAAAGGACAGTTTTGGACCCATGATACGGAATTTTGGAGAGGTTAGCGTCCCCACAGGGTAATCCTCTGTTTTAAAGCCTCCACTGACTCTGTCGAATGCCCGTCCAGTTCTGCTCCAGTTAGATAGTGCTGCAGAGCCATTTGAAAAGTCCAAATCTTTGCAGTTAACTACAAAACATAACTAGGTATGAGACACACTTTATGTTATGTTTTAGAGCTTACTGTAATTTAATTATCATATGCACTTCAGGGCTGTGTATAAAAGGAAAAGGTATGGGCGACAGTTTGGGCAACCAGACGAGAAAGTAGATGGAAGCGAGAAATTGCCTAAAAAAGTGTGGCCCTTATTTGTTTAATCTCTGTATTAATGATCTCTATCTTGTAAGCTGTCTTGGATGGCTTCTCTTAGAAAATATGCTGATCATGATACTACGATGCAAGTTATTATAAATATAAGGTCGAACTGATTGTACTTTGTGATGTAATTTCGCTATACCTTAGCTGGTCAAGTACAAACTCTATGCCTTGCAATCTATCCAGGTGTGAAGAATTTAATTTAGTTTTGAAGAAGAAAGGACAAGCAAATCCTAGACTTACGGGTAATATAAAGGAGGCCGAATTTCTAGTGCAACATGGAGTGACTTTCCAGTGCACTGGCAGAGTTACCGAACACATTAAACGAAAACTTTTGAAGCGAATAATATAAGTGCCTCTACGTGTTAAGGAGCTTGAGGAAGGAAGCATATAATCAAGTGCAAATTGATCATTTATTCCTGTCAGTCTTTAGTTTTACCTAAAATTTCGTATGGTTTAATTTTACTGGTGTACTTAGCCTCCGTGCCTGAACTTAATTGTGCAGTAGTTGCTTCGCAGAATTGATGTCATAAACGCCGTTTCATATCCCATGCTACAGATAACTATTTGCTAGAAAAAACAGACAGGTCAATCTCCAAGAAGATTAGTTGCCTCCCTACTTGTCCGCGGTATAATTTATGTCCCTGCCTTGATACATCAACCAAACGTATTTGAGCTATTCGGTTTTTAAACCGTCGCACATCCCACTCTCTCCTTCGCTTTTTTTCACGGCATTCGTCGGCAAAAGCCTTTCACACAACCTGGCCATTCACAAGCAGCTCAACTCGAATCTTCCCTACATCACAGTCTCCACCAAGAAGAAATGACAGTTTATGGCCGATGACACGGAATTTGGGAGAGATCAGGGTAATCCTTTGTTATAAATCCTTTATTTTGGTCAAATGCACGTCCACTTTTGCTCCATTTTTAAAAATAATGAGTCAAAACCATTCTCAAGGTGGAAATCTTTGCAGTTTCCTAAATTTCGCGACAGCAGTTGCCAGCGCCGTACAGACGACTTATTGACGAGATCAAGCAAAACTAACTACGAGAGAACGACTGGAGAACTGACAATTTGACTAAAAATAGACAACTGAAAGTGAAGAATGATCATCGCAGTGAATTTTCCAATTTAAGCAATTGGAAAGAAGAAGCCTGAAAAAATCAACCGTGACAATAGACGGATCGAAACGCACCAATTACTGATTACGAGTCTTCATAGCCAATATCATCACGGCTTAACTGACAGACGACCATCTGTGAGCCATGGAATAAGTCCGCACAGAATTTGATTGTTGGCGAATTTCTGTAACTGTCCATCGTTCTGCTAGTGATAAGCTAGCCGTTGATTCACTCGTCTTGCTTGTTTGGGGCAGAGTCTTTTTTCCGGTCAAAGAGAGATAGTGTCTGGCAAGGTTTCCAATCAGATTTGTGAACTCCGTTTCTGGCAACTCTCCTAGTGTTTATATATACACATTTATTCGCACCTTATAACTTCATCTGCGCTTAACGAGTGTCTTTTGGTCCATAACTTTCAAAACAACTGCTCCACAGAATGTCACTGAAAACACGTAACGCAAAAGAGTATCGAAGTATGACTGTACAATAAGGATCCGCACAATAAATGTCACAAAATCTACCTAAGCGGTTCCTTCAGGATTTTCTGTCTTAACGTCATCCGAAACATCTCGTACTCGCGGGCGCGAACAATAGAAATGTCATCATTACCTAGCGATTCCTCGCGGCCCCTGTTCAAGCAAATCGAAACTTTTTCTGGCATACTGAGTGTATATTTCAACTGTACGTACTTTCCTTAATATACGCGCGAGTTACTTTTTAGAGTGCTTCCTCGGGAGCTCGCCCTTTGGGCGAAATCCCTGAGGTTGGCAATAAAGAAACACTCACCATTGCATGTAAAATCTCCCCACATGTCGTCAAAATTTATGTGTCCCTTTCTTGATGCATCAACCAAACGTATTTGACCAACTTGGTTTTTTAACTGTCGCACATCCCACTCCCTCCTTCGCAAATATTCACCCTGACATTCGTCAGCAAACGCCTTTCGTACAACCTGGTCATTCACAAGCAGCTCAACCCGAATCTTCCCTAAATCACAGCCTCCGCCAAGAAGAAAGGACAGTTTTGGGCCCATGATACGGAATTTTGGAGAAGTAAGCGTCCCCACAGGGTAATCCTCTGTTTTAAACCCTTCGACTCTGTCGAATGCCCTTCCAGTTCTGCTCCAGTTAGATAGTGATGCAGAGCCATTTGAAAAGTCCAAATCTTTACAGTTACCTACAATTTTCGGGATTAAACATTTTGGTCAATAAACCTAACTAGGTATGACAGACACTTTATGTGGTGTTGTAGAGCTTACCATAATTTAATTGTCATATGTACTTCAGGGCTGTGTATAAAGGGAATAGATGACTAAATGATGTAGATGGAAGTAAAGTAGTTGCAAGCGAGAAATTGCCTCAAAAAGTGTGGCCCTTATTTGTTTAATCTTTTCATTAATGGTCTCTATCTTGTAAGCGGCCTTGATGCTAATCTCTTAGAAAATATGCCGATGGTACTACGATGCAAGTTAATGTAAATACGGCCGAACTGATTGTGCTAGACAAAAAGTGATGTAATTTTGCTATAACTTAGCTGGTCAAGTACAAACTCTATGCCTTGCAATCTATCCAAGTGTAAAGAATTAGTTTTGAAGAAGAAAGGACAAGCAAATCCTAGTCCTATTGGTAATATAAAGCAGGCCGAATTTCTAGTGCTACGTGGAGTGACTTTCCAGCGCACCGCTGGCAGAGTTACCGAACACATTAAACGAAAACTTTTCGAAGCGAATAAGTGCCTCTACGTGTTAAGGAGCTTAAGGAAGGAAGGATATAATCAAGTGGAAATTGATCATTTATTTCAGTCTTTAGTTTTACCTAAAATTTCGTATGGTTTACCGGTGTATGTAGCCTCCGTGCCTGAACTTAATTACTGTGCAGCAGTTGCTTCGCAGATGTCGTAAACACCGTTTTATATCCTATGCTATAGATAACAATTTGCTTGGAAAAACAGACAGGTCAATCTCCAAGAAGATTAGTTGCCTACCTACCCATCCGCTGTATAATTTGTTGCCCAGAGTTGAAGAATCTTCAAAAAGTGTGAGAACTCAAACAAGCCTACTACTGCTAGTTATATAAATACACTGTATTTTAAATATACTTTTACTTTTAAACTAATAATATTAAACATGTAAATATAGGTAGGTATTTATACTTGTTAATATCATAGGTGACGAATTACTCCTTAATTTTGGCGCGAAATTTCAGCGTTAATTGTAATTTCACATGTGAAATTACAAAATTGCCATGGCAACCTGCCGTACGTCTCCGCTTCAAGATGGCGACGAAGTTTTAAAATGTCGTGAATGAAGATGTCAGGGCATAAAAAGACGCTTTAGAAAACCTGAACACACGAAAGAGCACATCAAGAAGGATTCTTAGAGGTATGTTGTCGAAAAATTCCGAAAACTTAAGCCAAATTTCAGCTCTAAACATTTGAGAGAGTGGAGTTCACGATCGATCGATACGATCAATGATAAACAAGTGAAAAATCCTCGATTGCTAACGTAATTCGTCACCCATAATATTAATAGGTAATCAAATGGTATACTCGTGAAATTAGGGAATAATTTCACGCGCGTTTTGTCCAAATCCTTTTTCATATTCAATAAAGACTAAAGGGCAAATGCAGGCAGGGGACTCCTTGCTGACCTTTGGATGTTTGAGCTGCTGTATTATATACCGGTGTATGCGGCTTTGAGGGAAATTGCTGGGCTGTATGATCATTATCAACAAACAAGTATGGGCGACAATTTAGAAAGGAGGTTCAAAGGCAGGAAGAAAGAAGAGATCTGTTTCATGCATTCAAAACAAAAGGTAAAGTCTTGCTTCTTACCCTTTTGTGCTAGTGTATGTTGTAGAGTTGCCTCGGATTCATCACCTGTAAGTGACATTTAGAAGTATAGCTTTTCAAAGAAAAACAGATATTGTTTATAACAGGAGAAAAACGTGCGCGGATTTATTAGCTGACTTTTAAAGTTTAATATAGCTATTGAGTAAACGTTACTAGATTTAAACCCAGTGAGCTTTTCGTCTTCTTAAACTACCGTGAATATCATGACTTTATTGAGATCTTCTATAGGGTAATGAATGACCTGTCGCTTAATGCAGTCAGAGCCAGTCAGATAGACGTATCAGTTAGTGTTTGTTCTTACTTAGCGAGTCACTCAGACAATTGATCGCTCTGTCAGTGAGAACGGAATTGCTATTTTTGGCACCAAGCCTATGAGGAGAGTCTATACTATTATTGTATTTTTGACTAATTTAATGCCACAAATTAGCTTGTGCACGAAACACTGAGTCAGACACTTACCGGTGCACGTGAAATCTGCCCACAAGTTGTCAAAATTTTTTTGGTCCTTTCCTGATGCATCGATAAAACGTAACCGACCAAATTGGTTTTTAAACTGTCGCACGTCCCACTCTCTCCTTCGCATGTTTTCTCGACAATGGTCAGCCAGAGCCTTTCGTACAACCTGTCCATTCACAAGCAGCTCAACCCAAATCTTCCTCATATTACAGCCTCCACCAAGAAGAAAGGACATCTTTGGACCGATGATACGGAATTCTGGAGAGGTCAGCGTCCCACCAGGGTAATCCTCTCTGAACCCTCCTTCGTTGTCGACTGCCGGTCCAATTTTGTTCCACTTCCATAGTGTTGCAGAGCCATTTTTAAAATTGAGATATTTGCAATCACCTAAAATTTACGGGATTAAACATTTTGGTAAACAAACCTGACTGGGTATGAGAGACACTTAATGTTGTAGAGCTTACCGTCATTTAATTATCATATCAGCACTTCAGGGCTGCATTTAAGGGGAATAGATGACTAAATGAGGTATGGGCGACAGTTTTGGTAACCAGACGAAAAAGGAGATGGAAGGGAGAAATTACCTCAAAAAGTAACGAGAAGTGTAAGGAACTTGTTGCTGATCTTTAGGTATTTGAACGGCTGTATTATATACTAGTGTATGCGGCTTTGAGGGAAATTGCTGGGCTGTTTAATAATCATTATCCTCAAACAAATGTGGATGACAATTTAGAAAGGAGCTTCAAAGGCAGGAAGAAGAAATAGACTGGCAAAAAAAGTATAGAGCTGGGAATTTTTTCTTTACCCCTGACTTCCTCAGTCCCCTCTTTTTCATGCATTAAAAACTAAAATCGGGTGTGGAAGCGGAATCATGAATCATGAATCGTACTTACAAAACATGTAAGAATCTTGAATCTTTGCTTTAAAAACTTGGGAATCATGAATCTTTGCACTTCGGCTCGGGAAACATGAGTAACAAGACCGCAGAGAAAAGCTCAACAAAATACACGTATAAATTAGTTGCGTTCGATCTAGGGAATGCAAGATATGGCGTTTCCGAGAGTTCAATTTTCCAGAATTTTCCCGGGGGAGCATGCCCCCGGATCCCCCTATATAATTCGTGGCATCGGGGCTGATAGTCTGTTTATTTCTTCAGTAACCTGGTGCTTAACTTTCAGTTGCAAAAACAACCCCCATACCTAGACCACACAAATGATGATAGTGAGTCTGGATGAAGTAGAAGTTCGAACGCCGAAGAAACTATACAAAACGAGACTATAAGTTGCCACTGAGAAAATCATTAAGTCAATAAGTATTCAATAGTCTTCGTGAATAATGAATCTGGAGGAAAATTCTTGTAGGAATCATGAATTATCGAGGCAAAAACGGCAGGAATCATGAATATCAAGATTCAAATGATTCCGCTTCTACCCCCGAAACTAAAAGTACTTGCTTCTTACCTTTTTGTGCTAGTGTATGTTGTAGCGTTTCCCCAAGCTTTGAATCAGCCTGGACTGCATCGGATTCATCACCTGCAAGTGATATTGTATATAACAGGAAGAAAACGTGCGCGGATTTATTAGTTGACTTTTAAAGATTGATATAACTATTGAGTAGATGTTAGTAGATTGAACCACAATGAGCTTTTCGTAATCTTAAAATACGATGAATATCATGACTTCATTGATCACTCCGACAACTGATCGCTGTGTCGTGGGGAACAGACTTTTTTTTTTTAAAAAAAAAAACAAGCCCATCAGGAGCGTCTATACTATATTGTATTTTTGACTAATTCAATGCCACGAATTATCTTCAGTTTGAGTGCGAAACAAACTCTTACCGGTGCACGTAAATTCTGCCCACAAGTCGTCAAAATTTATGGGTCCCTTTCCTGATGCAGCAACAAAACGTAACCGACCAAGTTGGTTTTTAAACTGTTGCACGTCCCACTCTCCCCTTCGCATGTTATCAAGACATTCGTTAGCGACAGCCTTTCGTACAACCTGGCCATTCACAAGCAGCTCAACCCGAATCTTTCCCATATCGCAGCCTCCACCAAGAAGAAAGGACATCTTTGGAGCGATGATGCGGAATTTTGGAGAGGTCAGCGTCTCTTCAGGGTAATCCTCTCTGAACCCTCCTTCGTTGTCGAATGCCCGGCCAGTTTTGTTCCCTTTAGAAACTATTGCAGAGCCATTATTGAAGTTGAAATATTTGCAGTTACCTAACATGTACAGGATTAAACATTTTGGTCATAAATGCGGACTAGCAAAGAGACATTTGATGGTGATAACAGCTTACCATGATTAAATTCTCAAGTATGCACTGCAGTGCTGTATAGGAGAAGGAATTTCTTCGTGTGAGAGGCATATTTCAAGAAAATTATAAGCTTAACGAAAAAGTAGGAGGAAGGAAGTAATAAGCAAAAATGAATACTTTATGCAAACCGTTTGGTGTTTAAGCATCTTTATGATGTACTGCACATGCGGTGTCGAAGGAATGTGCTGGGCTTACCATCAACTGTAAGTAAATGTTCGTGACACAGGAAGGGTGAAAATGGCAGGAGGAGCAAGGAACGGGCTCAGTAAGTACGGAGTTGTAGAATGTTACCCCCATATCCTCACACTTACCCCTCTCTTTTATGCACGAATGTAACTCTTTACTTAGATCACAAAACATTGGTGAAATTTTATCCGAGCTAACTATACCAGGCTAGTATTTGTATAGGTAACAGCATGGTTTGTAGTGATATTTGAGATAAATACCACGAATGATATTTCAAAATAGTTATACGTAATTTGAGACAATTTTGAAATATCACGAGTGGTATTTATGACAAATATCACGTACAAATCATGCTATTATTTGTTTATACTACTGCTCGCAAACGGTTTGTAATTTTCACATGTAGGTATTTCAAATTAAGCAGAAATACCACTGCTCTTAGCCAATCAAATTGCAGAAATTTTTCATGTAGTAGTATAATGTCCCATAAGACTAGAATGGCAAGGAAAGCTTTTTAGAAGCCCTCCATAGGGTAACGGGACTGATAGTCCTTACTGCATTCACAATATTTAAGTCACATAGACATATTTGATAATTGTTTTTACATGTACCTGTAGGGTTTCTGAATTGACCGTTAGTGAGATCAGACATATTGTTAGCAGATTCGTCACCAAGCGTATCGAGCGAGGCATTCGTGACGTTTGAAACAGAGGCAGCATTTGATGAAAGACGCTTTGGTGCTGTATACATATTGGAATTACTTATTTTTGTTCCTTTGAGAAAATGCGGAGATAAATCTGAAAGATACAACACAAAAAACGTTACTAATGGCCCTTAACTTTTTAGGGTCTAATTTCAGACGTTTTGGAACGTTCCTCCACTTTCCTTCTCTTACCCTTTGTAAAATGGCTGAATATATCTCTGGCAGGCCCTTATTTTTGCATTATCACAGAAGAATAATTTATGTGATTGACATAAAATGCAAACGCATTAATTCCTCTAACGTTAAAGGAATTTTAGTCATTCTCTCCTTTTTTAAACAAACGAATTCACGTTTCTCACCGCTCCCTGCTTGAATGCGGTTCTGTTGCATCGGCGCTTGCGGTCTTGCAGCCTTCTGGAGTGCACCATATTCATCGTCTGTAGGAAAGTGAAATTCAGAATATAAGTGTTTTACCAGTTTGTTTTACTCGGTATTATAGCAGAGAGATATTTATATGGCATCAAATAAAGAAAGAAAATAGTTCTACTCTAAACAAATTCCATGTTAACTTTCTGGTTTTAAAAAATCTTTCTATTCAACCTAAAGGTCAAGAATCGGACTAACAATAAATTGAACATAGGCATTTGGACCTCTGAGGTGTTTTTTTTTTTTGTTTTTGTTTTTGTTTTTTTGTTTTTTGCATTATACATCGAATTCATTTCAATACAAGCTAGAGGGCTGTTAAAATCGTACGTAATTTTTTGTTTTTAGGTACGGTTTCTGCATTGGGGAGGGGGGAGGGGGTGCTGATAAGCAGCAGTTTACGGTATATTAATGCAATGCAGGATACTTCTAGCAATTTGTGGCCAACATCCACGGTAGAGGTATGACCTAAGAGAGAGAATATTACCAGCAAGGTGAAGTAAATAAAGACTTGCTTGATAACGAATAAATAATGCTGATTTATACCCGTTCCTGTTAATAAACTTTCATTAGATTTGGTGCCGTTTGGGTTCAGAGCAACTAATGGTTCGTCAACAACAACAAAATCGTCTTTATCATCTAAACAGAAACGAAAAAGTGATTAGAACGTTAAAAATTTTAATCTGTTAAACTTAGAAAATTTAATTAAATGAAGTGACTGTAATGATTTTGTAATAAGTTTCTTGACCTTGCAAGATCATAGTTGATATGGTTAAAAATACACGTGATAGCCCGCAATTTAGCATGCGAATACAGCCACCCTTAATGGACGTTACCAAATTGTTTAAAAATTGGCATTTTCCATATAAAATTGTAAAATTTACCAAATTCAGCATGAAGCAGGTTTGGAAACCGAAGAAAAAGCAATTCTTATGTTGACGTTAAGTGACTAGACGCCTGGGCCCAGTTGTTCGAACGCCGGTTAGCGCTAACCCGGGGTTAAAATTTAACCCAGGTTTCTTTTTCTTTTTATCAAAAGCACACTATCGGATAATTTTCTCTATTCTTTTCAGAGTAGCCAGTCATCAAATTGTAGGCAAAGAGAATCAAACTGAATTTGCTATTTAAGCTCTCATATCCGAGTTCAAATTTTCCACTAACCATGGGTTACCTTAACTCCCGGGGGGGGCACTTGGGTATTTTTGGGTGGGTGTGTGCCGCCCGGGACTCCAAATTGGCACTCCGTTTTAAAAAAAAATCCCCTAAAATTGATACCCCGTTCTAGAAATGGGCCAATTTTTTATACTCCATTCTAGAAAGTTTGTAAATTGGCCCAGCTTCGAACAACCCGGCCCTGGTCCACTTTCAGGTGTTAACGCCCCAAAATATTGATGTCGCGTTTTCTTTGAAAATAGCAGTTCCCATATATTTCTTACCAGTGAAAGTTACAAGCACATACCTTCACTGGCTGTATTATTTTTTCCTGAAAAGCTAGAATCTTGTATATTCACACTATCTGTCTCATTACCTGCAAAATGCACAAAATGAATTAAGGGTTAGTTTCTAAAGAACACATGGTGGGAGTTAAACACAAAAATCCGGTTTTCTCAACCGACTATACTTAATAAGTATTATAAAGAGCTTCAGAATCTGCATGACGCTTGAGCGTGCGCCGACGAAGGGCTAACACGCTAAGCTCCTTTTACCTGTCTCACTCACCAGTGCAAGTAAAATCTCCCCACAAGTCGTCAAAATTTATGTGTCCCTTTCTTGATGCATCAACCAAACGTATTTGACCAACTTGGTTTTTAAATTGTCGCACATCCCATTCTCTTCTTCTCATGTGTTCACGACATTCGTCAGCGAAAGCCTCGCGTACAACCTGATCATTTACAAGCAGCTCAACCCGAATTTGCCCCTCATCACAGCCTCCGCCAAGAAGAAAGGACATTTTTGGACCAATGATACGGAACTTTGGAGAGGTCAGCGTCCCCACTGGGTAATCACCTGTCATATATCCTCCATCTTCTAAGGGATTAGACCTGTTCTCAAAGGTGCCTATCCACCAGTCGCCTTGCACGTTAGTATTGATTCTGGGGTCACGTATGCGGGCATTGTCTCCATATGTAGGTTGGCCATCGAATGCGTGTCCAGTTTTCGTCCATTCAGATAGTGTTGCAGAGCCATTCTCAAAGTCGAAATCTTTGCAGTTACCTAGTTTACCGTGTTAAACATTTTGGTCAACAATAAAATTAGGACAGCCTGAAAATCTGAGTACCACATAGCTTATTATCGCCTGCGATTCTAGCCAGTTGCACCTTATTTGCAATTGTGTGGGAATATCGGCATTTTCAAGACCTCCAACCTCCAAAGGCAGCTAAAGTTTCGCTAGTTTTATGATGCTATTTAACAAGGCTTTCTTTCTTAAAAAAAAAAAAAAGCCGTTTTCACACTAGAGACGTATCATCCGTCTCAGACGGGTTATCCCCCCCAGAATCCGAGTCAGCCAGAGGGACTTGATCTCCATGCGATGTGAAAAACAGAACAGTGTCTACCTGCCTGGGTGTCTACTTTGTTTCAAGTTTTGATATTAGAGAGATTAAGATTCACGTTTACGCCAAACGGCAAACGTGAATTTGTACCACGTGACCAAGTTTTCCCCTTATTTTTCGTTTACTGTTTATAGCTTCTACACAAAAATAAGTAGTTTTATGCCAGTTTTGTCCACAAGAATCGTTCTGGACTGTTTTTATCTGCCCATTTTCTATTCTGAGGAATTTTCAACTGACGTTTGCCGTTTGCCGTACGCCGTAAACGTGAATCTTAATCTCTCTATTGACGGATTGTATCCTTCTTTTTCAACGGACCTTGAAAGGGTATTTTTTGTCTGACGAAGGGCATCCGCTAGGTCCAGGGTTAAAACCAATAAATCAAATTGTTGTAACAGACCCTTGAAGTAATTTTGACAAATTTGTCACTTTGCTAACCTGTCCGGATTTTAATGGGAAAGGTCTTTTGATTCCTTGGACAGAGACACCACTAGGCTATAGGTTACACGTTTTTAATCACATATTCCGTACATAAGATGCTAAAAAAAATCAAATAAATGACCCAACACCTATCTCTTAGACACGCCCACCTTTTGCTATATCCGTAGAAGCTGAAAGTAGCACCATACACACGGAGTAAGTCCATAGCAACAATCTGGATTAAAGGCAATAAGTGAGTAAGTAAAAGCTCACGTTTATAATATCGATTAGAAAATGTCCTAATGACGACAACACCTTTAGCTATTGACCATTCACTTCAAATATCAAATCTCCTGTTCTAAGCCATAATTCCCATGTTTCTCAACTTCACGCTAAAGCGACCGCGCTAAAATTCTGTTTTTCAGGACCCAAGAAGACCAATAATACTTAATATTTATGGCTACGATAAGTTATTTTAAATCACTACGTCGAACGATTATCACATATAGTGCTATATCGAGGAGGATTGCTTCCTTTCACTTAATTATGACTTGCTCGTTACCCATTAAATGAAAGCTTTGAAGTTTTGTCTGGCCGATAATTTCAAACAGCCTATTGAGGAATAAATGACATTTGTTTATAACTCTTTGTGACAAATAAATAGAGCAATCGACCTACCTGGACCCCATATTGTGGTTAGGAGTTTTACAAAAAATTACAGCTCATTACATATGCTTTACCGACCTCAAATAATGTGTTGGAAATATTTTTCCTGTTTGGTTTATACGGTAAGAAAAAATTCTCACACTACTTGGCGTTGATTTTTAGACGCTACGCATGAAGCATTCTGCCACCTGTCCTCGTTTTGGTGTCCTATTGTTGTTTATTTGCATAATATGATTTTAGCTAAACTCACCTGTGAAGACTGTCAAAGGTCGAGTGCTGCCGTCTATGAAGTAAAAGATTATAAACCATCAAGAGAAAATTTTCCTATAAAATCGCTTGCTCATCAGTATCAAAGTGATTTGTTGTTCCGGATCTGTAAAGGAGTTCCGCGCAATATCCGGGAGTAAACTATTGTTGTATTTGAAACTTAAAAATTGTCTAACTTGAGTGATATTATTAACGCCATTCTTAAGACAGTCCTACGGAGGGTATGGCCAAAAAGAAATCGTCTTTCATTAGCTTACAAACTGGACCTAACATTTATAGCGATACTGAGTCAGGGTTTTGCCAAATATATAGTAAAAACGCAAACACCCGGAAAAACTAGACAGTATGATAAGCCGGGGCAATTATCTGGTGTATAAACTCCATCGGTGCAGTGATAAATATGACGGCGGAGGTGTCCAGCTCTTTTTTTTATAACAGTATGAGTTTATAAGAAAAATCAAACACAAAGCCATCGAGCAGAAAGAAGACACTTTCAAACTTACAGAGAGACTAGGCGAGAGAGTTGGCATCCGTCTACGAAAAGGTCAGAACGAGTAGCAAACTTTAAAGACTTCCTCGTTAGACCAAATCCAATTCAGCGAATACGTGATCCATTGTTACATGTACTTTTGCACACTGCATGATTTGGATACAAGTTACACACACTTAATATTAATAAGTTGTAGCTAAATCTGTAAATTTGCCAGTTTTTTCATAGAAATAGTTTACATTTTGCCTACAGGGCTTTCCGCTGCGCAATGCAAAGTGAATAACTTGATGAAATTTGCGAATTTTTAATCCGTTTCATCTGAAACCGAACTCAGGTTTGAGCACCAACTGATATTTCAGGATTAATCAAATTGCTGGAACGTAGATGTTCAATTCATTTCGTTTAAATAATTGACCTGCTCGTTTCAAGAGAAGCTCAGACGCCATTTGACTACCAGAAGCACCACTGAAAGAGTTTGAAAATCCCGTGACATGATATACGTGCGGCATATTTATTTGGCCGACTTAAAGAAACCAAAAAAGCTTCTTTGATTTTCAGGGTCATGCTCAAGTCTCTGTGAGCTTAAAAAACAACCAGTACTACTGATGACTAAATTTGCAAACTATGCAAGAGGCGCCCATTTTCACCACATCCTACAGCCAATGAATTAACGACTGGAAATTATCCAAGCCCTCAAAAGTTAATCGACAGCTGATACGCCACATCCATGATATCCTTCCCATCATGAACTTCGCTCCTAAACTTGACAGTTATGCCCACTCCTCACTCGCTCGGAACTCTCTTTCGCTAATTCTTGCATTTCATTCACTCCTTTGGATGATAGACCATCATCAGAAGCCGATGTCTTTGGTATAGGAAAACCTGTCGTGAGTCTTTTCAAAGAATTTGGTTTTCTCGTAGTTGTGCATGCAGATGACGACCGGCAGCGTCTTGAGTTTCAGAACACTACTGAACACTGGAAAGTTTTTATTTCCTCACCAAAAGCTCAAGTCGTTAGTTTCAACTTTTGAGGGCCAAACGTTTTAACCATCAAGCGTTACTTCACTAAATCGTAATTTCCAGTCCACTCCACAAGTCGCCTTTCTCTTTTGCTTATCTGTTAGTTAGTAGGAAAACGGTAGGGCTTTGAGCTTTCATATCAAAAAAAAGGAAATTCCGTTTAATAGGCCACTTCCGAGTTCCAAAAACCCTCACTTTCAAAATGAGGCTAGGTGCACAACTTTTCTTGTGAAAATGAGTTTTCTTTGCATGATTTCCATATCAAAAAGCTGAGCTTGAAACAGAGGCCGGGGAACTCTGAAATGGCCTATTCTTTCTGTCATCAAGTTGATGATTGGATGCTCTTTAAAATAACAGAGAAAATTATCCGAGAAAATGTTTTGATCAGACGAAAAAGAAATTTAACCCTGGGTTAACCGTTAACCGGCCTTCGAACAACTGGGCCCTGGTTCTTACTCGCGGATTTTTACTGTACCTCACGTATTTAAAAAGCCATAACCACCATCACTGCACCGTCGAAAAATTACCCCCTGATAGTAGACTTACTAAATTAACCCTAAAATTTGATGTCATACAGACCCATACACAAATCTTCAACGATGATTTTTAGTCTCTGTTTCGTTTTCAGTGACAATTAGAAAGCACTATCACACTACTGAACGATCAATTGCAGTATTGCGTGACATATTATTTTGTCCCAGTGTTATTAGGTCTCTTTAGGTTTTGAAATTGCGACGACCGTGGTCAGTACGTCCTATAAGTACATCATACGATTTAAAAGCTATAAAACTACACTGATCATCACAGACTAAATAATGAAATAAAGATTTAATGGCTCTCTGGACAAGCAAAACGGGATATGACGTAATTTGTCAGTGGAACATAACAATAGGCCACGTGGGGGACTTTTCCCCGAAATATTCCCTGCCTTTCTTGTAGTAAACAACTGGATTTACGGTATTGATCAGCGTGTCTTTTGATCATAGCAAGATGTGGCTACCGGGAGTCTTACTCGGCCTTGTTGTGGTTGCTTTGATAGCACTGTATGCGAAGAAGCAGCTGCAAGGGAAACGTGAGTAGTAGTTGTTCGAAGCTGTGGTCCATAGTATTATAATCTGATGTATTAAACGTACATAGCTTCGGTAAATCGACCTTTGTACAAACAGCCAAAGCGATGGATATGTTTTAACTTTTGTGTGTTTAGTATTATTATTTAAAAGATACTTTGTAGCTCTGCAAAGCGACGACAAGCTTTTGTTCAATGAATGGCTGCTAGCTAATTACCCTTTAGGCACTAAGATTGTCACCGGTTTACTTTGTGTTAAATGAAACAGAAGTACATAAATTGTTGATTATTTGGTCAATCTGACTCAATGTGGCTCAAAAGAATTGTGCAGTTACAAAACCTGGTTTCCTTGTACCTTCTTGTTGGAGTTAGACAAGGGGTATCGGCCGGTGAATTTAGAGCGACGCAAAAGACTCAGAGTTCATACAATATAAACGGGGCCTACGAATAAAAAGAAAGCAGAAAACCTGCATGGGCTATACAGACGCGAGGTGACATCGGGTCAAGTTCATTTTTGATAGGCTTGTTTTTCTTGCGTTTTGCTCTAGAAAGTAAAAGAAAGTAATAATTTTAGAAAACGAAAAACACATGGACGAGAAGTGCATGCGTTCATTTGGATTCTAAAATGATAAAATATATCAATGTAGTATTAAAAAAGGGAAGTATTAATTTTAAAAATTGCGCTTAACACTTATGGTTTCTTTGGTGTGATGGGCTATTTATCGAGTTACGAGCTTGAGTTGAGTAAGAGTTGAGTTTGAGTTGAGTTTGAGTTAAGATTGAGTTAAGTTTGAGTTACCAAAAAAGGCCTTTTTTCTACAGAAAATGTATTTTCACCGCTTTGGTTTCTGCTTTTAGTTGTATGAATTACTGACACTATAACAAATATAATCTGTATAATGGTAGTCTTTACACTAGAGCCTAAATAAGCTAAGAAGTATTTCAAGACAAGTAAATTTAAATTCTTCAAGTAAAAGAAAGCTTCACACACAACCTATCTTTTTTACTTCTGGTTTACTTAAGCCTATTTTCCCATGCCACATAGTTAAGATTGATTGACATGCTTCGCCTTTCGCAAAGCTTAGAAACCGCAAGTTCGCTAAGTCGGTTTTAAGGATGGTTTTCAAGTCACTTGAAACTTTCTTGAATCGTTTCAACTATCCGACTTTAATGAGATGCAAAGTAAAGTTACTTGAGATTTTACTTAGGCCTCACGTATTTTTGGTTAAGTAAAACTTAGCAGCTCTTAAGTCTTTCTTAACAGCCTAGTGTAAAGCACCCCATGTTACACTATAACACATAATGAAACGGTTAAATCGAAGCTTCAACATCCCCCCGGGCAAACCCCCGGGCATTTGACTTTTTCGGAAATTATTGTTCAAATTCCCCCCTGCCCAGGTCAAAATGCCGTTCAAATGCCCCACTGGCTAGAGTCCATTCAGGTGATCAAATGCCCCCACCCCGCAGACATTTCGCAGGCACATAAATGACATAAGGACGGCAGAAACGCCATCAGTTGTCGAACAAAATCTTTATAAATACAGCAAATAGTTCGCATTCAATATAACAGAAAGTGAGAAACACTGTTAGCGTATTTACTACAAACAGTCTCGTGCAAAACGGCGGAAATTGCTGCTACAAGGTCACTGAATGCTCAGCTTTTCTTCGTGTGCCATGCAACATACAAAGCGTTCTGTAAAAAAAATCCCACCTATTGAAATAACTACATCAGGAACACTTCACTGACATGTATCATCGCTCACCTTATTAATTAACATACATGCGGCAGGTGAAAGTAATTGACCTCTGTTGAGCTTTAATAATACATTTATATATTCAAAGCCTGAATCCAATATTAAAAATCTTAGAATTTAAATACCTTCAAATACGGCACAAAGCTTGTTTAAGCCCTTTCCTTGTATCCAATTGGCCACAAAGGCACAATCTTTTCCACGAAAATCCTCTAACACCGCGTCCCCCATGATAGCTCGCCAAGCCAGAGATTTAACATGAAATCGAGGGGCCAGTTCAAATTCCCCACCCCCTGGAAGACTCTGATAATCAAATTCCCTCCTCCCCGGGACGGCAAAGGTGTCAAATGCCCGGGGTATGCCCGGGGGAGATGTTGAAGCTTCGATTTGACCGATACATAAGACGGTGGTTTTTTGGCCGCTAGATACCCTGAATTGTCTCTAGTAATGAATGATCTATCTTCGTAGCTGATGACAAAAAAGAATTAAACGCGTACGGCCATCGTGCAAAAAGCATGGATAAGGAGAAGAAAAATGTAGCAACTGTTTTTCCCACGATTGTTAATGCATTTGTGACTGACTTGTAGCATTCCATCGTGTTCTGGTTTTGCGGTTTCCAATACTATTGCACTATAAATTATTGCATGGACTCTTTCATTCCAAAGTCAGGTGCTCTGTGCTTTTTAAAACAACATTGTTACTTTAATTAAGCAGGATCGCCTTCAAATTCAGGGTTTTTTGTTGTGGTGGCCTTGGATCCATCTGTAAAAAAAAGCCACATCCATGGTCCAAGCCACATCTTTGTTAAATAACTGAATAAACGACTTAATAAATAAGCATGATTGTAAATAATCGTAATATGTTATCAATAATCATCAAAACTCTTTTTTGTATTGTTTAGGCGAGGTTGATGCAGGTATGCCAAGATGGGAAGACTTGAATCAGGCAGAAATGCAACAGCTAGTTGAAGAAGTTCAGGAAGTTGCAGGACATGTAAACACAATGAACGTTAGTCTGGAAAAAGCTGTGAGGCACCTTCGAAATGCCGCTGACTATCTTGACCAGGTGTGGAAGGATTGCAAGATAGCGTCTGCTGTTGGAAGCGGTGCTGGGATCACAGGCGGTGTTCTGACAGTCCTTGGAGGTGTCGCGACAGTCATGACAGCAGGAGCCGCTACACCTTTGTTAATAGCAGGCACGGCATTTGGGGTGGCCGGAGCTTGCACTAACCTAGGAACTACTGCCGTGGAAGCCTCTATTAACTCAGCTATCATCCAGGAGGCAGACGGTGCCGTAGAAGGCGCAAATCGCGCAATACAGGAAGTAAGGCAACGAATCAATAAGATGAAGACAGGGAAAAGCCAAGTGCGTTTGATGTTTCTTGCTGGCCTTGCTACCAGAATGCTAGGTAAAAACCACTTGGTAGTTGCCTTCATCAAAGACCTTCTTAGTACTGACTTACTCTCCAAAGCTCTTCCTGCGGTAACAGATGCAGCACGGGCCGTATCAGCCTTAGCCTCGAAGGCTGGGATAGAGACTGTCAACGCTGTTGCAGGAAGAGTGCTCATTGAAAACGTTCCTAAAGAGGCTGTCTGTGTTGGAGTAAACGTGGGGGCCAAAAAATTCGGTACAGAGGTAGGCACTAAAGTAGGAGCCAAGGCTGTTAAGAAAGTTGGTGCAAAGGTGGGAGCTAGAGCCGTCAGAAGGGTCAGTACCAAGGTCAGTGCCAAAGCCGCTGAGAAGATTGGTACAAAGGTCGGTGCCAACGCAACTGGAAAAGCTGCTTCTGGGGTAGTGTCCAAGGCGGCTGGAAACACAGCCACCAAAGAAGGTTCAAAAGCTGTTGGCAAAGCAGGTGTCCAGGGAGGAGCTAAGGCTGCGGGAGGCCTTATCATCGGAGTCAGCACGGCTTTCATCGTCTTAGATGTCATAGATCTGGCATTCACAGTAAGAGATATTGTCAATAACGAAGGTTCTGACGCAGCTCGGGTGCTCAGAGAAAAAGCAAATGAATACGAAGCTATTCTAAGAGATCAGTAACAGGGCTCAGCTCTGTCAAAGCCTAACGCTAAGCGAAGATTATCGATACAGTGTCGACAAGGTCTTTTTTTTTTTCTTTGTTGGCAGAGTAGGAAATTCTACGTGTATCTTTAAGGCTCTAAATGTGTTAACAAGTTCAGTGAATTAAAGGTTTTCGTTGATCGTTTGTCTTATGATTGTCACTTAGTTAATGACCGCGTTGTTTCGTCCGCGTACGGCAGGTCTTCATCAGACGATAGTGTAGTACTATTTGTACCACCGTGGTCCATTGTTAGTGATTGGTGTATCAGTGATTACTTTACAGGAAAGTATCAGCTAGTTATCAACGTGACGTGTGACGACCTGACGGGAAGTGAAAAAATCGAGGGCCTAAAGTTTCGTTAAAAGTTTATTTATAAGCAAATGTATTGTTAAAACTGCAATTATAAATCATTAAAAAGAGGTCATTAAGAATAATGAATAAAGAATCAATAATATTAATCAATAAAGAATGGTTGACTTGACCCACATTATCGACTCCTTTTCCATCTTTGATTACTAACAAAACATCTCACTCAAAAATTCATCTAAAAAGTATCACTGACAATAGCCGTTAATTTTTAACACTGCCTTTGGGAATTAAGACCGAAATCTTTGCCAGCGTCAAGTCCGACGGATTGGTGACAGGTTAGTCCAAAAAGGGCGACAAGAAAACCCATTTAGCTCGAACCGGGAGACTGATTTACATTACCCATGCTTCGAATCTATCATTTAGGATAACAAGTACACCAAACTGAGAATAAACGCCAAGGGAAAAGAAGCCGTATACTTTTCCAGGCTTTTGAGTCGAGATATTCGCTGGAGCAAGTTCGCAAACTGTGACGTGACATAGTCCAAAGCGCGTTTCTATTTCCTGTAGTCAATCTAGCGGTCATTTCAGAAACGTTTTCGCCGAAGTCTTTAAAAGTGCGCGAATTTTGTCTTTTTTATCTTTCTACATAAAGACTTCAGAAGAAAAATCTTTGCCTGAATCTCACTTAAGATGTTTTTTTTGATGTTTGGTTTGACCTTTACGTTTATCCGAAAGCACTCTTCTGCAAGCAGAGCCTTTCTTGCTCTTCCCCGCTTTTGTCCTTTTCAAAAAAAAACAACATGGAATGAGTAAGATCTTCGTTGAGCATTTGTTGCTTATTGAAATAGCCGTGCGCTGGGTACAGCGGGCTCAGTTATAACCATCGCTAAATGGATGCTCACACTCGAAAAACGAGTTTGACTGTAACTAGTCCCCATTTTCTATTTAGATCGCACGCAGAAGACGCAACGCGAGAAACGTGACCGAAGGGAGCGCGATGGCTGATGGGAATTAAAGAAGGAAAATGAAAAGGGCAAGATCGCTGGCAGGACCTGGCTTGAAAAGTTGCACGAAGACTCAAACAGTTGCCTTACAGGTCTCCTCTTCTTCTCTTATCACCCTCGTGCTCTCCTTGGCCCGCGCTTCTTCCGAACTGAGAGACGACTTGGGATAAATCAAAGTTTGACCATAGCAAACAAGATCGACTGGTTCAGACTAGCCTGCGTGGCAGGCACAAAAAAGGGGAGGGGGAGGGAGAAAAGCACGAAAGAGGGGAAAGGGAAGGGAGTCCCTTCCCCTCTCTCCCCAACCCCCCTCCCTTTTTCCCTTTCTCTCTATCCCCTACCCCTTTCGACGCCTGCTACGCAGGCTAGGTTCAGACGATCGGGCTTCGGCGACTCAATAGGCTTGACGAGATTCAGGCAGAGCTCCGTTTTCTTTTCTTCGTCACTCTTAGGAGTTTGCTCGCGGGATGATCTCAAAACTGTCTTCAGAAAGATTCATACACAAATGATAAACAGATACAGGATATGACGTACGTGTGAACTTTAGCCCTCTTTAGTCAGGAAGATCATATATCAGGTCGGGACTTTCCAGGAAATATTATTCGCCTTTCTCTTTGCAAACACGGGCTTGAATGCTTGAATTGACTGATTTTTGGCCGGGTACTCCGCATTGATGAGAACAACATGTGGCCATTGTTAGTCTTACTTGGAATTGTTGTTTTTCCTTTTTTAGCACTGACAGTGTGGAAGGAATGTGAGTAGCTTTTATCCACAGCATTTAGATTTAGTAAAGATAATATTACACCGAACGATTCTTACAGACGATATTTCTCACAACACAGTCTTGCAAGTTGGCGTTGTAAGTATAGGATGCTCGTTCAAAAACTTGCAAAGCAACAATTGCGCAGAAAATCAATCTTTTGTGTAATTTTTGCTTTGCAAGTTTTATAGCAAGCTTTAAGATGTCTCTTGCTCCGTAGGATTCGTTGCGTGTAACATCAGTTAATTCAGGGCAACGTTTCATAAAAACGACCCTTGGAGAAACAACTACACAATCAACATTTGTTGTTACTACGTGCGACATTATGATTTTAATTTATTCCATTTTCACTGCAAAAAGAAAACTTAGCTAAATTACATAAGAACAATTAACTACATACTAGGAAAAAAAATTGTTGCAGAGGGGAAGGACTAGAAGGGAACATACGAACCATTCGAGCTAGTCCACCCAAAAACTACAACAGACACTTAAATAAAGAAAAAGAAAAAAGAAAACATTAAAATTATATCTTAAATGTAAAAACTATAATTGATAATATGTCATGTCCTAGACTAGTCTAATCAGAAAACAATTGTTACATCGATCACTTCATCCAAGTGGCATGCGGGTGGTCAGGGTCGAAGCTCTTCTTTTTATAGAACTCGTTACATTGTTTTTTAAATAATGATAGGCTTAAATTAGAGGTCCTGAGTTTGTCAGGCAGGTTGTTCCGTAAATATGGTAATCTATTGAAAAAAGTGCCTTTGAATAATTCGGCTCTGACTTTGTTGATCTTTAACTTATTACTAGAATATGACCTTAATCTTTTATCTGAGCAAAATTCAAAATATCTTTCAACTGAATAGTTATAGTAACCACACTTCAGTTTATAAAATGTTGTTTTGTCTTTCACTTATCTTTGGTACACCAATGGGAGAAGATTGAGCTGCTGAAGGCGTTCATTGTTAGCCTGCGTAGCAGGCGTCGAAAGGTGTAGGGGAGAGGGGAAAAGGGAGGGGGTAGGGGAGAGAAGGGAAGGGGCACCTGCTATAAAAACCCCCTTTTATTTATTTCTACGGACGCTGGCGTCCGCAAATTCCTGATTGGCTGAGCCGTAATGAGTAACTTATTGGCGTGTATCCTGGGGTGTATTAGTGTGAGAGACAAACATGACAAAGGCATCAAGAATATGTGTTCTACTGGCATAAGCTTTGGAAGATCAAAATTACTCCAATCATGTAGCAACTTCACGTTAAAACCCGAACTAAACCCAACTGTAACAGCTGGTTTAGCAGGCAGAGATGCTCAGGAGGTTTTGTATACTGGGTTTGTCCATACACCGAGCAGCGATTCAAAGCGATTGCGATTCTTGCCAGACATCTGCAATGCCGATATTCAAAAGACCTCCTTTTCCGCAAAAGCATATGACGTCTTGAATGGAGTTTTAAATGGTTTGCAAAGAGAGAGCTGAAGCTTTTGTAAAAACTATCCGTTGAGCGTTTTGACAATTGTTTATAATTCTCCTTTACTTTCATTATTTGTGTCTCAGGCTGGCCAGTGTTCTGTTCTTTGTGACCATCACGGTGCTTGATGAGGTTGTATTGTATAAACAGTCAGTTAACTTTAAAAACCCTGCTACTTTCCTATCCAAAGCTGAGAGTAATTTGTCCAAA
>JBBMOI010000002.1:41655000-41750000 GCA_038088405.1 Porites divaricata | reverse complement strand
AGGCATTTCGGAGAAAACTAATTAAAAGTAACCAAAACCTTAATGTAAAGGCCATTTAGCCGTAATACAAAGATCAACGGTTCAAAAGAAGTCAAAGAAATGCTAAACTTCTTCAGAGGTCAAATTTAGTCAGAAACAAACACTACAGAAAATCTATTCGTGACCTATCAATGAGAGGTATATTATAAGTTGTAAAAAATCTTAGCCCGGCTAGTAACGTTTGTGAAGCAGCACCGAGAATTCTTGGTCTCTAACAGACTCAACGAATTAACGGAAGCTCGTTTCAAACTTCGGCTTCAACCTCGTTGTAAAACCTCTGGTTGTAAGACCCCTGATTGTCAGATCAACAATGGCTTTTTACAGACCAACCTTGGCGCGTACTGAAATCCTTGTACACAGCTGGGTAGCCATTTCCAGGCTTTCAGATCGTGGGGACAGCGAAAAAAACAACAACAAGGGGGTTGGGTAGGGGTGTCTGAGGGGGCCCCTCTCCCTCTTTTCCTCCTTATTTTTCTCGCTCTCTGCCTTTATGCCGCACTCCACTATCCGAACAGGAACAGGCTAACAGCTGGGGCCCACTGGGAACAAGGACCATAGACCAGAATCATGTTCCCTTCAAATATCAGGCAGCTTTTTAAAATGGTAGCTATTCAATTTATACAAGAAAGAAATGATGACTCTGAAATTTATTTGGGGCAACAAAAGGTAACGCGCCGTTAGGTTCATTTTCCAATATCCCGTTTAATCGGACGTCAAGTGAAACGTAGAGGTGGTAACTGATAGTAGCTCGGGTTAACAGAATCATCAATTGAAACTGATTTACCTTATTGAATTAGCCATAGTAACAGGGGATGAGACAGGACTTGCGTCCCAATTGATATCAAGCCCTTCATTACCCACCGAGTTCATGAAAGGTTGTACCACATCACAGGGGTCTTCGCTCCCCTCCCTTAACGAACAGCAGTGTGGATTCTTTTACGTCCCACAAGAATCAGAACAGTGAGACGGGGCCTACGGTTTTTCGTCCTTATCCGAGAAGACTAGAATGTCTAACCATTTGTAGATGTCACAACAAAGGCAGCACATTCTCCTCAGTTATTCTGAGTGTTGGGCCGGCCAGGGTTTGAACCCTCGACATCCCGCTCGGCAGACCGGGCGGCCGTTGATTAATTCCAACATCTCCACTACCAGACAACGAACTGCTCGAGGACAGAGGAACGTCGTCGTTGTGAAGAGATCAAGACCAGAGTGCAGGTGTCCACCGAAACAAAACAGAATAGCCATTATGGCAGAGAGGTGGAGACTAGTGGAGGTATGTCTGTACTTTTCTGGGGTACATCAATATCAGTATGTAAACTTAGGTAACTATGACTCGTACATAAGGTTTTAGTTACTATAGCGTTAATGACTTTACTCATTGACAAATAAAATTAATAAACAGAACATTGACGTTCTCTCCTGACTTAAATTCTAACGCCTCCATCTAATAGATGCTTCTAATGTACGTTTACCGCTTTGTATTGTCCCATTTATTCCGACCTACAGGAAGGTAAGGTTTGAATAAAGAAAAGACCTTCGTCCTCGGCAGAGTTGTCAAACATCACTTGAGATCTGCATAATTCTTTAGATTATCGTCAGCCTCATTCCATAATTTTTCAATATTTGTCGCTGCGAAATGACCTGTTAGTAAGATGACTTTAGGACCGGCTTAAAAAGTCCTCAAAATATATCTCACTTTACGCATGGACGCCACTTTGTCCCGTACGGACCGTACGTCATAGTATCTGTGCTGGCAACCCGACGGTCAGTGACAAACCACGTACAGCTTTCACGTAATCGTCAACCAGGATAAAATCCCCAATGCAACATAAATGTGCACTTCTCGCGGAACAAAACAATTTCCATTTGAAGCTGTTAGAGAAAAGAAAGAACAAATATAATCGTCCTCTTTACCCGTAACTGATGTGCTTTGCTCGTTAAATTGGAAACTGAGAAAATGGGGCTATCAGTAGTGAACTTTCTTATCACGGTGGAAAATAATAATAAATGGTCTGGCCTTCATATGATGCCAGTAAGCTTAGACCGATCGAACTTAGACACCAAATTCGGAATCATGACATCACTATACTTCCAGGAAATCAAATACTAGATTACAGACTATTACAATGAACACTCTTTCCAAGAACAGTATTACCTCGCAGTCCAAAAAGCAGTGGGAGATTAAGCAACAAACGGTAACGAGAACGTAGTTTTATGGGAAACACAACAGCTCAGCAGGTGTATCAAAATGTTTGGTCCTTAACGTCCACTGCACGATTACGACGTGAAATTTCCAAAGGCGATGTTGTGTGGAGGAAGTCAACACAGAAGACAAAAGTTTTCAATTTCCCGTTATGATCTTGGACACATTTCTAAACAATTCGTCCTTAATATTAAACATTTAAGATATTGTGTGAGGCTAAATAAAAGCGATAACGTTTGAAAGAACATGAATAGATAATTTTCAGTGGCGTTTTCGTGGCCGCGGTCGTCGTAGTTGCTTAACTCCCAGTCATTCGAGAGGACGATGACGACATTTCGTAGCACCGTTGTAACGGGTTGACAGTGAACATCTAAGTCTTCGATTATGAGGGAACCTAAGAACAGTTGAAACAAAGCTTACCTTTCCGGCATTGTTTACCATTTCCCTGATAACCTTTCAGACAGCAACAGTGATATGAGCCTCTTAAATTGGTACACTCGGCATCCTTGTGGCAGTCATGGGTACCTGCTTCGCACTCATCGTCATCCACACATGACCATCCATCGCCTTTAAATCCCGGTTTGCAGTTACAATTGTATGAACCTTCGGTGTTTCTGTATACTGCGTTCCAGTCGCATGGTCTTCGGATGCACTCGTTCTTGTCAAAACAGTCCCTCCCGTCACCAAAGTAACCAGCAATACACGAACACTGGTAAGAGCCAAGTGTGTTGATGCAGCGAGCATGTCTGTTACACGTTGCGGTGCCAACTTTGCACTCATCGACATCTATGATATTATAAAGGAAACAAATATATCAAAAAATGAGGTATTGAATTGTTTTATTTCGCTCTTATTATTTCTCCCCTTCAATATCTCATCCTTCTTATGGCCTTCCCTTCCCCAATCCGTTGCATAAGCTATTTGTTTCCTAAACTGGAAATAAAATAGAGTTGGAGTTTGGTAGACAAAGTAATTTTGTACTTCTCAGGAAATGGACCAAACAGTAGTCCTGTACGTAACCTAGCCTATTCATTTTTTAATTTTTTTGAGGAACCAAGAAATAATATTATTTAAAATGTATTTGGTAGCAAGTTTATGTGTATGTGTAACGCGCTGCTCCGTACCATCTTGCTGCTGTAACGCAGCTTTTGCAGTTTACAGTTCAAATAAATATTTTCAATTGACAAAGAGAAATTTCTGATACCCCTGACACAGTGGCACATTACTTTTAATAATAACTGCAAATTTTATATAAGTCCATTCGTACCGTTGCAGTGGGTCCCATTTCCAGAATACCCGTTTTTACACAAACACATGTAAGAGCCTGGGTTGTTTACACAGTTGGCATCCTTACTGCACAGGTTATTACCATCACCACATTCGTCGACGTCAGCACAAAAACGCCCATCACCATAGAAACCGAAAAGACAGGAGCATTCGTACGAAACCACTTTGTTCGTGCACCCAGCATTCTTGTGGCACATATGCCTTTCAGACTTACACTCGTCAATGTCATTGCAGGAGAATCCGTCCCCAAGGAACCCATCGCGACAAGTGCAGTTATAAGAGCCTACAATATTGCTGCAAAATGCATGTTGACTGCAATTGTGTTTCTCCTCCTTGCATTCATCGATATCTTTGCAAGACCATCCATCTCCCTGAAATCCAACGAAACAGGAGCAATTGTAGGACCCGATGGAATTAATGCACGCTGCATGCCGACTACAGTTGTGCTTCTCTTCTTTACATTCATCGATATCTTTGCAAGACCATCCATCTCCCTGAAATCCAGCGAAACAGGAGCAATTGTAGGACCCGATGGAATTAATGCACGCTGCATGCCGACTACAGTTGTGCTTCTCTTCTTTACATTCATCGATATCTTTGCAAGACCATCCGTCTCCCTGAAATCCAGCGAAACAGGAGCAATTGTAGAACCCGATGGAATTAGTGCATGCTGCATGCTGACTACAGTTGTGCTTCTCTCTCTTGCATTCATCGACATCTTTGCAAGACCATCCATCTCCCTGAAATCCAGCGAGACAGGAGCAATTGTAGGACCCGATGGAATTAGTGCATGCTGCATGCTGACTACACCGGTGCTTCCCTTCATTGCATTCATCGATATCTCTGCAAGACCGTCCATTCCCCTGAAATCCAGCGAGACAGGAGCAATTGTAGGACCCAAGGGAATTAGTGCATGCTGCATGCTGACTACAGTTATGTTTCTCTCCGTTACATTCATCGATATCTTTGCAAGTCCATCCATTCCCCCGAAAACCTGCTAGACAAGTGCAGTTATAAGACCCAACGGCATTAGTGCAAATTGCGTTTTGACTGCAGTGGTGCTTGTCGTCTGTGCACTCATTCACATCTCTACATGACAATCCGTTGCCATAAAATCCAGATAGACAATTACACCTGTATGACCCTATATCATTAATACAATTTGCATAATTGCTGCAATTGTGATTAGTTGTGTTGCATTCATCGATATCATTACAAGTCCACCCATCTCCATGGAATCCAGAAAGGTAAAGGCAATCATAATTGCCAAACCCATTTCTACATATTGCATGATGGCTGCAGTTGTGCTTGTCGAGCTTGCATTCGTCTTGGTCATAACATGCCATTCCATCGCCATGGTACCCAGGAAGACAATAACACTCATATGAGCCTTCAGTGTTTATACATGATGCATTTTCGCTACAAGAATGCTTTCCGCTCTTGCATTCATTCGTATCTTGGCAGATATGTCCGTCCCCTTGGAACCCAGGATAGCATTTGCATTTGTAGGAGCCAACTGTGTTCACACAGGTGGCATTTGAAGAGCAGTAACCTTCATCTGATCGACACTCGTTGATATCTAGAAAAATGAAAACTAGAAACATCAGGTCTGAAAGCATATTCACCTTAAACTGTGAAGCTGTCAGAGTATTTGAAACTCACCCGATCACAACAATAGGAAAAGCAGGGAAATTTTTCCACTTTAGCTTACTGGAAAGTTATAGAATGACGTAATTCTTACCCATAAAAAAAATTAAAAACCCCTAGTATACGTCAAATCTCTCCAAAAAAGGAGCTATGTCACCCTTAATTTGGCCAAACTGAGTCATTATGTTTAGGAACTGGCCCCAAACTCAATACAGCTAGTTTCGAGAAAGGTTGTCGGAAAGAGTGCTCGCGACAATCCCGAAAGGTATTGTGGATGGTTTTGAGTTCTCTGTTTCTCAAAGGAATTTGAAAGAATGGCACGAGAGACCATGGACGTATGTTTGCGAGAGCTAAAGGAAAGCAGCAAAAGTAGGTTCGCCAGCTGCAGTGTCAGGAACAGTATATTGATCATATCCCATATCACCTTTCGGGATTGTCGCGCGCATATTTTCCGACAACCTTTCTCAAAATAGCTCTATAAATAATATCAAAACATCCATTATTGAATATAAACACTTCTTGAAGAGTTAAGGGACAGAAAATTTGCATAGCATATACAGCGGAAGGTCCTGATGGAAAAAACTGAAGAATATTAAAATGGATCACGCAAGTGATGTCAATTTTGAAGACGATTCAGCTTATCAGTTTTTCAAAGTTTATCTGCGTTGTTGGTAACATGTTTTTAACCCTTTAAGTCCCAATAGTGACCAATATCAACTTTCTTCTAACGATATCCATACATTATCAACAGATTAGGTTATGAGAAATAGTAAAATGTCACTGACGAGAATTCTTATAATTCCTAATTCTTTAAGGAATTGTATGGATATCAGTTGGGAGAATTTGTATGTGGATATTGGGGCTTAAAGGTTTAACTGATGGAGCTGTGATTTGGTCATTCATTATCAGAGGCAATTTTTTCACTAATAATAAATTTTATAGCCGAAATTAGTTAGCAAAAAGGAGAAACAGTGAATGAAACAGTTATAAACTACCAACCGACGACATTTGTACGATGCGACCAAAGATGGTGTATTATCAGAATAGGGTCTTATGGTTCCACTGCGTCACACCTCAACAGAGAATACTAGTATGCGGCACTTCAGCAGATATTTTCCTGTGCTTACCTTGGCAAACAGTTCCGTTACCAATAAATCCTTCATTGCACACACAAGCAAAATGATTTTCGTCACCAGGATCCGCAGTACAGGCAGCATTTGTATCACAAAGTGCTAGTTCCACCCTGCAGTCGACAATTCTTGGCTCACATCTCTTGTGCAGCTCAGCTATAGAAAAAAGAAATGTAAATTTTTTAGCCATCATTTGTCTCATAGTGCTCCACGTCAAAAAACTTCATATATTGCCCCAAATCCGATCCGTCGATCATCCCAGCGTAGTCAATCGAACGAAACCGAACCAAAAATCAATGGAACTCAATCGAACCCAATCGGTCGGATTGTTGTTCGATTGGTTCGGTAATCGAACATAATCGAACTGGGACTTCGGTTTTCGGTGAGTTCGATTACCGAACTCAATCGACGCGATTAGTTCGATTTTGTCCGGCAGAAAGATAAAAAGCATCCAGTTTCATTTGAATCGGAAATATCTTCCTCTACTATATATGTGAAGCAGTTCAAAACAAAAAATATTTCAATTAACCCGGAATTAACTAAAATCTTTGTTAAAGTGATTCAAAATACATAAATTCACAATTGATACTGAGAAATATGAACGTCACAGTAAACTGTAAAATTTCTTTCCCGGAAAAATACCGACCAGGTATATTCTTACTTGATACCAGGAAAGTCAGAGCTTCTTCGATAAAGTTTCGATTAAAAAAGGACACCGTAACTGGATCTGAACGCACGCAACAGTGTAGAACATATTACAAAGTAGTCATTACTGGCGCTATAGCTACCGGCTCATTACCTCAAAGTAAATATCTATTAAAACTACACTGAGCGGCGTTTGTAAAAGCTGTTGCACAACAGAAGCAATACAAGCTACACTTTCGGTGTTAAGCCTCGTGCAAACGGACGCAACATTGTTGGCCAACAACTCCCAACATTGCTGGATGTTACATGTTGCGTCCGTTTGCACACCCTATTGCATGTTGTTGGGAGTTGTTGTAACCGTTTGCACACCACTGCCACGCGGACCCAACAACACGCAACATTGTAGGCGCAACAATGTTGGGAGTTGCTGCGTCCCTAATATTGTCCGTAGGCAGAAAATAGGTGATTGGCACCTCTGCTCCCTCTGGGACATCTTTGCGTACTTGTGTTTGAATATAGATCGTTTTCACATGCGTTACGGCGGCCATATTTGTGTACAAAACAATGAATCGGCGGCCATGTTTGTGTACAAAAAAATTCTGTGGGAATTGAACTCTTTTCACATGTAAAAACTTTCTTTTATTCCAAGCAATTTGCAAAGCTGCTGACCAAGTGACTGAAACGATCTATACATAACTTATTTGACACCGTCTTTGAAACCAGATAAAACTGGTTTTATGTTCGATTGTTGCAGTGTTCGATTTTCGAAGGCTCGATTATGTTCGATTATTTACTGCGCTTTTCAGAAACATGCGAACTCTAAAGTTCAAAAGCCGCCTTCACAATTGCGTTTTTCGCTGCCGTCAATCATAATTACGACCACAAGCAACGAACCTTGAAACACAGAAACACAGAAAACGGATCGAAATCCACCAATCACAAATCAGAAACCACGACCTTTTGAACCTGTTAAAGCAAAGTTAAGATGATTGACGGCGGCGAAAAGCGCAATCGTCAGTTGGCTTTTGAACTTCAGAATTCACTTGTTTGTGAAAAGCGCAGTAAGTGTTCGATCGCCGAACTTTCGATTGTGTTCGATTGCAAAATTTTGGAGTGAGTTCGATTAAGTTCGATTACCGAACCCAATCGAAGTCAATCGAACAATTGAAGTTCGATTGGGTTCGATCACCGAACGTTCGATTGACTACGCTGGGCGATCATTGATCGAGATTACTAACGAAGCGAGCTTTAATGACGCCATGAAGTCGAGAGGTCGACTTAAATGGCCCAACGCCTCAACCGGTAAAAATAAAGGGATTTGACTTAAAGTCTGCCCTTCTTGCACAACAAGAGAGAGAGTTTCAAATCTACTTTGTTTTCAATGCCTGTCCTCTGCACTTTCGTTTTCACTTACGACGAAGTGAATCCACGATAAGGAATTCACCATCGTTAATACAATAAGGCCCTGAGTTTATCCGTGCCGAAATGAATTATCAGGATAAATATTTGGATTCAACCAAAGAACGACGTCAACTTAGATGTCGTGCCAGAGTCGATCTTTATTGTGAAAGTTGTATCAAGTCAGCGTTATAGGAATTCCGAAATTTATAAATATATAGTTCGACACAGCATAAACACGACGTTTGAATCACTTTCGCGAGATCCGGTCGAGCAAAATTCAACCTTCGATTCACGATCCAACGTCATGCTTCTGCCATGCTTTTGTCGAGTCTATATCAAGAGATATTTAAGTTCAGCACGGCTGAAGCACAAGGTATGAACTGGGCCTTAGAGAGAACTGCGAACATTTTCACATTCTTGTTCCTTTTGGTTTTCTCGTTTGTTGAATGGCTGCTATTGACATTCAGTCAAATGTCAGAAAGTAATAATGACTAAAGCAAAAAAGATCAAGGGTTGGAATAACCGTGTTGTATTAAACTGCTTCCTTTTTGACTTGTGATATCAGGAGCGTATGAAAAGCACGTGAATTGAATAATATAAAGCAACCATTATCCATCAGACCTGAAGTACTCTCTCCACCTACCCGAAGATTTCGCTCGTCTCTCATGAAAGAACACGAAGAGTCCAACACCGACTAACACAAGGACAAAAATAACACCTCCTGCAATAGCCCATCGTTTCTTTGACATTTTGTAGCCGAATACTATTACCAAAGTTCTACCGAAAGAGTAAAGAAAGCCAAAGAAACATTTATCTTGAGAAGGTAAATGTGATGACCGAAGCAATATTTTTTAAAAACACTTTCAGTATTGCAAAAAGGGAAAAGCCCCTGTCATCTGAGACAAAGCTATTTAGAATAATTAAATTGTGATGATTATCGAAAATAGAGCGCTATGATTGGCTAGGAGCTTCGCTTCATCCCGCTATAATCATCGCGCGATGATTGTAACATTGAAGGCTAGCAGTTTTCAAAATGGCAGCCAGATTTGTTGATGTTTCGGAGTCGGAAATTGATCAATAAATAAATTTTATTTTCTCGAATAATCAGCAATGTAATTATACTAAAACAATTAGTTGCCTCAGGCGACGTGAATATCGGCGACTAATTGTTAATTATGGTATGACACATGATGACACATCAGAACAGCGCCGAGAAACTTCCTTGAAATTGAATCCAGAGGCATATCATTACACTCTATGTTCCAACCAATCAGATTAGTAATTTTTTCGTTCATACCTTCTAGCTAAGGACTAATAAATACTATTCTGGCTCCACAGATCCGTTGTCGAGTAAATACGACATCTATTAAGCCGTTGTTTAACACTCTTTATAAAGCCTCAAGTTTCAGTGGTTTCCATACATCGAATGCAAAATAATAATTTGTGTAGCCATTAAGCGCGTTTTTCTCCGGTTTGACACCTAGGGTTAAACATGACTTGTACTCCAGCTTTTTACAAATGAAGCTTTTTTTAAAATGAAGTCAACAATCCCGATTACTGCATATGATGCAGCAAATTAAATATCTAGACCTATCGCCTACTTCATAAATTTAGCAATTTCTACTTGTAAATTTAGGAAACTGCTTGGCATCTCATACAGAGATAACATCACTAACGACGCAGTGAGAGACAGAATCAGGCAAGCCATTGGGCCGCTATGATGATATCTTAACCACAGTAAAGAAACGCAAGTTAAAGTGGTTTGGGCATGTATCAAGATCATCAGGGCTTGCCAAGACAATTTTACAAGGAACAGTGCAAGGAGGGAGAAGAAGGGGCCGACAAAAGAAGCGTTAGGAGAATAACATCTTTGAGTGCACAGGGTTGAAGTTTTACAACGCCCTAAGAGAAGCTGAAAACAAAATCAAATGGAGGGAGAGGGTTGCTATGTCCAAGGCGCCCCAACGGTCGACCACATTGTCTATGGGATAGGTGCAGGTGAAGGTGCAGATACCATAAGTGTACCAGGTCTATTTTTATAGATCTAAAAAAAAAAAAAAGCCGACCTCGTTGACCACCATGACTGCTCCGTAAACTGGAACATTATTGGGTTAGAGAGAAAATTCTGAAATGGTTGAAATCTTATTCCTCCATCTCGGAAGGTCAGATATAACCAAACAGTCATCCAGCCTGGCTATTGGCTTTGGGGTTCTTCGATCGACAACAACAATGGGCCCGACACTGTTTGTGACATACATTAATTATTTCTCTGGTTCCAGTCCAAAAATCACCAAGAATGTTCTTCAAAACGATCCAAACAGTGTTGATGATGTTTAGCAAGCAGCAGGATGGTACTCACTCAGAGTAAAAATAAATGGATACTGTTTGTTTCTAGGCAAAAACTAGACATTGTTCAGGCTATAAGATATTACTTAATGGACAGAGTAGCAAGGTTTTGTTACTTAGTGGTTATAATAACAACCATGTAGAATTAATTAAGAGTGGCTGTGTCACGCTATTGGCTATATTAGCTAAAAATAA
This sequence comes from Porites divaricata, assembly GCA_038088405.1. NCBI lineage: Eukaryota > Metazoa > Cnidaria > Anthozoa > Scleractinia > Poritidae > Porites > Porites divaricata. Next base: position 41,739,107 of record JBBMOI010000002.1, on the reverse strand, counting down.
TTGAATTCAAAAAATAATGGCCCAATTTACAGAAAAAGACTATAATATTTAGGTGTTGAAACTGTTTTCTGTCGTCTTTAGCTACGGATGGCAAGGATGGAAATGGACTGCAACATGAAAAAAATTGGGCCAACGTTTTCAGGTTTTGATGCTATGCCGGCAGAAATCACCAAAAATATTATGGTTAGTGCTCCCTGAGGAAATCCTTTGTTTGGTGCCTTCTTCGTAACTCTAAAAAGGCATTTGTATTTGGGTAAGGGCATTAAATAACGACTGAAAAAAAAATCAGAAAATAACTAATAAGTATTGCTGGTTTTCAGTGTCACGCCATTCAAAATAGATTAAAATAAAAATCAAAACCATTCGGCAGATAAAGTTCGGAATCTTGGAAATGAAAGGAGGTAAATATACAAAGACTCTCGCCAAGATTTGGGTCGAAGGAATAATTCGTATACGAGATATCCGAAGAAATGTTTTACCCAGATTTGTAGAGCTTTGTATGGAGACGCCATGCTGGAACTCATCCGGATGAGCTCCAACATGGCGGACGGAAACCAACAGAAACATCTGTTACCGAGTTTTGCTACAAAAGCGAGAGTTTATTCTTCGAGAAACTCAAATACATTAAAGTAATACTTTTTCTAATACATGAACTGTTTAGATAGCAAACTTTCCTAAAATAAGTCATTTTTTTAACCTACATGACAGCTCTATTGGCCGTCATGTAAATGGGGCGTCACGCAAAAGCTTAGAAATTCAAGCGTACTCTATCACAAAACCAAGAATCCTTTTGAAGAGAAAATTTGTATGAAAATTAGTTTTCAGCTGCTCTAATACAGCGTGAAAGTAAAATCTCGGTGGGATCGATAGTTTTTTAGTTTGCATTTTGGTGACGTCCTGTCAAAACCAACATTTCATCGAGCCCGAATGGGCTCTGAGCCAATAGCCTATGAGGCCGAAGGCCGAATTGGCTATTGACTCAGAGGCCATAAGGGCGAGAGGAATAATTGTTTTAGTAAAATCCAACTAGTTGGTCAAAAATATCGAGAATAAAAAAATTTTAGCTAGTCAAAGCCAGACTTCAACCCTTTAGTGCCGCCAAAAAGCCGGCGCTTTTCGCTACTACTAGGCTATAACACATAGCCTTAGTAGTAGCTTAACCAATTCGAACGCAGCATTGATAATAGACCACTAGTTGGATTTTGCTAATAGAAATTAGAAATTTACCTAAAACGGCAACATCCTCTTGACATAATAACCAAACCCCTTAACTGGGCTTGAGTTTGTGTTAGGGGTTTTTCTTTCTGCGTGTTGTTTTATTTCTTTTCTTTTCATTTTTTCTTAATGTGTAATTTAATAACGCCTTTATTTATAATTTTTAAAAATTAGAGTAGGAAACTTGAAATTCTAGCAAAACGTACTATTTTTATGTCATGACCTTCAGTTTTTTGCATTCAAAAAAGTAGAAGAAATCGTGAAATTTAACAGTGACAAAAACTCTTTCTCTGGGCAGACCTTTGATAACAAATCAGCTAACTGTGCGAACACAAGGCAACACAAAACCTCACAAATAGACACGCTTGGCATTGACTGAGCTATTAAAGTAATGATGGATCAGTAGTGCATATTAAAACTCGTTCAATCGGCTTCGTTTCGTTAAGGGTCATAGGGCGCGCTGTTTCCTATATCTGCGTCAGAACAACTGATGTATTTTGCACGATACGTCATGGGATTTTCCCTGCCTTCCGAGAATTCGAAAGCAGTCTGAGTTCCAGGAATGTGCTTCGTTCAGCTGGCTCATTTATTTAGGCTCTGCAAAAGAATTGCGAAGATTTTCCCTTTGTTTTATAACTGAATGAAACATATCATGTCATCACCGAAGAAGAAATTCGACTTGGAAAACGTTAAGGAATTTATCGGAAATGTAAAGAGGAAAGTTGCTTCAAACCCCAGGCTATCGTTAGCCGTTGCGTTTCTCCTGTTTACAGTTATTTTGGCTGTTAGTCTTACTCTCGCATTTAAGCCGGGACAAAAATCCTCAGAAACCAAAGGTAGGTGCGGATAGCATTAAGTAATAATATAAGGAAATTTGATTTAAAACTTAATCTTCCGCCCTGGCTCGTTTGCCTTCGGTTCGGAACTGAACCAACTCTTAAACAAAAACAGCAACTCTGCATATGCAACACACTTTTTGTTACAAATCTCCGCCCGGCACTGCATGACTACGATGGTAGAATTACCTACGATTCTTGAAAAAACCAACTTAAACACAATGAAACACTTAACGACGAATTTTTCTTTCTTCCTCTAAACTTGGGCTCGGTCCTCAAGTGATTCAGTGATTCAACTCCAGGGAAATTCATCCTACATTTGCTGTTTAAAACGATTTGTAATATTTGCGACAATCAGTCTAGAAAAACGCTAATTCATTTTCAATGAGCCCTTTTGTTTCAATCGCCGCCGTCGTTAAGCCAAAGCTCCCTAAATAAATTCGAAGAGAAACAAGTCATAAAAGTTCGTTTTCAGCTGAAACTACCTTACGGCAGCTATGCTAAATGAACAAGAACAAAATCGTTTCCTTTTGTTTAGAACTAACCACTTTATTCATGCATTCTCCAAAAAAAATATTGTTTTGTCCACCAACATGCACACTTTACGTCGCGTGATAGAAAAAAATAGCCATATGCTTCTTTTGGTTACTAAGTTATTGTTTAGGTTCTACATTACAGTTCACCTATAATTTGATATTATGTATACTTTATTTCATTTATGTGTGAAAAAGGAACAAACTTATCGAAAAGCATCAAGGATTTTTTAGATGAGACGGCAACTACAGACAAGTTTGCCATTTTGAAACTGTATTCTGCTCACTGATTTAGGCCATTTAAATTGTCCGTCCTTACAGGTTTTATACCGGCCCGCTTACAATACAATAATTACCGAACCTTTTCAAATTGCGGGACACCTTGTAAATGTACTCCTGTATTTTGCGATAAAACTGATCTCCAAAAATGTTGTAAGCTTAAGCTTATACTTATTTCTTGATCCACTGGCTCTCCATAGTTGAAGATCAGGAGAAGCGAATATTGCCCACTGGATTTGATTGCAGACGGAAGCCACTTTGTGATGCCAATGCTGTTTGTACAACAGCCCCATTGAACAAGGATCGTCATGTCTGTGTCTGTAACAATGGCTTTCAAGGGAACGGTTCTTTCTGCCATGGTAAGAGAAAGATTAAAACCCGTTTCAAACTTCAGATTTTGCAGGGCCAAATTCAGGCTAGGGGTCGGCAGTAGCGCGACGTTTAAAAACCTTTTTCATACAGTAAACACCCGCCAATAAGAACCTACTGGATTAAGAACCTCCTGGGAGAAATTTGCTTCTTTAATACGCAATTTGCAAGAACTTGTTTAGTAGAGCAAGACCAAGCACGGTTCTTATATGTGGGTTACGGGGAAGTTATGATAAACAATTTAACCCAGGACGAAACTTTGAGGGTGCGTTCGATTGGGAAATCCGGATTTAGATTTTCAAAATCTAAATCTGGATTTCCCAATCGAACGCAAAATCCGAAAAGGGATTTCACCTCCGAGAAATCCGTCCTCAGGGTGGATTTCAATTAAGAAATCCAAATCCGGATTTTTTGGATTTCCCTTTTTGTCGTTCGATTGGGAAATCCGAAAAAGGATTTGCAAATTACTGTCCTTAGGAACAGCGGTCTTGCATGCACACGCATAAATAGTAAAAAGAAGAGCGCTGTTCCTAAGGACAGTTTAGCAAATCCTTCTTCGGATTTCCCAATCGAACGACAAAAAGGGAAATCCAAAAAATGCGGATTTGGATTTCTTAATTGAAATCCACCCTGAAGACGGATTTCTCGGAGGTGAAATCCGTTTTCGGATTTCGCGTTCGATTGGGAAATCCAGATTTAGATTTTGAAAATCTAAATCCGGATTTCCCAATCGAACGCACCCTGAGATTGGAAATTTAAGTATAACAAGAACAATGTACCAAACTGTATTTAAATCCGGTAATAAGATTTGTTAGAGCTATAATAATACAATTGTGAACAAATACTGTATTTTGTAAGGAAAAAATCCAAGTTTATTTATTTTTCTTTTTTCTCAAGAACCTATTCACGAACCTACTTAGCCTGAATTACCAATGATTGCCCCCAAAATACAAGAACCTTTTTTACCAGACTCCAAAAAGTAAGCTCTTATTCGCAGGTGTCTCCTGTACTTCGTGGCAGTTAACCTGAGATCAGGCGTTATCTTTTTTCTTTTTTTTTTTTGCTTCTTTGCTTCTTTGGCTCGAGAGGGAAAAAATAACGCCTGATACATTTATTTAACAAGCCGTCAACCGCCCCCTAATTTACATAATGTAACGTCTGCTTGACCTGTCATGTTATTAGGCAATAAGCGTTTACCATAAGGGAATCAAATTTTGTCGCGAATAATGTCTCTTTTGAAATCAATTTCAGGGAAAAAAAAAATTTTTAAGTTCGCCCATGTTCAGATGGCGCTTCCTAAAAAAGAAATTTAAATGTGTTGTTTTTGTGATGAAATACTGCTAGCTCAGTAGCTGGAGATGCCGTACCTTTATTTAACAGCTACAAATAATAAAGAATTTACTGGTTAAAGCTCGTTGACTTTGCTCTGTACCGAAAGCAGTGAAAAAAAAATTAGGCTGAAGCACCATATTTCACGAACTGACAGGTGGTGTGAAAGCGAAGATCGCTCAAAATAATTCGCAGGTTTCTGAAGGAAGAATTACAGTCAAGCCAGGTCAAGATTCCGTTCATGAATTGATTATTTGAAAAGTGAAGCCGTTTGTCGCTTCTGTAACTTGTAGCCGGTATCAAATTGCATTCAAATGATCGGTGAATTTTTAGTATACGATGAGATGGAAAATATTTCAATGGATGAAATTTCTATTTAGGCATTCTTCAAATTCAAGAAAACTGAGCCGGCAGAAATTTCATAACGAACTCGCGTGCGTATTCACTGCGGCATTACGCAAGCAAAAATGCAGACTGAAATCAATCAACAACAACTAACGGATGGCGGCATTTTGGCCAATCGAAACGGCGCAAATCATTCGTATTGTTTCCTATCCAATCAGGAAAAAGTCCAGATTCTGGCATTTTTACATGTGATCCGACAAACAAATGTATCATGCCCTCTTCCCGTGAGAGACATAAAGGGCTAATAGGGAGAGGGCATGATCTCAGGCCACGTGGCAGTAGCAAGGCTAAACGTTGTGTTCAAGACATCAGAAATGTGTCAGTTGAGACGTTTCTATAAAAATATTAAGTATCTACTCTCTGACACCTTGAGACCTCTGTAATGGGCCTTTTTAAACAAATATGTTTAGGGGATATCGCGATGTTTTATATGTTATGTTTTCAAAAGTTGGTAAGAATGAGGTTACGAAGATTTTGGAACATTTTTCTTCAATAAAGTGATGGCCTCAGACTCGGGAATAAGAATGTTTAATGGAATTGTAATGGACTCTCAGGAGCTTAAATCTTAACTTCGAAGGTGAACTCTGGTGGAAGTGTTAAAGCTCTAACTGGCGGAAACGCAAGATATTTCAACAATTCATTGTCATTGCAGATGATTGAAGCACTTAACCTAAAATGAGCTTACGTAAATACGGGCACGGGCGTTACTATAGACTATAGCAATAAAGGCAAAGGCATTTTATCTGAGATGGAGACAGTTTTAGTAGACTAATTTTCAACTTGAACATCTTGCAGACATAAATGAGTGCTTATCCGAGGAACTGCATTCCTGCCCCTCAAACTCAAAATGTGTCAACGCCATTGGCACCTACAAATGTACTTGTCTTCCCGGTTACGAAGGAGATGGGCGCTCATATATAGATGTCAATGAGTGCAGCATAAGCAAACATGACTGTAGCGTTGATTCCTTGTGTAATAACACTATTGGCTCCTATACCTTCACCTGCCTGGATGGATTTCATGGTAATGGCTTTTCGTGTAAAGACGTGGACGAGTGTAAAACAGACGTTCATGATTGCAGCCCCCATGCATTGTGCACTAATGCAATTGGTGGCTACAACTGCTCTTGTCTTCCAGGTTTCCAACAAGGTGATGGGCGGACCTGTCAAGATTTTGATGAGTGCAAAGCCTTGACCCATAATTGCAGTAAGTCGAAGTAAGCATGCATCGTGTGTAAACACAATCGGCGGACACGAATGCAAATGTCGAGATGGATTTGAAGACAACGGGTTCGAATGTATAGACAAGAATGAATGTGAGATGAAAACACACACAATTGTAGCCGTTATGTATACTGCACAAACAACGTTGGTGCATATAACTGCACTTGTCATGATGGTTATGAAGGTAATGGGTGGTGTTGCACCGACATAGATGAATGCAAGACTAAAACACATAACTGCAGTCTAAAAGCATTTTGCACAAACTATGTCGGTTCATATAATTGTACTTGCCGTGAAGGATTTAAGGGTGATGGACGAACGTGCTGAGACATTGACGAGTGCAAAATGCAAACACACAGTTGTAGTGTGTATGCATCCTGTACGAACAGCATCGGTGCATTCAGCTGCAAGTGCTTTGATAGATATGAAGGTAACGGATGGGAATGCACCGACATCGACGAGTGTAGGATTGGAACTCACATGTGCCACTCTAGCGCTAGTTGTGTGAATAAGCCAGGTTTATACAGCTGCTTCTGCAAAAGAGGGTACACGGGGAATGGACTGTACTGCACAGGTAATTAAATATAAGCAGTCTCCAATGCAGGGGGGGAAGGTAACTCTATTGTTTTCCACCTAAGTTTCTTGACACACTCCGCCTGCCAGTGTGACGTCACATAGTAACGGGCAGGAGCCTCGGGTCGCTTGTGCAAATTAGCAAGGGATACGACAGTTATTTGGACGAGAGAGGTCGAGGAAAAGCTAAGAAGCTAGCAGATATCGCTATATACCGCTTGGTGTTGCTGTAATCTGCTTGTGTAAACCGTTTTCATATTTTGTGTCCGTGATTGTAAAATTTTGTTAACTTGTTTTGCGGGCCGTGTTGCGGGATCGCCATCTATTTCACCGGACCGGCAAGGTCATCAAAACTTAAATCTTTTTTTTCTCTCTCTAAAATAGGTAAGGTGTAGTCTCCAGAATAAGAGGTTCCATTCACAGATCACCCATGTTTATATTTCATCTATTCTTTTGCTAATTAAATGGGCCTAACTTCATATCATTCCTTTCGAGTGTGGGCCTCTGTTGATCTCCTGATTCTCCACCAAATTCAGTAAAGCTAGTTCGATCGATTGTCTACATCGAGTCGGCCCGTTGAACCCGAAATAATGCGAAATAGCTTTGAAATACGCGCTGAAGCTAATTTTCCATAAATGTATATTTGAATTCATGATAAATACAGCTCCACCAGATCAAGCGTCTATGGCAAAGAAAAATTGTTTTGATATGACAAAATTAATGTATCAAATCATGTGTGTCACGGTGATGCAGTGGTCAAGGAGTTGCTATAATGCACGTGCGAATAAACCGGGTTCTACTCCCGGCAACGCTGTTTTCTGTTTCTTTTCACCGATTTTTTTTTCTGTTGGTCTCTTTTTTTAACACTATTTTACCTGTTGGCTTTTTTTCTTTATTCTTACTTCTGGCCCTGCTGGTCATGCAGTTGGATGAATATATATTTTATTCTTAAGTCCGGAGTTTTATTTTGGCAAAGGGATTTCAAAAGCCCTTGAACTGCATACTGGCCAAGCTTACGACCAGACAAAAACCATAAGCTGTCAAGACATGTCCCTCCTCTGAAACAGCGGAATTTTTGTCACTGGGTTTTCCCAAAAAAAATAATTAAACGAAACCTTTTATTGGCTTTCGGGATTTAATTACAGAATTACAGGTGTATGCCTAATACAGTATCAAAATCCGCCGGTATTAAAAGCAACAAGATTCAATGCTCACAGTCTCTCACAAATATCTGTCATTTAGCTTCCTCTTTCAACGCTACAGCTAAGCGAACTTTGAGAGGAATGATATGGGGTTCCACTAGATCTGAAGAGCTGAAAATACGCACAATGTAAAGTATAATAGATCCTCCGATGAACCTCCTATTGCTGTGTCTAAACTCCTCAATCTTGCTGTGCACTGGCCCTCAAAAGTGTGACCGGTCGGTATGATTACCTGTAAAATTTGCTGGACGATAGAAAGGAATCTTTAAAATTCTTTACACCACTGGATATTTCATTCATAAAAAGTACTTAAGTCTAGTTTTCTATGACAATAGGAACCTTAAAATCTTCAAGTCCAAGAAATCGGAAAAGTACTTCCGTGATTAAATCGAAATTTTTATCCGTCTCTTCGATGAACACTTTGCTCGCCATTTTGAAAGTCACTGACGCGAGACGTGACGTCATACTGGCAGGCGGACTGTACCACAGATTTCCTTGGAGACACCTCCCCCCCCCCCCCCCCTCCCCCCGCTCCAATGTAAACTGTAGAAGCAAAGCTCAACATTGAACCCGGTGTGCCCAAGCGATGAAATTCAATAATCGATAATTTCGATTGTGATCTATATTAATAAATCAAGTGATATCGGAAATCGATAAAAATCGAACATCTAAAGAGTTGTGAATTTTCATCGATTATATTGATTACAGTAACCGTTTGATAATGATTTTAGAAACGTTTGAGCTATGCATTAGAGAAGTCTCACCATTTGTAATTTTTCTCTTCCTAAAAAGATATCTGTCGTTCAATAGCTGTTTTTCCTCTAAATGTGTCGAAAATACCAAAAATTGATTCAAAGTGTGTCGAAAACTCTCTTCGAAAAGTCTGATCAGTTGAAGCCCGCGATACGTGTACAACGCCCTCCAAATAGCCCACTATAATCAACGTGTACAGACGCGGATTCTTTGAACACAGTTTCTTGAAAATACCGACTCCTACAAATAACAAGAGATCCGGCCACTTTCCCTGTTTTTCTGCGATGTACAGACTAAACTATAACAAAGAACTTCATAAACTGGTGTCCACCTCTCTCAAAGTTGATAAAGTCTTTATAATCCATATTGGTTTCATCAATCGATATTAATCGATTAATTTTTATCGATTATATTGATTAGTTTCTGATGATCAATTTTCATGTATTGGGCACCCCGGGAATTGAATCATTAGTACATCCTCCACGTAGGAATTTAATAAGAAACCAGATCTTTACCATAAGCTTTCTCATGACAGGTCTGACATGAAATATCGAAGGTCGACTCTTGAACACGTTTGTTTCGATGCCTTAAAATACCTAAAATGGCAATAGACAAATCTGACTACACAGGAAGCTGTCACCCGTTTTCGGGTCTTCCTGTTACACTGACAGAGAGGTCAGTTTTAGTTGAGCTTTAAAATATCTGAGAGAAAGGTTCACTTTTAAGGGAATTTGGACTCCCACCAAAAAGCCGTCTGTGTAAATACATGGGGATCGTATCGCTGTTCCTGTTCTAAAGGGTATGGTGGAAATGGTCATGTCTGTAAAGGTGAGGGATTCTGTCATGTCCGACAAAGTATAGCTCCCGGGGATGGAGGCGTCCCCTGGGAATTCTTAGTAGAGCTGTGTCTTTTAGTTCTCCAAATCCTGTCCCTATTTTAGACCGAAACATACCATTTTTTCTCACCAGTTTTCAGACCTGGCTTCTGAAAGTTGTAATTATTAGTCTTTGAACAGATTACGTTGTCTAGGTAAAGTCACCATATTTCTAATTATGTAAGTTAAGGCCTTTTGTAGAAGACAGACACTGGCTGTTCTTCTCTTTTAAAATGCACTTGGAGCTAAAACGAGAAATACTTTTATGCGCCCCAGTGATTCCCTTGAAAATCTATACTCGAATTCAGGCAATAAATAAATTGGCAAAACCTATACTCGTTTTCAGACAAAAGGGGCGGTACATACACTCTGCCTATATTGCTAATGTACAAGGCTTTTAATTAGTTGTAGGTCTAACTCTTCGCATTCCTGGTATTACCGGGACTGCAGTCTTATGGGTCTTAAAAATACTTAAGCCGGCTAATCAGCTTCACATGAAAAAAAATAGCCTTTTATAGTTGTCGCTTTTGCTAACACTGGGTTGTAACCCAACAGCAAAAATATACAAAATTGGGTGTTGGGTGTTGCTAATGGAGATTTAAATATTTTCATGACTTACTACTAACTGTGCATCTTTTATTTACTTTTTTTTCTTCTCGCTTTTTAGTTTCTTCTACCAGCAGCATACTACCAACCAGCTTTCCTCCTGCAGTCATGCTTACCGTTTCTTATGTGAGCTTAATTTACATTTGAGGACAACTGCAGCGATTTTGAGGCAATTATACCCGTTCTATGAGTCATCAACTTCATTGCTGATACTGGACCACGCCCCTTATACCGTTCACGAAGGATTTTGCCGGAGAAAGGGTTTGATATTTGCCCGAGTAGAGTAAAGTTTCGCATTCAGGAGATTGCCGCAGACGAGTGCTAAGAAAGTCATTGTTTGCCTCATATATCAAAGAAAACCAATAAAAATGCCTGGACACGTAAAATTAAATTTTGACAAAAAGGTATGTGTTCAAAGCAGATCATCTGAACTTCGCCAATCTAACAATCTCAAATTTGAGTGTATATATTTTGCCGTAATACTTTAATAAAGATATGTTGAACGTTACCATTAGAAGCCAAAAATATTCTATAATCAGTGGATATATTTCTCTCTATTTTAGTTAATAATACTGGGAAAAAAAGATTAAACTAGTCTATACAATACGCAATAAAGAATATGAACTCTCTCAAACCACCTGACACACCTATTAAACCTATAATCCTGCAAATGTTATATTTAAAAACCAATACGTAAATGCCTAATATAGTTACAACAAACCACCCATGCTCACATGATCAGTTCTTAAATGTCTATTTTTTTCTAAAACACTAAGAAAAGTTGAGAAATAATAATATCAATTTAACTATATACTCAAAACACGGCAACCATAAATGTAACCTTAGAAAATGATGCGCAATGGTCACTGTATGAGTTTTATTATACCGCAAATATGGCTCCTGATTTTTTTGCGAAACCTAATACTCGGGAAATTAGGTGATAACAAAGTACCTTATTACAGGAGTTTAGAGAGTGAAGACCGCGTTGATAGAAAAACAGAGCACAAAATTAATGAAGGAGCATGGGACGAGAACGATGGAACGCCCATTTTGTCAGACCAATTACAGATAGTGTGGTTGGTTGATTCTACTTCTTCTGACTTGCTTTATCTTCTATACCTCACCATCTACCCTCTTTTCCCTCCGAGTTCCATTTAATGCTGCCCCTCGCTATCTGGACTCTCAGACGGCAGAGAACTATTTTAGAAAAATCCGTATCCAGTGAATCAGTAAAAACAAGACCATTGTGTTATCTGCTGGAATTAGAGACTTATCAAGCGTATAACACTATGAAGTCTAAGTTAACGCAGATTTCCATTTTATCATAATATTCTTAAAAATCACAAAATGTTCCTGTCAAACCAGACAGGTAATAAAGGTCTTTAACTCAAATTCTGAAAATTACTCGTGTTGGTTAAAGTGTCAATCAGTTTTGATTTAAAGAAAAGCATTCTACAATGCATACAAATCGTTCACTTACCGATAAAATCCAGAAAGCTGAAGAAGATGGCATATTTTCCCGGGGGATCTTTCTGGATTTCTCAAAGTCTTTCAGTCGACCAAAACATATTAATTAAAAATCTACAACAAACTAAAGATACATACGCTCAGACAAATGACATATGCGCTATTTTTTACAACACTCTTTTGATCAAAATTTTACTTCCCTACCACAATTCGCACTTCTTTAAGTACATTCTTTAGAAAACCATGTATTATATACGCTCCCACATGTTCTAACTTTCTCAAAGAACTCGCACGAAACTTTTCGGGCCCGAAATCACATTTAAAATAGGGAGAGCAAACTTATCGTGCACATTTCAAACGCCTACAGAGTAACCTTTGGTACAAAAAAATATTCCATCATGCAGTTAATCAGACATCTTTGATGTCTGTCACAAGTGCGCAAAAAGGTACTTTTCACAACCGTTACCATTTTATGAACATTTGAACGGTATTTGCCAAAAACGCGACAGCGAAGTCAACTTTAATGTCAGGACTTCACTCCGTTCTCAGTTGCCACTCTGATATTATTATGTCGTTTAATCTCTAAAGACATCCTTAACGGTGATGGGACCGAAATTTCAGCCAAAAACGCAAGTAACATGATTACTCAGCTACAAGCCTAACGTTGTAGGCGTCAGTGCCAAAGAAAGTAAAAGCCAAGAAGAACTGTACTTTTCTGTTTATAAAGTGAGAGCTCGTGAGCTGAGTCTCGCAAAGGTCAGCTCGAAAACTCACTTCCAGTTCCCCATTGATTCTTATTGTTCCAACCTTAAGCCCAGTTTGAACGATGAGGCCGGTGAGAGGACGAAGTTGTTTGGTGTACTTACCATCCATAAAACGCTTCATCCTAACGTACTTAAAGTCAGGAATCTTGTCATCAAGATACACCAAATGGCCCATACCTTTTCCCTGCTTTCCGAGCCAGACGACTGGTCTGTCAGGATGTCGGCATCGTCCAACATCAGGACGATTGATAGCCCTGATAGCGGATACAAGGTCATCTTTCGCACTCTTCATTATTTCACTGTAGCTGAAGGAACCACCTTCGAGCAAGTGTAAGAAAGCAATTATGTACTTGTACAAATAAGAGCGCACAGACTTTTCATTTGAGCACCAGTTAAAAATCTTGCTTTCGGATTCTGGAAGGGAAACCGGAATAAACGGAGCAAGTCTCACCCACAAACGCATAGTCTGCTCTACATTTGAATCATATCTTAGTGCTTCGTTCAACAACTCAATCAGTTCACCGGCGACCACAGAAAGAGGATGTCCCTGTTCCCTGCACATGTCCATTCTCATGACCACAATCTGTCGATTAATTGATCCTCTACTAGCTCTTCCGCTGGTTTGCAGGTGGTACAGCAATTCCAAAGTTTCACGGACCTGTGCTGGTGAGAAATCTTTGTGACCGAGGCAGGCAAGACGAGCGCGCCAAATAGCATACTGATCGCTGTCTGGAACACACTCAAGGGTGTTAGAGGTATTGGAAATTGCATCAATGATAAAAGGGTGGGCAGCATTGGATTTGACATACTCACGAAAGTTCCCAGTTTTGCGTTCAATGTACTCAAACACTTTACACATCATTCGGACTTCTGGGATGTAGCCATCAACAAAATCTGGTGCGATGCTTACCGCCCGCCTAAAATTCTCCACTCCTTCCACAGCCATTTCTATAATGGTTTCTAGTTCGGCACCGTGCTCTACCAGATAGTTTACTTGCCGACTATACACCACACCTTTCATTTGAGCAAACTGTCCCCTCACTAATCGGGAATAGTTTTGGGAACAAAAGATACCTTCATCGGTGTACTTGATCGCCATAGAAATCCCAGTTAATTTCTTCTTTATACTGTAGTATCGGCCCAAGTGCACCTTGAAAAATGGGTTGTCTGGGAAAAGGGAAATTGCTTTTTCAAATAACTTGATGGCATCTTCTTCAATAGAAACATCGGTAATAAGCTGCGAGAAGGAGACGTACTGATGACTAGAATCGTCGGTGATACGACTGACCAACACGTCGCTAACGACAGACTCAGACATGTACTCAAAGAATTCAAGCGCCTTCTCTGCGAGCTGATTTTGCCAATTGTCAGGGTGCACAGGAGGTAAACCCTTTAACCGAGTCATAGTCAGCAGCTGACGGATCATTTCGAATGCAATGAGATCATGCCTCGGCCTCCACTTGTCATCCTCTTCCAATAGCAGTTCCATGGACAATTCGGTAAGAACTCGCTCTAGGGAAATCACCTCTCTACGGGGTGCTTGAAGCAGCACGGCAAATTCGTTGGCTGAAAGTGAATTGTGGCCATAATGGTAAGCCATTGCCAAGAAGAGAAGTATCTTTTCTTGTCTTGAGTCAAGGTTTTGAAGGCATTCTATCACAAATGGTTCTAAACCTGTAAACCTGTCTTCAAAGGTCGTCAGTGCGTAAAAAAATGGTATTTGCAGCTGTCTTTGACCATTGTGAAGGAGTGAGTTAAGGCTGCCCAGTTTATTCTTCCTTTGTTCGGAATAAACCCTTACGAACTGATGACGTTCTTGAAACTCAAGGATATCTGCGAGGCGAAATGGCACAGTCTTCTCAGTCCTTCCAAAACCACACGAAGAATTCATTCCTTTCTTCTGGCTTTGATGAACCACTTCCAAGACCACACAAGGAATTCTCTCATTCGACAAAATGTTATACAAGGTGTCTATATCGAACTCGTCACCTTGCAACTGCTTGCAGTCGGCAAGGATGACTACAGGTAATTTGCAAAATTCTGCTACGACTTTGATCGCTTGAGCTACTTCTGGATGACAGACAGACTTTAGAGAAACGCACGGGAATCTCTCGTGGTAGTCAAAAAGAATCTTTCGAGCAGACGTAGAACCGCCTGCTCCTCTTTGGTGTGGCATCTTAAGTCTTAGTGTCCCTGTTCCCAACAGTAGTTCATCAACTTTGTCTTTAAGTGCTTTCCAGTTGGAGCGTTCAATAGCATACCCCATTTGAAGAGCATACCAAGAAATCAAACCACCACGGTAGAAATGCAAGGCATCATCGGTTTCAAATTGTGGTGTGCTTCCGACTGATTGAAAAAGTACCTCCATTTCCGCTACAACCCAACGCGAAGAAGGAGGCAGTTCCTTAAAGGTGACGTTTTGAGGTTCATCTGGGTCAGCTACGGGGAGAGAAAAGTCCTGATCCCCATGAATAAATGGTGATGAGCTAACACACTGACAAAGTGCGTTACAAACGTCCTCGAGGCCGATTCTTTGCACTTCTACTCCCCAGTCCTCAGCGATGTCCTCCAGATGAGGGCTTACGTTATCCCCAGTGGACACAGCAACAAGTTTTACTTGGTTATAAAGGGACGTCCCTTGAGCAACAGTTAATATCTTTGATAAGCTCTTGCACAATGCTTCTGTTTCCTTCAACGATTTCCAGAGTACCGTGAATGTGATAGGAACTTGATAGTTTTTACCGAGAGCGACGAAAAAATCTCTCATCCACTCAAGGTTCCCTTTTATACTTCTGCTGCTTTCTGGTATACCTTCCAACAGAACCCATGGAATACCAGTGAGAGATCCAACAAGGAATTTCTTACGATCTTCGTCAGGAGATGTTGGTGGAAGGATTCTGCAGATTTTCATACCCATGCTCTCACAAAAGCTCTCGCAGCTGGCAAGGTAGCCAGTCTTGACACTCTTAACATCAAAATCAAAGACGGCTGCCCATGGCACCTGGCCAAAATAATGTATAAAAGGTGATTCATTGACATTTTCGGGAGAAAGAAATAAGACATGTTTGCGCCGTTTACTAAGTAAATCCACTTGGTCCTGCACAAGCCTTAAAGCTGAATCAGAGCATTGAGAGGGAAGTGTGTACTGCTTGTAGGCTGAAGGGGATAACACAGTGAAAAGACCAGAGTCGCTCAGGTGTTTGAAAAGCTTATGAGAAGTTGAATCCCACGTATAGTTCGAATTCCACTTGTCCCTTAGAGACTCTGCTAAAGCAAAAGCCTTTTCACGGTCATCAAAAATTTCATCAATGGCATCTGACCATGCTTCTACACAATCTGCGTCATATCCAGCCGAGCACACTAGCTTCAAAAAATGTGTGCCAAACTCCTTTTGGAGGAATCTTGCAATACCACTTTCAGAAGAGATTAAGATAGGGACTTTTGCAGCGATAGCGTCTAGAGCGACCATGCCAAATCCATCTGATGGAAATGGTATCATTACCAGGGAAACACCACGTATTTCAACACCAACCGTTTCCTGGCTCACGTCAAGTGGCTTCACCTTAATTCGAAAGGTGCGAAGACCAGGGTTTACCTCTTCAGTTAAGCCACAAACCTTTTCCCTGTCAGTACCCACCACCGTTAAATGGATAGAATTCTTTTTGCTACAAGTTGCAATGGCATCCGTAACTAATTTAAGTCCACCGACTGCTGGATTATTCATATCTCCCAAAATGAGGGACCTACACTGTGGCGTCATTATCTGATTCCGAGGGGCAACATTTGGCAATCCAGGGATTATAGTGAAAACCCAATGATTAAGAATCCCTTCCCACTGCTCCACCACCAGTGGGCCTACGCCAGCTACAAAGTCTGCACGAAGTGCCAGTTCTTTCTCTGTTTCTTCTTGTCTTTCAAAAAGTAAGTCTTCGTGGCAACCTGGGTAATCACCTGGCAAATTGTGAATTATGTGAAGACGTCTGCAGTTCATACGTTTTGCTTGAATCGCCGCAGCAGTTCCAGAGACCATCCCATGGCCAACCACCAAATCTGCATTAAAGGGGAAATCGCTATGAAGGCGAAGAAGCTCTTTATCCCCTTGGGCAATCCCAGGCTGGGATGTAGCCTTGATGAGATTTACACCATCCCTTGTTGCTGCACTTGTTTCCTGGTCTGTAGCGTCAAGAACCAAACAAGCAACATGTACTTCTCCATTCCTGGCAAAACTCCGGCAAAGCTGTCTGTTTAATCTACTTTCACTACGATGCCAACAAGACCATCGGTCACATATTAGAAGAATCCTCCGCGGATATGAATCACCTAAACAGTTGAACGGGAATATCAGTTAAATTTCAACATCGATTCCTTGAATTACAAGCGATATCCGCTAGGAAATTGGGAATAATGTAGCGCATAAGGCGTTCAAAAGAAAGGGGTAGTAATTTTGAACGCTCTCTCCCTTTACAACACCTTGTACGTTGGTTACGAATAACACAATTACGGTGTCAAGCTCCCAAGAAAATTGCAAACTTCACGCGAAGTCCTCAACTATGGCACGAATTAAGTTCGCAACTCCATTTAGTTAATCAGCAGACGTCTTCAGAGGAATTGCTTGTCCTCGAACCACACATGACTTAATCACACTACAATCGAATAAATAATATTTTTCGGTATCTATATATATATATTTTTTTGTACACAGAATGGACAAAACTTACAGCTTGCCACATTGGCAGTAGGGTTTAACCGAAGGAGTAGTGGACGTCGTGACTAACTAGTAACAGGGAGACGCCGGATTGATTCCTGCTTGGGACAAAATGGTGTTCTTTGCGAACTTTATAATCTAGCGCAGTAAAGTACTGCGAATTAAATTGGCCGTGTTTTTCCTTAAAGGAAAGAACTTATCATCAAGCAAAACAACACTTGAATGAGTAATATTTGCACAAAAACCCGAAAGAAGGGGAAATTTTCGCATGAAAATCACACAAGTTGATATATATAGTGAAACCTGAACTTCTGTGAAGTTATATATATATATATATATATATATAAATTCGTTTTTTGAGTAGAACGTATTATATATATATATATATATCTTCAGAGAAGTTCAGGTTTCACGAGTAATCATCATTTTATTGCTACAGAACTGTTTCGTATGGTGCAAGGACCACACTCATCAGGCAATTTTGACGACTGAACTGTTGGAATTGGAAGGCTAGCAGCTAAATGCGAAAATTTAAATGGTTGCTATGGTAGATGCGTTACATTCATATATATATATATATCTGTCTGAATTTGTGAAAACGTGGCTAAAGAAATTTCAAGTACATTTTAACTATTTGACATCTAAGTGGAATAGGAAGCAGTTCAAAGTCACTAGCTGAAGCTAAACAATGAGAGCATTATTGCTGGCAATAGAACGTAAAGTTTTTTCGCAGAAGTAACAGGATTTTGCGATGAAATAAACAACATTTTGAAAGGTCCAGAAATTGTAATCTTTTAGCCAGTCAAACCGTGAGGCCACAGCTCAGTGTCGGCCGAACACAGATTAAGAATCCACAATCTTTGAGCGCAGAATAGGCTTTCTAAGACAAAATCACCTAAAGTAAAGACTCACGAAGCCTTTTTATGCTTGACACAAAGTATTCTCAACCGCACATAACTGAGATTTGTCTGTCAACACTTTCGGTAAATCACACAATAAATGACTTTGGCGGCAATCAAACACTTCCCAAAACCACTCATAATACTTCCACACTTAACACGGGCGAAACATCGTCAAATTACGCCGTAAATCTCTCGCTTTCCCCACATAAATCGTCACATGGAACTTTTCTAGACTCACTGACAATCGATTTATTCAAGATCCCTGATGTAAACCAGCGGTTGAAAAGGACACATATGGCCCCCGCCTTCCACACAATTTTTTACTAAGTCTTTGGCCTGCTCAGAAATCAGCATGAATTTCCATCTTGCCTAATAGATTTCAGTCCTAGAACCTACTTTGTGAGGCCAAAGACTTGTTACTGCCAACAACAAAGCTCGCAATATCCACTCTTTCCGTCTACAAGCCCGGGATCAGTCTTTCACCCGTGTAGCCCGAAATGAGACGAAATACCAGAAGATATTGGACGCAGCAGACTTTGCCAGACGTGAGAATTATTCCTTCATAAGGCTTAATGATGCCTTCCGGAAAACTTTGCTCAAAGCAGCCAAAAAAAACTCTAAGACAACCCACTGTGAGAGCCGAGTTCAGTCTAATACGCGCGCTGATTTCAAACTGACATACAGAGAGTATTATGGGAAGTTATGAAAAACATTTTTTCTTGGTCTTTGGGGGGAGGGGGGGGGGAGAGAGAGAGGGTAATAGGTTAATAGCCAGTGAGAAACTCATCAAAGTCTATGTACTGTCGCCTAGCCGTTACCGATTAAATGAATAAAAAGTAACTGCGAAAAAAAAAAAAAACTGCTCTGCTACGAGACTCCGTCAGAGGTTATATAAGAGAGATTTCTGTAGCCACGTTTTTGCAAATCCAGACAGATATATACACCTAATTTCAATAACGTTGTCATAGCAAAAAGCAAAAAACAAAAAGCAAAAAGCCAAATAGGAATTAATTAGCCATGTGATTTACATTTGCGTATTTTAATAATTTAACAATATTTAAGAAGTCACTCACAATAACAAGAGATAATTCTGTAATTCCGCGCTATAAGATAGACAGGCGCCAATGTCATTTTAGAGCTAACATTCTCCATCAAAAGAAGTCGCACAATTCAAAAAAGAAAAAGGCAAATTGACGCGAGCAATGTAATGTCTGAGTTGTCGCACTTTCAGTCGCCAATCTATGATGTCCTGACAAACGAAGCTTGGTTTGTGGCGCGGGTGAGGAGGTGGCGGAGGACCCCTAACCCTCTCCGCCCCTGATTTGCTGCTTGAAAATTGTGATCAGATTGTGTTGTGCACTGCAAACCATACGCAGACTGGCTTTTCTATTTAGCACTAAACTAAAAGACGCGTCGCGTTCGTGGAATTTACCCCAGGCCATATTTATTGAAAAAAAAAATGGAGCCATTATTTCTTTAATAGTTATTCGATGTACGTTTGCAATTCCAGCACTTTTGAAATTCGCTAGATGAATCACCCTCGAATTGCATTAGAATGACACCAAGAAACTGATGCAAATGATTTCTCTCATATTACGTGATTAATATTCAGCTATATGCGTGTGTGTTGTGAATGTTGCAAGCTATGATAATTACATGCAAATTTATTCTTATTTGACTTTTTGCTTTTTTCTATGACAACCTTACTGCAATTAGGTGTATATAACTATAACTTCACAGAAGTTCAGGTTTCACGAGTAATCATTTTTCTTTCTTTTTTGGAATAACAGAAAAAATAGTTAAAATAATAGGTTACATAATGCATTCAACTTACTTAACGGAGTTGTTGAAAAATCCGATAAAGGAATGTGGCGAGCCTCAGCTTTGTCGAGTACAACGTGTTCCTGAATAAATACCAAGGTCAAAAGTAGAATAAGCCAAGTATCAAGTCAACTCACAGAAGTAACAACGAAAAAACAACACTGAGGCAGTCAGGATGCATGATACAAATCAGCTGGAATTTTCCATTTTCTGACCATAAAGCGGGCTGTTTGAATTTCTCATGGTCTCGGTAAGGTGGCATTTCAGAATCAAGGGTTGAGGGTTTGAGCCTTTCCTACCACTGTGAAAGGTTTGAACCCAGGAGTCATTTCATGAGTTGGTTGAGCATGAGCGTCCGAGTGAACGTAGTCCTGAATAGGACTGTTGTTGACAGTTACCGATGTTTCTACAATCTGTGCGGTACTCATCTTCACTGTCAAAGTGAGTTGTATCACGTCCGTTGATGGTATTAAACTTTGGTTATTGACCTGATTGGTCAATTAAGTCACGATGTTATTGGTCGTTTGTCAGTCAAGCCGTGGTCTTATTGGTTATGAAGACTCGTTATGTCATTGGCGCGTTTCAATCCGTCAATTGTCACGGTTTAACTGTCGTATATTGTAAGTCGAATTGTCGGTTGTCCACTCATTCTCTCATAGTTAGTTTTTCTGGAGTCTTTTTCAAACACAAGAAATACAATACCTCAGCAGTCCTGTCCTGTCCTGGAACATAAGGAACTGCTTCTAACACCTGAGAGTCCTCTTCGGCTACTACATCACTTTCCAGCGAACCTGCAATGTCTGTACTCGAAGGCAACCCAGAATCTTCACTGATTACATACATACAGCCGGACTCTGCTTTGTCGTGAACAGTCCTATCCTGATTGAAGTTCATGGACAAACATAAAATAGTAAGAACCTTATAAAGACAACTCACAGAATCACCTCATCCTCCTAGTTTAAGTTACGGCAACTCAAAAAAGCAGGATGAAGGATTCGTTAAATTTCAAATATTCCACCTAAGGACCGTAAAGCAAGCTATTTTTGGCGTTTATCTGGTCTACGCAAATATTTATAAACCGCGTTGACTTTTGGCCACATGCATCACCCATAATCTTCTGTTCCGTCACATTGGCGAATTAAAAGCTTTCTGTTCCAGGAATATGGACACATAACCAAAAATACCTCAGTTTCGGGAGCAAAAGGAACGTTTTCCATCATCTGCGAGTCCTCTTGGGCAGTTTTTGGGTGCATTTCCCATGAGATAGCTTTATTCACAGGCAAATGAAGAT
Organism: Porites divaricata; assembly: GCA_038088405.1. Taxonomy (NCBI): domain Eukaryota; kingdom Metazoa; phylum Cnidaria; class Anthozoa; order Scleractinia; family Poritidae; genus Porites; species Porites divaricata. Next base: position 41,717,959 of record JBBMOI010000002.1, on the reverse strand, counting down.
CTTCATCCTCTGCTTTCCTTATCGCGTCGTTTCTATCCTGGGTGAACTCTGCGCCTGGCAATGCGTCTTCAGCTGCAACGTCTTTTCCAATATCTTCTTTGAGAGGCAATGACGACTGAGTAGTGCTGCTGTTAAAGAACTACAGTAACTCAGTGAAGAGTTACATGGTAACTAGCTAACGACTTTACAGAGATAACTTCAGCTAATTTTAAACTACAATTAAAATTCACGTTTGAATTTCGCTGTTTTTAACCCTCAGGTCACACAAGTGTAGTATAAATAATGTGGGCCTTATCCAGTTTCCTAGTTCATAAAAAATAAGAGCAAGTGTGGCGCAAAGATGTAAAGTTACATTTTAGTCCATCACCTTTCAGAGAAAAAGCTTGAACGCATAGAGAAGTCTAAAAATACCTGATATGTTCATGGAAAATTGTTCCCCATAAGGATTTTTGGCATTATCACTCAGTGATCTTGGTGATTCAAGCAATCTGATTGGTTCGCTACCTCGGACTATGACGTTATATTCACCGCGCTAGGCGGTGAATATAAAGCAGAACAAAATCGCTGTCGTGAACTGGGTATTTTGCCAAAGTTTCATAGTAAGAAAGTTTTGAAAATACAAGAATATCCTACTGTTGATGACTTTGAAGGTAAGAACAGACATCATGGTGTTTAAACAGCGTGATTTATTGTGAAGTGGTTTACTGTAGCTGACTTTTTGTACGCTCGAAGCAATGTTTACCACTACAGAGGAAAGGGAGGCCGCTAAATGTCACTGTTTTGTGAACTCAGGATTTTCTTGCAAGTCCAATTTTGCCTATATTTAGAAGTTAATTTATGGAGAAAAAAGGAAGGCAAATATTTCCGAGAATTGTACGTGCCAGCAAGTTAACAAGACAAAGAACACTGCAGCTAAACAACGCTCACCTTGATCGTAGCCGCTGTTGACAGCAAGAAGCGACAAACAAAACTTTCTCATTTACGGTGAGTTGACAGAAACAAATAAAGTTCTACGTTTCTTCTCAGAATTGGGTAGTAATTTAAACTTTCGACGTTTTCTTTAGAACCGTTGATGCTGAAGCTTACAAAAATCGATACAAAAAGATTAAAACTATCATTTGCCATGTATGAAGATAACTGTTAAGATTCTACTATTTACGGCTTCGTGTTCACACATGAACTCACCCGTCAATCAAACTAATCGTTTTTTAAGCCTGGTTTCCATATGATCGTCCGGATCGTCCCGATCGTCCCAGTCGTCTCAAAAAATGTTCAGACGATCGGGACGATCGCAAACGACTCGGACGACTCAGACGACCTCGATCGCTTGGATAGCGTTGAGTTCTATCCGGACGATCGGGACGATCATGTAAATTTTGAAGCGATCATATGGAAACCCTCTCAGACGACTGAGACGATCGGAACGATCGAAAGCTATCCCAGAAGTCATCACTTTTACTCCAATAATCGAGAATAAATTCGGACCGGATGGCGCGGAAGCCGAAAAATAATACAGAAAAGCTCGCAGCTCGTATGTGGGTTATTTTAAATTAGAGAAAGTCCGTGACATCAAGATTTCGAAGTTTTCTAGCTTCTCGATGCCGCAAAATCAAGAGGAAAAGCAGATACCAAGGTACGAAGTTCGCTTTACGAATAAAAATCATCCATTTATGTGGCTTGTTTGCAAAACACGCGCAAAAATTCTATTGTCTAACCCAAAGACATCGCTGACGACCCCGCGTCTCTTGCCTTTGAGGCGATCGAAACGATCATATGGAAACTACCAATCGCCCCAGTCGTCCGGATCGTCTCGAAATATTTTGAAACGACTGGGGCGATCGGGACGATCCAGACGATCATATGGAAACCAGGCTTTAATGGTTCCCTTTCTGATTCTGTTAAGATCACTTCGTGTGAATATACTAAAACAATTATTCACCTGAGGCTCAGTTAATATTGTTGAATAATCCCCTCGACTTCGTCTCAGGGATTATTCAACAATATTAACTTCGCCTTCGGCGAATAATTGTTAAGTACTGAGGCCTTGTAGAAGTTATAACCATGTATGGCTTGCAATATTGGAGCGCTTAAAGAAACGAAGAACGGGCATTTCAGGCATTTTTGAAACTACCGTAAACCCCCTTTATAGTGGACACCGTAGGGACTTCGAGTTAGTGTCCTCATTAGCAAAAGTCCGAAATAGCGAGAGTTTATTTCAGTCAAACGTCTGTAATTTGGGATTTAGCAGCTGTCCGTATTATCGGGGTGTCCGTTATGGCGAGGTGTCCGCAAGGCGAGAGTTGACTGTATTCCTGTTTTGCCAATATATTTAGCAAGGCAGTGAACTGTCTAAGACGGCAATTCAAAGATTAAACTGCTCCTGGGGAATTCGCCTCCACAATTTCCTCTTGTCCTGCATTACCTGCAAACTGGGCTCAACTCGTTGTCCTCTCTTGGTGTCAATTCCTTTTCTTCTGAGTTACCTGAAATCAGGCAAAAATAATTGCAAACCCATCATAGCCTGATTTGCAGGAAAAAGAATACAGTGGAAGCTCTCGTGAGCGGACAAGTTTGGAACGCGAAAAAAGGTCTTCGCAACTCAGGAGCTGTCCGCTCACGGGAATGTAAAAATAAAGAGCTTGTATGGGAGTGTGCGAGTGTCCGTTAGGAGAACTTTCATTATATGTTATAGTAATCGGGCAAGTTATTTCAAATCGACCGAACGTATAGTAAGAGGACGATTTGAATTATGAGCCTACCCAGTCCCTGAATAGTACGACAAGAGGACGTCTTACCAAGTAATTGTGTCGATATAAAATGCGAGAATCTAAGCATTGGAATATTCAATAAAAGTGCAAAGTTCTTATTATATCAGCTTACAGCTTCAAAGCAAAAACATGGCTCAGAACTGTTAGAGAAACTATCGAAATATGGACCTCCAAATGCATGGATAATTTTGAATACATTTTTATTCTAAAGTTAAATGTGTGAAACTGAAGCTCAAAACCTTGCTCACTGGATTTTTTTTTTGGTTTTGATTTGCTGCTAGCTAATTTCTTACACCTTACTGACTTGCACCATCTGATGCTCGATTTTCATTGGCTGTTCAACAGTCGGATTTAACCTGTCCGATTACAAGCAGATTCTAATCGGACAGATAAAATTGGAAAGTTCTGGAGCTGCATAAGCCGGATTAAGCAATAAACAAAGGCTGCTTAGAACCGATCAGATTCGATATTTTTTTATTGACACATTCGATTTTGTAGAGACAACATCCGCACAAAAAGAAATGATCGGTACTGCATACCCGTGCAGACGACATTACAAATGCAACATAAAATTTACTGAATGCAGGTTCATAGCATCTGGAAATGGAGCAGGTGTAACCCTGCCAAGCAACCACGCCTCGTGGAGCGTGCAGGGATGGCGCAACCTCGTTCCCAGGTTCTCTCTCCTACCCGTCGAGAGACCCTGGTTGGGTCTGGTCACGTGTCTCCCAGAATCTGGGAGATTACAAACAAACGACTTGGGGGAGGGGTGGATAAGTGTGAGATTTGTCTCTACAAAGCGTAGACGTCGAGATCAGTGGAAAATGCGTATCCGACCTTGTCCAAAGGGTCCTATTTTTTTATAGTTCCCGGACTAGTCAAGACAAAACCTCGAACGCCGAATCCTTTGACAGCGAAAGCGTAACTTCCTGCAGAATATCTGGATGTTTATCGGATTTTGCAAAGGAAATCACGGATTCACCACTTGTACTGTCAAAAATATTTTAGGCGGTTGTATTCATACCGAAACGCAGTAGGCTTAAATTGCCATTTCTATGTTATGGAGGCCACCTTTAGAAAGCAAAGGTACAGTCGCGGGACATAAGAATTCGTCACTTTCAAAATGGCGGCGTTTGTTTACATTTTACGCGCGCTAGTTTTAACACCGTTTTCAGCAAATCTAACTTTAAAATCACCTTAATATTTAGTAAGATGACCCTTCATTTTAATTACATTGTCTAGGCGATCAGGTATGGACTGGTAAAGGTTTCTTATATAATCCAATTCGATGTTCCGCCACACGCTCTGGATTTCACGCAGAAGATCATTTTTGGTAGCGATAGCTACCGCGGACTTTTGTAGCTCTCTCTTCATGTAGAGCCAGATATTTTCTATTATATTTAAATCTGGTGATTGTGCTGGCCATTCCATTGAGGTTACTTCGTTTTGATCTTTATAATTTTCTACAGTGTGGGCTCTGTGAACAGGCGCATTGTCATCCATGAACAAGTATTCTTTTCCTTCAAAATACCAGACAACTACTGGCCATAAGTTCTTGTCTAGGATGTCAATGTACTTGGCAGAGTTGATGTTGCCTTCAACTGCAGTCAGAGATCCAACACCATCATAACAAATACATCCCCAGATCATCAAACTTATCTTCCGTTCAGAGCGAGAACAAACAAGATGTGGGTTGTACTTTTCGTCGTCTTTTCGCCAAATGTAAACACGGTTGTTTGTACCGAGCACGATCTGACTTTCATCTGAAAATATTACTTTTTTCCAATAGTTGTCTACCGTCCGACTTCTTCGCTGTTTACACCACTTCACTCGCTTTTTTCGATTCACTTCCCGAACCACCATTTTCTTTTTCGCTAACCTTCTTTTATATCCTTCCGAATGCAACTCCCTTTGCACGGTTTTCTGGCTGAAAGTCTTTGTTTTGCACTCGTTTAGCTTTGCAGTAATGTCCTGCAAGGTAAGTCGTCTGTTACTTTTAACCAAACGCTTTAAAGCATTTGTCTCTATTTGTGAAGCTCCTTTTCCTGCCACTTCGCGTCAAAGTCTCCACTGTGCCAGTACTTCGGTACTTGCTTAGAACGCTCGTGATAGTCGTTCTTGGAATGTTCAACATTCTCGACAGTTCCGCTTTGTTTTGCACGGATTCCGACAGAGTAATAATTAATTCTTTCGTCTCTGTGGACAGTTCAGCTCCTTTTCGACTCATGAGAGCTGAAAATAAATTCTCAGAAGCAAAACAAAAAAAAGATGACTATTTTTTAGCGCCCTAACCTTGAACTTAATGTTGAATGACTGAATAAGCGAGGTGTCAAAACACAAACAGCTCTTATTTTTTTTCCTTTCGGGAACTTTGCATTTTCTTTCGTGCTCTTGGTCGGATGTTTGTTTGTTTCTCTTTCTGCTAATTTTTCCCGCCTTTATTGACCAAACGCGCGCCCTGCATCCATTTTTCCTGTTGACAGTGTGCACAACGGGGGTAAAAATTTCGCGCATTTTTTTGAAAGTGACGAATACTTATGTCCCTTGACTGTATGTATTTTCAAAACTATGATTATGCAGTTCGAAGGGGGGCCAAAAAGATGCATCAAGCGTTGAACCATATACAAGAAACCCTTTCGCTTTGGAAGGTTATCACTGGGTTATGTTGTCTGTTTTGTCTCTGTTTATACTATTTCCTGTTATCTTCAGTGTCGCATTTGGTCATCCTTTGCTTATGCACGTACTATATTATTATTTTTTTTTTACCTCTATTTACCACTAAAAGCGATACGTTTTTTCTGTTGCCGCATCATACAAAAGCTTAGGGGTAGGAGAAAGCTGACATTTCAGACTACAGCTTTCCGTTAAGTCATTAGAGCTAAAATATTATTTTGACCGTGAATGTAAAATGAATCCTCTGCTCTCAACGTAACTGCTTTGTTTTGTCACCGCTAATGGTTTAGGTTTTACACGTACTGATTCGGGCCGATTACCAGCCGCTGTCACCGACAAACATTGATTCTTTCAATGCAAGTTCAACGAACAGGGATTTTCCCTTCAATGCGGATAAACACACGCTTGTGTCTTACTCAGGATCGTAGATCTTAGTATCTAATTTTTGTCATCGGTTTAACTGCGATAACACGAGTTTTTTATTTCTCCGCTGGTAATTCGCTTGTTTATCTGTGATAGCTCTGTTTAGGCAGAAATTTCCCGAATTTCAGTTATAGTTAGAGGCTTAGCAAATCTGTCTTGCCCTTTCGATCATTGCGTGAACGGTGAAAACGAACCATACAAAAAAATTGAGAGACAAAGGACTCCTCCCTCGGAATTAATTTTGTTCTGGGACCACGTGACCAAACCCAACCAGGGTCTCTCTCTCTCGCTCCGTAGGGACGGGTAAGAGAGAACCCTGGGAACGAGGTTGGGGATGGCGCAGTGGTGATAGCAAATGGTCAATAGGACTCGGCCCCCAACCAACGTTGCCCTGCGTTCGTACATGTATCTTGGAGGTGACGCCATATGTGCGTTTTTGTTGTTGGTTGCCTTCTTTGCACCGAGAGATTTGTTACTTGGAATACATTTCTAAAAGCTGGAATCAGAAAACCCAGAATCCCGGCCTAGAATGTGGTGGTCAAAAGTCTACCTCATGGATATACTACAGACTAAAAATCATAAACAGTAGAAGCCCGGTTAAACTCGAACTCGGATAACACGAACTTCCCGCTAACTCGAACGTCAGCGAAATCCTATTTACCTTGAATTTCAACCCACTTTTAAGTCATTCTTGCTCGGACAACTCGGATTCTCCGCTAAGCCAACAATACTTCCTTTCCTTGATTAAAATTTCACTGAAATTTACCCTGATAACTCGAATTCTGGTTCTGGTTACCCCACTCGGATGCATCCGCTTGTTCTTCGCGCTGTATAATCGTTAAAAGAACTAAAAGTAACCCTACAATTTGATTTAATTGGTGCAACCATGTTACCGATTCTGATGAAATAAGTAAAATTTGTACTGTACTCTACCCTGAAGGTCCGAAAAATCAGTAACTATCAATTGATAAGAAGGAAAATCACCCTTGAATATTCGATCTATCCCGATGACTCGAACCTCTGTTAACTCGAACAGTTTTTCGTTTCCCTTCAGAGTTCGAATTACGGGGGTTCTACTATATATCTATTTATAGTCGTTTATTAATATACAGTAGAACCTCGATAACTCGAACTCGGATAACTCGAATTCCCCGCTAACTCGAACAAAATTTCCTTTCCCTTGATCACCGTCTCACTGAGATTTACCCCGCTAACTCGAACTGTTTTTCGTTTCCCTTCAGAGTTCTAGTTACCGGGGTTCTACTGTATTAGGAATTTCAAGGCCCAACGTTAACTATGAATCGTTTCAACGTGGTTCCGTAGTATTTGAGGTTCAGCTTGCAACTTAGGAGACGAAAATACAGTAATAAATCTTCCGATACCTTCCCCTCTAGTCTTCTTCTTCCGACTTCCTTTCTTCTTCTTCTTCTTACTTTTCTGTGAAAAAATAAATCCCCATTCAAAGCTTCACAAAATTCATAAAAGCAATAGACATAACATAGCCTGAAAGCAGTGCCCTTTAACAAAAAAATAATAATACCTTCACTGAAAGCGCAAAAAAGTACAATCATAACACTGAAATAATAGAATCTAATAACGGAATATACAGAAACCGCAAAACTCAATCAAAAAAGAGAATTTTAAACTATAACTACAATATACCTTACAACTCTTTACCAGTTGACACGTCTGCACACCTACCAGCAGAGTGCTCATTAGAAGGACAAGAACGTTATAATCTAGGTGATCTGATATCAACGTAAGACCCGACTTGGCATTTTATTCCTAGTTAGTTTCGTACCGCACGGCCAAATGAAGAGTTAGTTACAAGTGTTATGAAGTAGTCTTGTGGTTATTTTTGACATTATTATCATAAGGATTTTTTATGACAGTTCTGTTTGTTCTCTGTTCTTCTCGTGATTTAAGTTTCGTTATGTTTGGGTTTGAGAGTCAAGGTTAACCAATATATGCGTTAACAGGTTTTTGAGTGTTATTACCTTTTTAATGGGTTTGTCGACAGAAGTGTCATCAAGCTTGGGGTTTAATTGAGTTTGATAGTCAGTTTTAAGTGGGTACGTTTTGAGACCATTGCTGACCTTGCTTGTTACCTACATCAAAGTTCCTGTTTTGGTTTAAGGTTTAGCCTCGCGAAACTAGCTGTCGAGCTTTCATTGGTTTTCTTGTAGGATTGTTTATTCCACTTTTGTTAACAACGGGAAATTCGTTAGAAGTCATTCGGAATAGCTTTCGTAACTCTCATGATCAGCAAGCCTAAACGTACCTCTCTTATGCTTATATAAGTTGTTTAGTTGGATGGTTAAAGAGAGTGATTAGCGGTCGTAAGAAGCTGAGCTGAAGTAATTTGTGTTGCCGTCACAGATTAAAAGGAAGAAAATTATCAAAGCTTTCTCACAGTCTTGGTGTCCTCTCGCTAGAAGAGCTGTCCCTGCTAAAGTAACTCCCAACACAAGATACGTTTATACTACACGCGCGCGCAGAGACCTATGAGGGCCTTACCCAGAACTCTTTTAAGACCAAATACGCGAACCATAAGTCTTCTTTCAGAGACCCAAACAAGAGGCTCAGTACAGAACTTCAACTTAGCAACCATATCTGGCATTTAAAAGACGTTAAGATAGACCTTGCAGTGGACCAACTCCGTATATATACAGTTAACTCTCGCCTTGCGGACACCTCGCTATAACGGACACCCCGATAATACGAAGAGCCGCTAAATCCCGGGCAAAAACAGATTACAGACGTTTGACTGAAATAAACTCTCACTATTACGGACTCTCGTTAATGAGGACACTAACACGAGGTCCCAATGGTGTCCGCTATAAAGGGAGTTGACGGTACCTTCTAAAGAGCCAACAAAGTGGGCACTCCGCTTTTTGAAATGCAATAAGCCAGATTTGATCTATGTTGTACAGTTGACTCCCGATAACTCCGAACCCTCGCTAACTCGAACCAAAATCGATTTCCTCTGGATTTTCGTCATACATATACTGTAATTTTACCCTCGATAACTCGAACCTCCCGCTAACTCGAAGTACTTTTTGTTTTCCCTCAGATCATTTCTATATAATTTTACCCTCGGTAACTCGAACCACGTTTTGAGCATTTAAAAGTCGGGGAAAAAACAGTCTACTGGTGTCCCAAACATTGAATTTTGAATTTCCCATTGACGTGTTGTAGGCATATAGTTCACTATCGGAGGCTGATGTTGTTTGTCACAAATCTCACGTGAAACATCTTTACTTCTCAAAACAGTAAACGCATGCTCTATTTAGGCAATGCTTTGTTATGTTACGTTCTGATTTATAATCTAGAAGTATCTTTTAATTTTCACTTGACATTCCTACAATTAAATGCGATTAAAATGTTCACTATGCAGTAAGAACTGATTTTTTTTCCTTACCCACGGCTATTTTCTTCGAGCTCTCGATAACTCGAACCCCCAATAACTCGAACCTTTTTCAATTTCCCCTGAAGGTTCGAGTTATCGGGAGTGGACTGCACTTCGTGTGGTACTCAGGGGTGACCTTTCCAATTTTTGTTTCGCCGTTCGTCTGCATTTTCGGGAAAACTAAGAAAAGTCGAATGCATTCAAAAATGTATGATTACTACTAGTACTGCAACGTACATGTTAACAATGTGTAGGTGTCGGGTACGGGGGGGTACTCCTGGGAATTCCTGGTGGTGGTGTGTCGCCAGATTCTCCAAATCCTGCACCCGTTTTCGGCCCAGACCACTAAAATCCATACCCGTTTTCAGACCTGGCCTTTAGGCAGAAATTGTTATCATTACTTAAATTTGAGCGCAAACAAACACATTCATCAAATCCATTTCGAATTCGCATATTTCTCTTTCTTCCTTGCTCATTCGGAATTGAAATGATAAATACGCTCATATTTTCTCCCTAGTTCTCCCGAAAACCATATCCGATTCCAGACCAAAATGAGCAAAGTGTATACCCGTTTTCAGACCAAAACGGCGTAAAACCCTACCCGATGGGGCGGCACATACCTATATAGCTTAGATAAGGGAGTGCCCCCCCCCCCCCCCGGGGTCGGGTACATGTGTTGAAGCTTTATCACATATTTAGTTGAACAATTAAGCTTAGCACTAACTAGCTCCGTTTCTTTTATGTCGAACTGTAGAAGGATCTAGGCGGATCCGCAAAAAAACCCTTACCTTGGAATTTGCCATTTCAGGCAATTGGGCGTTTGCTTCCAATTGCTTACTTGATTCTTCATCCTGACTCAGCATCTTGTTCAGGAAAGAGATATAGTATACGTACATTTAAACTTTTGATCATACTTCACACTTTTTTCTTTATGGGCCACAGTTAAAAAAGTTTCTCAACAGTCCAGCCTTCCTTGAACAAGAGATCCACATTAGCTCCACATTGATACCCAAAGGGAAAGACGGCGGCAAACAATTTACAGATTTTTTAAGGGAGTAAGCAGCGAGGTTAAGATAGCGCCACGGTAAAACGTAAAACAAAAAACTCAGAACTGACATTACTATACATCAGCAACCGGCCACGAATGGTTAAAACGATTTATGAGACTCCAATAAACCAACTAAACAAATCGAAAAGGGATAATTAATTATCCTGACCATTTGTGTAATAGCATCATACCTTTAGCAATATCCTTGATTTTGTATCCTCAGCTTCTGCTTCCTGTTATAACAGTACATATAAAACAATTTAGAGACTACGAGCGTCAGAAATTGTTCTTTTGGGTTCGCGCTGATTATAATTAACATCGACGAAAAAAACATGTTCTAATTGGGTGCAAACATGACATGTTTTGCCGCCAAACATTCAAAGTTTGGGTGGCGTTCACTTATTTTCCCTCAAAAAAAGTTTCAGATGTTGAGTGGAATTTCTGGAGTTGAAAACTTCAGAGAATAATTCTTAAAAGCAAGTGGGCTCTTTCTGTGCGAAAAATATTCCTAACTGTTGAGAAAAATATAAGATGAGCGGAACGCGCTAATCAAAAACATACCATAACTTAAACCTTCGGCGCGACAGTTTGCATTAACTGCATGTTAAACTTCAAATGTTAGGCAGCAAATGTCTGACACCTTATTAGAAAATGTTTTTCCGGCGCCTCGTTTGCACGCTTAGGTGCATTGATTTCTTTTAGTGTTCTTTAATTTAGCCTAGGAGTATACTCAACGCATAACAGACAAATTTCAAGTTTAGTTGTTGTTATTTGGGTTTCACGCACTACACATGCAATCACCGGAGTATTAGATCGCTAAGGCTACGTTAACATGACGCCACACGAACTTTCAACCGGTGCAGAATTCGTGCGCTTATATGTTCCGTTCACACGGGACCACCCTAACCGTACAAAAATTTAGGTGCCTAGCCGTTCAAAAATTTGAGCGCCAAAACGAGGTCAGATTATGGGTATGGTCCAAACTGATTTGTCGAGCGCAATGTAAACAGCGTGGCTGTCTAAACTTTTGTACAATTAAGGCGTGATTACATGGTTGTGTGGTAACCTAACCTGGGAGACGCTCTTTTGGATTTGCTAGAGTAGCGCTCTGCGTAAGGGCCGCGATGATAACACCACTGAGAAAATAAAATTTCAACCTGGTTCGTCACTTCCGTATGAACAGTACGCACAGAGCGAACGGTTCCGTGTGAAAGAAGTGTTATGTCCAATTTTTTAATTAATGCTGTGTGAACCTAGTAATTCTTGTTTTTGTTTAGTGTTTAAGGACCATACTTTAAAATCCGTCCATCTGATCATCATTAAGTTTAATCACCAAAATATGGCCAAAAATACCTTGACTTTCATTTTAATCAATTTGTTGCAAACTGCATAGCAATCATTGTACTCTCTTAAACGTTCAAGGACCTGCATCATTGTATTAAGAACCATTGGGTCTTCAGGAACCAGTCTGCTGGCTGTTGAGTTTGAAAAGAGAAAAATTTTTAAAAACTCCCGACAATTCCGAATTGTCATATCTATCTGGATTGACAACAGTTTACACTTTGAAGTTATGAATATATAACGCACAAACTTCGACCTTTACCGATTTTAGAGTTTTTTGTTCATTGTTATGATAGTAATATTGATTTTACGTAAAACTGCATTTTGACAAAGTTCAATTCATAGTCAGTCACTGGCGAAAATTTTACAGGGATCGGTATGGTGTCAAAAAAACTGTATCGAAACATCTTAATAGCTAAATGGGATCTCGCCAGGTGATTACTAAAAACAGGTTTGCTTTTTACGGGCGACTGTATCCTAACGACAACCACAGTTGCATTCCACAATCAGTACTTTAACCAAAAAAATTTTACCTTCTTCGCAGTCTCTCTTGGCATTTTCCAATTCGTTCTACAAAGCGAAATTGTACAAAGTTGACTAACAGACCTCAGACTAACAAATACAAATTTAAAGCTTATGAAATTTGATAATGATAATAATTATAATTACAATGATGACAATTACAATAATTAGCAATTATTGAATTCGTCTTTCGTATCATCCGAAGAATTATGGAAATCAAGGAGGGTGTGATCCTCCTTGATCTCCATAATTCTTCAGATGATACGGTTTTATTATTCATTCCAAATAATTTCTAGAACAAGCTTAAACATATGTACGGCTCCATAGATAAATGTTAAGTTCATCTTTGTTAGCCGGGTTATCGGCAAGTTTAGGAGATAAAGGGTTTTTCAGTTCTGCAAATACTCTCCAAATAGCAGATGTCGTCCGTCGAGTTTTCTTCTTGCTGTCCTTGTTATGTTTTTAGCCAATAGTTCGCCTATTTCTTCCTCGTGAAACGAGTGAAATGTTCCGCCATTTTGTACTCTTTACCAGAACAACACAACCTCGTCCCCAGGTATTCTAGGTTAACCGCTCAATAATCTGGCAATTTTGCAGCACGATTGACGTCATCAGTTCACATATCGCAAAATTCTTCCAAATTTGGTCAACAGTAGCTGGTTATGATATATTATGCGTGAGATCTTAGCCAATCGGAAACGAAGAAATATTTTGAAAGAATAGTAATAAGAACAAGAAGAACAAGAACAAGAGGAATGCAGGAAAGGCTGCTCGTTGCTTTTCTTTTCTTCCGCGTGTCATTTCAACTAAAAAATGACAAATTCCTTAGGTTTCTATTTGATAGGTTTTTCAGTTTATTTGTGTTGTCGGACAAAAGGTCCTTAGCCTTAATTTGAATCAACAGGTACGTGCTCATGAGACTCAACTACCAATATACTGTGACTTCACCATACCATTTCAATTCCAAAGTACCCAAAATAAACTTAAAAAGGAAAAATTGATTACATTTCATATATGGTAAAATACGAAAACAAATATTTCCATACGGAAGAAATACAGAAGGGGTCTGTCTTGAAAAATGGTCGCGTCATGAATTTAGGCTGACACAAAAGTTAGAAACACACAACATGGAGACTTAAAGTTAATGACGTAAGGTTAAAACAAATACAGAAATTCATATATAGGGGGTTGAAACGTGTAACTTGCATTGAGCGGGCCTAGTCATATTTGGAAACCCCTCGCTCTAACCGGATTTAGACTGCTGGCAGTCCGCCTTTTCTCTTGCAATCCGTGCAGTTCTTACCCCAGCAAGCACGACTGCAAAAAACGACGTCGCAATAAGGGATTTAACAGGACGAAACAATGCAATGATATTATATCATGTACTTTCACGCGGATTGCTTGGTTACTTTTGCTCATCAGCTTCCAAGTAGGGTACTGGCTGAAATGAATATTCGCAAGCATCGGTTTAGATCTACCCAGGACAGCTGCATGTTTCAACCCTCTCTAGTTTTCTCAGTGAAGTGTTACAATGTTGAGCTTCCAAACTGGGGCTTCTATTTTTAACTTCTTTACAGTGGGTGACTTTCTTGGCATTTTACTGCCGGCATATAATTAATCCAACACGCTATGCTCCTTGGAGAAACAGAGTAATACTAATGTTTAGTGGAAAAGCTTTTCTGAGTAGCAATCGAACTCCGTTGTTATAGAAACCTTTTTCAGGTAACACTCCGCACGTTTCCAGTAAAACTGCATCATGTCCTTCGCATACATGCCCACATTTGGCAGCAAGAGTATCCCTTCAGTGAAGTTCTTTATAGCTTCATCGTAGCGTGATTTCAGAAAATTAGCATGTCCATCGCGTCTCTTTTTCATTGCAGTGTCTTTAGCCTCCTAAAATGTTAATACAGTGTACAATTTCAGCTTTTGCTAAGGAAAAAACATCACGAATGTGTTGTTTCGTTGAATTAAGAATGGCTTAGACCAATGTTTTGCTAAACACGGGCTAAACAATTCAGAATGGCATGAAAGAAACACCAGAAGTTTTTGAGCTCCGATAAAGGTTAAAAACAACTATGTAAGGTCTAGCTTCAACGAGTCTGTGCGTAAGCCGGCTTCGCTCCAAAAGTGATGTATTGCGGTCTAACTGCAGTTATATAATAATAATAATAATAATAATAATAATAATAATATTTATAGAGGGAGCCCAACTCGCCAAGGCGGTTTTCAATGGGGGCCTCATGCATTAATCTAACTAATTAATTAATTATTACGAAAAAAGTAAAATATCTATACAAGTAAAACAAATGTAAAAATTTAAAATCTGAAAATCGATCATACAAAAAATATATCAAGGTTTAAAATTAGCTGAGATCTTTTAAAAAAGTTTTCAACTTGGATTTAAAAATAGATAAAATGTTACTCTCTTTTAAATCATTTGGAAGGCTGTTCCAGTCTTTCGCGGCGTGAAAAATAAAAGTTTGTTTACCCCAGTTTGTTTGGGTAGGGGTTAGCGAATATCATTAGAGCGTCTTGTATTATATGAATGAACAGCTTGAGATTTAGTAAAATTAAAATTGAAATCGGTTTATCCAATAAGACACTTGTGGATTGCACTGCAGCGATGAAAAAACCTTCTTGTGGACAGTGACTTCAGATCTAGACTCTTCAGTGCTTCAGTTGACGAGCTTCGGGGTGGTTGCCCCAGCATAACTTTAGCAACTTTATTCTGTAGAATCTGTAATTCTGACATGATGGTGCCATTGTTCTTGTCCCCCCAAATAACGTCTCCGTAATCAAAAAGAGGGAGGATTAGGGCATTGTACAAGGCAACTCTAGCTTGTAGCGGCAATAGATTCCTGATTCTCCTAATTAGGCCTATTCTCTGATTAATCTTCATGCTGATAGCATCGACATGATCTGCCCAGGACATAGACTGTTGAAGCGTTGCGCCTAGGTATTTGAATGACTGTGTTCTTTCAATACTAGTGCCCTCTACTTTAACCGAAATGCCTTGAATACGATTCAGTTTCAGAGGACTTCCAAAGATAACAAAATTACATTTGGATATATTTAGCGTCAGCAGATTTCAACGAAATAAAGCGCCTGAAAAGACATTTGAAAATTCAAGTTATACAATTACCTCAACTTCTTTTTTCAGTGAGTCAAAGAGCTGAATGATGCCGGGGTTCTGTATAACACCAACGGTAAATAAAAGTTACCCACCACTGATCAAAAACCTCTAATGACGGTTAAAGGTAGCCTCCCACAAAGGTATTTTTAGGGGAGTTGTTCTTTTCCCCTAAAAACGTCTGCGTGGGAAGCTACAATCGGCGACAAAATTAGCTGAGACACTTGACCCTAAAGGGCCTCTCTAACGTTTTGCAAACTTAAAAAAGAGGAAAGAAAGCTCTCCCTCCCCGAGCCCCTCCATGCAATGTTGTGCCGCTGTTCGAGCTACCTGTAGAAAACAACAAACACCCCAAATTTAAAGGAAGGGGAGTGGGAAGGAGGGTGGATGGTTTTGTTCTCCGAAGTTACCCCATTTGAGGACCATGTCTCAACAATTTTTTCGCTGATTGTACATGTAAGGTAGCCGATCATTCAATTTTTGAGGACAGTGATTTCAGAAACATTTCTATATACACCTATTTCAAATAAGGTTGCTTCAGAGAAGAATGTTGCATGATCCATGTTTCATAGCCCGCGGTGCATTATTATTATAAACTATGTGTCCACAACAAGCCTAAAAACCCACTAAAAACCTAGACAGCAAACGCTGCTGACGCTTCTATTGCCTTTTCACAAATGGTCTCCTTTATTTCAATGAACGTTAACAAGACTAATTAAAACTTCCTGCTGCTACAAAAGGGTTTACCATAGTGCACTGCAGGCTATGAAACATGGTTCACGGCAGCAACCTTAATTGAAATAGGTGTATATTCTACATAACGACATGGAACGTGAAAGATCTCGCATCAGGTTTAGTCTAATATTTACACACAAAAACACGAGGTTCGATAACAGTATTGGATTGGGAAAAAAGTTGCCTAAACTAGAGCACTAAGTAGTGCTTCTAATAGGTTGAAGCAAATTTCCCTAAGGGTAAGACAAATCTTAATCACTACCCAGATCTTGGCCGTAGTGACACGTCACCAGCATGGAATAGGACACTTGCACGATGACGTCATTTTACTACAGCTACCATAATCCTTGAGTGTGTTGTTTTCTTGTGTAAATTAAGGCTATTGTTCTTTTATCCTCAGCGAAATTGGCAAATTTAAATAACAAAGCAAAAACGAAATGAATTCTGGCAGTTGTAGTCAAATATCGTCATCGTGCAATAGACCATTTTACAGTTGTGGACTTACTACCCTGGTCTTGAGGCTGACGGTGACCTTGTTTTGATACAAACTCCCTTCTCTTTGTTATGGAAATTGTCCTTGAAAAATACTAGTTAGCATAAGAATAACTTGATTTACATGATAAAGCAGGAAGGTTTGTATCAAAACAAGGTCACCGTCAGCCTCGCTTGCATCTTTAACTGTAAAATGGCCTATTGTCCTATTCTGCGCTCGTTCCTCACACATTTTTCGCGGTGGAAACCAGTGGTGGTGTCGCGATATTTCGGCTGTTTTCTCTGGCTAACAGCAGAATGACGCCATTTTCCTTGGAACGCGGTTGTCTTTCACGAAAAACAAAACAGCAGTACAACAACAGTAGTTTATCCACTCCTGAAAACAGCTAGACCCCGTTTTACAGAACTAAAGGCCTGTCAATCTACAACTGCCAATAGTACAGACGATCAGACTTCTGCCCTTGCTGCTATGGAGTACTGAACTCAGCTTAAGGATTAAAAACTGAAAATTTCCACAAATTGGTAAACGTCAAAACTAGCCAAAATTTCGAATTTAACATGATAAGAGTTGGATATCCGATGATGTTTCTAAAGTTAATTCAAAGGTTAATATGTCCAAATACTGAAATATCTACTTAAACAAAGCGAGAAACTATTCATGAATTTTCTAGCCGGTATTTAAATTCCTAATTCGACCTGAAGCTCGTAGGGAAGCTTGCTCTGTGAGTGTTTCAGGCCTCTTGGCGAAGTTTGTTAATGAATTTTATTATTAAAAGCTTCTCTGTGCTCTTGAATATACTGATTTTGAAAACAACCAGTAATTTTAGTTTAAAACAAAGGAGGTGGTCTCAAACAAAGATTTGTATTTGGGCCACAAGAAAAGGTTTCTTCCCTCAAAAAAGAAGAAAAAGATGGTGGTGAAATGAAAGGATTTTGTCGTTAACAGGGCCAGTTTACATGGTACTTTCAGCCAATCTTAAAATCATTGAATCTTCAGGAAACATTTCTACTTTTAAAAAATATGTTCGCGAATTCCTAGCATCAGAACAAGGTGATTTTATCTTAAATCGAACAAAACTTTCTTTTTTGTGTCCCTTCAATTAAATTAGTAATAGCTCAATAACATAGGCAGATCCACTAAATAACCTAAATCTGAAAGTTATTCACCTCAGGATTCCCTTGCGGCAAAACTGTGACTTCTTCAAAAGCCTTGGCAAGTTCACCTTGCCCTTGTAACGCCTGGGCTAGTCTATACCTTGCTTTTGTATGATGTGGATCCAGCAAAAGTGCTTGAGAAACAAACATACGTACAGTGCACAAAATAGAAGGCAAATCTAAAATAACCTGAGTTAGATAATATCAATTTAAAAATAAGCACTTCTTACATAGAAACATTGACCCCAAAATTCGAAGCGCAATAGAGCCTTGAATGATCAGCCCCGACAAATATACGTCCCTGCTGGGATCTAATATTTGGGAATAGCCATGAAGGGTGATCCTGTATCAAGGTTGGTTTTCACCAGCAGCAGAGTCAAAGTTGGAGTCGTAATCAGAAGCACAAGGATTTATAATCAAGTCAGTATTTTGTTTACAGTCCAGTGAAGGATAGATCACTGGAGATGGAAAAAGCATTGTGATTGGTATACAATTCTGCTTCTGCTAATAATGTAGACTTTTGTTACACTTATGATTAAAATACAACTGAACCGGAATTTCATACTATGCATATGTCATACTGAATGCGGCGTGAAAGACGGAATGCTAAAGGACTATAAAGAGGCTTTGTGATACACTGAGTGGGACGTCGTTTAATAAATTTTTTGGCAAAAAAATTACCTTTTTCACAATCCGTGCGAGCCTCCTTGAATTTCCTCTGCAACATGAAAGTACCTTTGTGTTAGATTTAACGTTTAGCACACAGATCCTTACACATAAAAAAAAATGAATCAGCCTACAGCCTTGCCATTACCCTGAACTCAATGATGTTCTTTTCCATTTTGGTGGCCTTCTAACTTTCTGGCTGACTGGTTGCCTTTACCGGATGTATGGCCAGCCATATTCTCAAACGGATTATGCATACTACTATACACATGCAAGTACTAAGCTACAAGACGAGAGCAAGTCATGGGATGTTCTTCCTACCTGGGTTTGGGTTAAGGTGGTATACAGCCTTCAGCCCCTAAGGACACCCAACCTCCATTTTGCAACCTAAGCATTAAGCATCATTGCTTTACTAGTAAGGTTGCATCATTTCCATTAGGGCCCACCTGAATTTTGATTTCTTTATCACATCTAAGTTTTTACCTACGTTGATGATGATGATGAGAGTGGTAGTGGTGATGATGATGACAATGGCGGTGGTGATGATAGTGATGATAATGATGGTCATCGCGTAGAATTCCGGGTCCATTGAGGTCAACAAAATATTTCCCGTCCGGGTAGGGGTTAGTATTTTCCCGTTTTTAGCCGTGACACTTCTGAATGAAGCATACATGAGTTAAAAACAACAAAACGGTCAAAGAGTACTGGAAACAAGTTTGAAAAATTAAAAAGATGGCGGCCGAAACGCGGAGTTTCAAAGACGCTTTCTGGAAATTTTCTTCGCGCTGGCTACCCCTCACGGGCTCAGGTCAAATTCAAAGGCAGACAAGAGATGTCGCGATATCAGGTGGTACCGTTCGCGATTTCTGCAAACTTTGGTTGTAATCTTTCCGCAAAAGTCTACGCAGGTGAAAATCCATACAAAATGGCGATTTTTTTGGTTGGTTTTTAGCGCGAAAAACCCAGTGAAATCCAATAAGCTGGCATCAATCGAAGGTAAGATCTTGAATTTGGTGTTTCTTGATATAAATATTCCGGTGGTACCCATTGAGATTTGGTTACGAGTAACTCACAATCAGAGACAAAAAACTCCGAAAGTCGCTTCAGTCTTATTATTCCGCCATATTTTAAAGACCAAATCGTAGCTCGAATGCGGCTCTAGCCTGTTAAATTCCCGGATGTGACCGGGCATTCTACGCGATGGGTGGTGGTGGTGGTGTTGGTAGTGGTGGTGGTGGTGGTGATGATGATGATGATGATGGTCGTGACCCTGATACTTTCCAAATATATATTTATTTCTTTTAACTCTATGACTAAGTAAACTAAGAGGGTCCATTGGTAATATTTAAACCTGTAAAAAAATTACATTCCACTGTACCTGGTTTACATAACATGCTGCTCTGTTGCAAAGGAATTTAACTCTTGTATCTTTTCCTTCATTTTCAGGAAGACATTCCAAGGCAGCAGTGAACTGCTGACAGGCATTTTCATACCTTCCCTCTTTAAATGCTACCCTTCCTTTAATATTGTAACTCTCAGCTTCTTGATGCAAGGAATCCTTCAAGTGTATAAAAAACTGGGATGACTACCTGCAGAAGCTGGGCATATAGATCACTAGAACGTTGCTTAGCAAAAAACACAAAATTCTCATAAGCAAATCATGCCAATAATGATTTCACATAAAACTGACTCTTTGTAGGCATCGCCGATCATTTTTAAGAAATTTTATTCAAAGGCTACTGCTTTTAAGATTCTTTAAATACATTGCATTTAATGGTCTGCCTTTAAGGTTTTGCAGCACTGTTAAGAATTAAAGCTTAAGTTTTTCACTCTCCCTTAAGATACTTAATTTTTCAGAGCCTAATGAACTGGTTGCATGAATTATAACAGCATTGATTTTATAAATTTACTTTTTCTTTCACATTTATCAAATTTTCCAGTTGCTCATTTTTAAAATAATTTTTGCTAGAAAGAAAAATTTGATTTTAAGAATCTTAAAGCCGATTGCATGATTGTAGAAGATTAATGCTCCTAACTTTATTAACCATAATCTTCTTTAATTATACATACACACGTACATACATTAATTTATTGTTGTTCCCTAAAAGGGCTTTTCATCGCCAATATTACAAGTAAAAAGAATAGTAATCATCAACTTAAATAAATGTAATGAATGTATAATAATATTATTTATTAATATATTGACATGATTTGCTTTAATATTCTATTATATTCTATTAATAGGTCTTTGTTAATATTCGGTTATTTATTGTGATAAAACAACATTTGAGAGTATATAATTGGCATGAGACAATCGAAGACTGATAGGACTGTAACACGGCGCTATGGAGCGTACACTTCAGCAGCGTGGTTGTGAAACTGCTTAAGTGTAAATGCGGAGGAATAGTAAGAAAAGAAATAGGCTTCAAAAACAGCATAGCACTCTCATGTACTGATTTAAGATATGTAAGGCATGGGTAAGGAGTCAATTAAGTTGAGCATGGAAATGGCTAAAACTCAATGTTAAGAGTTCGAATGTTTTGACGATAATTATTCACTGACTATCAGCCCGCAGGGATGTCAGATTAACACAAGGAAGTTTAACACCAGAGAAACATAGCCTTTACAGAGCTTTAAAACACCGCATCCGCCAACACAAGCTTAACTTGAACTAAAGTAAAACTAAACAGCCTCTGCCAATAATAACAAACTCTCACTAATTGAACTTCAGATATCTTACGGCTTCCGCCATCTTGTAAACACAGAACTTGAAAATCGACCTTCGTCACACTTGACTAAACACAGCAGTCCAGCTCGTGGGAAAAAAAACTTAGTTCGTCAAAAGAACTCGCTTGGAACTTGTATACCGTTTGACATAAGGTTCTAGAAACTACTAAACTGGCGAAAAGTACTTTGGGAATGTTTGGGTGGGGATGGGCCACTGGGACCTTGAAACCCTTAGCCAATACTGGATCAACTTTAGCTGAATTTTGCTACCCTATTACTGGGGAACAGTGCAAAAAAAATTCAGGTTTTGATAGTCCGAGGCTAGAAAATTTTTCCATTAGGCTTTTGTGGACTCTGATCTTAACTATATGCCCAGTGGGTAGATGATGTTTCTTTGGGAACAGGTATTTCTGGTATTCATGCTCATTTGCAGATGATTTTTATTTGCAATTGAAGATCCATAAAAATGTTAAAAGTTCATCCACAGATAATGAAAAACATGATTTCTCACCTGCGAATTAGCTGCAACTGAGTCTGCACCAGCTGAGAGAAAAGAGATAATAAAATTAGCTACAGATTGAAAATTGACCTTCGAGAGGCGTTGGCATTTTTTGTAATTACAATCGAACCTCCTTAAGAAGAATTAGTGGTTGCTTGTAATTATGAGTCAAACTGCAGGTCTTATATGAGGATACGTCCAGTAGAGACATTACTTTACGGAGAGAATTTAATTTTTTTCCACGTAATTTTTAGGTGAATCCATGTTGTTTCTAAAAGTTCGATCTGTCTATATATAGTCGCATTTTTTGGCATGTTTTGTAAGGTGCACTTGTTACCTATTACCTCGCACGAGTTTGATTCTAGCAAGCCGCTTACCAAAGCTGACGTTTGGGTTTTTTTCCTGGGGTACACTCATAACTATTCGTTGGAGCAAAACTATTCAATTTCATGAACGGGGCGGTGGAAATACCCTTACCATGTATACGTACCCTGCAGCAAGTTATGCCCGACCACCACCATTAGTCATGCCTTTAGCTTCAACCCTAGCCTGTGTGGCAGGTGTTCGAAAGGGAAGGGGAAGGGAATTAGGGCATGAAATCACACGCGAGGGAGGAGGGGAACGTATGCAAGGAAGCCATTGTTTTTTCCATCCTGCATACTAATTACAAAAAACTAACAAAAATAACACACACTCTCACGCCCCCAAATTCCCCCTTCCCCCCTCCACTTCCCCTTTCAACGCCGGCCACGCAGGCTACTTCACCCCTTCAGTACCCAAGACAAACAAGCCTTCAACTCAGGGACGTCCCAACCCCTTCATCCGACCCACAGATTTTTACCTATGCCTATGGGGTGGGAGGGGGTTGGGGGGGATTGGGTGGGGTCTTTTGCTTATCAGTCTGGCCTTCCGAGAGAACTTATTAAGGCCTTAGGCGACTGGCGTTCTGATACCATCCTCATATATCTAACCATGCCTGTTACTATCAGACTCAAAACAGCTAACATGCTTTGTAAATCCATTTTATCTCACTCCACCTAACTTTCACACTCGTATCACTTCACTTGGGTTTGAGCTGCTTCTATTTTAGGACTTTGATTATAAGTTAGAAGCTACTTAGTAGCTTTCAATAAGGTGTACTAGGGTTTAGGCCTTTATGTTTGTAATAAAGTCTGTCAGATGCCAAAGTGTGTACATGTGGTGGTTTAGTCAGGTGTCAATTCACTTAGAGGAGATTAAAAATAAATTTTTTGTAATTTAAAAAATTAATCATTGTTTATTTCAATTTCTTGCCTTAATACAATAATAACATTAATTTTTACACACATTACCAACATTACAATTTTTAACGATAATTACGGTACACAAATAATTACGCTGCAAGCGGTTGAGTCTCCTTCGATCTTCCTAGATAAGTCGGGGAGAGGAAGGAGACTCTGCTTGCGGCCTGCACAATTCCTATTGAGCATGCTCCAAATTCAAATGTAACCGAGCCTTGGATGGCCACGCTTTCAAAACGATTTGCTCATTAAATCTTGAAATTTGACACAACTATATTCCCACATTGTTCACGCGTGTACTAGCCCTGTCATTTCCCCAATGTTTTATGTAAGCCAGAAATGTGATTTTCAAAATGCTTTCGACCCTGGGCAATTCTGTTGTGGATTTGCCCAGTGTTTTAAGATCTCCGAAAATCTCCTTCCTCTTCCCGACTTATCTAGGAAGATCGATAGAGACTCTGCTCGCAGGGTAACAAATGATTCACACACGCATGCTCAGCACACACGACACACAACAAGTCAGTATCAATACTACTAAACCTTAACAAGTATTTATCAGCAATAATTTGTGTACCACCTGGTTGCACAATTAAATTATTGTAGGTATAACTGCATGTTCTGTATATTTCTCCAACTATTTCAGAAATATTTAATTGAGAGAGTTTTCGTAACGATATCGCTCAGCAGGATTGGACTTGTAACGGCTCTCATGATCCTAGTGTTTTGAGGGCTGACTGGAAAACAACATTTTTGGATGTTAATTGCTAACTTTTAGGCTCCACTCCGAACTAGACATGCTAGAATAAAAAAATTAGCAACCTGGATCAATTCAGAATTAAAGAAAGGCATAAGCGAGTGTGATGCTGCCAAAAGAAAAGCTATGGCATCAAATGATCCACGAAACTGGGCAAAGTACAATTTTAAGTTGCAAAATACAGTAAACAATAACATCAAGACTTCTAAAAAATCTTATTATTCTAATGCTTTTAGTCAATCTAAAAGTAATTCTCGAAAAACATGGCAAACCATTAACAAACTTACTTCCTGCCACACCAAAAATACATTAGTGAAACAATGTAGCCTGTGAAGAGACTCTCTGATAGCAAGGAAAGGGAAGGGAAGGGGGGGAGGGAGAGGGAGCCTGTAGACAAACAACTGAACAAACTGCCCTCTTGTAATTATCCTGCCGATCATCTGTCAGCAAGATCCCATCAATCAACTTTGCACGTGAGCTACTCCTGGAAAAATTAACAGGAAATGAGCGGTGTTTTGCTCCGTCTGAAAACAGAGTGAAATCACTAGGAGCGCGAGCCTCATAAGAGAATTTATAATATGGTACCAGTCTTTGGCATTTCAAGAAATAAGACCTTGCTGGTTGACAGTGGTCACGACAGCATTGTACTAGCGCGAGCATTTGAATCCTTAAGATTTCCCCTTGAGCAATTAGGAGAAAGTTCTTGTCCCCAGAGCCACTCGGCTTAATTTGTAACCGACCAGTGGCTCTGGACGCAACGGAAAATACGAATTTTTTCATTGGCTGAAGGCAATTGAATGCGCAAAGCAAATTAAAAATGTAATCTACTGCGCATAACATTTTAATTCGTGTCCTCTCGACCTGCAAACATAAAATGCCTGTCTGAGTTTCGTTGATTGCGACAATCCTGTTTTGTTTGTATGCAGTAGCAGTGAAGAAGAGAATTGCAGGTAAAGTTTGAGAAGTTTCTATGAAGACAACGAGCCTTGACAGAGAAAGTATTGCCTTTGTTGTGCGCTAAACTTTGCCCCTGTCTCGTCGCATCTCTGGGAAACTGAAAGGAGGAGTAATGGTTAGTAATAGTTAGCTCTTGCTGTCGCTCCTTGCTCGTTAAAAATCAAGCGATTGATACTGTACTTGTATGCCTTTATTAATTAGTCTAATCAGTTTTTCTAATTCCTCCGGAGATTCGTCGGTAATACAGTAGAAAAGGAAATCAAGCTCCGACTACATTGCAGAAATGATATGTATGTTAAGCGTATTGCAGTGCACTTTTAATTTATTGTATTTTCTGCTGAAAGAACATCTCCTTTGCTATACTAAGGTCAAGATGTTGATGATGATGATGATGAAACTTTATTAAGGTGTCTAAAGAAGCCTCCAAGCTTGGGTTAATAAACTCTTCCCATTGGCAGTGTTTTTGCAAAAAGGCTATATGCCGGGTACCACACAGAGAACACACAAAAGGTAATGGCAAAATTCTGGTGGCAGGGAAGCGCTTAAATCTAGGGGTAAGGGGACCAGGAGAGAAGCCCTCCTGGGGGAAGACAAGATCGAGTGGTACCGGGGGTAGCCACCCTGGACAGGAGTCCTGATCAGTCTCCGGGGGTGAGGCCCATATCCCCCAGTCACTAGGAACTAGGGGGAACCAGGAGGCGTGGTCCTCCTGGGTGGAGTACAGATCAGGTGGGACCGGGGGTCCACACCCTGGAGTGGATATTTTTCCGGACCTGTCTCCAAGGGCTAAGCCTTACTGTGGGGTAAAGTGCAGCCAGGGGTTGCACTTCCCTGCCACTCCTTTTATTGGGAAACGAGGCTGTAGTTCCACATCCCCGGAACCTAATGAAGGAATGAGACCTAGTCCAGTATAATACCATAGTATAAATGATTAATCTAAAGAGACCTATAGGTGTACAGAAATAAAATAATGATCTGCTTGGAATACGTTCTGGTTGTGTTAAATATGTAGTGTAACTAAGGAATAATCGAAGGGGCTAAACAAAGGTTCCAGTCAGAGCAAAGGGAGGGTGGGAGGGAAAAAACGCTGTTGTGAATGAACCGAAGCCCTAAGAGAACTGACTGGGAAAGGACAGTGTACGGCAAAAAGAGGAGCACATGTGCATGGTGAGCATGTGATAATATGAATGGAACCTTTGTGGAGTCTAGTAGATATCTCATGCTAAGTTACAGTGGACTTTGCCAAAGAGAAGGATAAATTGTAATTGAACAACTAGTTACTGTTCATTGTTCTTTCTTGTACTTTGAACTAGTATCTACCCTTACTTAGTACAAAGGCTTATCCAAATGTTGCGCGTTGTGTGACATAAGAACAGAGACATGATTGTTGGTAGTATGTCCATAAGTGTGCTTTCATAGGGCCTAATTCTCAGGTTTATTAACATCAGTTTATGCTACCATAAACTTGAACTTAAAAACCTATGCTAATTAGGGGACACAAAATAAATAAATATAAATTAAAGTAAAAAATATTTACATATAAGCGCAAGTATATAAAAAAAATTAATGACATAAACAATATTTACAGTATGACAAATGTGTCTATGAATTGCAGAGATGACAACACTTGCATCCATTATCCATGAGTGTAACTATATCTAATGTACATATTTTGTTTTTGAAACATTTTAAGGTGGTAACTTCTCTCAAGTCTGGGGATAATTTTCCCCAGAGATTGGGCCCCAAGTGGCGGAGGGAGTGCTTGCCATATGTTACCATGTTGTACCTGGCAGTGGAGAAATCAGACTACCTTAAGTTATACTTTGATCTATGCTTAATAAAAATGTCACTGATATAGGGGGGACATAGACTGTTCTTGGCTTTATACATTAAAACACAAATGTCTTGTAGTCTCCTGTTCTGTAAACTTGGCAGTTCTACTCTTTTTAGAAGTTCAAGGTAGCTAACATTGTTCCTAAAAACAGCACGCAGGCCCCTTTCTTGCATCCGCTCAATTTTACAAGAATCACTGGCTCAGCAAAAGTGCCACACAAGGTGGCAATATGTAAGGTGCGGCAATATTGCTGTTTTGAAAAACATAAGTTTAGCATTTGTTGGAATCAAGTTTCTAAGTCTCATAAAGATGCCAGATAATGTTTTGTTGTATGCTTTTATTTCATTAGACCACTGATGGCAGTACACAAAGCCAGAACTGAATTGCTTATGAATCATTCTTCTTCTTTTAATTGTGTAAAGATGATAGAGCAAGTACTCTTTCCAATCTACGTTTTCCTCCACTTAATTAATGCTTAAATCATGCTCAGATAATTTGGAGGCCTTCTTTTAATTTTCATTTTAACAGTAAGAATTGGGCTCAGTGAAAGGAAAGGCTATGTGGCCAACTTGCTAAAAATGTTTTGCAAGAACATATTCTCATCCTAATAGTCCTTGCTTGGCTTCCAGTCATGTGACATTTAAACAAAGATAAACAAGGGGCTCTGGGGTTATTTATAACTGATGGACAGTTAACAAAGGAGCAGCTTTTGCACAATCTTTCTTGATAAATAATTATGTTATCTGATGACTACATAAGGTAGCACAATGTTCTCAAACTTTTTGGTTTAAGAATGTTAAAATACAAGAAAACTGAACTGTTTATAATATTAGGCATGGGTTTCTGGCATACACTATGTGAAAACTGGTCTAGATTTTTTGATGATGTTAGGGACAACTGAGGTGTTAATAAATAAAATGATAAAATGAACAACAGCCTAGAGTAGTCTATTTTGCATCA
This sequence comes from Porites divaricata, assembly GCA_038088405.1. Lineage (NCBI taxonomy): Eukaryota > Metazoa > Cnidaria > Anthozoa > Scleractinia > Poritidae > Porites > Porites divaricata. Next base: position 41,690,586 of record JBBMOI010000002.1, on the reverse strand, counting down.
TACTGGCATGGGGTAAGTGGTTGCTGATGATAACAACTGGATTTTGCAGTATGTCACCTTTGATAGGGGGGATAACATTATAGCTGGATCAACAGCAATATCATAGTTTACTTGCCAATCCTAACCACACCTGCTCTCTACCCTCCCCCCCCCCCCCCCCCCCCCTCCTTAAGCTTGCATGCAGCATTCGCTTACTGAAGCATGGGGCATAGTTTACTTAGTTATTCACAAATAATGATGAGCCAAATAAAAACTTGCTTCCACTGGTCAATGATTTAGTTCTGGTTAAATTTTTTCCCAGTCGGAGGCCTTATATATTGTTATAACACAAAATAATGAATTTTAAGAGAACTAAAAAAGTGTACATTATCAAAACCTGTGGGCAGATATTTTACTTTAACTCTATAAAGCACCACATTCAATTTCAATACAACTGCAGAGGGTGGGGATTGAGGGTGGTGCACTACCCCCCAAAAATCAGTTCAGATTCACCCCGCAGCATGCTTCTTGCCTTGCCAAATTTTGAACAAACTTTTGATTTTCACTATCCTATTTCAGGCCTGATTGAAAGTTCTATCCCCAATTTCAAGCCTTGCAGGTCTTGCACTCCAGTCTCAAAACATGATGAGAGCAGCTACCCAAGAAAATGCTTTTGGGTAAATGTGTGTCACTCAAAGTGTACTTCTTGACGGGGGATCTCTTGAAGCATACATTCTATATACATATATCACTCTACATTTCACTGTTCCAGATAAGAAAGTACAGCTATATAGCTTATGACAACCCAATCTAGGCATTCAGATAGTGAGAAGTAGAGCATTAAAGAAGTAGAGCATTAAAAAAAGCAGGTTTTTTAGTTTTGTTCTCTTTGCACCTTCCCCAATACCTGAATGTCTGGCACAGGCTACTATCAACTACTGCTTTTAAGCCTCCCCCCCTCCCCCAACTTAGAAGCCCCCCAGTTATAGGCCCATTTACCAGTGAACAGGAAAAAATGTCCCCCTAGTTGTAAGCCCTCCCCTAAGAAAAAACCCCTCAAAACCCCTTACAAAGATGTGTAACCCACGAGCTCATAAGTGGTACTTAAACAGGTTTCTCTCTGGATGGATTTGCATAATTACCATCACTTCCTACTAAACCAGTGTCAGGGAAACACTTTTTATTAGCAACGGGTAATCAAAAGTACATATAACTGTTTATAACCCTACAACAGAGGTGACAAGAGCTCACCTATACTGTGAAAGTTACAAAACCATGAATACCACATATATTAAGGAATGCTATTGTGTTGCAAAGAAAAAGGTAATAAGGGGTGAGAAAACAAAACCTCAAACAGCACTGGTAAGTACTTTGTGGTTTTGAGGTTTGGTCATGTGTACTGAACTTTATGGTGATTGGTCACTACACAATCAACATTTTTCAGGTATTAATGATTTTCTAAGTCTGACAGCAAAATTATTGAAAACTCTCTCTCTGAGGTACTGATGATGATTTTTAGTTAGGAGATGACACCTGAAATCTTTAGGAGGATAAACTGTTTTAGCAGAACACTGAATGGCCCCCATAAACACCAAAATTATAACGCGGACTTTTTATGATTAGTGTTAGGAAACTGGGGTTCAAGTTTCAGTCACGGTCACCCAGTACTGTATAAAGTTACCATGCATGGAAGCCCATTGGGGTGTGTTAGACTGTCACTTTTCCTGGACAAACCTTGTAGTATATGTTTTTTACGCTGGGTCGGTAAAATGATTAATATTGATTTGTTTCGACGTAAATCCTTCGGTTGTCTGCAGGACATGGAACAAGATACCTTTTTAGATTGACTTTTTCCTGCATTATATCGATCCTGGCGATATTGCTTTCCCATGCAGTGCTTGTTGCTTAAACGTTTTGAGAAAAAAAACTCACATAACTCAGACGATAGCCCGTCGATTAATTGTCTCAGTTCTGCAAACCACCAGTGTGTTCAGCCGGTTTCTGTTACTGTCTTCTTCTTTCAAGTTATCTGTGAATCCAAGTTGAGTGAAGTGGTTTTCAAAACATCCCAAAGAAGTCACTCTTAGGAGAGAGCTCAGGAAGTAAAATTTTTCCCCTAGTGGAGTGGTGACGGACAAAAATCCGTTATGAGCATGAGCAGTATTATATTTATCTTCTACACATGCGCGACCGGATGTCAGAAATTTTCTGACATCCGGTAACGGCTGCGTCCAGAGCCCCTCGTTTCCCTACCACGTGACCAAGAAACGACGGGCTCTCAGAGACGAGAATGGGAGAAAGCTTTTAATTTCCAATTTAAGCTGCTTTAAACTTGTGTGCCACAGGCCTTTTGTCTTGCTAGTTAACCTCTAATTTAACAAGCCCCTGCAATGAGTGAGCTTGGAATGCAAAAGGTACAGATACTATCACACCTTCTCCAGAACGTGAAGCTCTGAAGACAAGTTACAAAGAGATCAGCAGCGCCTCAATCACCGACAGGAATTACACCTTTGGGTATTTATAGCGACTTTTACCTCATCCAAAATGCTGCTTGTTCCCATAAGTTTTTCCCTCTGCTGCCGGTAGATTATAAAATGGAAGATTCTACATTTTCACTGAGCAAATGTGAATTTAGCCACTTGTTTCAAACTGAGAGGTCATGGCACACATCGATTTACTGTGGTTTTTGTTTCTGTGGTTGGCAGGAATTGCCTCCGATGAAAGAGCATTTTCTTTGACCTCTTTTGAAGCATAAAGCCTTTTATTGCGGCTGAATTAAAGGGCCTTATTTTTCTCCAAAGTGCCTTGTTGATCTGAATAAGTAATTAGCGATTTTCTTTAGTCCATGAATGAAATGTGTTTCTGCAATGTTGTATCACCCTAGGCCCAGCTTGTTAGTTTTCTTTGCAAAAAAAAAAAATAGTGATTTACAGATCCAAAATTATAAGATTGAAGTGCAGCTTTAATCGAAGCTACATCAACTATGGAGAATTGCATTGCGACTTGGTAAACTCCAGCTTAGTGTTTTTCTAAAGATAGTGTGAGTCTTTTGACTGGAGTGCGTAGTTCCTCCCTTGGTAATTGTTTTGAATAAGCTTAACAGTACAGTCTTTGGACTGTTTTGTTATCTTTGTGATCAAATTGCGTTGTGCCGATAAAAAAGCCGATGTCAATCAGATCTGTCAACAGTCAGTATTCTCGCCAATAGGAGCTTGTATCAGGATCTGATGCACAGTGGGTGCCATGGAACAGCCATCCCAGATGTTTGTCTACAGGCCTTTTTGCCTTTCCTTCTCCCCAGTTACCCGCTCAATTAAAACAACCAAAGGCCTAGGCTAAAAGAATTGAAGTTCAACAGTTCCACTTCTAATTCGAGTGAGCTTTCTAACACCTTTAATGACCATTTTTCAACGATTGGGCCCCGCCTTGCCAATGAAATTCCACCAAATGATAATAATGATGATTTACGTTAATAATATCAATAATATAAAATAATGTAAATCACAACAAGTTTGGTTTTTATTCTACAAGCATGCAGCAGTATTGTTTTCTCACATCTAAACAAATATGTAGATCCAAAGCAACAGGTCTTAATAAATTATATCTCTGCTAAAATAATACGTGATTGTGCCGATCTGATTTCAGTTTCTCTATGTGATGCCTTTAATAAATCTTTGCTCTCTGGTATATTTCCTGATGATTGGAAATGTGCGAGGGTTACTTCGTTGTTGAAGCTGAAGGTGAGGCATCTGATCTAAATAATTATCCAACTATTTCAGTCATTTCCATTTAACAGCCAAAGTTTTTGAAAGGATTGTTTCTTATGACTAATAATATTAATGAATAATTTTTTGAGCAATGGAGATATCATTTCTACACATCAATCAGGGCGCTTTTGCTCCATCTTTACACTCAACTGCTCTCCTTGAAGCTACTGATAACTGGGCCTTTAATATCGATCTTGGTAATGTTAATGCTGTGGTATTTTTTGATTTAAAAAAGGCATTTGACACTGTTGATCATGATATCCTTTTTTTAAAAATGAACCTTAACTTTACGGAATACAAGGATTTATTGCTCTCGATTGGTTTAGATCGTATTTGACAAATCGTACACAACGATGTCTCGTTAATGGTTCCCTTTCTAGAATCTGTTCACTTAAATGCAAGGTACCTGACAGGGAACTTTGTTGGTCCCCTTATATTTCTTATTTACATCAATGATTTGCCAAACTGCCTAACTTCATGCCAGCCTAGGATGTATGCTGATGACACACACATCACTTATGCAAATGCTGATGTGAATTCAATACAGTTAAATTTGAATCACGCTTTAGGTAATCTAAACAAATGACTTATTTCCATACAAGCTTACTTTGAACACTGCTAAAACTGAATTTATGCTAATAAGGATCAAGACAAAAATTGAGTACCTTGTCGAGCCAACCCAAGCTCTCAATTGATAATGTTTCGATAGAGAAAGTTACTTCTGTAAAATTGCTTGGAATATTTATTGATGAAAATCTACGGTGGCAAACACACATCGCTAAATTATCTAAAAAGATCACTTCCGAAATAGGAGCAATTAAAAGAATTAGAGATTTTGTTCCAACGCCTACTTTCCATTGCATATACAATGCTCTCATTCAATCTCAATTCGATTATTGTAATATTGTCTGGGGAAATTGTGGAAAAACTTTGTTTGACAGATTACAGAAGCTTCAGACCTCACAGTGCTGCTCATGTTCTAACCTTTTCTAGATAATTATGATGCTGAAGCCACACACTTATTTAGACAATGTAACTGGAAAGACTTGAGCACCCAGTTTCAAATACAAAAAGCCCTAATGGTGTACAAGTCTTTAAATGATCTTGTTCCAGATAATCCCTAAATTTGTTAAACTTAATATGAAATGAGCTACTCCCTAGGGGACGCACAGTTAACAAACTAATTGTTCCGTTCCTGCGAAATAAAGAACAGCTTCAGTTATAGCGGAGCAGTTCTCTGGAACAGCCTGCCCTGTGATGACAGAGGCTAAATCTTTAAGTCGATTTAATTAAACGATTGGCTCATTTGAATTTCTGATTTTTAAAGTTAACTGTGTACACCGCATTGTAGACAATTTTGCATATTATTTAGGGTAGTTATAGGTTTATTTAAAATTTTTTATACTCCTGATGAATGTTAGCGTGTTTAAATAAAGAACTATTCTATTCTATTCTATTCTATTTCTTGTATGTCATATTGTGCTGCAAAAAAAAAAGCCAATCAGTATACGGTGGAAGTTTTGTAGCTTTAAGTTCATGTGTTCTGACCTTTGCCAAGATTATTTGGTCATATAACCATATATAAATCACCAACAGAACACTGAAAAAGTCCAACTTGAACTTTACCTATACTGACTCAACAAGGTTGAGATGGGTAGGGAGGGAACCAGACAATCAAAGTCACGTACCTCACATTCACACCATTTTTACAACCAGTTGTAAACTGAGACAGAAATCTGCTTAACAAAGCTTTCATTAAAGTTCAGTGTAACTAAAGGCTGAATTCTCATAAAAACTGTCTTCTTTGCTCCACGATTAGCTAATTATAATAGACCAAATTTCTGAGCCACAGTTCAGGTGTTTCCCACCCAGGCACTTTTTATGTTCATTATCACCACACACTAGATCTAGAGTCTGCACCTCAGGATTTAAGGGTATGCTTGGTTACCAAGACTTACGAATGACAATTGATTTCTGAATCAAAAGAAAGTCACAATACTTGTTGTATCTATTGGTAAATATTTTTGTTGTTTATGTTGGTATAATCATCATGATAACCCTCTGGAAATACTAATATATACCCTTAGTACTCCCCCTTTCTCCCACTACCCCCCCCCCCTAGAAAAACCAACCCCTTTGATTATTTTTGGACCTACCAAGGAATGCCTTCAACTATATATTTTATTCCATATTTGAGCAAAAAAAAATTGTGCTTCTGGTTGAACAGCTTAAAAACCCTAGCATAATTCTAAACAGACAAGGGGATTTAAGATGCATACCTCTGACATATAAGGCCCTGTTAGGGTAAAATTTCTGCAAGTGACATGGCCTTGAAACAATGACATAAGACAGCAGAAATTGTGACAAACAACCTAATGATGGGTTCAAACTGTGACAGCGTGGACAAAAGCGCAAATACAATAAGAAAATGTTGACAACAACATGCCTTCCTCCTCCACACACGAAACGACAGGTTTTGAAATTCGTACTTGGGACATAGGTACCCGCCCCCCCCCCCCCCCCCCCCGCTACGAGAGCCTCACATACAGTATATATAGCTGCACTCCTGAAGATCCGCAAATTATTTATTGATGAACTCATTTGTGTACTATGGTAAATTAATTTTCAACTTAATTGAAGAATCTGAGTTTGAATTTGAAAGTGATCTCCGGCTGCATTAGGTTAACAATAATAATTATTATCAGTAACCGTACACAATTGCAAGATCCTACAGTGCATTGCAACACATGGTCTTTAGCCTTCACTTATTTCATGAATATAAAGACAAATCAAATCTATTTGTAGCAATTTTTGTTTGCAACTTGATGGGATATTTATTTAGTTGAGTGATTTTATTAATTGACCCGTGAAAAAGGTAGTAGAATACTACGCACTATATAATTATTCTGTACTCTTGTGTTCTTTTGTTTACCTCTTGCTTTGGCACTATTAGGTTAAGTATCTGTTTTACAGTTCAAGTAAAATCACTCTAAGAACAAGATGGAAAAGTCTTACGGCAAAATCAGTGTTTCTTGCAGTTTGAGAGCAAAGAATTATCACTGAGAAATTAGCACTGCTCCATACAAATCCTTCTCGATCTGACCTAAATAGGTCGACGAAACTTTAGTTAAGACCAAAGAGAAATTTTCAAAGACAAAATTGGCAAAGAGGCTTTATTCGTCGTTATTTGTGCTCTGACTTCGAAGATTTAGAATACAAGTAGTAGTGACACTTTCGGAAATACCTCTGTCCAACAGAGCATGAAAAATAATCCATTTGTCCGCTGTCTTCCATGGGCGATTTAAGTTTGAATCAGGTTCGCAGTCTCTCACTTCACATTGAAAACGAGGTGGAGCTTTTTTAAAATAACTTAAACATTTCTCACCATAGTTAGAAGTACTGTAAACTAAAACACGAACATTTCAGAATAATTGTTTTAGAATACTCACGCCATCCATTGAAATTTTTAACTGCTTGCAAAATTTTACCTTTGCTCGATTTGCTCGCAAAATTTAAACGAGTGCTCGCTTGCTCGTGCTTCCCAAGCTCGCAAAGCAAATTTTTTTATTTCTGCTCGTGCTCGCAAAAAAATTGCAGTGCTCGGCATGCTCGCAAAGACCATTCGTCACCCCTCTCATGGTCAAAATGAGGCAATTAAGCTATAAACAGTTAAGAGGCAGTCTCCCTAAAAGCGGTCCACTCGATTTCGCGACAAAAAATACTTTTCCTTTATTTTTTGTCGGTGAAGAGGCTTTAGTATAATAGGCATATACTAAAATCGCTATTTTTGTTTTCAAATTCTTATTCTTAGCTCTGCTACAAGCCAAAAATGAATTGAGTCCGTCTCGGCTTCTCAGAGAGTGTTTCAAAGACTAAAATTGATGGATTTTGAAAAGCGCGTTGCAAACAAACGAATGCCCGCACAAAAAATCTGTTCAATTCAGTTTTTTTAGTTAACCGTCGATAGTTCACAGGCTAAATAAAAATATCTTTGATCAAAACATGTTCAAGTTACAGTGGTTCAAAGAGTAGTACCTGTTTTGCAGGCTTAATCCAAACCCTGAAAGTAAGGAGGATTTGAGGGAAAATATCTCAGAAGTTGCAGCCTACATCTGGTTTAAAAATCATATCAAAGTAAAGTTTTAAGCTTATTTTTTTGGTTTATAGGCTCAGACTTGTGGGTATCTTCTGGGATTGCAACCAACAGTAGATTATAATCTGCCATTTTGCATATTTGCATATAATCACTGGCCGTGTCAGATGTCATGATTGTACAGATTAAAAGTTCCATGAAATTGCCTCTTTAATTTTGACACTTGAATTCGTCTCCGGCCTCCAAAAGAAAGTAACTAAGCTTCTTTAAGTACTTTTAAATCGAAAAAGATATATAGTAACAGGGATTATAATCCATTTTACTGATTACCACGATCAACTGGCGGGCGCCAACGTCTTATAACTACCTGCACTGAACAGTAAACAATGTTTTTAATAGAATTCTCTAGATCAGAAGTTTATCCAAGCTCCCTAAGTAATGAAAATAAATATTACTAGCCCGGGATACAAAACATGTACAAGAATGGCAACGTAGAATTTTAAGTTCTTTCCGCAATTTCTGAGTGAATTTCACCGCAGTGCATAAATTATTGTAATAATCAGGCTGTTTAAAAACGTTTGACGCACAACAAAAACAATTAGTCATTTACCGTTTTATCTGTTCTTGGTAAATAAGACGCTTACCTTTACTTTAGATTCTTGATGGAAGAAGTCTATCCAGCCAGCTGAAGTTATGCAGTTTCATTAATTTTCAAAATCACATCATAGCATGATTCAGTGTCACATAAAGTAATGGTCACGTGGCTACGTAACCCGTCGGCGGCCAAAATCTTCGTGATACATGTAAACGAAATTTCAGTTTCCCTCCAGAAAAAAAAATGCCCCAATTGAATGAGTTTTTCCTCCTTAAATTGTACAAAATGTGTATCACACCGAGGAATTTGTATTGGTAATGAATCATTATTTTCACGGCATGGACTCCGCCCTTCCATATTTTCGGGCCCGGCCCGCATAGACGGGGTGAGGGTGGGGGACAGTGGGATACGGGTGTGTTTCGTAAAGCGACCCTCAGCTACCCCCTTTACGAATTGATCAACAAGTACTCAAAACAGTTCGTTCACACAAGGTTCTAGGCAGGGGGGGAGGTGTCTCCCAGGAAATCGGTGCAGTGGACCTTGCGGCTATCTGCGTCGCTCCTTTATGTTCCGTCCTAGAGTACAATGTTGCGTGGCTTGATATAACACCCTTACTGCCCATCTACCTAGTACAATAGAGTGGGTCCAAATGCGAGCTTTAAGGATAATATACCTTCAGAAGCTTTACAATTTGCTAGAGTCGTTAGAGTTGAGGACAGGCGCAGTGGGCTGTGTATGAGCAATACAAACAAAGGCAGGACCTTGTCAACCTGTGATTAAAGGTCATTTATCTATTTATTTTATTTTTGTATTTATTTAATATTCACAGTATTCTTCAGTCGATTTACCAACATCTTTTACTTAAATTGTTCTCCCAAAACACACAGCCTGCATGCGTAGCAGGTGCTTGGAAGTAGTGGGCACAAGAAAGAACGGGAGCGCGCGAGGGAGACACGCGGAGACACCTGTTCTTTCTTGCGCCCACTACTTCCAAGGGCCTGCTACGCTGGCTAAGAACATTATAGAAATGGCGTTTCTGGGGGAGCATGCCGTCTTACCCCACCCGTAGCGGCTCGCTCCTTGTCCTTGGACGCTAATACTAGTTTTTTTTTTTTTCACAAATAAAAAAGGTTGTACGGTCTGTCTCAGTCCTGATATACTTATTTAGGTATATAGTATTCTTTTTCAAGGTAATTTCAGGCATTCGGTATCAAACGTTTTACAAATCTTTAGGTATATTGGTATCTTATGAGGACAAAAGCGGGTATCAGTGGTGGCTCTTTACACTTTGTAGCATTAAGCTTCATCAAGAAAAAGTTTGGGAGGCAGGTGGAAATTGACAGTGGCACTTCTTAATTTTTCTTGGGCTTAGGTGGCCCATCAGATCCTATAACAAGTACTGGAATATATTCTTCAATATTTTGACACAATGAAAGCCACTTGAACTGGCAAGCAATATTGGTGCAATTTGGAAGAAATCAGGATTATGAGACACACCCAGATAAACTGATAATATTCAGTTGACTGCAATTGCGACGGTCATGCGAGTCTAATCCGGCAGATTCCCTCTTTTGCCAGCCCATGCGAACTTTTGGTCAGCATATTTCGATCTCTGTGACAACGTACATTCATTTACACAAAAAACAGTATCTTAATATCAAAAATTTAGAAAAAAAGATAATTTATATCCTTATCGTGGCACTAAAATTCCGTAAACCTGAACAAAATTGAGCCCGGATACCTGAAAGCCTAAACCCCCCGGCCAGACCTCTCTCCTTTAGAACGTCAAAATCACTAACCGCAGTTGGACGTTTTGCTTTTAAATGAAACATTCCTGAAGCCGAACGTGCCGGATACTCTCTTTGAGGTGCCTGGTTATTCTATCTACCGTAGAGACAGGGTAAACAAATCTGGCGGCGGTGTCATGGCATATATAAACGATAACATGAATGTTATTCGTAGAACTGATCTAGAAAATCAAGAAGTTGAAGTCATTTGGCTTGAAGTTTGTCCTTTTAAATCGAAACGATCTTTATTGATTGGTAGTATTTACCGCCCACCCTCATACACCAAAGCTGATGATTTATCTCTGGAGGCAAATTTTGAACGTGTGTACTTGCTGAATAAGGAGACAATAATTTTAGGCGATGTGAATATTGATGGAAGAAATAAGAAGAGCTTTGAAAAACATCGGTTAATTAAAGCGGTTCACGGTATGAATTTCACGCAGCTAGTTAATGAGGTGACTCGTCCAGTTAGCGGTACTTGTTTAGATCATATCTATTCAAATCATCCTCAGCGAATATTCAATGTATCTACTCTCAACTGTGGCCTCTCTGATCACGTACCTATTTTTGCTGTACGCAAATATAACAACGAGCGCGCATCTTGTAGCATGCAGAAAAATCAGAATATTAGATATCGTGACATGAAGCAATTCGACGAGAACCGATTCAAAGATGCACTGAGTCAGGCCCCTTGGGATACAGTATTCGTATTTGATGAGATTGATGATATGCTGGACTCTTGGGAGTCACTTTTCAATAGCGTACTTGATGAAAATTGCCCCTGGCGTGAAAAGCGTGTAAAGCGCGCTGTCCAAGCTCCTTGGATGACTAGCTCTGTCTTGAAACAGCTACACCTGAGAGATAATTGCCTAAAAACCGCAAGGCGTTCCAATAATGCTGATGATTGGTCTAATTACAGAGCGGTAAGAAATAAAGCAGTTGCGATGATTAGGAGCGCAAAACGAAAATTTTTCAGCAATGCCTTTGAGGAAAATAAAGGCAATTCAAGAGGAATATGGAAGACAATAAGAACACTGACTGGCTCAGGAAAGAACAGACGCGATATTAACAGTATTAATATCGGGGAAGCTGTTATAGATGACAAAAAGCTAATGGCGCAACATTTTAACCCTCATTTTTCCAGTATAGCAGATAGGTTAAGATCTACATTACTGCAAGTTCCATCAGACCCCTCAAAGCTGCAAGACTTTGTCAGATCCAGAAAAAGTCCTGATACATCTTATGTCATTCCATCCATCACTAGTGCGCAGGTGCTTACTTTGTTGCAAAAGTTAAGTCCGTGCAAAGCTGCTGGCATTGATAAAATAAGTTCTCAGCTTTTGCGTATAGCGGCACCTGTTATAGCACCTGTTGTTGCGAGATTGATCAACTTTTCCTTTTCCAGTGGATCATTTCCAAGTCGTTGGAAAGTGGCTAAAGTTTCTCCTCTTTACAAGAATGGTGACTCACGTGACGTTCAGAATTTTCGACCAACATCTGTGTTACCTGTCCTTTCTAAAGTTATCAAGAGACATGTGCATGACTCCTTATACAGTTATCTAACTGAAAACAATCTGATTTATCCTTGCCAGTCTGGTTTTCGGAAGAATCACAGTACAGACACCGCTCTCATACAAATAATTGACGAATTGCTCTTCAATTTGGATAAGAATAGAGTTAGTGGCATGGTGTTAGTAGACTACTGTAAAGCCTTCGACATGGTAGATCATGGTCTTCTTCTGGATAAGCTGAAAGTATATGGTGTTGCTGGTGAAACAATGAAGTGGTTCCAGTCTTATTTGGCGGACAGACACCAGCTTGTCTATTTGGGTGGTTGCGTCTCAGACGTGGTGCTTATGAAACATGGGGTTCCTCAGGGCAGTATACTCGGCCCCTTGTTTTTCACAGTTTTTATTAATGACCTGCCACTTCATGTCAGCTCCTCTGAAATCGATCTTTATGCAGACGATACTACAATCACATCGTCAGCAGATTGTGGCAGCATGGAAGACTGCAGGAATCTCTTAATACATCTGTATCAGAAGTTTTTAACTGCAGGGCATTGGCCAACAGGCTTCCACTCAACGAAAAAAAGACCAAGGTCCTCACCTTGAAGGGAAAGCGACTCTCGACCAAAATAAACCATAACCCTGAAATTACTTGCAATGGCAGTTTATTAACTAACGTTATGAACGTTAAGCTACTAGGTCTTGAGATTAATCTTTCTCTGAGCACATTACGACTGTTTGTAAGAAAGTTTCACAGCGCATCGGCTTGTTAAAGAAAATTATGAATTATCTGCCCCTTAAACAAAGATTACTGTATTACAATGCTTTGATCAGGCCAGTGATTAATTATGCAAGTGTCCTCTGGACTAATTGGGATAAGGAAAGCCTTGGGCGGGTCCTAAAGCTCCAAAAACGAGCAGCTAGAGTAATCCTGAATGCCCCTCATCAAGCACCATCAGTTCCCTTGTTTAATCGGCTGAAATGGTTGCCTTTTTATAAAGACGCTTTAATATTTAAATGTATCATTGCTTATAAGCGATTACAAGGTGACGTCCCTGTTTATCTCAACAATCTACTTAAATTAAACAGTAACATCCACAGTAGACAGACCAGGTACTGTAATTTTAACCTAACCTCTCCGAGGTATAATCGCGAAACAGAAGGAGGTAGAACTTTTACCGTAACAACTTGCAAAGCATGGAACAGCCTATCTTTGCCTGTAAGGCAAAGGGACTCAGTTGACTCTTTAAAAAAAGCATTGTGGAATGAATTTTTTAAGCAACAGCAGAATCTTGATCATTTTTCTATTTAAGTTGCTTGACGAATTGTGAGATGATTATAATGCTATATTTTATCTTTTACATCATTTAGTAGATTCTATAGTATTTGTATTCTTTGGTTTTTACCTTGTATTTTTATAGCTTAGTATACTCATTTATTATTTTATTATTTACTTATTTATTATTTAGAGGGCCACAAGTTTATTAGTTCCGGCTATTTCGTGCTAACCCTCATAAAATAAAGTCTTTACTTTACTTTACTTACTTTACTTTACTTACTTTACTTACTTACTAACCGGGATGTCAACAAGATGTCACATTAAAATACTCGATCTACATGGAAACTACAAGACTCCCTGTAGGTGCATTTTTAAAGACTATTGCATCCGTTCTTTGGAAACGTTTTTGTTGTACTAACTATTTTGGCCTCTTATATGGGACATTCTAAGTTGACAGCATAAGGGATTAGAGACCAGGTATCAGAGGCCACCCCACCAGGTTCCTAATCTCAATTGCTGCACATGCAATTTCACTTCTTTAAGCAACAAACTTGAAAAACAGGAATCAAATTTTGCTCTAAAAATTATGCTTTGCCAAGCTAAGCCCGAGAAATGAATTCTCATCTGCAACAATTACAATTAGCGACCTGGCAGGCTGGGGCAAAAGGGTTGGTAGGTCACCTCTCTAATCCTTTATCTGTACGTGAATTTTAGAAATGTACCATATAAGAGGCCAAAATAGTCATTACAAGAAACTGGTTTGAAATGAACGGATAAAAGAGGGTTTAAAAAATGCACCTAAGGCCAACCTTACACCTCGTTGGCCTGCTGCTTATGCGATTTTTGAAAGCGTTTCAAAGGAAGGGGTTAATATAGCCTACAAGGCATATTTTGCTGTGCGATCGACTTGAACTGTAAAAAAGTGATTCCAAGGAAGAGGTTGCTTGCCCCTCCTAGTCCGTAGAAAATGATCCATTACCAAGACAAATCCGCATTTTGTGCAATTTAAGGAGGAAAAACACAATCAATTAGGGCATTTTTAACTCGTGGGTACGCGCGAGAGTACCACAAGTTATTGCAGGGACAGGGATATGCAAATGAGTCACTCGCTCACTCGTAGTAGACGTTTTCATAATTAATCGGGTCCGAACTCGAGAGCGCGAAGATCTATCGTTTCCAAAGAAGCACACACTCGGCAAAGTTCGGTGGCATCAAATTCCTCGCTGAGAGCGTGCATCGTGCGCTACAGCACAGTCAGAGGACAGAGGTCTTACCAAATTTAAGACACGCAGGAATCTTTCAGATTAGCACGATTCAAGAGCCTTTGACTCATCCAGGCATTAAACTTGACGAGAAGATGAGCATTTGCTCTTCTACTCCTTCAACTTCGACGCTGGCTTGATCTCATACCTTGTAGTAATGTAGTAGGTTATGTGTATGAATGAATGTATAATAAATAAAGGCACTTCTTCTTCTTCTTTATAAGGACTCCTTAAGATCACCGGGGGAAATGGATGTGATTTTGAGCATTAGCTTTAAAATAACAGCAGAAATCGAGATAAGAAAACATAAGCTTATGTTTTGCGTCCTATTTCGCGGAGGAGTTGTGTCGACTTTGTATCGCATATGTTCTTTCATTGCCACGAAATGTGTTTACATTGTTGAGCTATTTTGAAAAAATAGCTCATATGTCAGTGGTGAAAGCGTATGTATCTTTGTGGCTCTGTGGCTCTGTGGCTTTGTGGCTTTGTGGCTTTGTATGTTGGGATGTTTGTTGCAAGAGCCAATAAGGTTGAAGGTACTATGAGTTGATGCTTAGGAACCAATGAGATCTTGGCATCCATTTAAACATGGCATTGGTAAAGGTCGAACAAGGGCACTTTGAGACCGCCATCTTGATCCTTCACAATGTTTTCGTCTTTTATTACGGGTACAGGTGTTTGGAAGCATTACATAAAATATCTTCATGATTCAAACGCTATGAACAGTGATGCAGCTGTTGAAGGGTTCATATCATTTCTACCTAATTCGGCTATCGGTACAATGCACGTCAGTATGAGTTCTGTTTCACCTGCTACAACTGGGTAGAGTATAAAAGATCATATATTTTCAAATCTCTTCCAATGAAGCAATAATTGATATTTAGATATAGACTTCAATTCGAAAGCATGCGCCCTATAAAATGTGGTTTTAGAAGTTTAAAAGGCAGGGTTTTTTTTCTGAAAGCTGTATCGAGTATTGTTAATCCCGTAAACAAGCTTTAAAAATATTATTCTCTCGCTTACAAAGTTCAACCGACCTTTTTCGTTCTATTTAGTAAAGATGCGTAACTTATGTACAAATAGTAGTGTTAGGGAATAAAATTGGAAGAAGCTAGTTGACACAATAATTAGATACTGTTAAATTCAGTGGAGTAACATGATATAAGTAGAAATATATTTCAGCAGTTTGATAATTTTCTTGGAAGTAAATAAATGATAGGCTATCAACCTTGACGTTGCATGAAACATAATTTAATTGCAGATGTTGTAATGAAGCCGAGGTGATTTCTTAAAATCGTTTGAGAAAATTTTGTAGCAAAACAATTTGCCTCTTTTTACGTACGAATTGTGGAAGGGCCAAAGACCAACATCTTCACATGCAAATTGTGTGCATGAGTTATTTTTATAATTCTGTTTACTAGATTACTGTGTGATAACTCGAATTCCCTCACGTACGAACGACGAAAGGGGGCAAAGTCCAACACTTTCACGTGCCAGCTGTGTGACTGTACATCTCATGCAGATTGTCTTTTCACAATAATAATAGTAATTCGGACGTATGAAGACCTGTTTCGTTTAGTAACCAATGCCTTAAAAAAGGCTCTTGTCTTTTAAGGAGCAATGGCTTTTAAAACATGACGAAATAAGTTATCGGAGTTAAAGACTGTTTCACAAATGTTAATAAATGTTAGGTTATCAACCTTGACGTTGGATGAAACATAATTTAATTGCAGATGTTATAATGAAGCCGAGGTGATTTCTTAAAATCGTTTGAGAAAATTTTGTAGTAAAACAATTTGCCTTTTTTTTACGTACGAATTGTAAAAGGGCGAAAGACCAACATCTTCAAGTGCAAATTGTGTAGGTGAGTTATTTTTAGAATTCTGTTTACTAGTTTACTGTGTGATAACTCGAATTCCCTCACGTACGAACGACGAAAGGGGGCAAAGTCCAACACTTTCACGTGCCAGCTGTGTGACTGTACATCTCATGCAGATTGTACGGTGGCCCATATCGCATATCTGCAAACACAACAAACAATTCTTGAAACACAACAAACACTTTTCCAAACACAACATAGTATTATCTGAACACAACAAACTATTATCGAAACACAACACAGTATTATCAAAGCACATAGCAATATTATCGAAACACAACACAGTATTCTTGAAACACAACACAATGTCATCGAAACAACACAATATATCGAAACACAACTCAGAGTTTGCAAAACACAACGCAAATCTCCCAAAACACGACACAATATTTGCGAAACACGACACAAAGTTTTCCCGATTACGTAATACAGGATGCTACTATACAAGGCATAAACCCAGGTAGATACTTCATATATGATTCCTATAGTGTACCGATATATATTCTTACTTACTTACTTACTTAGGCCCAGTTCAAACGTCGAATTTCACATGTGCCGAACTTAATTCCTATTTTAGTCGACTAAAATAGTTAAATACGGCATTTGATTCATTCATCGAATTTAACTCTCTGAACTCTGTCGAATTTAACTCTGTTCGCTGTCAATATTCCCAGTAATATAATAATAATTTACTAACATTCAAGCATTAAGTTCGGCACATGTGAAATGCGACGTTTGAATCAAAAGTCGAACTTAAGTCGAATCTTCGACTGTTTCAGTCGCAGATACAGCAAACGTCGCATTTAATTTAAACAGTCGAATTTAATTGATTCAAACCTCGCACTTTTAACTCTCGAATTAAGTTCGGCACATGTGAGATTCGACGTTGTACTGGGCCTTACTCTTTCTGCCTTGCTTGAGTATCTTTACGTACCTTTGTGTCTTAACCTACTTCAGTAGTGGCGTGCTTGAGGGACTTGGCCTACTTCAGTTACTTGGCGTGCTTGAGTATCTTTACTTACTTTCGCATCTTGAAGTAGGCCAAGACACTTAAGCACGCCAAGTTACTAGAGTAGGCCAAGACACAAAAGTACATAAAGATACTCAAGCAAGGCAGAAAGAGTAAGTAAGTAAGTAAGAATATATATATTGGTACACTATAGGAATCATATATGAAGTATCTACCTGGGTTTATGCCTTGTATAGTAACATCCTGCATTACGTAATCGGGAAAACTTTGTGTCGTGTTTCGCAAATATTGTGTCGTGTTTTGGGAGATTTGCGTTGTGTTTTGCAAACTCTGAGTTGTGTTTCGATATATTGTGTTGTGTTTCGATGACATTGTGTTGTGTTTCAATAATACTGTGTTGTGTTTCGATAATATTGTGATGTGCTTCGATAAGAGTTTGTTGTGTTCAGATAATACTATGTTGTGTTTGGAAAAGTGTTTGTTGTGTTTCAAGAATTGTTTGTTGTGTTTGCAGATATGGGCCACCGTAAGATTGGCTTTTCACAATGATAAATAGTAACTTGGACGTATGAAGACCTGTTTCCTTTTGAAACCAAATCCTTAAAAAAGGCTCTTGTCTTCTGAGAAGAAGAAATAAGTTGTCGGAGTTAAAGACTGTTTCACTGAGTAGAATCACACGTGAAAACCTCGTGAATTATGATGATGCAACCATCTACCACAATGATAAAAATCCTGGTATTTCGTAACTATTCAGTATTCGATGAGTCACATTTTGGCTTAAGAAACTCTGAGGAAACCTTAGAGTTTTCCTTCTAATCAACGTTTGGTGAGTAGAAATTTATTTCACTTAAACGATTTGTTTAACTTGCACCAGATGTAACAGGGAAAGACAGAAGAAATTGAATATATAGCTTGAAGATCGATTCAGCTGAGCGTTTCGCATTTTCATTTATGCACTGCAATACGCAATTTCGCACAAAAACCCAATCTACATTTAGGATGAAAGAGGTAGATTCATCACTTTTGGTAAGGTTACACCGAAGCATTAAAGTTACACTGAAGCATTCAAAATAGCTCATGCACGTTTAACGTGCCTATGTTTTTTTACTGTCAGTAACCTGATTTCAGTTAGCCTTAAATTTCATCCAACTGCTTTGAGTCGTTTTCTCAATCGGTTAAGTATGGCCACAGGGTCCAGAGGAGATGTGTTTGTCGTTAGAACATCAAAACCCATCGAAAACCTCTGAAAAATCGCGTTACAGTTTCGTTAGTCATTTCGTTACACATTCTGTAGACCGCAAACCAAGAGACTGAGGGGTCGCAAGATCGGCTTATAGTATAAAACACGGAAATTGTCCATTTTTTTACTCGGCACTTCGTGCAGCAAGAAAAGTATTGTGTTTCCAGAACAAGGATAGTATATGATCTGAATTTCTATCATTTCCTAAAATTTACTGTGGGAAAAGCAGAAGTGATAACTAATTGACTATTTTCTAAACAACGTACCCACGAGTTGACGATAGTCTTTCTTTGATTTTTTTCTGGAGGGAAACAGAAATTTCGTTTACATGTATCCCCAAGATTTTGGCCGCCGACGGGTTACGTAGCCACGTGACCATTACTTTACGTGACACTGAATCACGCTATGATTTGATTTTGAAAATTAATGAAACTGCATAACTTCAGCTGGCTGGATAGACTTCTTCCATCAAGAATCTAAAGTAAAGGTAAGCGTCTTATTTACCAAGAACAGATAAAACGGTAAATGACTAATTGTTTTTGTTGTGCGTCAAACGTTTTTAAACAGCCTGATTATTACAATAATTTATGCACCGCGGTGAAATTCACTCAGAAATTGCGGAAAGAACTTAAAATTCTACGTTGCCATTCTTGTACATGTTTTGTATCCCGGGCTAGTAATATTTATTTTCATTACTTAGGGAGCTTGGATAAACTTCTGATCTAGAGAATTCTATTAAAAACATTGTTTACTGTTCAGTGCAGGTAGCTACAAGACGTCGGCGCCCGCCAGTTGATCGTGGTAATCAGTAACATGCATTATAATCCCTGTTACTATATCTCTTTCGACTCAAAAGTACTTAAAGAAGCTTAGTTACTTTCTTTTAGAGGCCGGAGACGAATTCAAGTGTCAAAAGAGGCAATTTCATGGAACTTTTAATCTGTACAATCATGACATCTGACACGCGCGGCCAGTAATTATGCAAATACGCAAAATGGCAGATTATAATCTACTGTTGGTTGCAATCCCAGAAGATACCCACAAGTTTGAGCCTATAAACCAAAAAAATAAGCTTAAAACTTTACTTTGATATGATTTTTAAACCAGATTTAGGCCGCAACTTTTGAGATATTTTCCCTCAAATATATCCTCCTTACTTTCAGGGTTTGGATTAAGCCTGCAAAACAGGTACTACTCTTTGAACCACTGTAACTTGAACATGTTTTGATCAAAGATATTTTTATTTAGCCTGTGAACTATCGACGGTTAACTAAAAAAACTGAATCGAACAGATTTTTTGTGCGGGCATTCGTTTGTTTGCAACGCGCTTTTCAAAATCCATCAATTTTAGTCTTTGAAACACTCTCTGAGAAGCCGAGACGGACTCAATTCGTTTTTGGCTTGTAGCAGAGCTAAGAATAAGAATTTGAAAACAAAAATAACGATTTTAGTATATGCCTACTAAAGCCTCTTCACCGACAAAAAATAAAGGAAAAGTATTTTTTGTCGCGAAATCGAGTACCTTCTTCCCTCTTCAAACGCTCGAAGTTTTTCAGATCCTCAGCTAGGTCTTTTCTTCCAATATTTTCGAGACAGTCTATCAGGAACTGAAGACTGTTTGGTGTTATAACTTGTCTCTGTTCCAGTTCCAATAACAGTTGTTCCGGCGTCTTGATTCTCTCTCGATCTCCACCTGGAATGTCATCCTGACATAAGTACTTCAATTTCTCTAATTGCTCCGTTCCCAATAGAGAAGCAATTTTAGTCAATTTAAGTCGGAAAGTTCTTCTAGTTTCCATTTCTGGCTGTAATATAAATTATAGATCACATCATCCATTTGAAGGATAACCTATCAGTCCTGGAAATTCTCGAAGGTTCCCGGAAGCGTGGCTGCGCGAAGTCTGGGCTTTAGTCTGGAAGCAAAAGCGAAAGAAGAGTAATTTTTAAATTAAAATAAGAGAGACCGCCGAGCACCGCCATTTCCCCAACAGCAGGTGGTAACGTTTGCGCATGCGTCAGGCTTGCTGGAAAGCACTTGTTGACGGGAAATCGTAATGGCCGAAAGCTGTTCTGAAGCACTTTCAAGGGAGATTTTTTTGCATACCCAATCAACCGCAGACATGTCTTATAGAATGGATACTTTGGTTAAGCCATGTTGAAGTGTCATGTATGAGAGAAGGACCATTTAGCCGGTTAATTTTCATCCATTTGGCTCCTCTGATGAAGCAGATAAAGCGTTCACGAGGTCGTTTGTTGTGATATGTTGATTTGTTGACATTCAAGCGGTTACGGATTTCTGGGTTATCGTCCATGATCTGCAGAGCTGCGTAGCATTTAGGTAAGATATACCCTTTGATTTACTTTGTGAAACGTGGAGCAGCATCATCGCATGTTATGTGTTAAAATTATAGCAGCCTGAATTCAACGTAATTTATGTGACCCCGTATTTCTGTAGTATTTGACCCTGTCCGTACAGCGAGATCCAGTGATATATCCCACACAAACGACTAAACAGGTAAAACTTCTCTTTCGGTCACTCCTTATTTTCACTTTTAATGGTTAATTCAAAGGGGGGAAGTTCGAGTATTTTGATACTATTTAGCGGCATGAAATCAACAAGCAAATTTCCTACTCTTACAAGTAAGGCCGTAGTCGGATGTTTCGTTCCATTTTCGAAAATTTGCTTTTCTGGTTTACATTGGTGCTCTATGGCGGTTACTTATTCTCAGAGATTAAGAGATCGAGGCGGTGGATTGTGAAATATTATTTGCTAAAACTTCGTTAAAGATAGACAAATTTTTCTTGTCCTTTTCAACCTTGTTTTCAGATTTTTGGTGAACATGTAAAAGTATATCCCAACAAAACCTTCTTGTAAAAGCATTGTTTGGGAACACTCTTTCATTCTTGAATGTTTGATTTTGCATCCAAGGGGGGGAACTCTGATGAATTTGCGTTTTAATAATCATGCATTGCAAGCTGTCAGATTCATTGTCAAGAACCCTCACTATTTGGAAGATGATTTTATTCTGATAATTATTCTATGATGATTTGTTTATACCGTCATACAAAATTGGCGCCAAAAAGAATTTTAATGTTATGCTTAAAATGTTTACATAATGTCTTGAAACATAACTGAAATCAATATAAATATGAAAATACAAATATGTGCATTCTTTTCCCTGCCCTACTATAAAAAAATGATAATTGTGATTTACTGGTAATGCATTTTCACATGACCATTACGATATTACTCCCACTTTGACACTAGCACAAGTTTAAGCACAAAACAATTCTTGCCCTTGTTCAGCATTGCACTTGCTGGACTGCCATTCCTGTTTGAAGTGCAGAAAACACTGGACATAAAATCCCTGAATTTGATTCCTTGCATTGGCATCCACATAAGAATTAGCTTCATCACATACAATGTATTTGTATGCTTACAAAAATAATAAATGTTATTATTCCTTTTTTATCCAAAAGAGGTCTTTCCTTGAATATAAATTCATATCCATGACACTTTAGAAATCCTGAAAATCTAAAGGGGTTCGTTAGTTGTTGGCAACAACAAAATGCCATAGGGGTAACTGTTCACTCTCCGATAGAAATAATTCTTTTGATACTCTGGGTCTCATATATTCAGTGTTTAGTTGTGCACATGAATTTAGGAGCACTTGGCTTGCCAGTGTCAGTTTGGCTGTGTATACACAGTAGTAGTGTATATAGTCATCTATCATAGGCTGCACAAGTTGCAATAATTTTATATAAATTTGCCCCTAAACAAGCCCATTGATGCTCCTGGTGTTGCAAGATGACAAGTTATGAAAAATTTCATTTGCCTTTTGCCTGTTGCAGGAGCTCCCTATGAGATGCTCAGCACTAAACCTTGTTGATTCAGGTGATGGTCCTTGAGGACGACTGCATTGTCACATTCAAACCAGTTGCACTTTTCACTCAAGGTTAGCAGAGCTGGTACAAAATGGCGACTATCTGTTTTTTATTTAACCCTATGCTGTCTGCAGAATGTGAAGGGTCTGCCACTCCATCCTGAACTGCATCAAATGGCCTTGGTACCCCAGAAGACACACAGACAAGCTTTAATTTCATTGAGTCATACATTGGCTCACTTGAAGCTACCATAAACTCAGATTTTATAAATATCAGTCTTTAAGATTCTTAAGTTCTCCTCATGTTTAAATTAAATGAAAAGGAAAAGTTAGAGCTCATTTTCAATTTTTTAGTCTTCAAATCATAAGAACTTGGCCCCAAATAGATATATGGGCAAGTCAAGGGAGCTAAGCCTTGTTAGTAATTTATTAAAGAATTAACACATGTGTGGTAGAAAATACCAACGACAAAATTTATGAAAGTAAAAATGAGTGCAAGCATGGAATTACCAGAAGCAGAAAATTCACTTCAATATCTCAGAGAGAAAATGCAGTTTTAGGTATGACTGTGATCTTTACTATTTTAAGTATTTTCACTGTTGTGTGCATATTTGCAATTTTCTAGTATGTAGAAGTGTGGGGAGTAAAGGGAAGGATTTTTCATGGTTAGGGTTTCCTCAATAAAACACATCTGTAATATGAAACATCCTGTACCACTCTCCTGTTTTGACTCATCTAATTCTTTGTTTTAGAAGTGTAAGGGGCATCTTGGAGTCAAGAGCCTCCATATTACAAAATCTGCTTACACCCCTGAATAAGTTAAGGTGTCACATACATTTAATAGATGTTATTTCTAGAGTTTAGGTCTTTAGTTTTATATCATCTAGTCAAAAATGGAAACACAATTTTATAGCCCTGGGTGGGATATCTTTGAAATTTTATTGGTCGCAGAATTAAGGGCACTGCACCTGGTCTGGACACCGGTGGTTAGGATGGGGTATCTCTGAAAAGTAATCACTGGCAGAATCACTGCACTAAGGTTGCACATCTCTGAGCAACAGGGCGTTCCTGAACCATAACTGACGTGAAATCGTATTATTACAAGGAGATTGTCGCAAGAACTGCAATTATGACTATATAAACAGGAAAACAAACTAGCATTTAGAATTTTTTTTCGTAGCGTTTTATTCAAATCTTAAACGTCGGACGTTTTGTACTCGGTCACAACTTACATGAAGAGATTTTTTCCCAGTTATGTAGTGTTTTAATAGAGGAGTTTTGCAGCTGTTACACAGAACCCCATCGAAGCTTGACGTATCCGCGCGCAAGCCAAAACACGAAACAATAATCACTCATGGACCACAAACCGCGCAAAATTGTGAATGATCCGCGACTTATTAGCCTTGAGACCAATCTGGCAATTTACACAGAAGACTTTGTCTTATCTGCACTCCACAAAGATAGAACAGATGACTAAGACGATGGTAATTTTGAAAACAGGCGCCATTTTTCTTTGCTGCATTCGCTGCGATCCAATACCACGACAAATTTCCGTCCAGCGGCTCGCGCATACTCGCAACGTTACCACCTGCTGTTCATTTCCCCCAGGTCAGCACTCGTTAACATCCGTCGAAAGGCCCTTTTATCTTCGGTCGAATTTCGTAAACGTATGACGTCACGCTCGCCTCGAAGTTTAATGAGGTGATTCATTTGACGATTCATCTGCACTTCGATCGTCCATATCCGACTTGTTTGATTTTTGGTGAGAGATTTTGTCCCACTTTTTCGATCATTCCTCGATTAATTCCTATCAATTCAAACAAGAAGATGCCACTGCCTCCGTTTAAAGGATGTTTTGACGTTTCAAGCATCTTCTTACTCCGCGGGGAAAAGAACCTTTCAGTGGATGTTACTGAATAACATCCTTTGAATGGCCCCAGATCACCAGGCTATGTAGGTGACAATTATACATTATCACTTTCCTTATTGAATACATGTACCGTGTAAAAATCGCCATACTTATATTCCACACTAAAGGAGAAGGATCAATATAGTTATTTATTATTCCACTGTTATGTCATTTCACCATGAAAAAATTAAGGTCAAGAGAATGCGCAAAATATGTTGTAATAATAATATTATTTAATAATATTTCTGTCTGATTTCGTTAAAATGACTGGTCACTAGGTTTTCACCTGGCGCTGGGCACAGCCCAGCACCAGGTCAGTCCAGTGTCCAAAATGGTAGGGGGCTTCCTGTCTTGGTTGGTTTAGCTGGATAGCCAAGAGACTGCCCTAACAGTGGGTGGGTGGATCAGACCTGGGGCCAAAATTAGTGGGGTAGGGAGGGGGCCGTTTTGACACAGCCCCTTCAGTAAGCAGCAGTGTTCACTAGAGGCTTTGACTGGCAACTACCTTGTTCTTCATTTGCCCTAGCCACTGAGCTGAATCGGGCCTCTGCTGAGAATGATAATGTTAATAGCCTTAGTCTCTATTTTAATATTTTGCACGCATTGTGCCACCTTGAATAGTCTTGCTAGCTGCGGGCAATACTTCTTTAAGTTTATTTGTTTATTAATAAAGTTTTGTTGTTGTTGTTGTTGATAATTGCAGAGCTCAGTGGGAGGCACAGACAGTCACCCATTGTCCTGGGTGGGGAGGATCAAAGTCTTGGTATCAAGGACACACTTAGCATAGGACCTGTAGACACTCACTGAAGCCATGTTTGCATAAATTTTGTCAGATTTATTTATTTATTTAGGCTTACTCATTTTATGCTTTGTAATTAAGGTTGCAAATGAAAATGTGCTTAAACTGTGCATTTTGGTTTGAAGCCATTGATACCATGAAGTCTTCATCTACATGATATTTGCAAGCTATTTCTTGGGAAAGGTTGCCTATCAGGTCAATGGGTTTGTTCAAGATTGTTTTAAATATGTTTCTTTAACAGTACATCAATGAATGAATGGTGGAATCAATATTTTTAATTCAACTTAAGTAATCCCTCAGAGTTTTGACTTGGCTTCTTGTTGTTTCGTCAAAAATATGTCCTGTAAAAACTGAAAGGGGAGGGTCCAAAGAATTTGGAAATGGTATCTTCCCATCTGCATTAGCCCTTCCCTCTCTGTAAATAATCTCACTCCCTCTTTTCTTTGGGGTCTTGCTTGAATATTAGTTTATAAGTGTACCTTAAAGCCTCTTCTGCTGTAATTGTTCCTTCAACTTCTTTCACAGTAAAGGCATGTCATTCTAGAAAAAAAGAAAATGCTCTGTCATTCAATCAAGTAGAGCAGATGCTATTTAATTTCATGAAGCAAAAACAAACATGGAAAAGTAATTATTCAACAGTAAGATTGTTTTTCCTTGTTTGATCATCATTAAACTTCCCTTCAGTTTTCTTGTGCATTATTGACCGTGTAATTTGATTGGTGGATCGATTTTTGGTGCGCTCTGGATCCTCCTTTCTCCCTCTATATGTAAATTTGTTTTCTTATTCAGTATCAAAGTGTTGACCAAATTACTCCGGAATTATACTGCTTGTCAAAGGCATCTGTTCAACCAAACTGCCCGGCCATACAGTGGCGGATCCAGACCTTCAGGTAAGGGGGGGGAGGGGAGTCATCCAGACCCCTGAGATTTTTAGACAAGTTTGGTCTTAAAATAAGGGGGACCCAGGCCCCCCGGGCACCTCCCCTAGATCCACCACTGCCATAGAGAGAGGAGTATTTGCTATAGCTATGATCTATCATGTGGGCAACTATTCTCTATGTGGATGTTTGTTACCAAGAAAAGACTCTTTACTTACAATACCGGTAGTTTGGATTAATGCAGATTTTTAACATAGAAATTAATTGCTGTGAACCCAGATTAGTGTCTGTTAGTAAGAGGTGCATGTACGCTTATAGGAGGTGTTGGTTACAGTCATAGCAGGTCAAGCGTACCCCCCAAGATTCTATTAATTAATTGATTAATTGAAAAATGAATCCATTAGTCGTTCCCGTAACTGGTGTCCAATTCAATGCGGCATTTCTGCATACATAATGAGCAGTGAATCTTTTACGAGAACTTCTCTGTATTTGGTCAGATTGAAAATCTTTGAATGGGTTGCGTTTCTTAGAAGACATTTACATCAGATTCAGGAAAACTGAGCTGGTAGAAATTTGATAACTGCCTCGTTTGAATTCACAGCTCATTACACATGTAAGAATGCAAGGATCAATCTAAATAGCAACGGATTCAGCTTTTGAATAACAAATTCATTAACGGATTCTTGGGGGGTAGGCTTGACTGGGGGGGCACTTGGGTATTTTTTGGGTGGGTATGTGCCACCCGGGACTCCAAATTGGCACCCCATTCTAAAAAAAATTCCCCTAAAATTGATACCCCATTGTAGAAATGGGCCAATTTTTTATACCCGTTATAGAAAACGCCTCTGAAATGGATACCCCATTCTAAATCAGGAGCTTCAATCTAACTCTAACCCTTCCCCTATCCCTCCACCCCCCCCCCCCCAGCACTTGACCTGGTTTGACTGTAACAGAGCTAGAGGTTCTGTACAGTACCTGATGGAAATTGGGATTTTTTTCCTTGCTCAAGTTCTGTGCAAACTAAATGTCATGCATGTTAATGCTACCATTTAAAACCGGTAGTTTAAGAACATGAGTGATGTTCAGAATACCGAAAGTCTAAAAATATTTCTTTGTCTAACTGCAAAACTGTAAATTATAATAATTATAATCATTACTATTACATTATTATTTTATCAATTACAGTGAAACCTCTATTAAGCGGGCACCTTCGGGACCTTCTCAAGTGGCCACTTAATAGAGGGTGTCCACTTATTAGAGGTTTTCAAAATTGTGCAATGTTCATAAATGATCAACATTAAACGTTTACTCTGTACTATGAAAAATTTGCAAGTTGTTAAAGAAGCTATCCAGAGTTCAAGTTCATTACCTTTCATTACCAACTTTAATTTGCTTGTAAATGAACATTAACTGACTTCAGTACGTATTTCAAGGACGTAATCCAATACTACTATTGTCAATTCAGTCTGGTGTGTGCTTAATAGAGGTTTTTAACAATAGAAAGTTGCCAAATACAACTTATTTTAGTGTCCGCATGCGCTTAATAGAGGTGTCCACTGAATAGGGGTTTATTATAAAGGGAAATATCAGATGTCCGTCTTGGGACCCGGCTTAGTGTCCACTTAAGAGAGGGTGTCCACTTAATTGGGGGTCCGCTTAATAGAGGTTTCACTGTAAAATATTCTAGTCACTGCTATTACAAATTGTGGCAATACTATGCAAAATATGCTGACGATGCAAACAAACTCAGCCATGCACAGTCATAGCTGTTTGCTTGAAAGGGAATTGCCTTTAATGTAAATAGCAGGGGGGGATTGTCTCCACCCCCTTCCCTACCACCATTTCTCAACCCAAAATTGGTCATTGTAGCATCCAGGGTGCACGTCTTCTACCCTCCGACGACTCAAGAAGTACGTTGAAGAAGGATTGTTTTAGCCTTTATGTGAACAACTGCCTACTTATGCATACCCGGCCAACTGTCGATTGCGGATTCTATGGACACTGTTAAGATCTCAAAGAGATTTGCTAGTTCCAACGAACTAAGCAAATGACATTTTGGGAAATTGGAGTAGGGCTATGGACAACGGCCCACTTTGTATATTACAGTGGTGGATCTACGGGAGGAGCTGGGAAGCCCACGCCCCCCTCTTATTTTTAGACCAAACTGAGGCGACGCCCAAAGGGCTGAAAAATTTTTTGGGGAGACCGCCCTCCTCCCCTTATCTCAGGGTCTGGATGACCAGGTGCCCCTCCCCCTCCCCTTATCTGAAGGTCTGGATCCGCCACTGTATAATATAGCTACTACTCACCTGTGCCTCCAAAGCCTTTGCTTGCCTTGTGGTTCTTGTAGAGGGAAAATTTTACGGTATTTCGAGCCTCAAAATCTTCGATTAGTTTTGCGCTTCTTCAGCGGATGAAACAATGTGTGATTCCAGAAAATATCCATACCCCCCCCCCCCCCCCCCACGGATGGTTCTTCCGATTAGACCCCCCCTCCTCCTCGGAATTTCTGTTCCAGAGGGGTCATGTATAACCCCCCCACCCCCCAGGAATTTCCTATTTTCCTTTTCATGGTCTTAATTTGCATATTTAGAGATAATCGACCGTGTACCGCTTAAAATTAACTGTTCTCATCTTAAGACACATTTTTTTTATAATCTTTGACCTATTTGTAATCTTTTACAAGGAAATATGTATTTCTTACGCAGGTAGAGCACGCTTGATAGACTATGAGCAGTCTCTCTTTTTTATTAGTCCTTCCAGCGAAACGCGCGAGGCACGAGAACTGAGATTAATAACTTTATGTCATCTCAAGAAAACATTTAAAACATAACTTTAAATTTAAATAAATATCATTCATTGAAATGAAACAATGTGAACATTTTCGAATTTCAAAACGAATCTACCGTATCTTCAGACAAAGTCAGAAACAAAGTTGATGTCTGGTACTGTAATTAAGTTTAAGTTTACGTACACGACTTGTCTAAGACAGTTTCATCTCAAATGGAACATTTACAGCATAACTTCAAAGTCAACTATTGATTTAACGTTAAACTATGTGAAGATATTCGAATTTCAAAACGGATCTACTAGAAAACTAACTTACAATAAAGTTTATCGTTAAATGTTCGGCCTCGGGTCCTGAAGTCACCGCAAAATCAATCTCTCGATGTTTGTAATTAAGTTTAACTTTGAATGAATTAAACTTGCAGTTAAACAAATTTCAGGAATTACAAAAAAACCTATTTGGGTTATAAAAGAACAAAATAGGCAAACATTCATTTTGCATCCCATATTTGCATCGATTCATGTTCAGAAATGAACATCGGTGAAACGTGATCTATTTCGTTGCCTAGCACGTGATCGAAAGTCTCCTCCACAGAAGGAACAGATCGTTATTATTTTCGGGCAACAGTTGATTTTGCGAGAAGTCTGTCGGACAAACAGCCTGCCTTCAACGGCACTCTATTAGAAGTCAATAATAAAATACAGCAAAGGTTTCATTTGGGTCGTCACTCAACGCTTTGTCGCGACGAGCTGATGAATGTCAACAGAATTTGCATAAAGTTGTTTACACAAAGCTCGAGAAATATATCGCCGAGTTAGACCACGTTTGCTCGCGATTAGCCTAAGTTTTTGTCAGACTATCTGCAGTCGAGTCCACAATCTAGATACATGTTCGACATAGAGAAATTATTATTTTAAAATTCATTCCCGGAGAAGTAAGGGACCGGTTGAGAATTGCGATCGATTTGCCCGAAGAACGATATTTATTTAAAGACTTCGTCAAAGTCAAACGTTGGACAGACCGACCGTTAGCTGTTTAGAATCAACTGTTAGATCGTAAGAGCAATCCGTTAGAGCGTTAGAACAAGTCGTTAGAGCGTGTGGACAAATCGTTACAGCGGAGATGATAGCGAACTCCCAGCAAGGAAGACGATGTTTGAGACAAACATCTTGAAGTTTTTTTCTCGAAAGGGCATCTACTTCTAATTTTTGTTGTGCTACAGATCAAAATAAGCCACATATACTTAAGTATGTCTCGTATGATCGATCGTGTCTCTTACAACCCTGTGGAAAATTATTCTCGTGGGCACCCCCTGTACCCCTCGGAAATTTCTACCCTCTAGCCCCCCCACCCCCTAGGAATTTCCATTAACCATCCGTGGGGGGGGGGGTATGGATATTTTGTGGAATCACACAATATAAATTATCAGACGTACAACTTAGTGCAAGAATGGCTTTCCGTTGTTTAATACTGTTAGCTTTCTTTAGCTGTCTTTCTTTTTCTGCTCGTTTTTTTTGTGTGAATGTTTTGTGTAGCTGTGTGTGCTGTGTGGTACCTGACCCTTTAAAATAATCATTTATTAGTTGCGGTTCCACTAGAGCTTTTGCCCACGGGAAAGTGCGACTTTGCCCAAGGGGAGTACATGTTTTGTGTGTGACCTATAAAAAAACAATGAAAGTACCCACGGGAAATCACTAGGGATACATCAAAGAGAACAAAAGAATAACCCATGACACTCCCGGAGCCAAGTTGTATGGTTTATCTATGGTTTATCTAACCACAAGAGTAGTTCAACCAATCGGGTGGAAGAAAATTGTAAATACCGGAAACCGCAGCGCATGCTGCGCTGAATTCGCGGCAGATACCCTGTCACGTACCTAATTCAAGAGACGCGGCAACAAGCATGGCGAACTTTCGAGGTTCACAGTGAGTATATTTTACACGTCTTTGCTCCAAATACCCTAATTATCTGAGTTCCTTTAGTGCGGCATGGTTTTTTTCCCGCCAAACGCTCCCAGGTCAAAAGTTGACCTTGGGTAATTATTTGCAGTGTAACCGGAAAATATCGCCTGACCGGAAACCCAAGCTGATCCCAACCCAAGCCAATTACCCACTGGGAACCCTTGGGCAGAAGGTAAGTGTAACCGCAACTAATATTAATAACCTAAGTGAGGCTACTCTATCTTTTTAGCCCTCAATGGTTATTATGGGCAGCCTGTACTCTCTCTGTATATTTATCAATTTTTTTTATATCTTGCAAATCAATGTAGGGTACAGCTGGGTACAGATAAAGTTGTTGTTGTTGTTGCTGCAAGCATTCATTATAGACATTACAAACATGGATGATTTTCTTTATCTTATATTCCCGCCAATATTTGAAAAAGTTGTTAAATGGGGCAGCGGTTCATTTGAGTTTTATTTGCTTGTTCGTGTAATTCTTCATGAATGCCATTCAATCCGCGGCCATTCAAGGGATGTTATTCAGTAACATCCGCTGAAAGGACCTTGTTGATGCGCTAAGAGGCTTGATCGAGACGAAAAATTAAAACATCCTTTCCAAACAGATGCAATGGCATCTTCTTGGTTGAATCAATCGAGGGATGATCGAAAAAGCAAAGCAAGACCTAGAAACAAACATCAAATCATCTGAAAAATCAGAGTGGACGATCGAAGCGAAGCTTACATGAGTCACAGGAGGAACCACGTAGTCCGGAAGATCAGCGTAAAATTGTTCAAATTGGTGATACAAGTGCCAAATTTCATATTCTTTGTCCTTTTTAAGAAGGTAATGATAAGAAATCAAGATTCACTTGAGATCCTGATCTCTTCACCAGTTATTGCCCAACGAAAAGTTCCAATATATTTTATATAGGAAACCACAGGGCACCCAATGTCAAAAAAAAAGAGAAAAACGTTAAAAAAGAGCTATTTGAGCTATTTATCCCACTGGTTTTATGAGGTACTTTTTTTCTTGCGGTAAACGCTAAGCAGTTATAAGATTTACCTGACAAAATCTTACTTGTAAGGTTTTTTTTAACAATGTAATCTTGATAGCAATTACCATTGCAAGCGCATAGCGTTATGCAAGAGAAGTTTTCCTTGGTGCACTTGCAAAGTTCCCGGTATGCCCGCTTACAGCCACATCTGATGAGCTCACTGCACGCTTTTGAAGCCTTAGGTAGGGTTGTCCAATTCGGTGTTTATCCGCCTGAAGATAGATGTCATCCCCACTCTGCTGCGCTAGGAAGTTC
The DNA here is from genome assembly GCA_038088405.1 of Porites divaricata. Taxonomy (NCBI): domain Eukaryota; kingdom Metazoa; phylum Cnidaria; class Anthozoa; order Scleractinia; family Poritidae; genus Porites; species Porites divaricata. Next base: position 41,658,718 of record JBBMOI010000002.1, on the reverse strand, counting down.
TTGGATAGAAACTAATGTTTGACCCCAAAATTGACACGTTTCATATGAATGCTGTCCTGTTGATGTGCTGTTCAACTGCAGCTTGGCTTGGCAAGATACTCTCAATGCTTTTGGTACCTTGCGAAAACATGAAATATGTGCCTTGTTGACATCTTGATGTGGGGTTGTTCGGTTATACACACGGACACACGTCTGCGGGTTCCTATACCTCTGGCTTCATGAGTACCTTGGTTGAGGCTGTTCTTCAAGTAACGATCCCACCCTAAATCGATTCTCTTTACACTTTGAGTGCGATAGTTGATGACGTACGGGAGAAAAACTGCTTCTGCGTAGTGCTTAAAGGTCTTGCACTTACCTGGTGGAAGCATGTTAACCGAAGGACGCTCAAACGTTGTGTTGACCTCAATGCATGAGGTCCGATTTCTGTCCTGTACGCATCTTCTCATTACACGAAAGGGCAGACGGACTTGAACTGTTTTCCATCCTCGGAGACCCAGGGGCAGTCAGTCGGGTCGGGAGAAAAGGCGGGACGAAAGTTTTCAAGCACGGGCGAAAGAGCCCCTGGGTACCGACTCTCACCGAACTATTTCCAAAAATTCAAGAGAATGCTTGCTCCTGATTGGGTACAAAAAATGCTTTGTATTATTGTGCCCAATCGGCGAACAGTCTCTCCTGAGTTCTTTTCGTGAGTTCGTACACGACGACTAAATTTTGTCTCGATCACGGCTTGTCTGGATCATGCACCAAAGAAATGCACGCAGTCAGGAAACTTTCAGTTTGATATAAAATCCCCATTTGATTTCAAAATACTGTCTGCCCGAAAACTAAAGACGCTTTTCCAAAAATACAATCTTGAGCTTACAACAGGTACTCACGCTTGCATCAGTCACGTCTTGCGTAACTATTAGGGAGTTTCTAAAAGACACCACCATAGCTGACAACCACGAAAACGTCGCATGGAAAAGTGAATTCACATTTTTTCAGTCTCTATTGTGATTATTCCAACTCGCTTACTTTGTCAAATGCAAGCGAACTCTTCTGGAGCTGAATTTCTAGCTATCAACCATATTAAAGTTCATGAAGAGAATAAATTTTGTCACTGCTTGTTTACGTCCTTCATAAAACGTGAAATTAGGCATTTTCACGGCTAGTTGTTCAGTTGACGGCAAAGAAATGTACAAAAAAGCGTGATGCACGTGCAAAGTTCCCGTTTTGCCTTGTCAAGCTATTGCTTATATGACTTTCTCGTCGCCGCCACATCTTAAACTTCCTAATATTAACGATACATTGTGATCCGTAAAAAACAGAATATTCTCGGAGCAAACTGAATTGCTCCTGCTTATAGCATCCCAAACGTTTTTTATACACATCGGTAGTTCCTTCGTTTCTGGTTAAGAAAGTAGAAAATAAAAGTTTCCCTTGCACACAAAAGCTTGGTGAACGAACCTGGCAAGCCTAGAGTGTGGCGAGACGATAGCCGTCGTGTACGAACTCACGAAAAGAACTCAGGAGAAACTGTTCGCCGATTGGGCACAATAATACAAAGCATTTTTGTGCCCAATCAGGAGCCAGCGTTCGCTTGAATTGTTGGGAATAGTTCGGTGAGAGTCGGTAACCGTGGGCTCTTTCGCCCGTACTTGAAAACTTTCGTCCCGCCTTTTCTCCCGACCCGACTGACTGCCCCTGGGTCTCTGAGGATGACTGTTTTCGTGCTTGAAAAATTCCTCGAGGTTTCCTTCTTTTGCTTGATAGAGATAAGATCGTGCTTCTTTTTACGATCTCATCCTCAAATTGTTGTTCTACAGCTCATGATAGATGTTGTTATTTTTAAACTGACTTAAATTTCCGTAATTCCAGTGCCGGATCCAGACCTTGAGATAAGGGGGGGGGGGGGGGGGGGTCTCCTAAAAATATTATTTCGGCCCTTTGGGCGTCAGTTTGGTCTAAAAATAAGGGACTGCCGGGCCCCCGCGGGCCCCTCCCCTGGATCCGCCACCGAAATTAATTCACGTTAATTTGTTTACAATCAAAGTTTGGAACATTTAATGAATATGTGTTGTCCGCTTCTGTAATTCTTTGTTGGCAATATTTTTAAAATCATGTTTGAATTCATGTCAGATATGCGTTATTGACTAAGCGCGAGATCACGATGGCACAAGCTTGATCAGTAAAAGGATTTATTGAATTTATTATGTGGACAAAAAGAGAACTCTTTTTCGCGACCAAAAATAGTCTGAACATATTCAGGTCGAAGATCCCTAACTTACTGTTGTGTCACTACTTCCCAGACCGGATTTTACCGTGATCATCCTGATTTTCCTCCCTTCTTGCTCGCAAAAGAAGCATCGCTTTATGTCATCACTGGTCAAAAGTTTGACTGCTTTACAGTTTCAAGTGAGGCATGTCTAGTCTTGAATGGACTCGATTGTGTGGACGTATCCTCGTCAGAGTCCAGATTGACCTCTGTATGCCTCCTCTTTTGAGCACTGGTGAGCTTTGCATTGCTGCATTTGTTGAAACATGACTTGAGCCACGATGCTTTATGAGATCTGAGCGTTTCTTCAATTTCCTTCCCTTCGTCTAAATGGGACAAGGGCACTTGAATCGGCAATTCGCCAACGTGGGCGAACTTTGGTAGATTATCGGCTAACGTTACATAACCTGATCCGCTATCTCTTATAGTAAAATTAACCGGTGAAACAAGCTTGTCATTTTTATTTTCCCCTGGACATAAAGCACACAAATGCCAGTTAACACGAAACGGTGTTCGATTTGTTGTACCATCCACAGAATGTAACTGATAAGTTATTCCATCTTAAAACAGTCTGTTTATGCATGGGAAAAAATCAGTCAGGCGTTACATGCTACCTTTCCTGCTTTACTTCCGAAATTTTTCCAATAAGCCGGGATAAAGATGACTTCAAATTTTTTTCAAAAGAAAATATGGTTCTTTTGATTATATATTAAATTAGTAAAATCCAACTAGTGGTCTATTATCAATGCTGCGTTCTGATTGGTTGAGCTACTACTAGGCTATATGTTATAGCCTACTAGTAGCGAAAAGCGCTGACTTGTTGGCGGCAAAAAAGGATTTTTTAACTAGCTAAAGTTGTTTTGTCTCGATATTTTTTACCAACTAGTTGGATTTTACTAAAACAATTATTCCTCTCGCCCTCATGGCCTCTCAGTCAATAGCCCATGAGGCCTCAGGCCTCATGGGCTTTGACTCAGAGCCCATTCGGGCTCGAGGAATAATTGTTAATTAGCCTTAATTTCGTTAAGATAGTTGAAAACTACGGCAAGCTTTGAGCCTGCGATACCGAACCGTTGACCACCTTTAAAACGACTTAAAACGTACGTTCATGATCAGGATCCAAAAAAAATTTCATTGGAATATGAATCTACATGCTAAAAAGCACTTATCCTAAAAATTCCACACTTGTATCACTAATTTGAACAATTCCGCAAGTTTCTGTCGCTAATCTTCCGGACTAGGGGCGAGCATGAGGTCATACGTTTACGAAATCCGACCGAGCATAAGAGCGCCTTTCGACGGATGTTAACGAGTGCTGACCTCTGCAGACAGCCGTTTGGGATTCCTGTTGAGCATGCGCGAGATGAAAATGCGGTTACCATGGAATTTCTGGGTCACGTGTCGGTAATACGATGCCGCCGCCGGAGTTTGCTCATGTATTCATGAGTCAATTTTCCCACGGGA